>VDFB02379711.1:165297582-165685055 GCA_007258455.2 Sequoia sempervirens
ACAGTCACACACAATGAATCGGGCCTTTTCTTATCACCATCCTTCGGTCCTTGAACTAGCAAGAACTTCACACTACAAAAGCTGCGAACTACTCTTCGTTCTTTTTACTTGGGATCGGTTCTTCCTCACACTCAACGGTTTCAGCTCGTTCCCCCTTCTCTCTAACGTTTTCCTCTGTTCTCCTGCTAAGAACAGTTCGGCCACTTCTCTCAATCCAAACCTTCGCTGTCTCTTTGTCCAGGCAGAACTTTTTCTTTTCCTCAAAAACTGTCGCCCAGTAGTTCTCCATCAAAAACCAGCATCTCCTCTTTTTTTCCAGGCAGAACTCACACACAAAGTGGCGATGCTTGTAAATGATCTTTTCCCTCTTGATGGATGTAACTGCCATCCCTTTCTTCGCCTCCAAATGTAGCTTTTATATGTGTCAAATCAAAACGGTTCGCTGCCAAATAGAGTGCCACGTCACCGTCACCCGTAATAAGCAAAATAGAAAAAAAACATAAACCAAAATTTAGGGAGAGCGATGCTCCTGCATAATTACCTCTCAAATGAGAGGTGAAGAATATTGGAGATTGATAGTGAATTTTATCACTATGTACAAGAGGTATTATTGGCCATGTGGAAGTATGGAGTAAGTGTTCTCTAAGTTCAGTCTATGTTATAATAGATCATTATTGTAAGTGTTTTAATAAAATGATGCTTTATGGTGGTTTTTATCCGAAAGGGTTTTCCCCATGTATATCTTGTGTAATGTGTAAAATCTATGCTTGTATGATTCTCATTTATTTATTTTATATCTTGCTTATAATGATTAGTATCCTAAGATCCCAATTTCTAACATTTCTTAGATAATTGTTACAATAGTTGGATAGTTTCCTAAGACTTTTCAAAAAACAATCAATTAAGAGGAGGCAAAGAAACAATTGGGAAATTATCTTAACAACTAGAAAAATAAAAGATTAAAAATTCGTGTGAATAGACAACAAATTACAAGAGGGAAATGAAAGATTATTCACTCATTAAAGTACAGAGAGGGACTAACTTAAGGATAGTCAAAAGAGAAGGGAGTAAAGGTTGATAAACTAGAGTCTAGTCACTTAGGTGAGGTCTCTAGAGGATAGTAAAAAAGTTTCTTGAGATCAAGACAGAGTAGGGGAATAAAGAGAAGTTGAGAGGCAGAATATGACATCAATCCTATAAATTATTATTGAACTATGAAAATGTTAAATTCATGTAATACATTGTAAGTTGTAGTTATAGGGCATGAGAAAAAGTATATATGTAGAGAGTTAGGGTTCTTATAAACCTATAACTTACCCTCTAAGAGTATATTTCTTTGAATAAATAAAATAGTAATTTTTGACTTCCACATGGTGCATAATTTTGTAAGTCTATAGGTTACTAGGTAGGGTAGTCTTTCATTGGAACCCCCTTTCCTAGGATATATCACAATCCATTCACATACCTTAAAATTTTTTATGTGCCATCCTCTATGACTAGTACAAATGGTCAATATAATTCTTCAATATAGTCTTTGATTCTCCTATCCTTTTGTCTTAGGTTCTACAAATTTTTGAAAAGATTCATCTTCTATGAACTATAGGTAAAACTTCACTTTAAACTTAGAAACCATTCAATTCTAGACTCTAATTTCATCCTTATCCTTTCTTTGCCTATCCATCTAAATATGATCCCACCATAATGATCCATTCCCCTTTAATTTGGTAACACGAATAAAAAATTCTTAAGGTCTTCACTAGAGTCATACTCAAATTACTTATTCAATTATGCAGTCCGATCTATTAAGTCTTCTACACATCTTAAGTAGTTTGGAACATACATGTGTAGTTTTCCACCTATCCTAGATATGGCTCTCAACATCCTAGCCTATATAAAAAATTAATCAAATTCATCCATATGCACTTTAGGTGCCTCATCATCATTCAAATTTTCATCTAAGTCTCTTCTTCAAGCATTCTCCATGTCTTCTAACCTTGTCTAGAGATCTCACATTAAATTTTTAGAATCTAACACTCTTGGTGGTCAATTTAATCCTCCTCTTCCAAGAGTAATTCCTCTATTTACTGTTATGTTTCCTCAAATGAATTTTATCATAGCTAGACTCAATGCACCTACCCAACAACCTCTATGTTAAAAAATGCCTTCACCGCTTCCTACCTTTACATCCCAAATGTGGAAAATAGAAAGCCCCCCACTAGTTGAAACCCTCTTTGATACAAATTAGATACCTTAGAACACACATCCCTTAGAGTTAACACAAAAAAATTGAAATCAAGGTAGGAAAGAATAAAAAATAGGTGAAGACTTTGTTTCATATTACATATCTAAAATTTTGGAACATTACAACTATCCCAAATGGGATATCAACAACAAATAATTATTCACACAAGTTGTAGCAACTCCAATATTCTCTCAAGCTTAGCTCTACATATTTTTACTATTTGAGTTTGTTCCTCAACCCTATAGTTCTACATATCACTTACAATCAAACAATTACCACAAAAAGAGAGAAAAACAATGGATTTGTTGTAAATGCTTGAGTCTATTGATGCAAAAAATATGAATAATCATACAATATTAATGAATTACCCTTGATAAAGGGATAAAGGATTAAAAATACTAGATGAAACCCTAGGTGAGGATTAAATTTTATTATGATATGTGTCATAATCCTATGACTTGAGACAAAAAAAACATGACCCAAGTAAGCTTAAGTATGCTAGTGTAAAAATGGACTTGATAATTAATTAGGTAATTTCATTTTTATTCCAACATTCCTCTTAAGTGTTGTGAGTGTATTGAAATTATGAAATGGAGAATAAGGACAAGATAATGGAAATACCTATTTCAACATTCAATCATCACCTTCAATCAAGCGTGAGCACATATCAAATCAAAAGAAATAATAACTAGATTACCTCTAAAAAATACCTCATCTTACTCCATTGTATATGATGTAAAATAATTGATGTGGATTGCTCTTCAAATATAAGCATAACTTGTAATAGAAAAAATTATGCAATATGATAGCTTTAATGTAAGATTATGAATTGTTTGAGGGCTTGAGTGATGGTAGATTTATAGATTTCACCTGATGTTAATAAATGGTGGAGGATGATCAAAAGGATCAATGGATGAGATTGATTGAGAGATCGTGAAGAAATGTGCACATGAATTGTGTCATGATGAAGGGTTTGATTGATGAGTTAACTGGCTACATGGATGAGTGAAGTCAAAGTGAGTGAGAGTGAACAAAAGCTGCTTTTTTAGTCAACTCACTTAGAAGAATATAAATAGAATTAAATTTAAATAATTTAATTTAATTTCATGTGCATGAGGGAGATATATTTAGGAAATAAATTAAACATTATTTTTTATTTAAAAAATTAAAGATAGAAAAAGAAATTAAATTAATATATTTAATTATAGAGGAAATGTTAGCTAATTAAATAATTAAAACTATTTAATTATAGTGGATAAGATGAATTAATGCATGAATTAATCAAATAATAAAAATATTTAATTAACGTGATTTGTGGAATTCAAGAAATTAATTAAGTAATTAAAAATTTAATTAATATGAATGAAAGAAATTAAGAATTTAATTAAATAATTTAAAAAATATTTAATTAATGTGGATAAGAGAAAAATGATGAATTAATTAAATAATTAAAAATTAGTTAATTAATGTAGATGATGAAAAATGATGAAAAAATTATTTAATTAATGTTGATGATGTGTTAACTTAATTAAATAATTAAAATTATTCAATTAATATTGATGGATAAATTAATGAAAAATTATGATAAGTTAGACATAATGCATTATTCATATTTAGGTGTCTACATTTTTCCCCTCTTTGAGACAATGTGTTCATTGCATTGTTTCAAAGACATGTTGCCAAATAAAAAAAAATGGTGATGATGTACCCCAGTGGATTGAAGGATGGAGGTCAGTTGCCCCCTCAAGAGATTGACAAAAAAATTCTAGTCAAGCTCATGATAGGAAAACTAGATAGGTTTAGTGGATTAGTGGTGAAAAAAATGGAGTTGAGCGGAGGAAAAATGGGAAAGAGGGGTGATGGGAGAATGCAATGGTAGAGGATTGAGGAGGTAGAGGAGGGAGGTGGTGATGGTGGAGATGGGGGTGATAGACAGGGAGTGGGAAGAGACACTCAAGATGGGGGTGGAGATGGAGGGGGTGGAGGTCTACACAAGAGGCAACATACTACAAGACCTTGTATGAGACTCAAGTTCCTGTAGACCGTTGAGATCCTGGATTTACTATTTGGAGTCAGTCAGGGGGTTCATGGTCAGTAAGGTTAGGGATTCCATCAGCCTTGGGGCCACCACCAGTGCAACCACCAACAACATAGCCACCACCAACACAATAGTCAACAAGTCCTCTATAGATATCAAGATCATCTAGTCATTCAAATGGTGGTAGTTCTACTCATAAGGGCATTTTGTATATATGTATAATATGATGCACACATGTATTGTTTTTCCTATTGGTTCATGTATATATGTATATTTATGGCTCATGCAACCTGTGTACATACATCATTTTGATGTATCATGGCAATATTTTTTGATGTATACATGAGATGAGATTTTATTGTGATGATTATGATGTGCATGATGATGATGTATATATATAATTGCCTATGTGATGGTTATTTTTTCATTGTATATGATATATGTGATGATGTTTATGATGCAGATGCATTTAATGATATATGTATGATTTACCTGCTATGACCTATATGATGATGTGATGTGATTATTATGTAATGATTTATGTGATGGATATGATGTAATTGTATTTGATGATACATGTGCATTGGATACTCATGATGCTATGATTTATGCTTATGATTGTGGGTGTAGATACTGTGATGATGTTATGATTATGATGCATATGTTATGGTTTCAATAATGATATGATGATATTTGATGATGACTTATGCTCATGATTTTGTATGCAGGGAATGTGATGAATATAATATAATGTTATGATCTATTCTTATGATTATGTATGCAGGAAATGTATGTATATGATATGATGTTATGACATATTCTTATGATTATGTATACAAAAAAAGTATAGATGCAATGAGAATGCATTGGAAATATTTTTTTTTGTCATGATACATAATGAAATGAGTATTAGTCTAGGTGTGGATGAGTTAGTATGGTAGAATAAATGATGTAGAATGTAGGATAGTGAAGAATGAATGAATTTTGTTGATCAATATTGAACATTGAAAGCTATAATTGGGTAATGGGATGAGTGGTGAATATTGGAAGGAAAGAGTGATAGTGGGATGAAAAGGTGATTTTCTTTGGTTATGATTAAAAAATGTAGAGATCAATCCTTATTTTGATATAGCAAATGAACACTATGCACCAAGGCATAAAGAACCAGGGTGATGTTGTATCACTTGCATGGATTTGACTCTTGCAAACAGAAGGGTTGTCATTATTCATACCAAACATACTAGAACCTTGTTAGATCTATGTGAGGAAATAAGACTTAGAGCATGATAGTCCTAGTGTACAAAAGGTATTGAATGACCTTATACACAAAGGATGATTGTTTATGCAAGAAGCTACCTCAATGCACACAAGGTAAGTATTTTTGTGGTAATATTACAAGAACATCCCACAAACATAACATATGAAAAAAATGACCATGCCCCATTCTACGCTCCTCTAGATATACCAAGATATTGAAAGATCAAGGTGGTTTTAAGTAAGTATTAGAAGGATAAAGCAATAAATAAAATAAAAAGACCAACTGATAAAACAACTCAACAACCATCATATCTCTTGCTAAAGAGATTACATTGTGTTGGAATAATCGCCAATTTCTCCCTTCGGATTTGTGACATGGACTAATTGCCTCCTAAGGATCCGTTTATCTCTAATGTTTGTATCGAGCGTTAACAGGTTGATCTTTTGGCGTAATGACAAACATACATGTTTCAACAAATGGTATTAGAGCCATGGTCATGGGTTCAAATCCCCTTAGTGGATGCTGAGGGGAGAATTATTGGACTAATCACGAACATCTCCCTTTGTATTTGTGACAGAGACTAACTTCCTCCTGTGGATCCGTTTATCTCTGACATTTGTATTGGGCGTTAACAAGTTGATCTTTTGGAACAATGAAAAACATGTTCCAACACGTTGATACTGGGTTGTGCCTATTCTTGGAAGGATACATCCATTACGACATGGGTTGAGATGATAGATCAAATGATTAGGAAATAGGTATGTAAGTGACATGTTGATTCAATAATGGTCTTATCTTGTGATTATTGTGAAAGATCAATGTTTTCACATGATGCGTAATTTGTTTTTTCTTGAGTTTCAACTCTAGGTAGTGATGGTTTATTATGGATGAGACAATGGATTTTTGCATATGTTATTTTATTACAAGCTATAATGGATGGATTTATTGTGAATGTGGATTTATGAAAGTGAAGATTTTTCATCTTTATCAAGGTAGTAACAAGGATCCAATCTAATGACTAGGTCGAGGAATATGCCCCTAGTTAGGCGTTAGATCATTTATTATAGGATGGGTGGACTGAATTTTATTATGGCATTGGTTAGGATGGATAACAATAGATATTGATAATTATCAAGCCATAATAGATGAAAAATGGAATATGGTAGGTAGATGTATGTGGATGAGAATTTTAACTTTATTATGGATGGTAAGGATAAGAACTTGATAGATGGTAGGGCACCTTACTTCATCCCATCATCTCATTTTCATTGAGAAATATCTTCCATCCACCACATACTGTAATCAAGCTCTATATCTAGAAGTCTTCATTCATAAACACAAAATAAAAAGAGTCATGATAGATGGTGGGGTAGGCTTAAATATTTGCACCTTAAAATTAATAAAACAATTGGAATGATTTGATGGTGTCATAGATGCACATAAAATTATTACAATAAAATCATATGATGATCTTGAGCGAGAACATGATGGAGTAATCAAGTTTCCTATACAAGTTGGTCTTGCCATTACTAATACTACACATAAAGTCTCAGACCTTGATCTTCCATACAACATTCTCCTAGACTACCCATGGATACATGTCATGCAAGTCATACCATTTACCTAATACCAATTCTTAACATTTCCCTACAATGATACAAAGGTAACCATTTATGGATATCCTCACCCTTTCCAATATTACAAAAATGTCAAGCAAAAATATCATAAAACTCACCAAGTACCCAACAATAACGTTGCCTCATCTTCATCATCAAATGTAGATTCATCTACCCTATCATCATCATCCACTACACACATTCCCATCCCGAGATCAAGGTCCAAGTACATGACAAAGGATGTGGAGAATATGATATAAAAGGTTCCTTCTATGTGAGACAACTTCCATCTTCACCTAGAACATATGGAAAACCCCAAATAATCCAAATTATATCTATAATTGTCAAATACAAACATAAAATATTATCGCATTGGGGAGAACTAAATAAAGAGGTCATTGAAGAGGATCTCCAAATGGTTGTACAAAGAAGATGAAGAACAAGCTACCCTACTAGTTGAAAAATATACAAAGAGCTTTCATATCATCAAGAACATGGGATACAAAGGTCAAGGTGGCCTTGGAATATGCGAACAAGGAATAAGAGAACCCATAGTTCTAGAAAAGAGACAAAAATATCAAGGGCTTGGGTATGGGACATTAGAAAATGTGTCTCTTGATATTGAATATATCCTTGGGAAGGTAGTTGAAAATTGTCCCATAGTTGAATGTTCTAACAATGCTGATGTTGACGAATCTTTCATGTACATCATCAACTTATTCCAAGACATGTCCATTTGTACCTTAACCTCCACATCATTCACATCCACCTCATAAACAAATGATCTTCCACTAATTTATTCCCAATTCATTGATTGTGATAAACAATAACCACTAGTTTTGGACACATTCCAAAATGATGAAGCTATTGTAGAACTTAGGGGGGGCTTCGAGATAACATACCATTCATAGATCATAAATATAGCTTGGTTATAGAGCTTGATGTAAAAGTGTACTTTGGGAAGAGAATCAAATCCTTCAATCATAAAAGTGATAAAATAAAAATAATAAAATGATCTCCTAGTAAAAACCATAACATGACACTATCAGATCAAGAAAAAATAAAAATAAAGGATATATCCAAAGGTGAAAACCTCTTAGAGGCACTTCAAGATGAAGGGTTTGATCTTCCTACAATTTCTAAGTATCAAGAATTATCCCCATGTAGAGAAGGGTGATTCATCACCCCTAAGGATCAAGGTCACAGGAGAGCCTAAGGGAATGAACTGCCCTAAACTACCTCAGGTTGTTTGACATGTGTTTCAAAAATCGGGTGAGCTGGCCTCAAAGGTTTCAAACTGCTGACCAAACAACTAACTATCTGAGGATGGCAATGCGAATACCAGACTCCAACGTGATGCACTAGCATCTCAGGGACACATTGACGTCCTATATGAATAGAGGTCTGGAAAATAGACAAAAAAACAAAAAGGGCCTACTAACAACTCAACTGGCATAGTTTTACAATTTGAGAAGGAAATTATAGAAAACAAAAAGTACAACAAGAAGAATACTAGAAACTACTCTAATGCGAAAATGAAAAAGAAAGGTAAGGAAAATGTACCACTCCGCCCATGCTTCGATTCTTCAACTTCAACTCTAAAAGGGAAAACCAAAACTTGCACGCATGGAAATGGGAAAAATGTTGGGCTGCATTTCAAGGTCTACCTCAGCCAAACCCTTGCTTTGATGTTCCCACCTCCACGAACAACCATATATGTAACAAGATAGAAAAATTGATAAAGAAGAGAAATAGAAGGTGCACTCTCAAATAGAGTGCAAAGACAACCTAGATGCTACTCTATAAGACACAATGATGCAAACAAAATAGCAAGAGCAATATCACCTTTCCTCTTGCTAGCACTCAAGGCCGAGAGGAGGAGATGTCACCACACCGAGAGAATAGAGATTTTTCAAATTGCAAAGATGGTGGAGTTGCAACAAGAACATGCTATAGAAGCCAAGTAGAGAGCAAGAACGAACTTGAGAGAGTAAGAGAATGAGCAAGAAGTTACAAGAATGAATGAGAAAGTGAGAGAAATTACATCCAAGAGTGAAGAAGTGAAATAATTTCAGTTTGAATGATTGAAAATGGAGGTAATAGGTCATTTTTTGACGATCAAGGAAGGATAGAAGACACTAGTTTCATAGCCAACCAGAAACGTAATGCCTTTGTAGATTCCAAGGGTAGGAATCCTGTCGAGATGTTAGCGCGACACACAAATATCTGCATGGTGCATGTGTGTCCCTAATAGAAATTCCCCCACCGACACAAAAAGACAAGGCCACGTGGAAGGAATAAGCTAATGAATGATGGGTTTGCATCATCCGACTTATATTTTCTAAAGTAAAGGTTAAAATAAATGGGGAATTTACCTAGGGTGCAAATTCACACCATTACATTTTTCCCCCACTTTAGCGAGCATACGTGTGACCAATGTGAATGCAAGCTAAAGTAGAAAGAGATTGAAGAGAATATACCAATAACATCGAGGAAGTGGATCTTCAATTTGACGCACTTGGATGTGAAGAGAGAGAAAAGGTTCCACATGTTCTCAGTACTACAAAGCTATAAAAGAGAGGAGGCTCCATAGGTTCTCGGTCTTGCAAAGAAAGCTACAATCTCACCACAAATATGTTAGGCTACAGACAAAACATGTTATGCAAAAAATCATAAGAAACACATTCATAAGACACACAAGCCAACATGATAAGACACAACCTAATCAGATACACTGGTTAGGTAAGCCTGCAACTGCTACAAACTCCGTTACAGGAAAATCATAGAAAAGATGGGTCTAGTTGGATTTCCCCAACCTAGATACAAAGATATATGATGTTTGACACCAAGAAACAATGACATCTAATATTAGATAAAAGACACACAATTCTTACAAAACACCAGAGAATGCAATTGAAGGAGAAGTTTTCAAAGGGTGTCCCTTTGGTAGGAAACCCTTCAAGACACCAAGGGGTTCATTCAAAGGAATGCTCTGATTGAAAAAAACCACATTTTCCACAAGTTATTCTGTCATCGAGGAATCCTTTTGAAAGATCGTTTCATCAAGGAATCTGTTGGAAAGAATGCTCCTTCTCAAAGGAAAGTTTTCAAACTCTTTCATTTTAGAAAGAGTGCTCCTTTTTCAAAGGAAAGGTTTCAAATCCTTTCACATACGAGGTCCTTTCCAAAAGAAAATTTCATCCAAAAGTCTTGAGAGAATATGTTTTGGAAAATGACAGGTTTCAATAAGGGATTATTTCGTCAAGGAATTCATTGTAAAGAAAATTTTGACACCAAGGAATCCTTTTGAAAGAATTCACCAAATTGAAAATCAGAACATCATGGTAGCCCCCCCTTATGATGGTGTGTGCTACACAACGAAGCACATGACATCCTAAGGAGAGCAAGGAGAGGTAGATATGTTGTGGCACACAACACATGAGGAGATGTATTTTGTGGTATGTTGTCACACACACACGAGGGACAACACATAAGAACCACAACATCAAGAAGTAGACAATGGTGAAGAAACCAAGAGAGACAGGGAGATCTGAGGGTTTGGGGTCAGATCTATTCATAGATACAAATAGATATAATATGTTTTATGATGAATGGTCATCAATTCCTAAAGTACTCAAATTGTGAAGAAGAGCACATGAAGATAAAATAAAAATAAAAATTGGGTCAACATGGAAGAGGGCCTAAATGCCCCCAACGCTTTGCATCATCCACAATATTAAAAATTAAATTCAAAACATATAAAAGAATGATGATATACATAGAGGAAGTTCACAACAAGTTTTTCACACCTGTATCCAAGCACCTACAAGGGTAGAAAGGGTCCTCTAGGAAGGATCACAAACACAAAAAGACAAGCATGGGGGAACACAAATGCACACACAAACCTAATCTACATATAAAGAAGAGGTACCACCCTACTCCTCATCAACCAACAGGTTGTCCTGCTCCCAATCTAGATCATTATAGGGGGAAGGTAGATGAGCCTGCAAGGGTGGGATAGCAAGGGCAGTACCCTCCGACTTGCTTGCAACGAGGGCCAAGGAAGAAGGCCCCTCAAAATATTCTTTGTCGAGCTCATGTGGGGAAAAATTCATCGATCTTGCTAAGATCAAGGACAAAGCCGATATATCATCCACCGAATTAAACATGCACTTCACTAGAGTGCCATGTGTCAATTAGGTGGGAGAAGGAGGCACCCAAGATCCACTTCCAACCTCATCAAGAGGGGAAATGACAAACTCAAGGGACACAGGGGCCGCCTCCGTCATGAGGATGACACAAGCCAAGACATAACCCACTTCTGAAGAAGGTGATCCCTTCTTCTGACCTTTGCTTGAAGCGAGGTCATCCTCCATCTTGCGCTTCAACGAAGGATGCAAATCCCCATAGAAGAAGCAGAAGGTGAGGAGGAAGAGGACAGAGCCACAAAAGACACCGCCATGATGTTCAACATGTCTATGGGCTGAGAAAAGGGAGGGACATCTGGGAGGGACATCAAAAGAGGGGGCTTCACGGAGGGAGCGATGAAAACTTGCACCCTTTTGGGGTGAGAATCATCGAACCTCGTCGAGGGAGCTGAAAGAAGAATTGAGGCAATTGGAATTGAGGTAGGCACAACAGAGGAAGAAAAAAAAAGTAGAAGACATAGAAACAAGAACCACTGGCTCCCCCTCTGTCTTCTATGAGGCTACATGTTCAATGACAAGAGCCTTTCACCTATGCTTGTGCTCACACACAAGCCGGTTGCATCAGTTACGAGCACTAGAATACATGACCTGAGAAGAGGTTGTAGGCTACTGCTCAACCATAGGAGTATCCTTCGAAACTATGGTTGGTGGAAGGGTAGGCTCTTGGGTAGGAGAAGGAGGAAACACAGGGGAAAAAGAAACTACAAGAAGAGAAACAAAAACTGGTGCCTCAACAACATGCTTCCTCCTGTTCTCTACCTTACGGGTAGGTAGAGAAGCAATAGGAGGCCATGAAGGCTAAGACATAGGAGCAACCCTACGAGGACCTTTTCCCTTTCTATAGACAATGAGCTTGGGAACCATAGGAAAAATAGGAAGCTTGAAGACCTACCGCTTCACTTTTATCCATGTGAGCACCATTGCACTTCCCATGCAAGGCATGGGAGCAAGAGAAAAGGGTGCCACAATAGGGTGAGAAGCAAGAGCAAGAGCAGATAATATGGAAGGAGAAGGCCCTTGAGCATGAGCAAGCTTCTCCTTCCCCTTTTGCTTGGCGAAAGAAGCAACTTGTTACTGTGCAATCATGGAAGCCTTCACAAAGACTATATAGGGGGACATTGGATAACTATTCTTCGGTGCTGATTCCAAAATCTTATATGTAATATAAGCATTCTACAAAAAATCTCCCCTAGTGGGAGAGATCCGATTGGGGCAGGCCAGAAATGATCGAGTGCAAAACCCCCATGTGACACCAACGGTTTATAACCAGTGTCATACACTACATGCAAAAAACCTTCATGAGGAAATTTTAAACATTTTTGAACCATAGAGGCAATGCCGTTCATAGAGGTAAGCTAGGGGATACCAAACCTAACTCAAAATAGGTCATACTTTGGAATGATAATGAAAGAAGCATCGAAAACCTTTGGTCCAACCAAGACTGATAGAGAAATAAAGCCCAAAGGGGTGACAAAGAATCCATCATGCATAAGAGGGTGGTCTTTGACTCTTCATACCACTCCCCATGCCAACCATTTATGAACAAAGTCTCCTCTGTTATCACATTGACCCGAATTGTCGGATCAACTAAGATGCCAGTTACGACATTTCCATTGATCTGGGCAGGGATGTATAAAGGGGAGAGCTCTTTATTGAGAGGCTCATCATGCAAGGTAAATGTTATGTCAGGTGTAGCACTCACATTTTTGGGAGGAGGGATATGCATGAATGAAACCATGTTCATGTACCTAGATGGAACTAACTTTGTAGAGGATTGTACTAACAGACAGTGACCTACCTAGATTCCATTTTTGAATAACCAAGAGTCCTTTTGCCTACATATCTAAGGGTTGTAGGCTAGGTCACAAAGCTGCATGCTTTGTAACACACAAATATACAACACACCTAAGACACGAGAGAAAGATTCTCCACTACTAAGAAATGAAAACAAGGAGTTCACATCAAGTTCACCAAAAATGTAGAGAAGGGGGATTCATCATCCCCAATGCTCTAGATCATAGGAGAGCCTAAGGGAATGAACTTCCCTAAACTACCTCAGGTTGTTTGACGGGTGTTTTGGAAATTGGGTGAGTTGGCATCAAAGGTTTCAGACTGCTAAGTAGACAACTCACTGTTTGAGGATGATAGCATGGGTATCAGACTCCAACATGATGCACTGGCATCTCAAGGACACACTAGCATCCTATACGGATAGAGGTATGGAAAATAGATAGAAAATGCAAAGCACCTAGTAACAACCTGACTGACACAATTTTACAATTTGACAAGGAAATTACAGAAAATAGAAAGTACAATAAGAAGAATATTGGAAACTACTCTAATGCAAAAATGACAAAAAAGGTAAGGAAAAGGTATCACTCCACCCACACTTCGATTCTTCA
The DNA here is from genome assembly GCA_007258455.2 of Sequoia sempervirens. Classification (NCBI taxonomy): domain Eukaryota; kingdom Viridiplantae; phylum Streptophyta; class Pinopsida; order Cupressales; family Cupressaceae; genus Sequoia; species Sequoia sempervirens. The sequence goes on from VDFB02379711.1 coordinate 165,311,347, forward strand.
ACTTCAACTCCAAAAGGGCTAACCAAAACTTGCACACATGGAAACATGAAAAATGTTGGGTTGTGTTTCAAGGTCCGCCTTAGTCAGACCCCCACTTTGGTGTTTCCACCTCCACAAACATCTAGATATGCAACAAGATAGAAAAATCGATAAAGAAGAGAAATAGAAGGTACACTATCAAATAGAGTGCAAAGACAACTCTGATGCTACTCTATAAGAAACAATGATGCAAACAAAGTAAAAAGAGAAATATCACCTTTCCTCCTACTAGCACTTAAGGCTGAGAGGAAGATATGACACCACACCAAGAGAAAAAATCTTTTTCAACTTGCAAAGATGGAGGAGTTGCAAAAAGAATGTGTTGTAGAAGCTAAGCAGAGAGCAAGAATGAACTTGAGAGAGTAAGATAATGAGCAAGAAGTTGCAAGAATGAATGAGAAAGTGATAGAAATTGCATCCAAGAGTGAAGAAGTGAAAGAATGTCAGTTTGAATGCTTGAAAATGGAAGTAATAGGTTGATTTTCATTGGTCAAGGAAGGACAAAAGACATTAGTTTTGCAATCAAATAGAAACATAACGCCTCTGCAGATTCTATGGGGTAGGAATCCTGTCAAGACATTAGCATGATGCGTAGAAGTCTATGTAGCGCGTGCGAGTCCCTGATAGAAATTCCACCACTAATGCAAAAAGACAAGGCCATGTGGAAGGAATAAGCTAATGACGGTGGGTTTGCATCATCCGACTTATATTTTCTAAAGTAAAGGTAAAAATAAATGGGGAATTTTCCTAGGGTGCAAATTCGTGCCATTACACCCTAATATCGGTTGAAGAATCCCATACGATAGACATTTGCACAACAGAGAATCCTAAATCACATTTTTTGCCACATCATTGACACCTCATGAGAAGAAGGATTTCACAACATTCTTTGAAAGAGGAAACATCAAATTTGCTTGGTCTTACATAGATATTCTTGGATTCGATACCTCTTTTGTGGTCCACCACTTGATATTTTTCTTAGACGTTAAACTAGTGAAACACAAAATTTGTAAGATGCATCCTTAGATTGCACTATTGGTCAAAGTTGAGCTTTAAAAGTTGTTAGATGTTAGATTCATACAACCTATTGGCTATGTAAAATGGGCATCCAATATTTTACATATTGCTAAGATAACTAGGGGCATCCGTGTGTGCACTAATTTTAGAGATCTAAACAAGGTTTGTTTGAAAGATGATTTTCCATTACCTAACATAGAAATCATTGTAGACCTAATGGTATGACATGAAATTTTCTCTTAATGGATGGTTTCGTAGGACATAACTAGATCTACATTCCACCTGAAGATCAACACAAGACAAATTTCATATGTCCTTGGGGTACTTATTGTTGGAACATAATGCATTTTGGTCTAAAGAATGTTGGAGCAATGTATCAAAGAGTGATAAGAGTCTTATTTCATGAATTATTCCATAACATGATGGAAGACTATGTAGATGATCTATTGGGAAAATCAATCAAAAGGGAATGAAACTTGGATATTCTTGAAAGAATATTTAACAAATTAGAATATTACCAAGTGAGGTTAAATCTTAAGAAATGTGTCTTTGGTGTAACTTTAGGAAAAATATTGGGATACATTGTTTCTCATAAAGGTATTAGATTTGACCCAACAAAATTGAAAGCAATAATTTAGATGCCTCCACCAACTAATCTTAAACAATTGTGTAGTCTCCAAGGAAAACTTCAATCAATTTGGTGATTCATCACCCAACTAGCACATAAATGTCATCCATTCTCTCATATTCTACACAAAAATGTCACATTTAAATGGGATGAGAAATTTTCACAAGCCTACCAAAAATTGAAAGACTATCTTGTTTCACCACTAATGTTGATACTACTAGTCCAAAGAAAACATTTGATATTTAATATAGGCTATATATGGTGTGAGGTTTCGCCTGAAACCTGTCTCACGCCTGTAAACAACTCGTGGATTGCAGTCTGCTGGTTTGTGGTTTCCGTCGATGAAATCACATCTCGTCGAATACGTGCGTCATGTGTGAAAATATCTCACAACCACTATTTTCTATTTAGAAGGCTGCAAAAATCTTGTGTCGAGCTCAAGAATCGAGCAACGGAGCTACCGCAGAAGGTGTCTGGAGCAGGGCGACATGTTCAAGATGTACATATTCATGAAAACATTGACTGGTAAAACAATAACCTCAGAGGTAGAATCCTCTAATACAATCGACAATGTGAAGTCGAAGATTCAGGATAAGGAGGGTATTCCTCCTGATCCACAGAGGCTAATCTTTGCTGGGAAGCAGCTGGAGGATGGGAGAACCCTGGCGGATTACAAAATTTAGGAGTCCTAAGAAGATTAAGCACAAGAAGAAGGTGGTCAAGTTGGTTGTTTTGCAGTACTTCAAGGCCAAACCAAAAGGTGGGAGGGGAAAAAAGAGAGCACCTATTGGCGAAGAAGGAGCAGAGTGAAAAACTCACTTTTCCTGAACATTGGAGCAGAAGCCCCCAAAAAATTTGTTAAGGTCGCTGCGGAGAACGGAGCCATACCAGAGGGAGGAGGAGTCTTGCACTTCCACTTGCCCACACACCACAGCATTGGGCACTACGTACGCATCTACTGCGATGTCGGGCACCCACGGCCTCGGCGGCACTGCCTTCCTCTGCCCTCTGTAGTCCCATTTTACCCGCCGCTCTACTCCTATGCTTTCTGCCGCCGACAAGCTCACTATTGCGGCTTCCCCCCTCCACTGATGATGATGATACGGCGAACCAGAAGACGTCCATTAAGATGTTTGATGATTATCATGGATTGTTTACCTGTGCATATGTTTCACATTAAGTTTTGGATAAACCACTTGTATGAAAATATGAATTTTTGGGTAGTCCACAAAAATATTGTATGATACCCATGAATTTTTGGGTAGTCCACAAAAGTATTGTATGATACCCATGAAGTTTTGGATAGGTCACAGGAATTTTATATGATACCCATGAAATTTTAGGTAGGTCGTAGATATTTTATATGATATTCATGAAGATTTAGGTAGGCTACAGAAATTTTGGGCAGATCTGCTATAGTGAAGGTTGGTCTGTAGTTTAATATAATCACGCATTCAACAGACCAGGAAAAATCCATGAGGGTATCAGAAAACAGAGTGATCTTAACCCACCCTTAGAGATCCAGTATTAGAAAAGGGGGTTGGATCTGTACAAATCAACCACATATTCCAGAATGGAGTGTTTCCTGCTCTGTTGAATGCTAAGAATAGATTGGACCCCATAGCAACTTTGTGAGAATATTGTTTGGTTTGGAAAAATGATAATTTGTTGGATGTGGTGTGGCTGGAATCTTCAATGGATAATCCTTCACATTCACAGAGTGTGTTTGTCCCACTCATTGTTGACAGATTGCTTTGTTTTTGTGCAATGTAGAGCTCCAATCTGTTGTTTCTGAAATTGAAGATGGGAACTTATGATTTTCCTTTTGGGCTACAATTATTAGGTGCAGAACGTTTTTGTAATATATTGAAAGATGACCCACTTCAAAAAATAGAACTTTGTTTTCTTCTATCATGATTGCATTTTGAATGGAGCAGAAGTTTTAATGGCCGTTGTTGCAGTAGTCGCGTCTACTGTATTTGGAATTTCTGGCCCAAAAGAGTGGCATCCAGATCAACAATTTCTCTTTGGTAAGGGTGAGCAGGTGTCAGATAATTTAGCTTTTACTACTGGCATGGCTGGGCTGCTTTTTTGGATACTAGGTATAATCTCTAGGTTGTTGGAACTACCTACCTCAACTGACATTTGTATATGGAGATTTTGAACTGTTGAGCGCAAACAGTTCAACTAAGATTTGTATAATCTTTGGTAAGGGTGAGCAGGTGTCAGATAATTTAGCTTTTACTATTGGCATGGCTGGGCTGCTTTCTTGGACACTAGGTATAATCTCTAGGTTGCTGGAACTACCTGCCTCAACTGACATTTGTATATGGAGATTTTGAACTGTTGAGCGCAAACATGGCACCCTAATAAGTAAGAGTTGTCTAGTGAAAGCCTTTAAATATTTTGACCTCTTGAATTAGAGGTTGGCTCTAAGTTCTTTGATAGACAAAGAAGACAATTCTACATCGAACATAATATCAAGTTTTGTCGTTCACAAGCAAACTTCCTCCTGAGTGTCATTTGGTGATTTGGGACCTAATAAGTAAGAGTTGTCTAATAAGTAAGAGTTGTCTAGTGAAAGCCTTTAAATATTTTGACCTCTTGAATTAGAGGTTGGCTCTAAGTTCTTTGATAGACAAAGAAGACAATTCTACATCGAACATAATATCAAGTTTTGTCGTTCACAAGCAAACTTCCTCCTGAGTGTCATTTGGTGATTTGGGACATAATGGAAGAGAACATGCAACTCCTAACATTGATACTAAAGGTGATTAGATCGTAGTTAATCATAAGGGTGGAAATGATACATTAGCAAGCTCTCTTATTTTGTCATCTTAGCAAAGTTCATAATTCACATTATATGCTTTTCACTTCCAAAGCCTAGGGTCTAAAGTCTGCAGGCCATATTCAAGGGCTTGATTTGGGACATCATGTGAGCGAACATGCAACTCCTAACATTGATATTGAAGATGATTAGATTATGGTTAATCATAATAATGGAAGTGATACACTAGCAAGCTTTCTTATTTTTTTTCATCTTATTAAAGTTCATGATTCACATTTTATGCCTTTCACTTTCAAAGCCTAGGGGCTTATGTCGACAATTCATTAAATAATGGACTCAAGGGCTTATTGTATGGTGCAAAGACTCAACTACTGCAATTTATGAACTCAATAATGGACTGAATTCCGACAATGTATTTAAAACTCTATTGAATGATAATTTTTGTACACTATCAGTTGTTGAGCATCCTCTCATTTTTTATTGCAAGGTTGGTCAAGTACATTCATGTCCATTGAATTTTGAGAATTCAAATATCCTTACATATTGGATTCTGAGTTCACGAAATTTTGGTTCCAACTAATCTCAAATCCTCTAATATAGTATATTTCCATCTTAGTCGCTGTGACTTATAAATTTGCTTGTCATTTTACATGTTTCAGATCTGCGAAATTCTAGAGGAAAGCATTTTTGTGAAACCATTTTCTTGACTATTTGTTAGAGTACGAAGCCTAAGGCTTGGACTCATTCTTGCAAATCACACAAATAAGTCTCTTAATCACAAGAAAATCAACCACCCAAAGTCTTCTTTATTATATGGATTCCTCAAAAAAACAATGAATTTGAGTTGATTCACGAAAAAGAGAACAGTAAGTGACATAGTTATATCCAATCTTCTTTCTTTGCTTCTTTACATCTCCATTTTCTTTTAGGATGCTTATAATAACTAGGAGTTGAGAGACTTTCTTACTGTCTATAATTGATATAAAGAGTTTAGTGGAACTATTGTATATTAGGAGCCCTAAAAACAAAGGGTCCTTCTATCTGCAAGTAGAAAGGAAAAAAAAGTGAATATTGTTTCTAATGTCTTTTGTTCTTCTCTCCTACAGGTCAAGATTCATCACTGGGAGTCCCAGATGACAGCGGCTAAAGAGAGGGAAACATGGTGTTCTTATATTTATCTATCGGCGTAACCCTTGCACCCCCTCTGCAAGTGCTAGTATACATCTTAGCTACAACAGTAGCACTAGGAGCTATTCTTGCATAGCATGATGATGTCGGGAAAGAGAGAGCAATATATTACATCAACAAGACATTGATAGGATATGAGCTTAACTATACACCAATAGAATGAGCATGTTTAGTTGTTGTCTTTGCATCACAACAACTCCAATACTATATACTTAATCACCAAATGAAGCTCATCTCAAAGGTTGATCCAATAAAGTATCTCCTATCTAAAGTAGCACTCATAAGTTGAATAGCTAAATGGGTCATGATACTAAGCAAATTTGACATAGAATATGTGTACCACAAAGCCATAAAAGGACAATTTATTGCGTACCATCTAGAAGAATCACCCATACATGATGATAATTCACTTATTTCAGATTTCCCAGATGAACCAATCTTCAACATCACCACACCAAACTAGTGGAAACTATAATTTGATGGATCCTACACCCAGAATGGTTCAGGAGTAGGGGTCCTCTTTATCACTTCTCAAGGAGATTGTATCCCCAAGGTATATCAGTTAGCATTTCCATGTACCGACAACATTGATGAATATGAAGCATTAATAATAGGACTTAGAATGGTTATTTAGTGGCACATCAAAAAACTTTAAGTCTATGGATATTCACAACTTGTCATAAAAAGTCAATGATGAATACCAAATAAAAGATGACAAGTTATTACCTTACACGAGAATTATTGATAAATTCAAGCAATATTTCTCTAATATTTATTTTGAATAAATACCAAGATTAAACAATAATTTTTTTGATGCTATGGATACCATTGGATCTCTCTTAGACATACCTCATAATGGTTAGCATTATGAATTTCTATGTGAGCAACTTTTGGTTCCAGCTTTTGATGTCTTAGATTTAGAATTCGTGTGCAAAATTGTTGGTCCCAATTCCACGTGGTATCATGAAATTTACACTTACCTCCATAATAACACCCTTCCATCTAACTTAACCAACAACCAAAATAAAAAATTCATCTACCGTTCATCCTATTTCATTATCCTTGTGATATTTTATATTGAAAAAGTCTTGATGGCACTCTCCTTAGATGTTTTAACCTAGAAGAAGCTAAAAGTGCCTTACATGAGGTTCACAAAGGTGATTTTGGAGTACATTCTAGTGGTCTTTCCCTTGCTAAGATTATATTGAGAATAGGATACTATTGGCCTACTCTGGATCAGGATGCCCACCAGTAAGCTAAGAAATGTCATCAATATCAATAACATGGAGACTTGATTCATGCACCGACTTAAGAGTTTCAACCTATAACTACTCCTTGGCTCTTCTCACAATGGGGACTCGACCTGAAGAAAAATTTATCCCACCTCATCTAATGGTCACAAATTCATCATCACGACCACTAAGTATTTCAACATTCAATCAATCACCTTTAATAGAGCGTGAGCATAATCAAATTAAATTGAAAGAAATAATAACTTTACTACCTCCACAAAATTTCTCATCTTACTTCATTGTATATGATATGTTCTAAAATAATTGATGTGGATTGCTTCTTAAACATAAGCATAACCTATAATAGCAAAATGGATGTAATATGATAACTTTAACGTAAGATTGTGGATTGTTTGAGGGCTTGAGTGATGGTAGATTTATAACTTTCACCTAATGTTTATCAATGATGGAGGATGATCAAAATGATCAATGGATGAGATTAATTGAGAGATCATGAAGATATGTGCACGTGACATGTGTCATGATGAAGGGTTTGATTGATAACTAGCTACATGGATGAGTGAAGTGAAAATGAACATAAGTTTTTTCAATCAACTCACTTAGAAGAATATAAATAAAATTAATTAGATAAATTTATTTAATTTCATGTGTGTGAGGGAAAGATATATTTAGGAAATAAATAAAATATAAAATTTATTTATTTTTAGAAGAATTAAAGATAAAAAATAATTAAATAAATTAAATCTATTTATTTATTTTTATTAAGAGGGGTAAACGCTTTTGACTCAGAGCTATGAACCAGTAAGATCACAAACAAGGGACCTCATCCCCAATATAAATTCTCAACAATTACACCCCAATGGGGTTTGAACCTTGATGGAAAGAATAACAACACAACTGAACCATTACATCATGCCACTATTGGCAAATTAAATTTATTTATTTAATTATAGAGAAAATGTTAGTTATTTAATTATAGTGGATAAGAGGAATTAATGCATGGATTAATCAAATAATTAAAAAATATATTTAATTAATGTAGTTGGAGGAATTTGAGAAATTAATTAAATAATTAAAAATTATTTAATTAATGTGAATGAAATAAATTAATAATTTAATTAAATAATTAAAAATCATTTAATTAATGTGGATAAGAGAAAAATGATTAATGTTGAAGATGGAAAATAATGAAATTAATTAAATATTTAAAAAATATTTAATTAATGCGGATGATGTGTTAGCAAGTAATTAAATAATTAAAATTATTTATAATATTGATGGATAAAATAATGAGAAATGATGATGAGCTGGACAAAATGTATTAATCATTTTTAGGTATCTACAAATGCAACTTAAGAAGCTAAAACCTCTAATAATGAATGTATAAAAATAAAAAATGGGTTGCAAAAACTAGACTTGATGATGTACCCATGTACAAATGAAAAAAGATCTCTCACAACTAGAGAAAAGGAGAAAACCTCATTGGTCCTCATCTAGAGAAAAATGGGTTGCAAAAACTAGACTTGATGATGTACCCATGTACAAATGAAAAAAGATCTCTCACAACTAGAGAAAAGGAGAAAACCTCATTGGAAAAACTCATCTCCAAAATAAAGACATGAAAAAATAAACATATACTCTTTAAGGACAACTTTCATCATAGATATAATAGATACCCCTTGAGTAGGAGAGAAAACATATGAAGGATAATGAAGCCTTCAAACAATGTCCCAAAAAGAGTAGAAACATGAATATGAACATGAAGAAGACCATTGAAGCACAAAGAAGTTGTAAACAATTATCAAAACATGACTACTATAGTTTTGAAATTGAAGAACCTCCTCTAGAATCATGATGAAGATCATGATAAAAAATACAAAAATTGGCTTGAGTGACCCCAATGAAACTACTTGAACAATGATTAGATGGCTAACCAAGGAAACAATTTGATAGTTGAAGATACAAATGACATTGATTTGCATGAATGACCCCAATGACACTACTCAACCAGTATAAAGTATATTGCAAAAAAAATGTGTGTGAATAGTTTAAAAAACCCAAATAATTGAGGATAGAAGGCCACCTTCACAAACAAGAATGCAAGAGTCTATATATGGTATGTCACCAAAGTGCATGGGTAACCAATTGTTGCATTTGTCTAATATAAAGGAACAAAAACTAGATAATATGATAACTTCAAATCAAAACTACGGAAGTATTAGCACCAACAGTATGATACCATAATGTTGACAAGGGAGAGGTATGACATATCCACTAAAACTGTTTGTCACAATGTAATGCAAGAAGAAAAAATACAACATTAGAACATGCACAAGATAGTACCTATAATAAAAAAGGGTGTGCAAAACAATGCGCACGTGCATGGAGGTAGAAAAGGTTATGATTGCAAATAACAAAGCACAAAAAAAAAATATTGTGGCACTTCATAAAGCAATGCAAGTGCAAAAAAAGATACAATGTGATGTACAAAATCCCTAAAATACAAATATAATATGTGACAACTTATCTCAATGCATTTACAAATAAAGATGTACATTCAATGGACACTTAGAATGCTCAAAAAGGACCACATGTTGAAAATGTATATACATAAGTGAAGTAAAGTCATCTCATGCAAATATAACTTTTCTAGGTGTCAAAATGTCCAAGTAATCAACCAAAATGTGAAATAATGACAAGTTCAATAAAGATACCTAGAACAAATTCTAAAAAAATGTGGATAGTTGTGACCTTTCCAACATCACAAAAAATTGAGATCCAAGAAAAAGCTATGAGTTCAAGAGCCAAAAATGAAGATATGACTTTGACAGGTGATAAAATATACCAACAAAAAATTCTAATAAAAAAACCTACACCACTAGAAAGTAATAAGGACCAACTTTTTACAATATTTTGTTTTTGAAATTTTGATACCATATGCAAAAATTATTGTAATTTTTGTAAAATTGCTTTTAAGCCTCAAAGCACAAAATAACCCCTATATAGGCACCTGATTGCCCATGTGACCAACAACTAAGACCATGGGGGCTAGTGCCTAAAATAAAAAAATCATTTATATTTTAAATATTAAAAAATAATAAAATATTAGATGTACCTTTTAGACATGAAACAAGGCAATATGAAAATTGAGATGGCACAAATATCAAGGCAGATAAAAAAATTAAGTTAAACTTAGAAAATGATGACATGAAAATCAAGGTCATATGACTATACATAATCTTTTTGGCAATTTTTTTAAAACCCCCCAAAAAACTCATTTTTTTTGCTCCAAAGTCTATTATGCATTATATGAAAATAGGGGTTTTGACATATTTCAAATGCAACCATGAGGTCCATTTTGCTCCAAGATGCACCATTTAATACTCAATGTTGAATTTCTATAAAATGGATAGGGAAGTGCATATTTGTTGCTTTGATACCATATTGGAGTTGATTATCCAAACCTACAGCTCGCAAAAAACACCTACAATCAAACACCTATCACAAAAAGAGAGAAAAAATAATGGTTTTGTTATAAAATCCTAAGATTTTATTGATGCAAAAATATGAATAATCATATAATGTTAATTAATTACCCTTAATAAAGGATAAATAAATCCTAGATGAAACCCTAAGTGATGATCAAATTAGAACATGACATGTGTCATAATTCTATGATAGACAAAAAACACATGACCTTTTTAAGCTTAAGTATGCTAGTGTAAAAGGGGAACTAATAATTAATTGTGTAATTATATTTTTACTATAACACTTACTTGAGCTATTAACTCCTTCAATATACTTCAACGCTATTATGTAAAGGCATTGGAAGACATTAATAAAGTTGAATAATTCATTTGTGACTTTTCATCTTACTTTTGTTAGCCCATCTCAACCATCATGGCCTCTTTGTAAGTATGTGTGCATGTTAGAGGGTTGTACTAGGCATCATTGATCAAGGGATTACACCATTGTGCGAGCTACTCCATTGTGCAAAGATGTGCAAGATTCAACTTATGTACAAAAAAATTATCCACAATATTTATCATGCTCATAAATGCCAATCGCACGAGCTCAAACATTTGTGCAAAGATTCACTTTGGCACAAGGCTTCAAACCTTTATTGCAACTAAACTATACTACTATGTGTGCACAAGGTTTGTGTGATCTAGTTATTCTTCTAATGTATTTTGGGGTGATGAAGATGGCTCAAGCACTCAGATTCCTTACATTATAATGACTACAAATAAGAGGATCATGTATCTAATGAGTCTAAGAGAAGAAACTATAGGAAGTGATTGATAGAACACCAAGAATTAGTAAAGGGTGAACAAACTCTACAATAAGAAGGCTCATCAAAGAGATTTTAGTGTTTGAGATCTTGTCTTCCTTTGGGACAAACACTATGTTCCAAAAGGAATGCATGACAAGTTTAATTCTTTATGGTTTGGGCCTTTCAAGAATCACCATTTTTATAACAATAATACGTACTATCTAGCTCGCTTGGATGGTACACATCTTTTATGTTCTATACTGGGTAATAACTATATTCATTCCTTAGTGTCTTAAAGAGAATTTCCCTTGTAAATAGTTGTGTTGTGTCGTTGTCATATTGTATGTAATGTTATGGGTTTCCTTATTTTTTAATGTGTCTTGTGTTTTGTTTATTGATGTTTTCTTAAGATAACCTTTGTGTGTATAGGTAATCTAAAAAAGCACTAACTTCATGCCCAACTAATTAAACACTTGTCTACTTAACAAAATAATGGTTCTAGAAGTTCTCTTGGACCACAAGTATATGTTGTAGTCTCCACAAATAAATCCAATTATTATACCCACATGAAAGTTATCATGGTTAGTTTTCAAGTCAAACATGTCATTTCTTATCTAGTGAATCATTATCTCCCATTTTCATGAATGTTATTCTTTGAAGATCTAATCAATGTATTTCCATAGCCAACTAAAGATGCTTTCCAACACATCAAACAAGATGAAAATTACTTTGGATGCAAGAGGATAGCTAAAAATTGTTAGTGATGTAAAGTTAATTTGCAAATGTTGAAGTGAATGATTGTTAGTTAGCTCACAAATGCAAATTAAAGTTGAATTTGGCATCCTAGAATGAGTAGCCTCACTAGTCTATTGGGAGGCCCAAAATTTGAAGTAAAATTGACACCCTAGAACAACATCACATGCCAAAACAAGAGAATACAAAAAAAATTAAGAAAATTGGTGGTTTGGTGTAGGAGTGTTGCCATATCAAGTGAGTGTCAAAAAGTTTCTAAAAACACAAAAGTAGGATTCCTATACTTTGATCATGTTGTTCCATTAATCAAACAAAAATATCAAAATATTAATAAGCAAACAAGCAAACCCAAAGTGTGCATTAACATACTAACAAACCAACAAATCAATCATTCAAATGTGACACTCCAAATCCTAGGTGTATGCTTGAACATTTGCCAAGTTAAAGAAAACACAAAAAGAAGGCAAGCGATGCTAAAACACACTTAGGGTGAGATTGACTAAATTTTAATAAAGGAAAAAAAAAACATCTCTAAACCTCAAGTGCATGGTCATGGATAATTAGCCATTGTTTGGGAAAAAGAAGGAATGCCAAAAATAGAAAAAGGGAATGCTTAATTTTTATAAAGTCAGTGATAATAGATTTCTACAATCCATGAAGATTATTGCTAAATGTTTCTAGATTATATCGTGTTAGAATTTTTTGCATCAATGTTTTGGATCATACTCTGTGATCCATCATTAGGATAGTAGAGAGTATAAGGAGTAAATGAATAGCTGCTGACCAAGAATTGTATAAAAAGGAAGGAGGGGGGTAAGAGAGGTTGGCACAAGAAACAAGGTATTAAGATGGACTAACTTGACCACAAAGACCAATAGACTAGAAAGCAAAAATAAGAGAATAATAAGAAAATACAAAATATTATAACATAATGATCTTATTAATCATATGCTAATATATACTTTCTTATATAATAATCTAGCAAAATTCTTATTAATTATAACATAATAATCTTATTAAGTTTAACATAAATATAATATAATAATCTTATTAATAATAATTTAGGAATGAACTAATTAAGTATATTTAGTATATATTAAAAATATTTAACATAACTATATTTAACATATATTAATGATCTTTAGCATATATTTAACATATAGTAATAATCTTTATCATATATTAATAATCTTTAGCAAATATTAATAATCTAGCAAATATTAATAATCTATAGCATATATTAATAATCTTTAGCATATATTAATAATCTTTAGCATAAGCATATTTAAAATAATGATTCATAAATATAATAGATATAAGAACTATAAATAAATATATGCAAATAAAACTTAGTATAACCAAAAAATAAACCTCCTTCCTAAGAAAATATTAGAATTACTTTAAAATACATAAAGCATAGAAAATGATATAAAGGGAATACTTAAAATGCATAGATTTATAAAATACAATAAATAGAAGAAATGCAAAATGAAACCAAAAAAGCTAAGCAATGAAAAAGAAAAAGAAAAAAGCTAAGCAATGAAAATAAAAGGAGTCATAATACAAAACAAGGTAGGTAATATATTACCTTGTATGTAATACATACATAGTAAGAAATATAATATAACTAAAATAAGATAACAATGAATTATAGCAAGGAACACTAAATTAAAAACACAAATATATGGGGATGCAATAAAATAACTTAATTTTTGTATTATAAAAAATTCAATACAAATTAGTTCTAAATTATATGCTTAAATATAAACTAAAACACAAAAAAAGAATACAAAGTATAGAAGGGCACAAAAGAAAGAGAAAAAACAAATAGATACAAATAAATAATATAAAGTAAAACATTCATAACTGTGTGTGTATGTGTATGTGTGTGTATATATATATATATATTTGTTTGGTAATAAGATTTTATTTTATTCAATAGTAAATCATAGTACAACATTGTTTTCAAGAAAAACCACCTACCACCCAAAAAACCACCGACGAATAGAAATGTTTTTTCATGACTAAGCAGTTAACATCCCTACCACCTTACGCTAAAAGTTTTAGCCCAGGATTTATCCTGCCTCGAAACAGGGATGGTAACAAGGGGAACCATCTCCCCAGAAAAGAAGACACCAGCAGAAAGACCAATACCCAGAACAACAAACACAAACCCCACAGCCAGTGACATCGATCAATTCAAACATAACCTTTACCTTTGGTTCCTCCCTTAGTCTGTGATCAGAGGACCATGTCAAATGTTTCCTTCTTTCCCTTCTTGTCTCTCTTCCCCTTCACAACAAGCCATCCCTCCTCCATCCTTGCAACCTCCTTCTGCCATTCCTTAGATGTGACATGATGTGTCCAAGCCTCTCCATATTCTCCACACACAACTTGCCCACACTGACCCTCTGAGGCACCATTTTCCTCCCCCTATTCTTGTACCCTCATCGGCCTTGATTTCTCCCTACAATCCAAAGTTTTAGCACCACAGTGGTTTTTCACAGCCACAACTGCATCCGCACTCACTGCATCAGCACAGTTCGAGGTAGGCACCTCAACATGACTCGACCCCCCCAACTGATTCGAGGCCCTATTTGGCTGATGTAGTTCCAAGTTACCCATAGCCTAAGAGTAGCTCTTTCCCTGCTCTTCCTTCTTCTCACCATGTTTCTCCACCGCATAATGAAGGTGTGACACATCCTTCCACCAAGTAGTTGGTTTAAGCAGTCTAGGCTTTGCACATTGCGCAACGAGATGCCCAATTTGGAAGCATCCTCTGCATCGAAATGGGACCCCTTCATAATCCAAGGGCTGCACCCAACATCCTTTGGAGGTGTTGATTGAAATCTCTTCTGGGAGTGTCTTTGAAACTTCCATCTCCAAAATCTGAGCGTAAGTAGAATGCATAAGATTTGGGGAATCATCATCAATCATCAAAAAGTTCCCTAAGGAGTTTCCTATAGCCTCCAAACAAGACTCGAACTAGAAATGAAGAGGAAAGTTTGGAAGTCTCACCCACAGAGGCACTTTATCAAAAGTCTCTGTTATAGGATTAAAAGCCGAATGCCATGGTTTCAAAGACAAAGCAAATTTATCCTCCCAACTCTAGAAAAAATCACACAGAACTTTGTTTCTATCAATCATAGATTCAAAAACAACAATAAAATAACCTTTAGCCACTGGGTAGATTTGAATACATCCATCCGCAATGGGTTCCCAGTGTTCAAAAATCCATTTATGGAGATCACACAAACGAGGCCACAAACCCCTGAAGCATCCAATCAATCCTAGTTCTGAAAAAACTTTGGTATTATGAATTACTTCGTCTTCAAGCTCATCCTGCAGAAAAATTGATGCCGGAATGGCCTTCCCTGTTTTACCCGACTCCTGGAGGTGAGACCCTACAGGGGCATTTGTAGCAACGCCTAAACGACATTCGCCGACTCTCTCCCTGAAGCTAGATCCGTGACATTCAGCACCCCGCCTAGCACTAGTTTCACTTGGATGTGTAACCTTCTGCCCATTAATGCCGAAGCGTGCATCAGAAACCCTGCAACTTAGTGGGCATCCTGCGGTCATGCCCAAACCCGTAGAAACCCTAGCGCCCGCAACTGCCAACGACTTCATTGCTCAAGTCCCTATATGCATATATATTATACATATACATACATATATATTTATATACATATATATTTATATACATATATATATATACACACACATATATATATCAGATAATAAAAGACAACTAGGAAAAGAAAGAAATATATATATATATATATATATAAAGAATGCAAATATGGTATTAATAGAAAAAATATAGCAAAAATTGAATATATAGTATTTGAATATAAATAACATAAAAATTGCAAGAATATATATATATATATATATATATATTCTTACCTAACTTATTAAATATAGGACACAAAACTTATTTTACCTACAAAAGATATAAGATTATAAATAACATAAAAATTGCAAGAAAATATGCATATATAGATATAGATATACATATACATATACATACACAAATATAAAGAATATAAAGAAAGTATATATGCTAATAATAGAAAATAATCTAGCAAAAATTAAATATAAGAATATGAATATAATTAACATAAAATATTCATGAATACATATATATACTAGCCTAACATATTAAATATAGGACACAAAACAATTTTTTTATCTACAGGAAAAAATAAGAATATAAAAACATAAAAATTGCATGAGAGAATATGAATATATATATACACACAAAAACTTATATAATAGATGATAATACACACACACACATATATATACACAAAAAATTATATAATAGATGATAATATACAATATATATAAACACAAAACTTATTTATACCTTGAATATAAATAACATGAATATATACACACATACATGAAGGAAATAAGTAAAAGAAAAGAAATAAAATAAGGACACAAAGTTAATAACTAGAACGAGAACGAAGGAGAAAGAAAAACATAAAGAAGGAAGAAGGAGCAAAAACCTCAAAAATACTAAACAAGAAGGGAACAAAATTAAACTAGGAAATAAAGGAAGAGACAGGAGGGGGGAAAAGGGGAGGCGAGAAAAGAGAAAGAAAAGAAGCAAAAAAAAGAATTGGAAAGGAATGAACCTACCGAGAAAAGAGGGGAAAGGGGGGAGAAATCGACAAGGGAGGAGAGAAAGGAGAGAGCTATAACAAGGGTGGGGGGATGGGGAGGACAATAGCTAGTGGTGAGAAGGATGATGTTGGATAGCAACAGATGCCAAGACAAACTTAGACTCCATCGCTCATCACAATTAAGGTTCTGAGGATGATGGTTGATTTTAATGGCTTCTTTTAGCTTTCTCTTCAAGAAATTATCTTCTTTGGATAAGATTTGGGTATTTTCAAGACAAATGTGATGCTTGGTGGAAGAGGAGTGGTTGGCTAGGGCTGATTTGGAGGTACGCTTGTGCCTAATTTTGGAACTATGCTCTTTGATTCTCGTGCTAAAGAAGCGACCAATTTCACCTA
This sequence comes from Sequoia sempervirens, assembly GCA_007258455.2. Classification (NCBI taxonomy): domain Eukaryota; kingdom Viridiplantae; phylum Streptophyta; class Pinopsida; order Cupressales; family Cupressaceae; genus Sequoia; species Sequoia sempervirens. The sequence continues at coordinate 165,328,316 of VDFB02379711.1, forward strand.
TGTAGGGAATGCCACATGACCAGACAATATTATAGACTCTAGAACTGAGAAAGATGTCCTTGGAGTCTTTGAGAGAAGGGATACACTTTATCAAGGTTGAGTGGGGCTTAAAAGTACAACAAAGGCATTTTTTAAGAAGGATCTTTGATATTTTTTGGGAGATACCATCAATAAAAGGAAGAGAAACACTTAGGGGGAAGGAGGAAAGGTTTGGTTTGGACCTAGAAAAGAAACTCGATTTGGCTTGGTTGAAAGCTCTAGAGATTTTCTTGCTTGAATATCCATTTAATTTGAAGACTTGATAAAGGTGAGCCAACTCTTGCATTAGGTTTTTGTCATCACAAATCTAGTAGGCTCTCCAGGAAAGGGTTTTAAGAACACCAAATTTTTGGCTAGGATGGTGATGAGATGACGAGTGGAGGTAGAGATCAATGTGGGCAGCCTTGTGGAAAACCTTACGACCTATGGATCCATTAGGTTTTTTAAGAAGAAGAACGTCAAGAAAGGGAAGTTGGTTGTTAAATTTAGTTTCCTTAGTGAAGGATATGCACTATGATAAGCTATTGAGATGGTTGTGGAATTCTACTAACTTATCCAAGCCATGTGGTCAACATACGTGTCATCCACATATCATTTCCACCATCTTGGTTTGAGAGGAAAGGAATGAAGAGCCATTTCTTTGAAATGCTCCATGTACAAGTTGGTAATAACAGGGGAAAGGGGGGAACCCATAGCCAACCATTGACCTGCTCATAGATGACATTTTGAAAGGAGAAAAAAGTGGATCTTAAGCATAATTCGACCAAGGTTGCTATCTCATCATTTGACTTTTGTCTCATAATTTCTAAGGAGTCAAAAATGGGAACCTTGGTGAAAAGAGATATCACATCAAAGCTCACTAAGACATTGCTATTGCCTAAGCTTTTTTCCTTGATGAAATTGGATAAAATGATTGGAATTTTTATGGAGTCAGATCTACCAACAAGAGGGGCTAGTAATTTGGAAAGGAAGGAAGCAAGATAGTAAGTTGGGGACCCCATAGTGTCAACAATAGGTCTCAAGGGAACTGTGTATTAAAGAAAAACAATTGAAGTTGCTAAGGATCAAGCTAGCTAAGAAGTTTGCAAGCCTTGCATTTCTAAAAAGATGTAGAGATTCCAGGTTGATCCTCACATTTTCCAAAGTTACTCATCACCTTTAGAGCTTCAAAACCAAACACATTTTCTTCAAGGCGAGTTTATCTCTTCTCAGGTCAATAACTCAATCCACCAGCACTTCTATTAACTACCTCAATTCCAAGCTTCTTCCTCTCCATCTTGAGCTTGTTGCTTCTTTGCGTCCAAACGTTTGGATTTGGCTAGACACCACTTTGCATGCTAGAGCCATTGGAAGGCAAGAAGACTATGTAAGAAGACAAAAGAGGAAATTCCTTGCTTTGTACCCCAAATAGCATCCCTTTGTCAGCTCACCTTCTCTTCCAAACTCTCACTCTCTTCCTCCTCATAACTGCTCCACTCTCCCTCATTTTGTGTCATTGTCTTCTTCTTTTTGGTCTCTTATTCTTGCCACACTAGTTTGTCTTCCTCATGTCATCCCTCTTTCTGGTAAGTTTCACACAAACCCCTCGCCTCTTATCATTATTCATCCCCCTACTTGCTCCTTCAAACTGGTTGAAGGTTCTTGCTATAATCATTTGGCTCAAAATTCTCAACCTCTTCTCAAGCCTTCCTCCCATTCTCCCTTATAAACTTAGCCATTGAGTCAAAACTCCCCTCTTGCCAATTTGGAGGCATTCAAGCTCCCACAGACCGTCCTATGGTCTCTTCTTCAAACCATACACCATCTCAAGCATTGCACAGGTCTTCTTTGCGGTCTCCAGAAGTTGTGAAACCTATAAATCTCAGTTGTAAATATCTTCCTACGCAATTCTAGACCATCGCCCTTAGAGAGGAATTGGACATGCAACAGTCACTTTCTAATGAAATGCATCTCTCGGCTCTAGGTACGCCCATCCAAGATAACTTGTCTCAGCTTCTTTCTGATTCCTTCATTAATTGTGTTGATTTTTTCATCCCTCCTCAAGCCCATTCTAGTCCAACATGCCAGCCTATCATATCCCTTCCCTTTGTCACTTCTCCTTGTTCCTCTACCCCTGCTTGTCGTGTGTCTTCCTTGTCTAATTCGTGAGCTTTGACATTCCCTTAAGACCTATTATTGACACTATGGGGTCCCCAATCTACTATCTTGCTTCCTTCCTTTCCAAATTACTAGCCCCTCTTGTTGGTAAATTTGACTCCATAAAAAATTCCAACCATTTTATCCAATTTATCAAGGAAAAAAGCTTAGGAAGTAGCAATGTCTTGGTGAGCTTTGATGTGGTCTCTCTTTTCACTAAGGTTCCCATTTTTGACTCCTTAGAAATTGTGAGACAAAAGTCAAATGATGAGATAGCTACCTTGGTCAAATTATGCTTAAGATTCACTTTTTTCTCCTTTCAAAATGTCATTTATAAGCAGGTCGATGGTGTGGCTATGGGTTCCCCCTTTCCCCTGTTATTGCCAACTTGTACATGGAGCATTTCGAAGAAATGGCTCTTCATTCCTTTCCTCTCAAACCAAGACGGTGGAAACGATATGTGGATGACACTAATGTATGTTGGCCACATGACTTAGATAAGTTAGAAGAATTCCACAACCATCTCAATAGCCTAGCCTCGTTCATATCCTTCACTAAGGAAACTGAATCCAACAACCGACTTCTCTTTCTTGATGTTCTTAAAAAACCTGATGGATCCACATGCCGTAAGGTTTTCCACAAGGCTACCCACACCGATCTCTACGTTCACTCACCATCTCATCACCATCCCATCCAAAAAATTTGTGTTCTTAAAACCCTTTCCTGGAGAGCCTACCAGATTTGCAATGACAAAAACTTAATGCAAGAGTTGACTCACCTTCATCAAGTCTTCAAATTAAATGGATATTCAAGCAAACAAATCTCTAGAGCTTTCAACCAAGCCAAATCGAGTTTATTTTCTAGGTCTAAACCAAACCATTCCTCCTTCCCCCTAAGTGTTTCTCTTTCTTTTGTTGATGGTATCTCTCAAAAAATTTCAAAGATCCTTCTTAAAAAAGGCCTTCATTGTGCTTTTAATGTGCTTTTAAGCCCCACTCAACCTTGAGAAAGTGTATCCATTCTATAAAAAATTCCAAGGAAATCTTTCTTGACTTTAGAGTCTATAAGATTGTTCATGTGGCATTCCTTACATAGGCGAAATTGGTCGCTCCTTTAGCACTAGAATCAAAGAGCATAGTGCCGACATTAGGCACAAGCACACCTCCAAATCAGCCCTAGCCGACCACTCCTCTTCCACTAAGCATCACATCTACCTTGAAAATACCCAAATATTATCCAAAGAAGATAATTTCTTCAAGAGAAAGCTAAAAGAAGCCATTGAAATCAACCATCATCCTTGGAACCTTAATCGTGATGAGGGATGGAGTCTAAGTTTGTCTTGGCATCTGTTGCTATCCAATTTGAGAACCAAACATCATCCTTCTCACCACTAGTTATTGTCCTCCACATCCCCCCGCCCCTGTTGTAGCTCTCTCTCCTTTCTCTCCTGCCCTTGTCGGTTTCTCCCCCCTTCCCCTCTTTTCTCGCTTGGTTCCTTCCTTTCCAATTCTCCTTTTTTGCTTCTTTTCCTTCTTTTTTCTTGCCTCCCCTTTTCCCCCCTCGTGTCTTCTAGTTCCTTTGAATTGTTCATCAAAGGAAAATTTGTGTAAAAGAGAATATTCAAGGAGATTGAATTGTTCATCATCCATTGTAGAAGCAACATTCATAAGGTGGGATTTTGTTTGGAAGTTGGTGCTTCCTAAAGGAGAGATTGGTGTCTCTTGCTAAGTTGGTGCCTTAGCATTGGGGGTTGGTCCCTCCAGTAAGTTGGTGCCTACAAGTTGTGGGGATTGGTGTTTCTAGTGGGTTGGTGCTTGCAAATCATTTAAGAGCGGCTTGGTGTTTCCTGTGATTTGGTGCCTACGAAACTTGTAAGAGTTTTATATAAGCAATATTTTTTCGTGGTTTTTTCCTGTAAGGGTTTCCATCTGTGTTACACAGGGACATGTCCCCACCCCTAAACCCTACATCCCCATCCTAGGTGTTTCAGGGACGAGGGACATCAAGGGACGTCCCCCAGTCGTTCCCTCCGATTTTGCATTTTCAGGAAACGTTAAGAAACATGTTTCTAATTTAGGAAACGCCTACAAAACTAAAAGAGATGCCTAGCCATCCCTGAAATGACCAAGGTACGGCTAGGCATTCCCTAATTGTACCAGAAACACCCAAGCGTCCCCCATGATGTCACTTAAAAGACAAAAGTTAAAATTAAAAATTCATTTTTTTAAATAAATTTTATTGGTTTGTAAAGGGGTGTGGGGGTCCCATAGACCCTCCCACACCCCTCATATACCTAAAAACAAAAAACAAAAAACATAAAGTTAAACTCATATACCTGTTTGTTGGGAGTCTTCAAAGGTTCAGGGAGCCGTGGGAGGTTAGTTGACTATTACTGTTGGAGCCTGGGCATTGTTTCTCCTATGTGAGAGCAACCACTTTGAAATTTTCTGCACAAGCTGCCACTTTATTTTAGACTATTTTGAGAGGAGTTTGCTTGTTGACAACTACAAGTTTGAACTTTGAAGCCACAACACTCAATAGGTATGCCATTTTTTTTTTACGTTTTTTAAATTTTTATCTTGTTAGGCATTTTGTAAAATGTGAGTTTTTGTTTTAATTTTTTTGAAAATGTTTTGGTTTCAACTTTCAGACTGTAAAACCCTTACAAAATGAACACCAACAATAGTGATGAAAGTATGAATGAGGGTAGTGAAGAAAATGAAGTTCAAGGTCAAGTAAACAAAATATCAATAGAACCCTCTTCTCAATCTGAAAATGTAAACTCAACATCTATTGGAAGTCCACAAGACCATTTTGCATGCCTTGAACCCAATCTTCAAAAATTTGCAAAAGGCCCTTTCAACCCCAAAAAACCGTTGCTTCAATTTGCCACCAATTTAACTATCTATAAGGGTAAAAATACAAGGGGTAACAGGCATTGGCTATGTCATATTTGCAATACTGATTACCATGGGAGCTATACTAGGGTTAAAAACTATCTATTGGGTGAGAGTGGACTTGGGGTTCGAGTTTGTGAAGATATAAGATTGGAGCATCAAGTTTTAATGGCAAAATTGGTTGGAGTGGGTGACGACAAAATCATTGGTACTACTCACAGTAAGAAACGAGCATCTATTGATTTGTGTGACTATTCCAATGTATCAATTGGAGAGAATTGTGAAAGAGGGAAGAGGAAGGCATGTGAAAATATACAGTGATAGGATTAATGAATGTGCAAAAACGTGAGCAAGCCGATGATTCAGTGGCCAAACTTTTTTATGCCCATGCTATTCCATTTCATTTGGCAAAGTCACCTTATTTCAAAGTTATGTTGAGAGATGCATAAGCAATTGGACGCTCTTATGCTCCCCTTGGAGAACGTAGATTGTGTACCTCCCTCCTTGACAAACAATATTCAAAGGTGAACATATTGATGGAGGAGATGAGACAAACATGGATTAGGACTGGTTGTTCCATTGTCATGGATGGGTGGATTGCTATTCGCCATCAACCACTCATTAATATTATTGTTCCATGCCCTGCTAGTTCATACTTTCTTAGAGCTATTGATTGTTCTGGGAAACATAAGGATGTTGAATACCAATTTGCCATTTTGAAGGAGGCCATAGAGGAGGTTGGGTCTTCTAATGTTGTGCAAGTTGTGACAAATTCAACCCATGTTTGCAAGTTGGCTAGTTTTATGGTTGAGAGTGCTTATTGTTGTAAGGTGTGCACCCTTGGTCTCCTTGTGTTGTGCAACACAACGCTCAGGTTCGTGACATGGCTTAATTGTCTCTCCTGGATTTATTAACTCTGGTGGTTGTATCGAGCATTAATAGGTCAATCTTTTGGTGCAACGACAAACGTCTTTGCAACAATTGGTATCAAAACCTGGGTCATGAGTTCGGACCCCTCGCTTGTGTGTGGGGGGGATTGTTGCAAGGTGTGCACACTTGGTCTCCTTGTGTTGTTCAATGCAGTGCTTAGGTTCGTGACATGGCTAAACCACCTCCTGTGGATTCATTAACTTTGGGAATTGTATCGGGCATTAACAAGTCAATCTTTTGGTGCAACGACAAACGTCTTTGCAACACTTACAGACATTTTTTTTGGAATCCATGTTGCGTACATGCTTTGAATGATGCTTTGAAAGACATTGGAAAAATAGATTGGTTGAAGGTAGCAATGGCCGAAGCTAGAGACATACAAATGTTTGTATGTAACCATCACATTTCACTTGCACTATTTTTTTCTTATTCAAAGAAAGTATTCCTTAAACTAGTTGAGACCAGATATGCTAGCTATTTTATTTTGTTGGAGAGGAAGTTGGAGGTGCAAGATGCTCTACAATCCATAGTGGTTTGTGGAGAGTGGAAAAAGTGGCCCCGATCAAAGACAAAAGGGAAGGTGGTGAGGGAAAGGGTGCTTAATGACACTTGGTGGTCCAATATCAGGTAAAAAAATTGTTTGAGTATGTGACAAGGATCCTGGATTGCAATTCTATGAGGAGCATATTAGGCCTATTGTCACAAAGAGGTGGAACACAATGAACACCCCTTTTCATAGGGCTACCTATGCTCTTAATCCAAAATGGTATGCACCTAGACTTGGCTGAATACTTCCTTATGAGGATGATGAGGTAATGGAGGGCCTTAGGGCAGCTCTTTGTAAAATGTATAGCACTGAGGAGGCAACCATCCTTTGAGAGCAATGGCTTCAATTTTTTGATCTTCAAGGTCCTACATTCAACAAACCAAAGGCTAGGATGGATAGGGCCACTCTTGCACAAAAAAACCCCATTGGATGGTGGAAATTTCATGGGAAGGACACACTAGAGTTGAAGCAACTTGCTATTCGTTTACTCTTATAGATTGCTAGTGCCTCTACTACAGAGAGGAATTGGTCCACCTATGGCTTCATCCACTCAATTAAGAGGAATAGGCTTACCTCGAAATGAGCAAAAAACACTAGTTGCAGTTCATAGTGCCTTGAGACTTCAAGATCGATAGACTACTGAGTATTGATAGACTCTAGCAGCACGTTGGGATGCTAATCTTGAAGATGTTAGGAAAATTGATGAGGAGGTGCAACCAGGAATGGTTGGGCTTCCTTTGGATGATCCACTTTAGGCAGAGAGTGACAATGACACGAATAGTTCTTTTGATATTGATAGCCTGAATGAGGCAGTGTCATAGATTGACAAATTGTTGTATTTAAAGTTTGAGACTTTGGTCTTTGAGTTATTTAACTTTAGTTTTAAAACTTGAACAAAATGCTTTTGTATTTAATAGTTAATACTGTTGACTTGTCATGAATCTCATCATCATGATTAAAGTTTATATTGTTGTTATACTACTGTTGTCATTATTTATGCACATATTGATATTGTTGCTATGATGCTATTAGTTATTGACATATTTGATATTTCAGATTGCTTCTCTCTCTCTCTAAAATATATTTTTAAAAATTCATATATCAACGTCCCCCCGCCGTCCCCAAAAATTGGCCCTCGGACTACCTGTTAGAAATATTGTCATTGATGTCAAAGGAATAAAGACAATGTGAAGTCATTGATGTCATGAAAGAATGTTGCCACAAAGAAGTCATTGATGTCAAAGGTAGATTGAGAGAAAGATTGTTAATGGATGAAAGAGTTTTTATCATTATCATTGAAGGACATCAAGGATAGTACAATGATCAAATTAAGAAAGATCAGCAATGAGATAAAGTTCATTGGAGTTGCACATAGAACAAAGTTGAGGATATAATAAAGAGAGCCACAAATATTTGTTAGCTGCTGTATGGGACCTTTAATGTATGAATCGCAGCATAGGATATAGAGGATTGATATTGGTTGAAGCCAGATCTATATTGAATGTGTGACATTTCCATTGGCTTCATATTGACATTTCCAGATTTGCTAAAAGACAAATCTAGGCGCCACCAACAATCATAAGGAAATAGAATTAAAGAATCTGTGGTTCATTCAAAATATTTGAAGAAAAGACAAAGGAGGAAATCGCAGTCAACTATTGTCAGCATCTCAATATTGGTGATATTTCCTTCTTGCAGAGGCCCGATAATCTTATCTTTCTGCCAGATATAATTAACGGTGAGAGCATGATATTAAGATGCGATTTTATTAGCTAAAAGATCGTGGTATTTTATTGAGGTGTATATAGTCTATATAGAGCAGTTGTGATATAAGACAAAGTTTGAATAAATACAAACCGCCTCAACCTCTTATGTCAGAGACGTCAAAGGTGACATATTTGGTTGATGTGTATGAGCCGCAAGTCCTCATATAGAGACCACGACTTTGAAGCCGCTAGAAAGTATCAACGCCAAAGGTAAAGAATGATATGTGAGTTGTGATCAGTTTCAAGGGGTTTGCAATTGTGATCGAACATATCATATACAATTCAGATTGTCTCTATCAATGGTCGTCAAAGAGCCGTTTATCATCTGCTGTGGAGGACACCAGTTGAAGAAATCATGAAGTTTGCATTTTTAAGCTGCCGTTTCAAGTGATAAGAATTCTAAAAGAAGTATTGGTCGGCAATCTCAATTAAGGAGTGATGTTAATTAATAAACCTCTAACAAATGATTCACCAAGGGGCATCAATTAATTATGAAGACAACAATGACTATTGAAGAGGCATACCATTTGTGAATGGACGCAATGAGGAGCCGTGTCTCTTGTTTAAATCGTGGATATAAAAGAAGACAAGTTTAAGAGCAAAAAGATGTGAGTGTGCATAAAATGTATATCATTTGAAGATTGGAGTGTGTGGCTGGGTGTGAGTATAAAGATTATATCATCAAGACACAAGCAGACGTGGTGTATGGTGATCTGAAGAGAAATATCAGAGGACATCATTCTGGAATACATTGAACAAAAAGACAAGCACGTGTGTACGTGGAAATAAAAGATCTCTAAAGTAAGTGTGTAAAATGAAAAATGATAAATCAGTCTAAATAAAATTCTGTGTATAGCAACAAACGAGAATATTGTATATGCAGATTTAATAGGGTAGAATGAAGATTTGAAAAAGAACATATATGAATCATCATTCAAGAGTAGATTGGTGAAAAGGATATATACAAATCAGTAAAGGAATTATATCCAAGGAATTTGGAGCAAATTTGAAAGGGAAGATATATTTCAGATGTGTGAAGTAAGACAAGAAGACAAATTGTATATGTTGAGCAGCATTTCATAAGAATTGAAGTAAACGAAATATATATATATGAAGATCATCAAGTAAAAGCAAATAGAAGTGAAGCAGACCTTGTATCTAATTTGAAGCAGATTTGTGAAGGAATTTAAGAGTAGATTTATGACAGTAATTGAAGCAAAGGTGTGAAGAGGATTGGAATAAGAGGACACATACAGATATGTGATATAGAAGAGAATTTCATGCATACATAGAGGAAATCTATGCAGAGATAAAGGAGAAGATTATATCCGATTTGTAAGAAGAGTGTTTGAGCAGAATTGTCCATCATCCGTTGAACAAGCAACATTGAAGGTGGAATATTATCATTCAAGTTATCATTTTTGCTAAGTTGGTGCTTGGCAAGTAGGAGGTTGGTGCTCCTTGTAGTTTGGTGCCTACTAAATCAGCATTAGGGGTTGATGCTCCTTGTAGGTTGGTGCCTACTAAATCAGAATTAAGGGTTGGTGCCTACTAAACTACATATTTGGTGATTCAAGTAGGTTGGTGCCTACATTCATTGTAAAAGCTTACATAATTTATAAAGTACAAGTGTTGGTGTCAACTTGTTCGTATTGTGATATTCTTGCATAGTTGAGTTGTGTTGTGTGAAGTTGATAAAGGTTGTAAAGGGTAAAAGTTTGTTGATATACTGATTCACCCCCCCCTCTCAGTATATCTTTGTGCTCTTCACTACCATCCTGAAACACTGTGGAACATAGGTTTCCACATAAATGCTCTTCTTGTGTTGCATAATCGTTAGATTTTATGTGATTGCTATTGCTATGGTTGTTAAATTTTGTAAAAGTAAAAGATTGTATTACACTAATTCACCCCCTCCCCCCACTAGCTTGCCCCCCTCACCCCCTCTCCTTCCTCCCCCTTCTTAATATAATCACGTGCTCATCAAATATATACACCTTTTTTGAATTCTATGTGTACACTAATTCAAACATCCATTACAATTCTATATATGTTGGAACAAATAAGAAAGGCTTCAACGGAACTGAAGAAGCATTTATATAATCAGCATCATTGTAATATTGCAGGCTTCAGAATCAAATATGGTGAACTTTAACAGGCACAGGAGCAATATTACTGCTCTTTTCAATTTACTGTTCTACATTTGTCATAATGTATTTTTCTCATTTGATTACAATGATACACATTCTAATAAGATAATATTTTTAATTATTAATTATCAATATCAGATTAACAAGGAAATTCTGACAAGTTTTTGAGACCTTTCCGTCAAGATTCAGAGTCTAACTCCAGAGTCCACATCAAACATTACACACTGTGGAAGATCAATCATTCAGTTTACTGTGGAGGCATCTTTTTAATGGTAATTTTCACTAGTTGGATATGTCTTCAAAATAGCAGTTGTTTCCAAATGCATATTAAACTCTTCATAAAACCATCTCAAGTTGTGTAAAGTTTTCTACACAATGATTTCCTAAGAGATCACTTCAACGTTTCAACTTTCTCTGCATCAGACCTCATTCCAAATTCCTAACTCTTATCAGAAATGATAACTGATTGCAAACAATGATGTAGCTTGTAATCATCCATTTTGATTGATCCGCATTACAACAGAGTTCAAAAGAATCTGAATACCAGAGAATCAAACACTACAATAGATATTAGGTACCGGAAAACCATACTGTGAGGAAAATATAGGCAACAAGGATGAAAAAATTATGATGTGATAATGCTATAGATACATGCACAAATACATAATCTTGGTTATTAAAAAAAAAACTTCAAGTACTAGTAATCTACACAGTTAATCTGATCTTTCCAGCTCCCGAAATCGGCGCTCCCAATCTTTGGCATCATAATTTTGTTCTGAAAAATCTTTCTCAGTGCTGTATACAATGCGATCTTGCCCAATAACTGTTTGTTCTGCCATTTCTCGAGCACTTTCAATCTATAAATTTCATGAAAAAATGAAATGAAATTACTGAATGCTGGTGGAGTTATCCAAACAATCACTCTAGAGCTTAGTTTACAAATGCATTGATAAAATGCAACCATTTGCAGTTAAAGCAATATTTTAATCATAAACTTCTACAAAATCCTATTTGAGAAGAAAAGAAACCACTTCACAGTCTTTTTACAAGCATTTCATCATAGATATAACCCATACCTTCCGTCTGAGAGATGGATCAGGTGCCTGGAGTGCAAGAGCTCGCTGTTGTCTTGCACGGTTTCTCTTGTCAATATCCGCATTCTTCTTTTGAATAAGGAACCAACGTGATAATGGAATCACAAAAAATGAACCTGCATAAATCTGTAAAAAAAGAATGTGAACTTTCCATAAAGAAATATATACACAATAGTAGCAGGAAAAAGATAGAAACAGATTAGAATGATCTGCAAATCAAGAGTCTCATATCCTCTATAGTCACGTTACAAATCAGGACCTATTATGTCTATTTGGAAGACTAGAAGAATTCGAACAAGGATTATTTTTATTATTTATCTACATTCAAAATGTAATTTTAATCTCAGTTCTCTGGAAACAGGAATGAGTATCAAATTGCAAAGGCTATTAACTTTAAACAAATTGCCTGAACTCATAAACCAGAAGCAGACAACTACTTATCCTAAAGAGAATCTTCTTTGAAGGACATTTAATTTGTTAAATTGATATCTCCATGAGTTCTTTATGTCTAACATACATTCCAATGAAAAAACAAAACAGTGGACGTGTTATAAATAACTTCTCAGACTAGTTTACAAACAGAATGTTGATTAAAAAGGCTTAGAGAAAGAAAGAAACATGTCTTCATAAAATATATCATTACAATTGACCAAACAAAATCATCTATCACCAGATCAAATTCCAATACATAGGTATTCACAATACAAGGTCACAAGGGAGTTTTTCAATTTCTAATGATTGGTGGCAAAGATTCAGGAAAGGGAGAATAGTTCTACATTTTTTTAGATATCTGGTCATGTTAAACTTATGCTGTTTTTGGAGGAAATGGACTATATCCTTCAAAATGGATCTTAAAGATCCCTATGTATGTATAAAAGATATAATTTAAACTCAAAGCATATTTTTCCATTCAAAAAGTCAACTGACGGTCATTGCATGGACAACTGATTTTTAATTTGGACCAAATGCAAAGTCATGATTACTAGCCACCTAAGCTTGGCTTGAGGACTTCTCCAACAAGGGATACACACCGGCCACTGTCAGCAAGCAATTTTAGTGACCTGGAATTGATGCAACATCACATGAGGAATCACCCAAGTGACACAAAAGGTAAAAGTCCAATGGTCTTGCCTCTGCTTACTTGCTAAGAGAGCTTTCCCTACTCGTCGGGGATTGAAAATCTAGGAGCTTGAATAATGTGTTTGTGAATCTTAGCAGAGTACTTTGAGAGGTATATTTAAATCTAAGAAACACTCTCCCATCTTTTCTAGAAAATTGGTGTAGAGACCCACTTGAAACCTTGACAATATGACCAGCTATCATCCTCTTATGATGTGGTTCCTTTAAGCATTTGAAGAATGCAATTAGATTGTAGTATTTCACTGTTCCCATTGTCGATGAATTACTACTGTTATCAATAAAAGACAAACACTATCCTATTAGCCTTAAGCACACCATTTGGCCAAATTGTTAATGCTTTAGCAATAGCTTGAACTTTATATGTTGTCCTAGAATTTGGTAGCTAAGCTTCAGTTTCTTTAGATGGCCCTCAAATTCTTGTTAGATATGGAGCTGTGTAGCTGGATCTGCCTATGGATAGGCTAGATCTTGGTCCAATTCGAACTGGATCCAAAATCTAGTCCAATCTGCTTGTGGGTCTTGGCAGGGTTCTAGGTGGCGGAGCCCGGTTCAGCTGGGATGAACCTAGACGAACCCATCACAACTATGCTTGTTTTTTTTTCTTTTCTTTTTAAATTTGAATTTGGCCTGGGCACCCTAGAATTGCTCCTTAACCCTAAAAGTCACTTCTAAAATATCAAACACCAAAACAAGTTCATTTTAGATCAATTCTTTTGCAAAAAAAATATCATTCCAAGAGGTTGAACATTTATTTTTTCTTGTTGAATCAACAAAGGGAGTTAAAGATTGATCTTTGAAGGTTCTACAATGATTGCATTGTCATTCCTACATGTTTACAAGTGTCCATTGGCTGCCAAGAAGATCATAGAAGGATATTTTTGCAAAGAGGTAAGTTTTTTTCAATTCTTTTCCTCCATTGTTTTAACAACATGAAACAAACTCTTTACTTTGTTTTTCTATGTTTTTTCATTCTTCTATGTATGCATCTGCTAGGGATATGATGTTAGATATTCTAGTTCATATAGTCAGGTGAAAGCCCATTTGTGTGGAATACCTGGGCAAGGCATCAAAACTTGCCTTGGAAAGAATGGTGTACCTTTGCCACTCGAGAAACTGATAGGATATATTATGGAGCAAGAACAAACAAATAAACTAGCAAGCCATAAATCAAATCACCCCTTAATAAAAAACAAAATCAAAGAAAATGAATCCCCCAATGCCCCCATCTAATCCCATTGTTGTGGTAGAGAGCCACCCATTTTTGGCTACTCCTAAAAGTGAAGAACCCACTACAAGCAAAAGACCAAAGGGACCTTTAGAAACTGAGTTTCAAAATAAGAGTCAAGACATTGCTGACCGACACATAGCAAGATGTATTATGCAAATGGGTTGGATTTCAATGTTTTTTGTTCACCACACTAGCAAGAGATGGTGAGAAAAATTAATGACACTCCAAAATGGTACAAGGGCCCAGATTATGAGGTGTGTGGCATCTTATTGGAAAAGAGGTCAAGCTCATAGAAAATTCATTGAAGCCCATAGAAGATTCATGGGTTGAGACAGGTGTGTCCATTGTTTCCAATGGGTGGAAAGATGCAAAAACTTAGTCCGGTGTCCCCTAAAGGAGGCAATGTTTTTTAAAGTTGTGGATTGTGAAGGTGTAACAACACCCCTTATTATTTTTTTTGAAATATATGTTGTCCAATCAAGTCTCACAATAAATTCAAACAAGAGAATATCAATGTCCCATAACACAGTCACAACTCTGTCAAGATTAGCAAATAGATAATAGGCTGTCCTATACACTGCTGCAATGTTAAACTGCTCAACAAATTGCTGCTCATTTCATATTTATTGTAAAGTACTCGTCATATGAGTGTCATTACACAAAATAGAACAGTATGATCATGATAGGAAAAATACCTTATTATTTAGACAAGGAACTTGCAGTCTTGCCGATGGTTTGTCTCAGGATGTTAATGACTTAAACTCTCCAAACATCACTTGCTTTCATTACAGACTTGTCTTCAGCTGTGGCAAGGTGTAGGGAGTACACATGACCACCCAGGTCAATGTTTGACCCAAGAAGATTGCTGCTACAGGTCTGTAGATAAAGTCTGAAGATTTCTAAGTTGACAGAGGGGTATTTCCAGTCATCTACAGCAGCAAGCTTCACTACGGTCCTGCCACTTCACAGAGGTTCCTTTAGAAGACACACCGACTCCTACCACCCAACAATCACATTCACTTCCAGAAAGGATGAAATCAGTGATAATTATCAGACCTGATATAAAGTCTGTTCACACCAACATTGGCGTTGGCTGCACAGGGGCGATTAGCCTTAAAAATTTCATATATATTTCTCCTGACCTCGGAAAGGCCTGCAATCTTTTGCTGAGTGATTACACAACCTAGGTGCTGAGTTTTTGACTGGAAACATCACTGAAACTGAGAATAGTTTCCAAAACAGGTGCCAAAAATGCCTAAGCAGCCTGGTCATGGGCGATTCTTCTTGATAAATTCAGAGCAGCATCAAACACCAACAAGATGACTCATATAGTGACGCCCTGTCATGGAGAATCCAATGCTATAATACCCAAAACCAAGAAACTCCAGCATCAAACAGGTTGACCTAGTTGGAGAAGTTCAACCAACTCAAGGAAGGGTACGGCTAGGCAAGGGAAGTGTGCAAATCATTTCACTCACACCAAAAAATATACTTAAAGAAACAAAGCTCACCACACCAAAATAAGCACCTCAAAATACCTCATATATTTTCATTTTTTTGTAACTCTAGAAACCAAAAACTCCATGAAATACCAAGGTGATTCCTGCATGAAATCACTCTACCAACTAGGGAGGATCATTCACCACCGAAACTAGTGATTTGATAAGGGTTTTCGTCCTCAATCAATCCTTGGAAGAACTTCTCTGTTCACTCCAGCAACATCTTGTTATGTATGCAAACTTGAATAATCCAAATGAGAGCCCCAAACCTCCTTTTATAGCTTTTTCCCTGCTTTTTCAAAAATGGTGGCTTTTTTGTTTTATCGTTGCTTTTACAAAAAAAACGCTTTTTGCTTTTTCATTGCTTTTTTGAAAAAGCACTTTTTGTTTTTTTTCCAAAAAAACATTTTTTGTTTTTCTAAAATAACTTTATGCCTAAGTCCCCTTTTCCCTAGGCATCCACTTGAGGGGACATAACATGTAATGTCCCCGATGTAGCCCTACACTCTTCAGTTGGATTTAGCCTATTTTCGGAAACCTGTAGGCTAATTAGTTGTGCAAATTAGGGTTTCCACTTTTATAGGAGGTTTTTGTGGGCTTTTGAAGGTTTGCATGCAGGAGTTTGGAAGTGTGCTTCTGGGAGCTTTTTGGGTTTTTGGAGAGCTTCAGGATGTGGTGACATGCATGTTAAAAAAATGACAAGCATTTTTGGTAGTTACTTTGCATGCAGGAAAGGTTTCTAGGATTTTCTGGATTTTCAGAGAGCTTAAGAATGGTGTAACATGCATCTCCATCTGACAACCTTTCCAGGCACTTACTATTTTTAGTAAGTCATGATGGCTGTTCGGTTTGTGCTCAAAAGGCGTTTGGGAACACTTACTATTTATAGCAATTTGCTATTTTTAGTAAGTTCTATTTATGGCAGTATCACCCTAGCAACAGTTCAGTCACCTCCAATCATCTTTCCATTTTTGGCAGTAAGGTGATTCAGTTTGAGCGTTGGCTTCTTCATTCCTCTTGGAGCTAAGTTTCAATACTTGGTCAATTTTCAATGTTGCTTTTTGGACCCCGTTCCTACACGAATGACTTTAAGTTGTTTTTAAATTGGGGCCATGTCTTGGACGCCTAAGTGGAGAAGTTTAATATTTTTCAAAGTTAAATTAAAATGCTTTTACCTTGGATGCCTAGGGGAGGAGATAATAAAGTATTTTTTAATATTTTAAAAGTGCTTTGTGGAGATGGGCGTCCTTTTGAGGAAGCTGAAGAGTTTTCTTCTTGGGAGTTACAAGTTGTTTCATTTGCTCATTGAAGCTTATTTATGGAGGCCTTGTTCATTGTTTCATATCTTTTGGAAAATTCATAATGTTATGCTGCTGAACTGAGTTCAGACTTTGCTAAGAGGATTGTGTATTCTCTAGTTTTTTATACCATTCTTCAGGCCTGAAACTATGGCTTCCTAGATGGTAACTGAAGACCATACTTCATTCAGGAGTGTGGATTGAGCTTAATTGTGATGGTGATAGCAGATTGCTGTTGTATAATCTGTTATTTCTGATTATTATAGGCAGATTGCTGGTTTATAATCTGTTTATATCACTGCTGGAAGTGCTAGTTGAAGCAAATTTCTGATCGTAGCTTCAACTGCATAATTTATTTGGTTCTGGGTATTGGTGCGAGCTGTACAATTGTGGAAGGCGCCTCATCTCACCAATTTGCAAATTTAATTACTAAGAGTTGGATTTTTTGGATCACGTCGACCTCCTTGAGGGGGTCGTACCATTTCAAGCTTGCATTGGGATTTGTGCCGACTGTTTACTGCTGTTTTTTGCATGAATTCCCTGTTGGAGATTGGACACCTTAACTAGAGGCTTCTATTGATTGCTAAACAAAGTCTTTCAGGGCTGTATGTGGAACTACGTCCATTCTGGTGAAATTCTTACTTGCTGGTCTGATTTCTGTGTTTTACTGTTTCTAATTAGACTTGAATTAATTCTGATTTTCTGATTATATGAGGCTAAAATCTGATTGTATACATTGTATAGAGTTAAGGATAGTATCCTTAATCATTGGTTATATTTGGCCTTCATTCTAATATGATTTGCAGCTGAAATTCATTCATTGTAAGGCTGGTTAGTAGTACTAACAGTCATTTATTTATTTGCTGCAATTAAGTTTTGTATTTAGCTCCCATTGGATAAGCGGTTGAAGCATTTATTTCCCAGCACTTTAAGTTTAATAAATTCCCCCCACTGAACAAGTTGTAGTGAGGATTAAATGGTCAGCTTGCCGCTTCATAATTGTAATAACTTCGCTCCCGTTGAATAAGTAGTCGAGCTTCATGGTCGGTTATCCGCCTACTCTTTGTATTTCCCGGATTTACTTTCATTCATGGTTGGCTAGCTGCCTAGCAGCTTTGTAAGCCATTTCCAGTTTGCTAACGATCCCCGACACCGTATGCTCTCACCTCGCCCACATTGGGAACTTGGTGATCAAAAGGTGAAGGGTTACTATTCATGCTCGTTTATATTTGGAGCTAACGCTAACAGTGGTGATTTGTGCTGATAAAATTCGAAAAAAATTAAGGGGGAATATTACATAACATAACTTTATTAAATTAAAATACTAATGACTAAAGTAAATATTATAACGCTAACTTTATAACTTTAGTGTAATAATTTAAATAATCCAAACCATTTTGCGGAAAGCATCACCAAGGCACTGAAAACCGAATTGAGCATACCAAGAAGAAGCTAATGTTGAAGAATGATGTCAGGTGCCAAATGGACACTAAAAATAGCAATGTTCTCCAAGAACTGTGCAGAACAACCCAAAAGGCTTAAAACACTACAAAGAGTGTCACCGCAAAGTTGAAAGCCAACTAAACTCCACACCACCACTAGATGCCATGAAAACCCTAAATTGAGCTCTCCAAGTATGTTGGAACTCTCCTAGCTCACTTGGAAACCTTCAAAAAACCCTAAAAACTGGCTAATGCTCATAGAATAGTATGGCATAAAAATGGGGACATTACAGAAAGGTAGGTGGAAGATGGCCAATTTATTGCTCATATTCTCAACGCAGACATTGAGGAAGTGGGACCCCGTAACATTGTTCAAGTCATAACAGACAATCCAAAGAATTGTAGAGTTGCTAGGTTGTTGGTTGAAGAATGCTATTCACATATCTTTTGGACACCTTGTGTGGTCTACTCTCTCGATCTTATACTACTTAAGATACTTATTGCTCTATCCATTAATGTCTTGTTCATCCTCTTTGCAGTACCATTTTGTTGTGGTGTATATAGAGTTGTTTTCCTTACAATACCTGTACATCTATAAAAATCATCAAATTCTTTAGAACAAAATTCCCCTCCATTATCTCACCTCAAAACTTTTATTTTCAAATCCATCTAACTTTCAACAAGAACTTTTAAATTTTTGAACTTGATAAAAACTTTAAATTTGCGCCTCAAAAATAATTCAAGTATAACATAAGCAGTCATCAATAAAGGAAATATGATAATGATATCTTCAAATTGAAGCAACATTCTCAAGACCAAAAACATTACTATGAATAACGTCTAATAATCTCTATGCTCTAGTGCTATCAGAATTAAACTTTACTCTATTTATGAGACAATGTGCTCATAAAACTGAAAATCTGCAAAATAATTAAACAAACCATCTACCATATTTTTATTAACTATGGTCTCAAGCCCTTTTTCACCAATGTGACCCATCTTGTGGTGTGTGCCACAACATACATGAATCTAAGTTTTGAGTTATATAAGTTGAGTTATAATAAGTAGATAAATCAAATTTTCTTCAAAGTGAACTTTGGTCTAGTTTTTGGAAGGTGTGCAGGTGGAAATATGAAGGGTGCAGCCCAAATCGAGATTCCTTAGCTAGTACCAATTTCTTATGGCTAATTTGCAACCACTTTTATTAAATGTAATATGCACTCCAACATCATTCATTTTAGAAACTAAAAGATTTCATGTTAATCCTAGAATGTGCAACACATCTATGAGAGATTTTACTCTCCCACCACTGAATACAAGTTTTACCTTCCCTTTACTAATAATCCAATGCAAACTATTGTCGCCAAGAAACACCTCCACCATCACATGTTTTGTATGAAGAAAACAACTCCCTATTAGGAGTCATGATATCTGACACCTAAATCAATCAACCATGAATAATCACTAATAATGTTAGCACCAATAATCAAAGCATTGTTTTCATCATTGGAATATTTATCATCAGAAAAATCTTCAAAAGGCTCATTCTTTCTACATTTCTTCTTTATGTGACCCCATTTACCACAATTCCAACATTTAACTCTATTGCTACCAAAGGTTTTAGCCATCCTTTTGATTTAGACCTCTTCTTGTCCCACTTTTTCTTAATACCATTCCTTGGGTCTACACTATACAAGCAATGCATCCTTGGAACAATCATCCATGGATTTCTACCCCATTTCTTCACTAAGCAAAGTGGCAACAAGGGCATCATTTTGGAATTTGTAGAAGAACCACTCAATGAACGATTAGATTCTCTGAAAATTCATGTAAAGAGTGAAGTAAAAAAGTATATTTATTCTCTTCTAGCTTAATATCAATACTACCTAGACAACTCAAAATAAGATTTAAAGCATTTAAATGCTCAACCACAAAGTCTCCATCATTCATTTTTCAGGAATACAATTGTCTTTTTACAGAATATTTGTTTACTAAGCTCTTCATTAGATAGATATTGCTGATTCTCTTCCACAAATTAAAAGCTATAGCTTCCTCTCAGATATTCAAGAGAATGTAGTCTACAAGAAGCAATCATATGGTTCTCCACACCTTTTTATCTAACTTTCTTCAATCTTCATCTAAAACATTTGCAAGCTTAGACTCTATTGTCACGATTCTCCATGTTCTCTCTCTTCCAAGAGATTGTTCATTTTTAGTTATCCCTAACTCAAATCCAAAGCCATTTAAATTCTCAATCTCCAAACATGATGTGCTTGTCATGGCTTCTCTAACCACACTTGGATCTGGAAAACCACTAAAACAGTTCACCCGCTACGACCACAAAAATCCCACAACAATGTAAGAAAGGTGTCTCCATCTAAATCAAGTTGTAGCTTTGATGCCAAATGTTGATTAAGAAGATAAATAGCATAGTGAATATATTATCACAATAGAGATTTAATCCAATAAAGCATGAGATTAAGCCAATAAAATTAATGAACCAATGAAGAAGCAAACATAACAAATGCAAACCATAACACCAAATTCACATGGAGAAACCCTTGCAGAAAAAAATTCCACCACCAAAGAGACCCAAGCTTGTATTGATCTCAAGAAAGTATACACCAATAAATCACTTATCCATCTAATAGTAAATTGGCAGCATAAGAGTACATGTAAAAGAATTTTACAATTCACTATCCCCTGCCTTTAATATATAGTAAAGTCAAAAACTTAAAACCATCATGTAGTATCCAAAAGCATAAGTCATAACCATGAGCCACGGCAAAAATCCAAAATGCTTGTGGTCATCGCCAACTATCTTGGCATAGTATGTAACTCTTCTTAAACCTCTTACACATTACAAATGTCATACAATCTATCGTAACAGTCAAATTCACCAAGATCCCAATCTTAGGTTCTACATGAGAGCATTCAATGTTTGTGGCATACACCAAATTTGGAAGATGTTGTATAACTCGCAATTTTGACACCCCCTGTCCTAACAATAAGAGTGCATGTAACAATCCTTGCAAGAAATAGTTTGTAAGAGCAATGGGGATGGCACCCCTTTGCAAGTCCTTATGCACCACAAAATCCACACCACAAATCACATCATCTAAAAAAATAAGATTTACTGAGGTACACAAAATAATTGATAATCCCACAATATTTGTGATCATCAATTCTAGATCTCATAAGAGAATTTGTGTTTCCTATAAGATCCTCTCAAATTCACTCTAGTGACATTTTGAGGGCCCATGAGATTCTCAAGATCTAGTTGTGTGACTTATTTTGGTTGTGTAACATAAGAGACAACTGCAATAGTCTACGGCATACATTTTAATGGCAGCAATTAGCTTACTTTGGAGGAAAAAATGCAAAGCTACTATTTAAGAAGATACCTTCGCACTTAGTTTGGGGCATTTGCCACTTTCTAAACGAGTGTTGAGTTTGACTATGCAAGATAAGCTTTAGTGGTTTCAGAAAGAAGAGAATTCTTATCCTATTGCAGCCGATGGAGCTCCACTATATTAGTGTAGAGTTAGCAAAAATGATACAGCAGAATAAGAGAGAAAACAAATAATTTTAGGGCAAAAGTGCTTCGCTATAAGTTAAATAAAATAAAATAATATAGCATATGAAGAGTAATGATGAATACCCTAGGTATAATTAATCATAACACCTTCATGATGATGTGACTCCCTCTGAAGCTTCAAGTACTAGCATCAACCTTCTGACCTCCTCGTCCAAGGTTGCTTCTGATGAATTGCAGACTCCCTTTGAATATAAATTCCTCCTCTTCGAAGAAACTAATCTCAAAGACAACTTGAATAGGTTCCTCCTCTTCGAGAGATGTCTTCAGCCACCAACTCAGTCCCATGGCTGCAAGCTATGACTCCATGCTTGATCATTTCTCCAGTCAGCAAGACTTCCTCACAGGATGCCTCAAGCTCTTCTTCTCTAAGCAATCTCTCATCACCCTCTTGCTCCTTGATCCGTCCTTCTTCTGAATTTTAGAGAGAGATTACTAATAGTTTAAACTATCCCGAAGAAATATCAAAGCTAGAAGCATACAAGATTCACTATCCCAATGATATAGCATGAATTAATAACTACATAAAAATTCATGAAAGGTACAAGCATAAAAAATACTTCTCTTTATATTTAAACTTCCTCACAATCCACCAATTATTCTTTTTAGAAAAAGAAGCCTTCTGAATTTTCACTTGATTCTCTATGCGTAGAAGCATTTTCAACATTTGTAACAACAACTTGATGCTTAGGTCTTGTTGGACAATCTGTAGCAAGGTGACCATACTTGTCACATCTGAAACACTGAATCCTAGATGGATCCTTCTTCTTCTTAGGTTCAGGGGTAGAATCATAATTCCTATCTTCATACCTCTTGAAGTTTCCTTTCCTTTAGAAGTATGAGCAGCAAGGACATGCTGTTCTTCATGGTGAGATCTTCGCCCATTTCCTCTTGCCTCCAATCTGCATTCCTCTTGAATACAATCAGCTCTCAAACGATCAAACTTGGGTAAATCATCTCTTCCACTAATTCCTTGAATGAAAGATTCCCAAGAGTGAGGAAGGCCATTCATGGCCAACATAACCGGGTCTTTGTCCTCAATAGAATCTCCAATAGCATTTAGCTAATCCTTCAATTCTGTAATCTTCATGAAGAAAGATACAACAGATTCTCCTCTAGCCATTTTAATATGTAAGAGTTGACGTCTCAACGCTAGAGCTCTGCTAGTGTTGTTGAATTCATACAAACTTTGAAGACTCTCAAACATCTCTTTAGGTGAATTCAGCTTGGATATAACAAGTACCAAATGATCCTTAACAGAATCAATCAATATCTTCCTTGCCATGATATGGTTCTTCCTCCATTGAGCTTTCTCAGTGTCATCAGAAGGTTTAGTTACATCAGACTTCACGTAGTTGAGAAGATCATTTTCTTCAAGTGCAATTAAGACTCTGAATTTCCATGAAGTAAAGTTGGATGCACCATCCAGCCTGTCTTCAACTTTGAGTCCATTCACCATTGTAGGAAGCTGAAATAAACAAGCTAGGAGACAAGCAAAGAAAATTTCAAAGCTTAAGAGTTCTGGTTCTGGATCTTTTCTTTAGACCCGCTCTGATACCATATTAAATTTTGAACCAGAAATGAGGGCAAACAGAAAAATTCCAAACATGAACAAATACACATAGTATTTATCTTGGGAAAACCCTCCAACATGAGGGAGAAAAACCCAGCCACAAAAGTATCTCTTGTATATTAGAATGAAACAGCAGCAATAGCTTACAACATGACATAGCACATCTCTTAGATGCATACATACAGAAAATCTCTGTTTTCTCCTAGATAACAATCTGCTCTTTTATGAATAATAATCTGCAGTAAGTAAATCGAACTTCTGCTTGAAGAAATGACTTGTTTTATAGACAAAATAAGTCACCAAACAAGTCGACACTTCAACCTAAATATAGGCAGATAACAGTTACACATGCAGCCACAAGAAGACACACAAGGTGGCATTTCATTTTCTTATTTAAGGAGGAGTTACGAATGCAGTTCATGAATCTATTTAAGGAATACAAACAGAGATTCTCATGCATGTCAGTTACACCTTGCATGTAGACTATCTTGAATGAGACAAATTATGAGGTCGGCCAGCTGACATAGCAAATTATTTAAGGAAGATTCTTCTGACACAAGAAGATACCTCCTGCTGCTACCAAAACATTAACATAATATCCCCAAAATAATCGATTACATTCAAGTTTAAATTAAAGATTTAAACTTATCTGAGTGGTTTATCATTGCAAAGAATCAAAGCATATATGGTTTGAAGATGAAGTATGAAGAATGTTAAATCATATGAATAAAAAATAGCAGCGGTAAAGATAAATAAAGACAACAGTTATTATTAAAGACAGAAATAAATAAAGATAGCAATCAAAAAGTTTTCTGAGCAACACATAAGACAAAAAGCACATAAAGACAAAAGGTGAATAAGACAAAATTTGTCTTATATGCAAATAAAAAGGCAGCGACTATATTTAAGAAGGGCAGCGCTTAAGATAATAACAACGATTAAATAAAAGAAAGAAAAACATTTGTTAAGAGCAGCGCTTTAATTAGTTAGCAACGATTATATCATTAAGACAGAAATAACAACTAAAAGGCTCATTAAAAAGGAGGAATGATCATAAAGGTAGCGATTAATGAATATGAAGACATGTCTCTTCAAAGAAATATCTGTTTCAAAGGGTATGACTTTTGGAGATAAAGATATAAATGAAATAAGGAGATTGAGAGAAGAGGGGAGGTATATGCAGAATTCAGATTTAATATTTTATTTCCAGATTTGGATCGCTCTAGTTTGAGCAAAACATTATTTACTACGGAGGCATATATTTCAACTATATAATTCAGGAACAGCTCCAAAATAAATTGCATATTTATAAAGATAATATTCAGACAAAGCAATTAGACTTCAAGGCCAAATATCTAAAAGATATATTGGCAGACTTGTATACAATTAATGCATGGTTTCCAGGGGCATAAATCAGAGACAGCAATCAAGGCTCAAGACCTATTGATTTATCATAAATAGATAGATATTTATACTCAATGAATGCCTGATTATAGAGTTATAAATCAGAAACGAAAAACAGATCTATATCAGGATCAAGATCATCATTTTGTGCATACCAAAATCAGAGGCATATGCATAATAATAATATTCCATAAGCTCTTACATGAAGACTATCCTCATGGAATCATATCTGATTCTCTTCTTGTAAAGAAATCAGACTACATATCAGAAATTCAAGAGAGTTATTATCAACTTTAATTATCTAATATCCTATTATATATTTGAAATTGTTCATTTATCATATCTATTGCAATCTTTAAACCAATTTTAGTAAATCTATTTTGAATGTTCCTACTGGGGACACTACATGAGGATTGTGTGATTACTTAAAAGACTACTTGAATTTTTACTTGTGTTTCCAAACTCTTCCTTGCTCTAGGGTTTAGCTTCAAATTTTCTATCTTCTTTAGATTCTTCAAATCCTTCAACATAATTAACTAAATTCTGTTCATTTTTCTATTCTCTAGATCCTTTCTTATGCACTCATACACACCTTATTTTTTCCATTATGATCATACTTTCTTCATTGATTTGGCATTGCTCTCTTGACTCTCTTCTTCAAAAGTTTCAAACTCTTCCTTTTCTTCAATTTCCTTATACTACTCTTCATGTAAATCTTATTCACTATCTTCATTAAGACTTCTACTTCTTCCTAATTGTTTTCTAATTCTTTTCATACTTTGTTTCCACTTCACTTTCTCCATTATCCTCTTCATTTTATGCTAAGTGGGGGAGATCTAATCTTCTTTTGATCTTTGTCAATTGATCATCAATTCTTTTTTATAGAGCCCAAATGGAATTGGGATTGACTAACTCAATTGTGGATTTGCATCAGAATCGGCTTGATCCTTTTTAGGAGACATGCTATGCCGATTGTCTAGAATTCTGTAGAGACTGCCCTAGAAATCCTACAAATTTGATTGCCTTTGTGAGCAAAAGGTTGACTAGGTTAATTAAAACCAACTAGCTTAATTGACTAATTGACCCTATACCTAGACTAGTCCAAACCTAGTTAATTTAATTATTGGAGTAACTAACTACCTAAATATGGCTAAAATAGATTAACTAATGTGGAAAATAATTTATTTTTTAAATTTTTTTTATCAAAGTCCGTTCCTATACCCCGGGTTAGTGGAGCAAGAACGGCACAATATTACTAATCCTTGCCTTCCCCACTACGAAGCAGAAATCGAACCTGTGACCTTGAGGGAGCAAAACTCGGGCCCCAGCCAACTCCGCTACGTTTCTTGGGTTAATGTGGAAAATAAATTAATCTAAATAGGAAGACTAATATTCTACAATATGCCAATTGTTACCTTAATTGAGTTTAGAATTAACAAATTAATCTTATGCAACTAAAATATCAACCAAAATTATTCTATCTTAACTTAATATAAACTAGCCTAGTCATTCAATACTAATAAAACTACTAATCTATATAAATAATTCAAACCTGCTATTAATCCTAAAACTAACTATTTACTTAACTGAACAAAACTATATGAACATTTTAAATGGTACCCCTAAAAAAAATTAAAATCCAAAGTTTCAGAAGTGATGGGATTGTACAAAGCAACAAGCACAGAAAATATCAAAGCAAATGGACGAGAATGGAAGGGACAAGTTTGTAGCAACAAACCAAGGTGAGTGGGGGCAATGTAATAAGCCATAGAAAAGAAAAGGGGGGGATTGAAGGCAAATTGATATAGGAGAGTGTTTGATAGGTGTTGGAGGATAGGGGAGTGTTCGTAAATAGATTTGTCGCTATGAAATTTCCCCAAAAAATAGCTTGACTCGTCCAATGGGCCGCAACAAAGTTTACAACAGTTGGAGAGATCACCATTGGATTAACAATCTTCCTGTAAGTTTGAGAAGGGCAGCTCCCTCATATGATAGGTTTTAAATTTTTTGGAGTATACTTTTAACTAGAAAGCGAGAAAGGCACACAAACTAAAACTAAAGGAAAGAAAGGAAATTCTATATATTGGCTGATATGAGGCCAAAAATCTGGCATTTCTAAAAAATATAACTAAAAGATATCAACACAAAGTCTCATAAATAGCATAATCAGCGTAATAAATCCTCAAAATAGATAGATCTAAAAGATAACAGCAAGATATTACTTAAACATAAGAAAAATAATATTTGTGCAAAATTTTAAGTACAAGATCTTTATGTGACTGTTCAACTTCCAGCATGCAAAAATAACAGTTTGATGAAAAAAAATATTCACAGAACTGAAAAGGAAATATTTGAAAGGCTGTTGTAATTTAACATAATGAAAAGAGACAAAAATTTAGAACCAAGAACACAAAGTTCAATTTAATTCCTTGCATTCAAAATCAGACAACTCAAACTCTACCAAAGAATTCATGTACGATATCTGTGAAAGTATTCCCAAATGTAAAGAGGGAGAAAGAAGAGGGATAAAACTAAAAGAAATATGAGATGAGAAGCTAGAAAAGAAAATCCCTTTCTTTACAACATGATCTCCTTTTTATATATTTTCATTCATAACTCTTCGAAAATTAAAACTGAAAATAAACTTTTTTCCTTATAATTATAAGAATAAAACTTACTTTAAATTATTACAAAATAACTTTATATAAGGTCACTTCAAAAATAAAAGATAAAGAGTTATAAAATATCACCGAGGAGCATCTTTATCCCTTTCTTGACTTTGGATGCTGGTTCCTTTTGATCATCCCTTCTGCAATTCTGCTTTTTCTGTTACCTATTATGTTCTGTGCCTAATCCCTGAATCCATCTTATTGTTCAGGTTTTAATTTTCCAATATATTTATGGATCACTTGTGGAAGGTTGTTCTCCTCACACTGGCATCTGATTTAGGAGATCAGAAAGAAAATTTCAAGAACTTTCGGCAAGTGGTCATCAAAAGGATTTAGAGCAATAGCAAGGGAGATGTGGAAATGTAAAGTTGTCCCTTCAAATCCAATTACTGGCAATTTTTTTAACACAAAAATTGAGGCAAAAAAGGATTCAACTTCGGAGACTTTGTTCTCCAGACACAGTGGTCCAATTGATGCAATGCTGGTTTCTTTTTAAAGAAAAATTTAAGATATCCCCAAAAAGTAGCCATATTAAGGATTCTGAGCAGTATTAAGGGATTTGTGGCCTCCAAAGTGGACCTTTAGAATCTAGGTTTGACAGTTTGACGCAAGCCCAGCAAAACATTTTATATCATTGAATCCAAGAGTGATATGAGTACCTTGGTAATTTTAATTTTTCTTGGGAAGTGCTTGAACATGTTTCCGTAAGGCATATGGGAGACATAAGAAGCAAATGAAGATGAAGATAATAAGTAAGACAATAATTATGATGATGGTAATGATGATAAAGAAGAAGAGGATTAGGATAAGGAAGAATAATATGCATAAGAGCTGGAGAATAAGAGTTCAAACAAATTAGCTTCAAAGAAGAGGGCATCAATATTTCAGTTTGATAGATTTCAAAAGAAAAAGTTCATTGTATCCATACACCCTAGTAGTAAGTATAACTTTATCTGCAAGGACTTGAGTCCACAACTATATCTCCAAACAAAGAATATTAAGACTCATATGTGGTAAGAATGTTCAAGTTTTTGAAGATTTGATGCTAACCATGGACAAATATGTTTTGCAATCAGATTTGTATGCTTTGGATATTCTTCTTGGATCTCTTTAGTTAGAAGATTTGAAAGCCACTTAAAAAAGTTCATGAATCTTTCTTACAAGAAGAGAAAGGAAAATTTACAAGATATTACACATAATATGGGCCAAAGCAAAGTCAAGGAAGCACAAACAGATGGATTTAATGAAGAGAACAAGGAAAAGTCAAAAGAAGAACAGGGGGAAAATGAAGAAAATGAACAAAAAGAAAGGAGTACTTCTAATCTATAGCCTCTAGAATAAGAGGCAAAAAGGCTGAAGAGTGCAAGGTAGCAGAGAAGATTCCGAAGTTGGTAGAAAAAATGACTAAGGGTGCACTATATAGACATTCACATTATCAAGAGAGGCAGCAATCATGAAGGCATAGACTACACATCAAGATACACTAACTACGGACACACATGGAATTGAAGGAGTAATCATTATGGCTAAACATGGAATCAAAGAAAGAAGTATGGACAGGAGAAATCGTTGTGGGTATACATGAAATCAAAGGAGCAACTCCAATAGAAATATGTGGCATCAAAGAAGCAATCACTATGGCTGCTCATGGAAGAAAAGGAAGAATAAGTCTGGACATGAATAGAATCACAGTAGCACATTGAAATATGGAGCAAGGGTTGGTAATAGATAACAATAAAGAAAAACTACCCAAAAAGATCACATATGGATGTTTGGACAATAGAGCATGACATCAAATGTCTAATAATTTGACGAAGACTCACTATTTGACTTCTTATCAGATGAAATATGCCAAGGAGCGATGGCATGTTCACTAGGCATATCATATTATGAAGAGATAGAGATACTGAAATGTGTGTCGAGGCAGAGTTCGTGTGCTGCTCTGTTGTTGCTGCTCCTGGCCCCATAGGTTGCTTTTGTCTTGTGGACGTTATTAAAATCTTTCATTTATTCATCCTTTTAGTTAGTTATATTGGGTGAGATGTATAACTTGTGTAGTTAATTGTATTGAGTAATGAGTTATTCTATAATGGGATTAGTGGCTTACCCATTACTAATGTTATAGGTAGTACCGTAGTCTATATATAGTAGGTGATATCACTATAATGGGATGTGAAATATTGTATGTGTTTGGAATCTCATGTTGGAGATATAGCCTAGGGGGGCTTCTTCCATAACTATAAGGATTGCTGCCCTACCCTAATGTTTTTTCTATTTCTAGGTATAATGGAAATCACAGCATCTTAGCTCACAAAAGTCTCTTGTATTGTGTGTGGTCTATTTTATTTTTCATATAGTTATTATCTTGAACGTTTCTATTATTACATGCTTGGATCCTAACATCAGGGTTTCATATTGATAGCAAGTACAAGATATTGTGGTTGCACTAAGTTCTAAAAATTATGCATTAATTTGACTTAGAAAACACAATAACCTTTCTAAGGTTTGGAACTATATAACATGGTAAAAAGGAGTATATGAAAGATAAATCAGAATATCCCAGAAGTGTACAAAATGCTACATTTTATATCACAATTCCTTTTAAGTGCATAGAACATTGCATGTTGTTTTTTCAAGGATATTGACTGCAGAATGTTAAGCTATTTGCATCTCTTGTTGGTGCATGCATTTTCTGTGACTGTGTAAATTAAATTAAATCAATCACATTACATGATTGTCAAAGACTAAGCTTATCATAAAGAAACTAACATAATAAATACATAATGTCTTTGCTAATAAACCAAAAAAGCCTTCTCAAACCAAAATGCATTAGTAATAAAAGGGGCTCAACAAAGACCTGAAGTAGGGGAAATATGTTGACGACAAAAGAAAGAAACCCTCCTCGCATAATTGCAATATCCCTTCAAATCAGAAAGTGTTCAAACATTATGAATAGAGGAATACAATATGAAAATGCAAAACCACAGAAAAAAGTGAAGACTCTAGGAAATTGAGGATGCATACTTTAGCATGCTTCCTAAGATGATAACTCCAGCAAGGTTGAGGCCACCCAAAGCAATCACCATTGATTTCTCTGTTCCACCTGCTTTGCTGCAGAATTTGATATGATTTTAGTCATATGATAAAGATCCACTTTCACAACATTTTCCCTCATAACTCACATTTACAAAATGGAATAATGTTAGCAAGTGTTAGCTTAAAATGTGAATATTTTCACGACTCACTCCCGAGCATGTTCCACCCCAAACAATTTATTTGTATCCCTATTCATCCAATATTTTTCATTACTATATGTCGTACACTATATGTGAATCAAACCATACACATCAAATATTTCATTCAAATATTTTTGTGAATGATTTGTCTCATGTTACCTGATACTCCTTTTATAGGTCATTAAAATTGAAACCAAGTTCTGATAAACAGAAGAAAGTGTTTTCTCTTAAATATATATCTCTTTACGCCTAACTGCTTGACCTCCCTTGACATGGTTCAAAATTTGAGAAGGAGAAAAAGGAGTCAACCAAGAAAAGGGGTCAAATAATTTGTAAGAGCACTACTTGCCACATTGCTTTTAAAAAAAAGAAAATCATTTGATACAGCCTCTAATGGAATTTGGGAACACATGCTATGTTGTTAATATTATAAACATCCAACCTTGGAACTAGAGCAACAGTAAAATTTTCAACTGGTGGACATTCCACATTTGGAATTGTTCCTAAAATAAGGAATATCTCTGATTTTCCAATTGTAGAATATGCTCAAACCCTAAATCTACTTTCATAATTTTTTTACATTCCAATAGTTGGATAGATGTCTAACTACATTTCTAGCCACTGTAACTGACCCTCTATATTAAAAAATGAGCATTCAATCAACAAACATAGAAACAATAATATTATATTCCATGTACAATGAGGAAAAAATGGTAGTGAAAATTAACATAGTCTATCTTAGAGCTTTTATTTTTGTGAGTCATCTAAAGACAGCCTCGATGACTAGTCATTACACTAATGAAAATAATAATTACAATACAAGGGAATCAGTTAACACATTATAATAATTACAAGGAAAGGAGACCACTTAGCACACAAGCATCTTTAAGCTTTTGTTAATAGGGAGCAGGAATGGTGAATAAAATTCACCACATTGGGATTTTCATTCTCAAGCCTCTTTCCCATTGGCAAAGCTTTTGGAGCATGTAATGCCTTCTCAGTCACCCTTGACTCAAAAATCACACCAATGTGGGATTAAACCACAGCTCTATAGTTTATCTTATTAATCATTTTAGTCTTTTCAAGTTTATCTTGTTGTAAGTAGTGATGATTTCAAGAATTGTATGCACTGGAGATTTCAACCCCATATTGAAACAATAGCCTTTGAAGTTTTATACATCTCAAGCATATGCTTTTACATTATGCCATCAATTCTGTGTGTTTATATAATTACAAAAATCTCATGTTGAGGGTTTCAACCCTATAAAGACCCTTCAGCTTTTGGGTTTGACTCTATGACAAGTTTTTTCCTTTGCATGTATCTTGAGGTGATTATAAATGCTTTCCTTTTGACTATTTTGCATTATGTTTGTACCTGACCAGAATCCAATGAAATGTCATATACAGAAAGAGAGAAAGAGAGAGGAGAGAGATAACAACAAATCTGTGTTCATATTATTACGAAAATCTTGTGTTGAGGGTTTCGACCCTATAAAGAAACCTTAGCTTTTGGATTTGACTCCATGACCAGTTTTTCCTTTGTTTTCTATCTTGAGGTGAATATATATTTTTGGAAAGTATCATTTTTTATTAAGTTGGATTTTCAGTGAGCTTCAAAGTATGTTGGCGAAATCAAAATTCGCTTTCAGGGTGTTTTTATATTTTCCACAACTTTGGGCGGATGCGCGGAAAATAATTAATATTTAAGTTGTCAAAGGGTGAATTAGAAGACAACTTATATTAATTATTTATAAAGGTGAATTTTAAGTGACTTAAGTGCTAGAAAAAGTAAATAATAAAATAAAGTCACTTTTATGGAGCTAAAGGATTATTATTAAAAAGTGATTTTAAATTATAATTTCCAAAAAGTTCCAAAAGTACTTAAAAAAGGGACTCATTTGGAATATTTCATTTTACTCTATTTTCTATGTGAGGTTGAACGTTATTCATCTCTTCCACCTTAAATGAAACCCTAAGGTAAGATTGGTTTTGATGGTGAAAGATTCCTTCCTAGCCAATACTGTGTGATTCATTCAAAGTCACAGTGTGTGCAGAAAGGATTCAAAGGTGGATTCACCAAGAGTTCACATTTGGGCTTAATGTTTGCAAAGTGAGAGTTGGGAATAAATTGATTTATCTATATAGGATTTCAGAGGTTTGTAGGCAGCAAGTTGTAGAAGGTTTGCAGGAAAAGAGCAAAATTAGTGAAGTAAAGCTTTGCTTTCCCTAGCCATTCCAGCTTTGAGGAGATTACAGGTATTCCTAGCCAGCCACCCATGCTTTTGGATTTTATGTTTACTTGTTAATAGGAGGGGTGTTGATATGTGAATGACTTAGTATGAAGTAAAGGAGATTTGTGGGTTCTTTAATTTATTTATATTATCCGTTGCTGGCCATCCCATGTGGGAGTGGGCGTGGTAACTTTGGAGAGGGAGTCAACTGCTTTTTGGGGTGATTTTAACCACTCTAATGCTGGCCACCATATCACAAGTTGATTGCTGATGGTTATTGGGTGTGTTGCCATCCTTGGAGGGATTAAGGAAGCTATAAGGTTGCAAAACAGTCACCAGTCTTGCTGATTTGAGTGAAAACAGCTACAGAAGTTAATATATGAAGGTTAACCAAGGTCGTTCCTCCATTTCCTAGTAACTATTGAACACTATTCTATACCAGCATCCTCTCTATCAGCTAAGAGGTCAAAAACTATTGATTTAAGCATAGTTGAAAAACTCGGACTCGGCAATAACTCGGCAGACCCAAAAATTTTAAAAACTCGGGACTCGGCAAAAACTCGGGGAAAAACTCGGCAATAACTCGGCAAATTTATCGAACATTTGAAAATACACAATTTTTTAAAATATTCTTAAAAACCACACATATAAACTGAATTTTTAGAACATATTACTGATTTTATCATATATAAATCAAAATTAGAGTTTAATACATATCAATCATCAATGTATTTACTGATTTCATCATCTATAAATCAAAATTAGAGTTTAAAACCTTAATACGTATCAATCATCAATGTATCATAGACCAAAAAACAAGTTCGACTTCTCAATACATATCAACTTCAAGTTTCAGTATCAATAAAAATTATCTATCCTAAATTTCTTCTACGACTGAAACTCAAAAGTTTTTGTCGCTGCTGTGTGGGTGGTACTGAAGTAGATGGTATAGGTGCAATGTCCTCAATAGAAGCCTCAACAGGTGCCCCAATAGGTGCCTCATCCATAGGGATAGGATCAAATTGTGTGTGTGAAGAAACAGCCTCTATTGGCTGACCAAGCTCGCCTTCCTCCTCATAGGCTGCCACCTCTGCTTCCCATTCAGCTGCATCTGCCTCCCTCTCCATCTCAGCAAACTCATCATCACTTATCCATGGTTCCACATTGACCTCATCAGGCTCAGCAATCCAATCTGAGTATGGATCAATGTCATCAAGGTCAAGTGCTTCATGTGAACTCAAACCTTTTACCTTCTTCTCATGCAACCGAAGGTTGTAGCGCACGTAGACAAGGTCATTCAAGCGCTTTTGAGTCAACCGATTGCGCTTCTTTGTATGAATGGCCTCAAAGCAACTCCAGTTGCGCTCACAACCAGATGCACTACAAGGCTGAGATAAAATACGAATGGCAACCTTTTGAAGATTAGGCGTTGTGGCACCATAATCTTCCCACCACAAATCTGCAATGATAACCATTTATAAATTAGTAAGGATTTAATAAGCTTAAACATTAACATAATGTCATAAATAGTAAAATAATATTAAACACATAAATTTGTTACCTGGCTGTAGAGTTTCTCTCCTACGAATGCAATCCTTGGAAGAAAACAATGGCCCTTCGGCCCTCTTATAACTCTGTATCTCATCAAGTATGAGATCTCGAAGGTCATCATTACCAACCAATCTTTCAATACATGTATTGAGGCCAACTTTAACCTCTGCATCTGCTCTGAAAGTAGGAGTGAAATAAAACTTGGGGTTCAAAAAGTAGGCAGCAGCATGAATATGTTGGTGGAGTTGTCGGTTCCACCTCCGATCTATTATGCGCCATATGGGTTCATATTTGGTCTTGTTTGACCCATATAAATGTTGAATTGCCTCTTTGGCCTTATCCATGGCCTCATATAGATACCCCATGGGGCTTTTATCCCCATCCACCAATCGTAGAACTCTAACCAACGGTTCTGACACCTAAAATATAAAAAAATTAACAAAATCAGCAAGCTATAATATTAGAAAGAAATAAAATAAATCATCAATAAATGTTTGAAAACTTACTTTGATGATCTCCTCCATTTGTTTTGCAAATCTATCATCAAAAATGGTCTTCTTAACCTTATCTCCTTCAGGCTTCTTGGAATAAGGACTCTCAAGCCATTTTTCACTCACAAACATGCGCTTGAGGTTGGGCAATGTAGCTAAAATGCTCTGCAAGGTGAGAAAATTGGTGGCAAAGCGTGTGACTCCTGATCGCACGAGATCCTTACCATCAGTGTGCTCTCTCATGAGACTTAGGACCCATGTGTGATTGTAGATGTACTTTGTGATATTCCTTCCATCTTCAACCACATTCTTCACCCAACTTATTTTCCCTATGTCCTCAAGGAGCAAGTCAAGACAGTGGGCAGCACAAGGGCTCCAAAATAATGTGGGATGCCTCGCCATTAGAAGTTTACCGGCTGCCACATATGCAGCTGCATTGTCAGTCACAATTTGAATTACATTTTGAACTCCCACTTCCATCACCACCTCATCCAACATATTGCACAAGGTCTCTGCATTTTTTGTTTCATTGGAGGCATCAACTGATTTTAGAAATACCAATTGTCCTCCTGAAGCCACTAGAAAGTTGATGAGTGTCCTATTTCTGCCATCTGTCCACCCATCAGATATAATGGTGCAGCCATTCTTTTCCCAATTTCTCCTCTGTTCCTCCACTAGTTTGTGTGTGTTTTGGACCTCATTCTGCAATAATGGCCCACTCAACTCATAACGACTTGGGGCCTTGAACCCCTTACCTGCCACAGTCAATGCAGTGACCAACTCTTCCCAATAAGGACTAGAAGCAACATTGAATGGAATATCGTTGTAGTACCAAAATTTAGCACATGCCAACTTCGCCTCATTTTGCAACTCTCTATTCCAAGAAGTACCTTCCAATGAAGGTTGTGCACCAGGAGTATTACGCGGAACAAAAAAATTAGAACCGATGTTGCCCACAGTTCCAGATCCTAATCCTCGTATCCGTGGCCCAAGAGAAGAGCTTCCCGTAGCCCTTTGTGACCCTGTAGAACTGAAATCTGCATATGGGGCTGCCATTGCCTCTGCTGCTCTCTTTTTACTTTCCTTCCTTTGGTCATATGCTGCAAGGAGTGCTTTGGCCTCCATCTCAGCCTCTTCGGGTACCTTTGTACATGGTTCAACATCTCGACAAGGGATTCGTGCAAGGTGGTATTTCAGCCGGTTTATGCCACCATAATAAGTCTCGAAGCAATGGTTGCACATAACCTCTCCTCGTATTGCACCCGGTGTTCCATGTTTCCAGCAAGGATCTCTTGGTTTGCCACCACTCTTTTTACTTGTAGAAGCCATATTCTTTTAGCAAGATACCTAGCAAAAGAGAGACAAGATAAACATTAAGAGATAAAAAGTGAAGTTAAATAAATCTGCATGCAGCAGTTGATTTTGAAGAAAAACTATAAACATGAATGATTATCAAATTCATATTCAAATTTCTGTATAGGCTTTGGCCGCTTGAGCATTATCAAAATTTTAACTTAAGTCTATATAAGTTTAAGTTATTTTCAAATAATTTAAAAATATAATATTTAATTGTTATGATAAAAAAAAAATATTAGATGTAAATTTAATTTTTAATGTTTTAAATTTAAAAACATTATTAAAATTTTAGACGTAATTTTAAATTAAATAATAATGTTTTTTCTTTTGAAAAAGACAATGATATCATATGTTTAAAAATTTTAGACGTAATTTTTAATTTTAATAATATTGTTTTAAATTTAATAAATAATTTGAAAAATATTTATTAAAATTTAAACATATTCTTAAAATTTATAGTTTTATACAATATAACATATTAATAATTATTATAAATTTATAACAGAAAAATAAATGAATTAAAATTTATTACAAATTTATACACTATATTATATATTATAAAATATTAAAAATTATTATGAAATTATATAAAAAAAACTATTATAAATTTATTTGTTTAAAATTTATTATAAATTTGTATTAACTTTAACATCTATTAAAATAAAATATGTATCAAAAATTTCTGAGAAAAAACGACGGACGGCTGGCACTATGAAAAAAATAAATGAACTTTAAAAAAATTTATCTACATACTGATGCACGACGTTGGATTCCTGGGCGCAGTGTTTCTGGAAATGAAATGAAGATCCGTCCGCCGTCGCCGTCACTTTTTTTAGCTGCTGTGCTTCGCGTTTTTTATTTCCGCCGTCGTTTTTCCTCTGCCCTGGGTCGCGCGACGTGAACAAATGGAATGCAAACAATTTGTTTTGAAGTCTATAAATTAGGGTTAAAAAAAACGCCACGTTTTAAGTTTTTCTGGCCGCTTTTAAGCAAAAATAGCGCGTTTTTCTGCAAAACCGGCTCTGCGGTAATTGTCGCGATTTACTTGCCCGGTTGACGCGATTACTGATTTTTCCGAGTTATTGGCGTTTTTCAACTATTGATTTAAGCATTGTAAATTTGAATATTTGCTTCAGCAATTGTATAACAAGTGTTTCTTAAAATGTATCTGAATATTCCATGTATGCAAACTGTTTGTGAGATTGTCTATGATTATACATGAAAGTTGCAGCTGCTCTTTATTGTTAAACTCAGAGATATTGTCTAGTTTGTTGTTTTGCAAAGTGTTTGACGAAATTTTTGCAAGATAAAATCAGCAAAGTTGCAAGAATGGGACAAAATTCCCAATAGGGTCTTCACACATACATGTATTATTGTAGAAGTACATATGTATTGTGTGTGTGCATGTGCATGTGTGTGAGTCTTCATGGGTGTGTGCGTGTGCATTTGTCAAATGCATAGTTTGCAGACTTGGATTTGGATAGTACTCAAAACATACCAAAAATTTCTAACTTGGCAAAACTCGACAACTTAAAAAACAATTAAATTTGAAAAAAAACATAAATTTTATGTAAAATACAGCTACAAAATTTATCAAATGAGTTTGGTGGGGATTTGGGGGCAACACTCCTAGTAGGGTCGTGTTGTGACCTTTTCACACATTGCCCCATCGCAAATGGGGACCCCCAGTAGTTTGCTAGTTTCTAGGGTTTTGTCTCAGCGCAACGGTTTCGTGAGGTCACGTCCTTCAAGAGTTTCAAGTCAGTCTTCTGAGAGTCATCCGAGCCAAGTCAATAATCCATGCTTGAATCAATGCCTAAACGTCACAAAAGTGCTCAGAAGGCCCGAGAGACGAGGATCGCCTGTGCTTTCGGCCAATTCTGACACTTCCTATTTTTTAGGGAATCTGCTTTTTTGCTTTTTCATTTTTTCATTTTTGGCATTTTTGGACCAAACGGGGTTCCCTATTTTTTAGGGATTTTGCTTTTTCTATTTTTAGAAAGTCAACCCTGGTCAGCGAGTCAACTTTCCATCTTGAGATCCAAAAATCAACCAAAAAAATTGAAAAATCTAGTGAAAAATCAGAAAAAGCATGGAAAAATCAGTCAAAAAGCTGAGAAAAATCAACTGAAAAGTATGATAAAATCTTGAAAATCGGTCAAAAATCAGTCAGATCTGAGAGGAAAATCACCGAAAAATCGACCAAAAGGCATGAAGTTCATGGTAAAATTCTGTTTAAGTCTGGAAAATTCACCCTCAAGAGAGCATGTTCAGCCATGAAGGAAGTTGGCCCTTAAAATGTGGGACGTAGCAAAGAATGGCAAGCCTTGCTTGAAGTCCACCATGCCTAAGAGAAGAATGGCAAGCCTTCTTCAAACTCCGCCAAGCTTTGAAGAAGAATGGAAAGCACCTTTCAAAGTCCGCCCAGCAATGAAGAGGGATGGCAAGGAAAGTAAGAGGTCGGCCCTTAAAAAGTGGGACTTGGCAAAGAAATTCCAAACCCCGCCTAGCTTTGGCAAGACATGTCCAAAGTCCGCCCAGCCTTGATAAGAAGATGGCAAAGACCTTGTAATGTCCCCTTTTTCGGCATGATCGTGTTTGATGGTGTGTTAGCCTTTTCTTGGACCCTTGTGGGCTAACTGGATTGGTTAGAGGGTCAGTGGTGTTTTCTGGAGGAGTTGATCGTTCTCGTTTTCAGAGCCCAGTGATTGGTTCATAGCAGGCAATAGCAGTTCAGGGGTTGACAGCTTCTAACGGCACGGGAATATTTGGAGTTTTGAGCGAGTTATGGATTTTTAAGTGATTTGAGTTAATTAATTAACTTAATGCCTTTTTATAAAGTCAAATTGACTTTATACATTTTATATCACTTAAATATTCTATAAAGGTGATTTAATATTATAATCACTTAAAATATAAAAGGGCGCCCACTTTATTTAAGTCAAACTATTGAAAGTGACTTAAATTATAATTTAAAAGATTTAAATGATGAAGTGGCGTATCATCTTGGAAATGCGTGCCTTTTTGATATAAGGCAATTTGGCAATGAGAAACCCTATTCTTGATGATTTCGACTTTGCCTTGGATATTTTTCCTATGCCTTCCTCTGTGATCAGGGTTTGAGCATTATTTTCCATTGGAGAACGATTCCTCTTCGATGTTGAGCACTTTTGAGATTGTGAGAGATCAGTCGAATCAGTGCAGTTGAGAGCTTCATTCAGAGGTTCTACATGCTTCTAACAGAGTTTATTATTCAATTTATATGTGTCTGCAATAAGGAAGGGGGTTTCTACACTTGAGGCGTCCTCTTCAGCAATTCCACAGCTTCCATCTTTGGCTCTTCAGCATTCTACTTGGGCCACACTTTTGCATTGGTAAATGTGCCTGTTTTTGGGAAGGCGTGTGAAGGAACTAGTTGAAATGGCTTTCTCTTGGCTTCCTTTTGTGACCCTTTCTTGGCGTCTACCTCTCTTAGGGGATTGTATCCTGTTTTGGAGTG
Source organism: Sequoia sempervirens (assembly GCA_007258455.2). NCBI lineage: Eukaryota > Viridiplantae > Streptophyta > Pinopsida > Cupressales > Cupressaceae > Sequoia > Sequoia sempervirens. The sequence goes on from VDFB02379711.1 coordinate 165,368,087, forward strand.
GGAGAAGTCAGATCTGGAGCTTTGGCGAGCTTTTTTGTCAGTTTTCATCAATTCCGGCTGGCAAACTGAGAAACTTCTTTATTTAATTATTCTGGAGCATTTCGGGTATGCGATTCGTTTGTAATCTCATTGTATGTATTACAGAATAACATCTATTACATCTATTGCTCAGAATATGTCTATATTGCATTTTTATAAGCTTTAATATGATGCACACCTTCTCTTCTGTCTACAAACATTCTCTAAAAAACTAAGTAAAACACATTAAGACTTAAGAAATTATTGGGGTTTGAGTTGAGAGCCAGCAGGGCTCATCACAGACCTTGGAAAGTCCGCCCTTGACTTGGCAAGGACTTAGGAAGTCCGCCTAGGCATAAAAGAGGAAAAAAATTAAAATTTTTGCTAAGTGTTTGGTGCCTTGAGGTGAAAATTGAAATTTTGACTAAGCATTTTAATGTTTTAAAGGGGAGAATTGCGAATTTAGGCTAAGTGTGAAAAGGCAAGCCTAGTAGAAAGTCCGCCATACCTTGAGGAAGGATGGAAAAGACTTGAGGAAGTCCGCTTGGGACATGGCAAAGAAGAAATGAAGTTTTCCTAAGCATAAGAGAGAAGAAAGATTAAAAAAACAAAAATTCACCTAAGTATGGATGTCTAGAGGAAAGTTAATAAAATTGGCCAAGTATAAAAAGGAAAATGCACATGGCAAAGAGGCAAGAAAGTCCGCCCTTGGCTAAGAGGGTTAAAATTTTGTCAAGTATCATGGAATTTCGCCTAATGAAGACATCCAGACAAAGACTTTTCCTAGAGAAATTCGTCCGAGCGAGAGAAAATTTGACTTTGGCATAAGAAAATGTGCCCAACGCAATTCAAAGTCCGCCATGGCAGGAGAAAATAAGGATCTGGTGTAACATTTGCCAGCGAAATGGCTAGAATTTTGACTTGGCTAGACGAAAATTGGAAAATAAACTTTTAGCCAAAGAAAATGAAGAAAAAATCAAAATAGCCATGGGTCCAAAACGAACGGGTTGGAATAAATTAAAACATTTAAATATTTTAATAATTTATTTCCAATACTCAGAGATTAAAAACGCCTTGGACAAAATAAAGTTTGCCAGAGATATATTGGAAGGAAATAAATTGCGCCTGACAAAGATAAAATCCAATGGGCAAAATTAAATTCGCCATGAATTTAAAGTTGGAAAAAACGAATTTAATTGAATATTTAGTGTTTTTCCAAAATTTCGAAGATCGAAGATAAATGTCTAACCAAAAAATCATATTTTTGAAAATCAAAGAGATTTGCCTGGATAAGCTCGCCATGAAGTTTTCGAGAAATATTGGAAACTTGCCTGAGAAAACAAATCGAGATCGAGAGAGAAGAAGGCAGTTGCTAAAACAAATCAAGTTCTTCAGCATTATAATGAGTTTCAACAACTCATTTTTCACAGACACAGCTGAAGAAAAGTTAATCTCTCTCAAAATTCTAAGGCAATCAATTATTCAGTAGGCAAGATCGAATTTCCCAGAGGAAGAAGTAATTTTATGCTGAAGAAGAATTTTTTTCGAAGAAGGAAAGGATTTATTTGCTGAAAGTCGAATTTTTGTGCAAGAGAGGCGCACTTCATCACTTGCTTTTTGATTAAATTCTCAAAGTTTAAATCTGATATGCAGCTAGAGGGTTTTTTCCTGAGGTTTGAAGTTCACTTGAATAAATTCGCCATTCTTCTTCTGTCTCTTTCATGTTGGTTAAGTTCTGGCCAAATTTCAATTTAAATCATTTACTTTCAGCTTGCTTTTTCGCAAAAGTTTAATTATTTAATAAGCTGAAAGTAAAATATTCGAACACAAGGCACGAAAATAAATTATTTTTAAAAAGTCTTTGTATTAATGTTAATATTTTTGACTGCAGGTTGATGACCATAGTAGGCGAATCATCGAAGAAGGTGCCAATGAAGTTCGCCAGCAAAGGTGTGTAGCGAGAGTCGAAAATAAATTCAAAGTGGAAAAAAGTTGCAGACACCGATCTGGGACATGTTGACTTCGTAGAGTTCAAGAAAAGAGTATATGGACAGAACGGACTTCCGACACCAATAGCCAGGCGGATGGTGAGAAATGGGATTTTTCAGGCAGCTGGATTCCCGCCTGCGATGGACTGTGCTGAATTAATGGTAGAATGTGCTATCCACTACAATGCTCAGACAAGGCAGATCATTGCACCTGATGGCAAAATTTTGGCACACTTGGGCGAGGTAGCAATTCAAGAAACTTTTGGCATCCCAACCCATTCCCATACAGTCCACAAGACCAAGGAGGAAGCTAAGAGTTTATATGACAGCCAGCCAGACTTATGCGCCACAAATATTAACAAGGCATGGCTGGAGAAGCCTAAAACGTCAATAAAAAAGATGCCTAAGAGGCCACGCCGGATAGACTTTAAAGAAGATTTTGGGGACATCATTTTGATGCTGAACAGAGTAACTGGCAACCCTCAAGGTGCATTTTTTGAAAATTGGATGTATTACTTTATAGATGAGATCACTTCCGGCGTAAAGATGTTCAACTGGTCTCGAATGATAAGTAACGATCTTCACGAGCAATTGGTCAATTTGGAAAAGACTAAGTCTTTTCACATGAGCTCGTATATTGTTTATTTATTGGCCAAGTCATATAAATACCCAGGACTAGTTTGCAAAGGCAAAGTTGGCAACGGAGAAAATGAACTCAGGCCTTATGACTACTACCCGCAGCTTCAGCTAAGGGAGAAATCTCATTTCAGGCGGGTGCACGATGCGTTCTTAATGTATATCACAAGAACACTTCAAGGAGGAGTGCATCAAAGGTTGAGTCATGAGGCAAAGAGTTTGATCAGTAAATACGGATCCTGGTTTATCCAATTTCCAAAATTTACATATGTCAGGATCCAGGGATTTATTGGAAATCCCTACAAGTTGCCTATCTATCCAACAAATCGAATGATCCTGCTTGAAGTCCTGAGGCAGCTGGAAGAATATCAAAACATCCAGAGGCCAACTAAAAAGGCGGCTGTTACATTCCTATTCTTTATCGGGAATATGTTGGAATCTTGCCCGTCGGCGCAAGTAGCTGAGAGTGCCAGGTTGGAGATCCAGTGGCACCCATTCATAGCCTATAAGTCCAGGGCCAATTTTGACCCACATCATCATATCCGGACAGTGGATGGGAGAAGGTACAAGCACAGAGTGGAGTTGGAGGACTTTTGGGCAAATGTCGCTGATGAATATGAAGTCAGAAGAAGATTATGGTCTAGAATGCCAGTAGACTTCATGAGGGCAATTGAACTTTGTCGGGTGCCTGATCAGTTGCAGGACGATGGAAACTACATCCAGCCACGCTTCGAGGAAAGCCAACCTCTCCCTTCAGAGCACTCAGATTTGGAAACATTGATGAGACCGGTGATCAAGTACTCTCAATGGTGGGTCGACCATTAGGTTCAGGAATTGAGACAGAAGAAGATAACGCTCACATATGACTTGCTGAGCGAGACGGAGTCCTATTCCTCCAATGCTAGCGCATCCCATCAGGATTTGGTTGAGATTGGAGAGAAGAGGAAGGAAGCAGTTCCAAGTATAGAGCCTGTCCCAAAACGACAGAAGGGAGAACCATCTCGTTCTGCAGCATCTCGGAATATCGATGAGCTGGTGGCCACCATAGATGAATCCTTGGTTGAAATGATTGGAGCTTTTGAAGTTCAAGAAGAGAACAATGAGCCTATTCAGCTAGATGATGAGGAGCCCTCATCACCTACGGGCACAAAAATACTAGGTTCAGATAATGAGATGGAAGTCCAAAATGAGGACTTCGAAGAGGGAATGATTTCCGCCCTCCGAGGAGTCATGGACGTTCCAAATGAAGAGAATGTTTAGGAGGAAGATGGCATTGAGCAGCCTACCATTCTAAATTGGCTGATAGAGAGGATGAAGATTCAGGTACCGATGGAGGTCCAAGAGGAAGATGATACTGCGGATTTCTTGGCAAGGTTGGAACAGGTTGCAATTAAGAAACCTGCCAAGAAATTTTCTACCATTCAGAGGGACGAGGCAGGCAGTCGTTCCATACACACCGCAGTACCGACAGTGGACAAGCCACAAGATGAGATCACTCCCAAAGATTACGCCATAACCACTATAGACCTTGGCTTGACCACAAAAGGCCAAGAAGTGGAAGAACTGGATAATTCCGTCTCGACCGTCAAAGCGAGATTGGAAAAAGAAGTGGGGAAAAAGAAGGAATATAAAAAGGAGCTTGAACGCCTGAAGGAGTATATATGGCATCTGACCCAACCACTTGATCAGGGTGATGCAGTAGCTCCTCCTCTTATCAGTTCTTTGCAGGAGATATCCAAGGATGTAGAGCAAGGGATGGTCACAGCCAAGGAGGCTCAGGAATGGATGATAAGCGAGGGCACGGAAGCAGCCTCGTTCATGAAGAAATTGGCACTCGCCTACGGGAAAACTACTTCTTTTCTTTCTAGGTTGGTTGATATGGCAAAAACTTGGGACAACCTTCCAGATATTCAGGAGAGGCTTATTCCATGCCTCAGGGTCCTGAAGGGCATTCCAAGAGAAGAGTTGGTTGAAAGAAAGGTGATTGTTGTAGGAGCAGCATATGATTTTCACCATTGGTTTTGGGCAGTGACTATACGGAGAGAGATTATGGAGAGGGTGAAAGCGAATGGGCTTAGAGTTGAAGAGCAAGTCAAAGAAATCCAGGAGAAAATTTATATGACAGCTGCAGATGTGTTTGACCGAGAGATTGTCCGGGAAAACGACATGCAGCTGGAGAGATTGAAACATAAGGTTCAGGAGGTCTTCTTCTTGGCTATTGGACCAATTCTGAGACAGGATTTCGCGAAAGTGGCGAATCTCTTGGCCAGCCGAAATGATTTTGTGAGGCAAGAGGCGGATTGGGAGAGCACCTTCGCCAAATGTGTTGAAGACTTGGATGGACTTGAATTCAGGATTAGCATGCTGCCGCCCGTCATGATGGAGGAGGTGGTCACGGTCGTGTCCAGATTCATCGAGCACAATGCTGCCCAAGAAGATATAGGGACGCCTCTCCTTGATGATAGCTCCAACTACCACTTCACTGCTTGTTACTGCATGTTTACTGATTGATAACTGATGTTATTTTGGGAAACCCTAATTAGGGTTGGGTTGTATTAATCTTGGCCGTTAATATTGTTTTAATCTCGGCCCTTCATTTGATTTTTGAAAACTCTATTTAAACTAGTGATCTCTCACTTTCATTGGTGTGGAGACAGTATATGAGATTGTTGCATTGAGACTATTTCCGATAATAAAAGCTCTTATGCATGATTTGCTTTGAATAACTTTTATTGTCAAGTAGTAAGCAAGGTTGCATATCTTCTTCTACCATAGATTAGGGTTAGAATTAAGATAAGTAGAATTTGCTTTGAATATTGGTTAAGTGAATGAGAGATTGATCGTATCAATTCAATGGTGAAATATTGCTCATACTTTCTTCGAATGGATGATTTGCATTCGATGCATAAAGTTAGCCTGAGCTTATAATTGTGGATTCTTAACTTCAGTCTCATTCGAGGCTTGAAAATTATCATCACCCTTAGAAGATTGCACCCACTTTGCGTAGTTGTCCTAGGGAGGTGAAACAAAGTGCGGTTATTCCTTTTCACCGAATCTTTACTGTCTCTTAAATTCTTAGGAGTAGAATAGATCCCCTAAACCTTTATCCTTTTGCCTTTTTTTTTTTATCCAAATTGAAGTCCTAATTGAAGAAGCTTTTAATGATAAATCCACCTAAGTCCCAAACTTGTGAAAATTTCTTTAACGTAAGTCCCCTTGTGTATTACCAGCAAATCACAACGCCCATTGAGCTTATCCACACGTCAAGACCTGACAAAAGAAACCTTGGAATCGCCATATGATCTTCTCGCAATCTTAGCATACGCGGTGGTTTTTCAAGAGAGGATAGAGTGTCTTTGGATATTTTATTCTGTGTGTTCGGTGGATGATAAAACGTACACCAATAGGTCGATGGGTAGCACCCCTCGCAAGGTCCGAGGATAGGGGCAAAGGGGCGGAGCCCTCACCACCAAGCTTAAATGTAGACCTTCAAAACCACACAGACCTTCATGGCACACACAATTTTCATAATTTTTAAAAGCCAGAAAAAGAATGATTTAGGAGTGTTCAATATGGCCAAATAAGGCTTTTAAAGGCAAAAAACCACATCATTACAGCAGTTTTTCCACATTTTTGGCATGCCGAGTCAAGCTATCAGACTCACTGTAATAGACACCCTTAATTTTTCTTTGAAAGTTTGTTGTCTAATAAAGTTCCACAATAAATTTCAACAAGGAATAAACCAAGATTAACAACACTGTCACAGTTCTGTTATGATTGTCGAATGAATAACATGCTAACATAACATTTGATTTTTTGGCATATAGAGTAGCATAAGATTGCTCATGAAACATCAGATGATCATACTCATTATACAAACCTCAATACATGAAATAACCGTGTATGAAACATGGTGAATAAGTACCTCTAAACAGAATCATCAGAGTGTTGCAGATTGTATGAAGCTGATCACAGGGCTCATTTAACTTCAGCATCACCAAACACCATCAAACAAAACACGTGAAGACTCCTTACACTCATGGCATGTTGTAAGAGAAACCAATTTCCACCCAGCTCATAAGGAAGGTTCTGAACAATGTTGTTGAGGACCGTAATCTGCAACTGTGTAACACTACGGTGGCTGTAAGCTATGACAGTTGGCCTTAAATCAATGGACACCAATGGACTGTCCTCCCACAAGTAAAGAGCTCCAATATGCCTCAATCTCTTTTTGGTGAAAACTAATTCTCAGCAGTCTATATCAGTTTGATCATGCCAAATTAAAGCAGTAGAAGATCTGTGATCAATTTTCAGTCCTTACCTAAGACTGTTTGAACCCTTTCTGGTATCAAACTCTTCCAAAATGCCACCACAACCACCCTCCAACTCTTTACACACACCCAACAACACTCAAACACACTCAGCAATACCCAGATCAATCTATCATTGCCATGAAATACAAAGACATGCCTGTTACAGCCTTATCTGGCATGCCTGGAACTGAAAGTGGTCTTCTTCTAACAGCATTACCATCAAATACCCAACTCACAGTCATCACAAACAACAGGAAATACTCCAGCACCACCGTCTACCTTAAATTTGACTAATAATGATAGTTATTCAGGTCTGCAATAATATTTAATCTTGCTAATGATGCAGGGGCATCCTTTGATGCACCATTATTGCACTTTGTTGTCATGTTGCTAAACTTTGAGTTTTGGTTTGTTTGGGGTCAATAAGGTCATGTAAGACCATTTGGGGTCATTTAAGTCCATCTTATGATGTTTTGGTGCAATGTTGTCAAAAGTTGTAAATGTTGCAAAATGTTGTCATTCTTGTCAAAAAACTTGTAAAAGTTGTCATTTTGGTTAACTAAGGAGTTAGTGGTCGGCTTTTCAGTTGGGAATGGTTGTAACATGATAAATATGCAATTTAACCTCAAGCACAAGAGTTGGAGAGGAGTTTGAATGAGAAACACTTCATTTTGCACGTTCATTGTTGCATTTTTCTGTGAAAATTGACTGTAATTCGCATTGTACGGACTGGTACAGGTTGGTACGATCCTGAAACCAATTGGAGAAGTTGGAGAAGGGTCCTAGCTTTCGAATGCTTTTGATTTGGTAGAATTTCATCAAGTTTTGTGCAAGATATTGCAATTTTGGTGAAGGCAGGTCTAAACCCTACCTAGGGTTTCCAGGGAGCAAAATTTAATCATGGGCAGAGTTTCCACCATCCAAAAATCATGAAATCTGGTGGAAAGCTCTGTCCCATGCCCAACCACATTCCTGCAAGAGGACAATTCAAATTTTGCACATGTGAAGAAGATATGCTCGGCTGTGTATGCAGATTTGCAGGGAGACAGTCCTAAACCCCTAGGTTCCATTGCTGTTTTGACAAATCCATGCATTGTTGGTTGTTGGTAGGATAGGGGATCATTATGGCATGTTGTAAGGGGTCTACACAAACCAGGAGTCCATTGAGACAAGCAATTTCCTTCTTGTTTGATGTCATTGCATAGGATGCACCTAGTGGCAGCAAGCCCTTGTTTGCAAGAATCATTGTGCTAATCACTTGGTTGGGTCATGTATGTTTGGAAACCCCTAGAATGTGTTGTAACAGGTCTGAATAAATCAAGTTTCCCATGTTTCATGTTGGTTGTCTCTTGTTGGGTGCCAATAGACTTTAGGAGCAAATTGCCAAGAATGAGCAAGGGTGCACACTTGCATCATTTGTATTGAAACCCTGTTTGGAAAGTGTCAAGGTTGTTGTTTGTGAGTCCTTCCTCTGCATCAGCTAAGCTCATACCCATCACTGGAAAAACGTGACCGATTCACACATAAATTCATATAGTCTTCATGCAGTGTTGAAACCCAACCAAATCACCTGCAACTTGCACCTAGGTACTAGGCACCACATATCATAATGCCAAACATTCCCAAAACATTCGATGGTCTTCATGAACTCACACGCCAAACTCCCAAATGGCCTGTACGGCCTACTAAGTATACAACACCATTTTAATAAATTCAAATGCTACTCCTAAAACCTGAAAATCAGTTGCAATATGGTCGCCCTGCAGTTTGAAACTCTTTGGATTAATACCTACATTCATTCGACCCACATTTCCTGCCCTTACCAATTCCAAATGGGGTGTATGGCTAGTTTGAAGTCACCTGCAATCACTATCAACACACTCCAAAAACCTCTGAAAACTCAATACTAATCACTAAAATAGATTCCATTCATACCTGCAAATCTCTTTTCCATGCAATTTGTAACTTTGAATGAGCCACACCGAATTAACCAAGGAGGATCTTTCACCACCGAGGCTAATCTTCTCCAAGAGGGTTTTCATCCTCACGAAGGTTGAGATGAATAGAGTTCAATCTCCCAAACCACAAGGGTCTCATCAAAGAGAAAGTAATAATCTGCATAATACCAAATGAGCTCACAAACCACCTTTTATAACCTTTTCCGGGAACTTTCCGGAATACACAATATAAAATCACTTTATTAATTAAATAAGCCTTATATCCTCAAAAAGTGATTTATTTCATTATTTAATTATTCCCGACACCCAAAGTCACTTTATCAATATCCCATCATTTAAAGCTTTCCATCTCGGTTCCAACGAGCCATAACATTAAGGTGCCCACTAAAATATTTTAATTAAAATGGCAACCTTAGTAAAATTAATTAAATATAGCTCAATATTACATCCAAATTGCGGAAATAGTTGAAATGCATCGGACTCAAAAACTGACAGTGCAAGAGTTATACCAATGATGAATGATGATAAATGGACCCAATTGGATGACTTGTTATAAATAGACGCTCTCTCCAAGATTCTTGGAGAACACACCAAAAGCTGGAAATAACATTGGAAAGCATCATTTGAGTCCTCTAGACCATCAAAGCTCACTAGTACCATCAAATAAACCCTTTTGATAAGGCTGACACACTCAGAGGGTCAGTGCCAACTACAATGCAAGAGAACCAAAAAATGGGGACATTACACTCGCCAAATTTTCAGTGGGCTTCTTGAAAAACTCGAGACAAAGACTCGGCGACTTGATGTGGTGAAAAATCTTAAGGCAAAAAAAAATCGCGAGTTTGCCAATTACTCACCAAGTTGGCGAACTATGGTCAAATGCACAGAGAAGATTCAACACAACATCTTCTATTATGAGTAAACCTTGTAGTGGTCATTAGATTTAATTCCTGACCTTGCTTTCTTCATGTAATACGTTATACTAATTTTGCCATAGTATTTTAAGTACACAATCTTCTAAAATTATTTTATTTCATACCCCTAGGATACTTTACCTGCAATCTGATTATTCTGTTGTGATTTTAGAGAAGCTGCATTGGATCTGATTTGATTAGTAAAATGTGTGTGCATGTGTGTGTATACATTGATGGAGTCCACAAACTTTAAGAATATGGTTGTGTAGTTACTTTCATATATGAGACCAATGGTATGGAATGCACAAACTTTAAGAATATGGTTAACAAATTTTTTATGTCTCACCAACTGATAGGTTTTAATCACATGATTCAAGTGTCTTAGAACCTAGATTGTGTGGTTATATTACTATCACCACAATGAAACCCTAGATCGCACAATTAAGTATGTATGTCATCCTTATTAAGCTTGTCACATGATCATATTCCCTCAGCCAGTGTTTGTCATTCCTGTCCCATTTTATATTGCTCTTTGTCACTCCAAAATCCTTCAAGCCATGTGAATTTGTGATGTTTGCTAGTTTATTTGTTGTTTGTCATGGAGGTACATCTGCTTTGCCCATGTTTAGTTAACCAAATCCTATGGGATAAACCTTATTACTGACATCTTACTTTTTGTCATGTGATTACAAGGTATTTGGCACCTAAACATGCTCTTACTGTGCAGTGTAGGGTTTGTTGCCACTTGTTTTGAGCTTGTCACATGAAATGAAAACCTCAGCCACGCAATAGTCCTTTTGTTGCACATTTTAGAACACTTTGCCACTTAAAATTTGCTTATTAGTGCAAAATATAAATTATTGCACTTTTTCTTTGATGTCTGTCATGGGTTTGCGAGTTCATTACCACATAGCCCCCTACTGATGTCGTGTGAATGTGTTATCTATGCCATCATTTTGCCCTTCTATCACCATTTCTGATATGTCTCACCATGGTTTAGGCTTCCAAATCACCCAATATTTCTCCAGCTGCCATTGAAATACTCTCGAATGCTGATGCTGCTTTCCACTAAATGGTATTTCTTACAAACTGCTTCATTAATTATTCAAGGCGGCTGGGACATTAATTCAGTGTTCCTGTATACAGTCTGACCATGGACACAAACTATCATGATGACAAACAATTCTCTTAGGGACCAGGAAGGTGACATGAAACTGAGTAAATAGTGATATTGGCTTTAACACAACAAAGAGGTCCTAACAATAGACAGGAAAAACAAGGTTCAAATATAGTTTCACAGGGGTGTACTAAGATAACAAGTTGCAAATAAATACCTGAAATCCCATCGCCTTTCCTGCAAAATTTTTGTGGCTTCTCCAATCCATGATTTCCATCGCTTGCCAACATACTCCTTCCTTCCAGACTGCATTGAGGCTGTTCGTTGGAGTGATGGAAAATGGTACAGAATATTTCCCTGCCAAAACAAAAAGCAAAGAGCTTTTATTTACCACATGAGCCAAGAACTCGAAATGACTAAGCACTAGGTGGTATAAGAACTAGAAGATTGTACAATCTTGTAATAGCTGTATAATTGCAAAAATCTAGCAGATCCCTCAAGCACATGAAGAACAGCTTCAGAATTTTTTTCATCCAGAAAAAAATATCTTATTTAGAATAAATAGCACCTAATCTACAGAATTGAATAGTTAATTTGTTTCATCCATATGCAGGTGATATTGTTCTTTATAAAAAAATTAATTATCTAGTTAGAACCAAATAACAGTAAACTAATTTTGTACTAGGATCTAGCATAACTAGTGTGTTGCAAGTTCACAACATAAGTCATTTATTAATAAAAGAATCTCTACAAAATATAGGAAAATTGGAGGCCTATCTAAGTCATTTAAAAGTTTATTTTTACTGCCACAGATGCTTCACTTTGGTCTCATAAAGGACATGGGATAAACATCCGGCTCAAGAAATGTATACTCATGCTTTTAAGAACATCTTCCTTGGATAACAAAGACTACAGATCTTCTTTGCAGATTGGTAAAGACAATAACGTGTAATTGTGGCATCCTTACCAATAGACAAAAGGATGCAACCTTTACTTGGTTAGCCATACAGAACAAGACTCTTTAACTTTTGACAACCTCAAGAGGAGAGGAATTATGACTCATGAGCCCAAGTAAGTGGCATTGGTTTGACGAAGTGGAAGAAAGAGAAAAATATCTACCATATGACTGTCAAGTATCTAAAAATAAGAGATGGAAAAGATGCTTTTCTACATCATGGATTAGAAGATATACAACCAACCTTAGGGATTACCCTGAATCCTCAGATTCAGTGTGGAATAAGATCAAAAGAAACAATGAAACTTAGTGAAAACTGTCAATGCACTTCAAGCTGACATGACAAAGGAAGAACATATTCTTGATTCCTTTGATCGAATTTGGTTTTGCATTAATACTCCTCCTTTATCAAGAATAATAGCCCATAAAGAAGTAGGAAATTCACCTCAGTGTGGCATAACATCAAATGAAACTTAGTCAAAACTGTTAATGCACTTCAAGCTGACAAGAAAAAGGAAGAACATATTCTTGATTCCTTTGATTGAATTTGGTTCCACATTAATACTCCTCGTCCTTCAGCAAGAATAATAGCTCATCAAGAAGTAGGAAATTCATCTCATCGCTCCCCCATCAAAGCAATTGTTATGGTATCAAAAAGGAATGATATCAAGTGGAAAAACCCTTACCCACAATTAATCCACTTAAACATTGTTGAGGAAGCTAGAGAAAACTTAGGAGCAGTAGAGGCGAGAGAGGAAGCAGATGTGACTCAGGCAAATGGCTAATGGCCTTTCAAGAACACTTAAGCACCTACTCTAAGCATCAGGCTGAACCCAATGAAGCCAAAGCGTGTATTACAAGGGAATTATGAATGGGTTGGAAGAAAACTATTTTAGATTGTGACTCTCAAATAACCATAAATAACTTGACTCAACCAGCCTAGGGACTGGTTCCATCAGTAGAAATACCTTTCCAGGAAGTTAGTCTCATTCATGTCTTTAATTTACAAGGGAAGAAATAAAAATAAATGTTGACTAGATGTACAATTAAATCTGATAAAACTGTGATTCTATACAGCTATATTTGTCTGTTCAAAGAAATTCACAGATATCTGTTGGTGGTCTTCAAGTCGGTACATTTCAAGAGTTGCATGCACCAGATATCTTCTTCAATTGCAGAAGCTTATCAGATTGCATTCTAACGGACCCAAATTCCATTTTTGTAACATAACCCCTTTCTATTCAGAGAAAATTAAACACTTCTTGCTTGTCTTAATAATAAATATTCTTTCTTCAACCTTTGTAAACCAAAATTACAGCCTACACATTTTTTTTAACACATTGAAAACTCAAGGACCCAAGCCCAATTGCTTTGATGCGGATGTTTTTTGGCAACATGTAGAAAATACGTATAAAGCTGAAACCTATTCCTGTTTAGCATCAATGTCTAGTTTGAAGATGGCATGAGTTGAAATTGGAAATTAGTTTGTTATTCATTCTAAATTATTTGGTAAATCACCTCAAACAAGTTGCTCATGGCTTCGTCATAATAATGAAAAAATGTTTCTTTTAACCAAGGTTGCAACAAACAGATTTCAGCTTAAGTCGTGAAAATGTAGGCACAAAATGCAAGTGAAACATAGAGAATGAGTTTTATGAAATAAATTTTTCAGATATCAGACTTACATTTCAGAGATGTGCATTCAATATTATACCTCTCAAATTTCCAAGAAAATGAAAAATAAAGCTAGTTTGGTTTCATCTTAAAATTTCAAATGGTTCTCAATAGAAATTTGTAAAAATGAGCGCTTTTATGTACCGGTATAAACCATGCTAGTTTGTAGAAGTTTGGCATTGAGGAAATTTTTATTTAAAAACTATGTTACCGGGTCCCTTGGTTTAGCCCCCCGAACCCGCCAAAATACGTGTGGGTTCGGGTTCGGGTTCAGTTCTCCCCTGGGTCCTTCTGGGTCCTTCATTTTGAACCCGGGTTCAAAATGAAGGACCCTGGCAGAACCCGGGGAGAACCCAGCAGGACCCGGGAGGACCCACGCCATACAGCCTTAAAAAAGGCAAAATCTCAACTTAAAAACAAAAAACCTAACCCTAAAAAGTGCCCAGATTGCCTTATATTGACTTGGCCGACCAAATGAGGCTCATTTTGCAAACTCAAAAGAGCAAAAACACCATTTTTTTGCCTCCAAGCTAAAATAGTTGATTTTTGCAGGTTTTCTCTTTTTTTTCGAAGGTGAGATTGTAAGAGCTACGAAGGAGTTCAACTGATAGAAACAAGAGAGGAATAGGTGCACTAAGAAGATCAAGCAATCAAAGGTGAGTGAATCTATCCTCTTTTTTTTAGTTTTCAATAATTTTTTTGAAGATTTTTCAAGTTTTTTTTTCTTTTTCTAGTAAGGTTTGAAATTTTTTAAGAACATTTTATGCAAAATAAGGGGTTATAATGCCCATTTTTTCTAAAAAAAATTACTTGTTTTTTATTTATTTTAGGTTCATATCTTCATACAAAATGGCCGATAGTTCTACTTCAGTTGGAATGGGTGCAGAGAGTCAATTTAAATATGATCCAGGCTCACCTCTTTGGCGACATACGACAATGATTCAACAACTTCCCGGTGGTGGGGGTTATGTTTGGCGTTGCAGCCAATGTGGAACTACATATAGGAGCTCGTACTTTCGAGTGAAAGCCCATTTATGTGCTATTGGTAATCAAGGAATAAAACCTTGCCTTGGGCCAGATAAAAAAGGGTTGACAAAGAATCAAATAATGGGTTATATTAAAGAACAAGAGGATGCTGACAATGCATTCAAAACACCAAAGGCTACAGACCATCCTCTTATGAAGAAAGGTAAAAATAAAAGCAAAAGCTCGCAAAGACTTAGTGGCTTATCAGAACCGGCTGGCCCACATCCTTTCATGGAAATGGCACAATCTTCTGAAGGAGAAAATATTTCGGTGACACGAAAAAGAGGCCCATTGGATAGAGCCTTCAAAAATGAAGCAAGGGAGTTGGCAGATGAGAGCATTGCACGTTGCATTTATGGCAATGGGCTTCCTTTCAACCTTGTTAGATCACCTTATTGGCAGGAAATGGTGAAAGCCATTTCTAAGACAACTCCTGATTATGTTAGTCCTGGGTATGAAAAGGTGCGGACCACCTTATTGGCAAAGGAGAAATCTTCAGTAGATGTAGCATTGAGAGGAATCAAGGATACATGGGTCGAAACAGGTGTGTCCATCATTTCTGATGGATGGAAGGATTGCAAAAATAGACCATTGATCAATGTTATAGCAGTATCCCCTAAAGGGGCGATGTTTTTGAAGGCAGTTGATTGTGAAGGGAAAATAAAAGATGCAAGTTTTATTGCCAATATCCTCATAGAATCCATTGAAATGGTGGGGCCTGAAAACGTTGTCCAAGTCATAACAGATAATGCTAAAAACTGTAGGGCAGCTGGGGCTATAGTGGAGGCTAGATATGGTCACATTTTTTGGACACCATGTGCAGTCCACTCACTCAATTTGATAATGCAAAAGATTGGTACACAAATTGAGTGGGTCAAGCAAATCTACGCAGAGGGTGAGGAGATCCAAATGTTTGTGACTAATCATCATATGTCACAAGCCATCTTCAGGACCTTCTCCAAGTTGGAGTTGCTTAAGGTAATTTAAATCTGATTTTTTAATATAATTTTTTATTTTTTTATTTTAATTTTTCATTGCTGATTTGTGACATGCATTTTCTTACAATGTTAGGTTGCTGAAACTCGATTTGCATCTCACACAATTGTCTTAAGACGACTTGTGAAGGTGCGACAAGCCTTGGGTTCTATGGTCATCAACAGTTTGTGGAGTGTATGGAGGCAATCAAGCACAGAAAGAGCCCAAAAAGTGAAAGCAATGATCTTAGATGATGAGTGGTGGGCTCGTGTGGAATATGTTTTAAATTTCACCGAGCCTATTATGAGCATGATTAGGTATACTGATACTGATCGCCCATGTTTGGGTGAAATTTATGATGGCATGGATTCTATGGTGGAGAAAATAAGAGCAATAATAGATGCCAAGGAACATGACCCAACGGAATCATTTTTCAAAACTGTGCAAACTATTATTGTTGACCGTTGGAACAAGATGACCACCCCTTTACATCTCTTAGCATTTGCTTTGTCACCAAAGTATTATAGCAAAGAGATACTTTCATTGCCGAGGAGGATGGCACCATATAGGGATTTAGAGGTTGCTGCTGGCTATAAGGCTGCATTTAGAAAGATATTTGTAGATGAAGAAATCCAAAGCATTGTCATGGGCGAGTTTAGCCAATTCATAGCTGCAAAAAATCATGATGTTTCTGCTCATCTAGACAGATATAGGAAAGATGCTGATGATTGGTGGTATCTACATGGTCAAGGCTCCATTTACTTGCAACCTCTTGCAATTAAAATACTCTCCCAAGTATGAATCTTTTTATTTATTTATTTTTTCGTTTTTCATTCGATGCTATTATGCTATATATTATGATTATTATCGGCAAGTAAAATTAAATAGTAAATACTAATAGTAATTACTAAATGTTGTGTGCATAATCAACAGGTTGCAAGTTCCTCTTCAGCTGAGCGGAATTGGAGTACATACTCCTTCATCCACTCGGTCAAGCGCAATCGTTTGGGTGCAAAAAAAGCAGAGGATTTGGTCTATGTACACTCCAACCTTCGTCTCTTATCACATAAGAAATCTGAATACAATGAGGGTGTGTCAAAGAATTGGGATCTCACCCCTGAGTGTGCTGATTTAGATGCTACAATTGCACAACTTACCTTGGCTTCTATGGATGACAATGAGGCAACTAATGCACCTAGTGGGAGTGGCAATCCAATTGATGGTGCTTCAAATGAAATTGAAGTTATTGAACCAATTGAGGATGATGAGGATGATGAATTTGAAGAATGATTGTAATTTGAATTTTCAATGTGTAATGACATTTTAAGACTTGAGTATTTACTATTTACTTTTTTGCAAATTATGAATATGATTACAGATTATATGAGGTATTACCGTATGGCGTATTTCATTGTTTCAATAGTCTATGGCATTATGGCATTATGATCATATGATTATAATTTTGAGCATGCTTATGAGTCTATGGCATTATCATTATGTTTATAAATTTTAAAATTTATGTAATATATATATATATATATAGTACAGCCGTACCCGAACCCGAACCCTAGGAAAAAAAAAATTTGCCGAACCGGCGAACCCGAACCCGAACCCATACCCGAACCGGCAACTTAGTTTAAAAATGAACAACAAAAAACCATTTACTCCCCTGACAGTGCTTGACATCATATTTAAAATATGTGTTCCATGTGTTGGGTCTGCATGATATGTAGTAGGTATAAATCATTAATTTAGCATCCATTAATTTAGAGTTTATTACTTCCAAAGTCCTGTCATGTTAATCTAATAACTGCAAACCTTAGGCCATGGTAAAACTCGAACGAATAAAGCACCTAAATCCTTTAATGTTCAGGAGGGTTTAGACTATTGTGCTACGTTATACAATATGTTACAAGTGAACATTTCCTCAGTGTATTTTCAAAGTCAAGTTTGCTTCCTGGTCCCTTTGGATGATAACTTTAGGCTTGTAGTATTTCTTCACAGAATCAGATCCTTCAATGACTTGGTCTTTGACCATGAGAGATATTCTTACTTTGTACTCTATTTTCAGAAAGGCTAGTTTCCCTGTCTCTCATTGAGCATCAATGATGATAATATTCCAATATTAGATTGCTTATGGAGTTGGTTGGCCTCTCTATTGATCAGCTTCCTTCATGCAAAAACTCATTAGATGCCTACCTTAACTTCTTGCCATGAAGGATGTGATCAATAGAGTTGTCAAGGAGGAAATTTAGAGACATTATATTCATGTACTTTGACCTCTCAGCCTCTCACCTCTAACATGGAGTTTGAAACAATTTAAAGTTACAAATTTACAATGAAAGTAATTACTTTTAAAGTTTAAAAATAAAGGATTCAATTTCAAGTTTAAATTGAAGTCTGAGGTTACCTTTATGATCTTTATAGCCCTCTTCACAAGGACATCAAAAATTGTCTTTGGTGTCCTCTCTCCATCAACCTTGTTTGAATATGGTGAGTCTGCCCATGCTTGAATCACAAACATCTACTTCAATGATCTTAGAGCCTCTCAGCTCAAAGATGGGGTTTGAAACAATTTAAAGTTACAAATTTACACTGAAAGTAAATACTTTTTAAAGTTTAAAAATAAAGGATTCAATTTCAAGTTTAAATTGAAGTCTGAGGTTACCTTGATGATCTTTATAGCCCTCTTCACGAGGACATAAAAAATTGTCTTTGGTGTCCTCTCTTCATTGACCTTATTTGAATATGGTGACTCTGCCCATGCTTGAGTCAAAAACATCTACTTCAATGATGTTAGCAAACTAGTGATGCTTTGCTATGTTAGGAAGTTGGTTGCAAACCTTGTGACACTCGGCCAGCAAGCTTTTTCCCCTTGGTGTGTTCTCCCGTCAAGCTAAGAACCCAAGGGTGATTAAAAATTAATTTAATAATTTTGTAATATTCCTTACATCTTCTACAACAGGTTTCACCCAATCAATTTTGCCAATGTCCTCCAAAAGAAGGTCAAGGCAATGTGTCGTGCAAGGGGTGCAAAAGGGTGACGGATGCCTCCTAAAACAATCTCCCAAATGCCACATGCACCATTCAATTGTTAATGATAATTTGCAACACATTCTCTATGCCCACCTCTAAAACAACTTGATCCAACATTAGGCTCAAAGTTTCTGCATTTTTTACTTTGTTAGAGGAATCAATTGACTTCAAGAAAACCAAGTCACCATTAGAAGATACCAAAAAGTTGATAAGAGTGCAGTTCTTTCCATCCATCCACCCATTTGAAATAATAGTGCATCCAAACTTTCACCATTGCCTCTTTTGTTCTTCCAAAATTAACTTTGCATCTTCAACAACATTCTAGAACAACTCCCCAATTAATTCTTTTGGAGAGGGTGCTTTGTACCCTTTACTTGCAATTGTTAATGCTATAACCAAATTCTCCCAATATGGGCTATTTGCCACATTGAAAGGAAGGTTGTTGTAAAACCAAAAACTCACACATGCCTTCTCTACTTATTGGTGCATCTCCTTGCCCCACATTGTACCTTACAACAAAGATTGTGCTCCAAGTATGTTTCTAGGTACAAAAAAACCGTGTCTATACTTTGCCCGAACTAGATGAGGTGGATGCGCTTCATTTGCATGGACCACATAGCCCACAATGTCTACCATATTTTCTTTCATTTTTACTTGCATGCCAAGATTAATGGCTGCTTGTGTCCTCACCCTCTCTAGATATTTCTCACCCAACAATGCAAAGGGTGCTTTCTTTTCTTTATCTTTTGCACATGCCATGGCATCACATTTAGGAATGTCTGCAATATGGTATTTGAGGTGATTAATGTCTCCATTAAGTTTCTTCATGCATAAAATGCAAATCACACTCCCATTATGACATATTTCCAACCGAGATCTTTGATTCCAACAAGACGACTTCCAATAACTAATGTTGAGCCTTATGTGGAGCTAGATGCTATCACATCTAACCTATAACATGTCTAAATACCAAAAAAATGTTATAAAAAAATAGTGATTTGAATATGAAAAATCAAATAAAATTTATATCTAATTCGGTATCGAATAACAATGTGGCATGACATTAATTAATTTATCTTTAAAAAAATCAATTCAAAAGTGTAAAAACCATTGTTTAAGAGAAATAAAAAGCAATTTATTTCAAAATACTAGTATAAATCAGCAATAAAAAATTTTAAATTCAAATTCATTGCAAGTAAAATCATAAATAATGTTACATCTATTATTAACATGCTAGAAATAAAAGCAATCAAGTCACTGCTCAAAGTCTTCTCATATTCCTTAGAACTTTTTCCAAAACCTCTCAAAAATAGCTTTGAATCCTCTTTTAAAGACGAGAACCCGAATTCAAGTCGTCATTGAGGAGAGGTTGTCTTCAGATTGAACAAACAACATTAGGTATGCAGACTGGGCGTCCTCCGTCATTACAGCATGCTGCAGTTCAAATCTGTAGTGAAACTTTGGAGATCTTGCTGTTAATTCACTCATGTAGGCACTAGTTACAAGTTACGGTGTGAAATCATGTGTTGCATGCCTCAAACTACAGTTCTGGAGCATTATCAGCACTTGTCAGCGGCAAAAAACACGTCTTTTGAAGAAATTGTGGAAATTCAAGCCCTTTTGCACCATTGCAAAGATTTAGGGGTCATTTTTCACTAAGGAGATTTAGAGGGTCAAATTTCTGCAATTGTATTGCGGAGATTTAGAGGGTCATTTTTCCACTATTTCATCAGGCTTGTCAAGGTCAAATTTCCTCAATTTTATTGCGGAGATTTAGAGGGTCATTTTTCCACTATTTCATTTCAGGCTTGTCAAGGTCAAATTTCCTCAATTTTATTGCGGAGATTTGGGGGGTCAAATTTCCACAATTGCATTTTAGGTTTGTTAGGGTCAAATTTCCTCAATTTTATTGCAGAGATTTAGGGGGTCAAATTTCTGCGATTGCATTTCAAGCTTGTCAGGGTCAAATTTCCTCAATTTTATTGCGGATATTTAGGGGGTCAAACTTTCGCAATTGCATAACTTTCACAAGTTTGGTCAGATTTTCCTCAAATTTGAAACACGACATCCTTGACACTAGGAAAATTCCTCAATTGCATAACTTTCACAAATTTGGTTAGATTTTCCTATATTTTGAAACACATCCGTGACACTAGGAAAATCCCTCAATTGCATAAGTTTCACAATTGTATTTTCCTCAAATTTGAAACAGAGATACCCAATTGGGTGTTCTATAAGATGAGACTCTTGGCAACCTTCACACTTAGATTTTTAGCTTTTCAATTTGGGTGCTTGGGCCGAAATGGGGGTATGAGTATAATGCTTAAGACATCACCTAAACATCACAAACCCATGAAAACTTTCTCAAATCAATTATACATGATGGGAAGTGAGATGGGGATATGAAAACCTGCAATACCTAATAGTGGCTCTTGTTTAGGGATGCATGCTTCAACAAAGCATGGCGAGGATTCAATAAACTCTGGGATGTAGACCACACAAACATAGACACAGACACACCAAACTAAAGGATACACACTTCACTGTGAGCTACAAGCAATCACAATTGCACAAGACCAAACAACGAAAATCCTAAACTAATGCGCATAGAAAAGCGAGCAGAGCTTGAGAAGTAATGCTTCAAGAATTGTCCATGCACTAGCAACTCCAAAAATTCTCCATTCATGTTCTCAAGAAAATAGGAATCTTCCCCATGAGTGTTAATGCCAACATAAGGCCCCAACCACAAAGGATCAAATTTGCCATGTTTACCTTTGTCTTGAGCCCTTGCATTCCACATCAGCACTAAATCACCAACCTCGAATTTCCTGGCACATGCCTTTTTGTCAAACAGATATTTGACTTGTTGCCTCCTCAGGTTGACTGCCTGCTCTTGCCTTCTTGATTCATCCAATTGTGTCAACTGATTGATCTTGTAAGACATTGCCTCTTCAACATCTTCATCATATTCTTGGATAAATTTGTAACCAGGCAGCAAGTTGTTTACAAGCATTACAACATCCATATAGTACACCAAATCATAGGGTGACTTTCTTGAGGATTTTTTTAATGTAACCCTGTCAACCCATATAGCTAACCTTAGTTTTGAATCCCGTGATTTCTTATTCTTTCCTACCATCATCTTTATGATCTTCATCAAACTTTTATTATTGGACTCTGCCTGTCCATTCCCTTGCGGATGGTAGGGAGACGAGTATGATAGGTTAATCCCATACCCTATGTAGAAATCAACAAACTCTTCAGACCTGAAACAAATTGCATTGTCTGTGATTAGTTTGCTTGGGACTCCAAACCTTGTAATTATGTGCTCTAGTACAAAATCTACAACCACCTTACTGGTTGCTCTCTTGGTTGGGATAGATAAAATCCATTTTGTGAAATAATCTGTGGCTACAAGGATCCACTTGAATCCACCACTGGACTTCTCTGTGATCTCACTAGTGAAGTCAATTCCCCGTTGTTGGAATGGGGTTTCCATAGTCATGGGCTTGAAAGGTAATGCTCCAGAATGTTTCAATTTACTAGAAAACCTTTGACAAGTGTCACACTTTCTCACCATCTTTTGTGTATCAGCATATAGAGTAGGCCGCCAGTAACCTACTCTGAGTATCTTGTGAGTTGTTTTTGCTATGAAATCCCCTCCACAAACTCCACAGTGTAGCTCTAACAACACTTTAACAACTTGGTCCTCGTCCAAACATCTTAGGACACCATCTTTGTTTATCCAATATAGATTACCATCTACAATAACATACTTGATAGCCTAAAGTTTTTGAGTCCTTTTCTAGTTTTCAGTCAAGTTTTCAAGACAAGACATGTATTGAAAGTATTATATTACATCTCTATAACTTGAGGAATTTTTCAGATTACACTCCTTCAAAGGATTCGCTTTTTCAATATAATTAACTTGGGCAGCCTCTAGATTAGCTTCGGCCATGATTTTTTCCAATCCTTGTCCTCTGACTAACTTGGTAATCTAAATATCAATATTAAATTCTTGGATCTTATTGATCCATCTACACCTCCTTCTAGTAACTTCTTGTTGTGTGAAGATGTCCTTCACAGCTGCATGAGGGACATATGCAATAATCTTGGCTCCAACCAAATATGGCCTAAAATTCTTTATTGCTTTTAAACAACACATGCCTGCTTTTCCATGGCATCATATTTCAGTTTTGCTGCTTGAAGTGACTTGCTGAAAAAAGAAATGCACTGCTCATATCCTTCATCATTTTTCTGCAATTGGACAACAACTATGTGGTGTTGTGACCTAATTCACACCTCGCCCCATTGCAAATGGGGACCCTAGTAGTCTGCCTTTTTGGGGTTTTGCCGATGCGCGTCTCAGTTTTGTCTGGTCTCCGTTTGGGGTTTTGGGTTTGAGTTTTGAATGGTCACCCGAGTCGAGTAAAAGAATTTGAGCCTGGATCATCGTCCAAACATCATCATCGTGCTTAGGAGGTCCGAGGGACAAAGATCGACTGTCGTTTCAGTCAATTCTGACATCTCCTACTTTTTGGGGATTGCCCCTCTGGACCCCCTATTTTTTAGGGACTTTATTTAAGGCATTTTTGGCCTATTCTGGACTTCCTATTTTTTAGGGGCTATTTTTAGAAAGTTGCTATTTTGGGAAAAGTTTCTATTTTTGTCAGGGTTTCTATATTTGGAAAGTGCCCGAATTTCAAAAATCCACTCAGAAGTTCCAAAAAGTCAATAGAAATCTCACAAAATCAATTTGAAAATTTGTGAAATTCATGGTGAAAATCAGAAAAATGTTGAAAATCTGGAAAATTCATGGAAAAATCTGAGAAAATCATGGCAAATTTGCCTAAGTATGACTGAAAATCATGGTGAAAATCATGGAAGCATGGAAAAAAAAGGCTGACATTCATAACCAGCATGGAGAAAAATGAGCAAAGTCAATGGCAAAAGCTTCAGCCAGGTTCGCTATGGAGAAGAAACAATGGCACAAGGTTAGGCAAAGTCCGCCTAGCTCACAAGGAAATGGCATGGACTCATGGAAAGTCCGCCCAGCAACTTCAAAGGCAATAGCATGACAGGAGACCAAGTCCGACCAGCTAATGGCATGGAGATGAGGTAAGTCCACCCTAAGCAAAACATGGAATGGCATGGATGAAGGCCAAGTCCGCCTAGCACAAACAAGACATGGCATGATGAAGTGGCAAGTCCGCCCAGCCAAGGAACATTAAATGGCTTGACATGGTATGAAGTCCGCCCCAAGATGGATGGCATAAAGTGAAGCAAAGTCCGCCCTAGGCAAAATGGAGATGGCACAATGCTAAGTGAAGTCCGCCCAAGAAATAATGGCATAAGTCAAAGACAAGTCCACCCCATAGAAAGTGGAAAGAAATGAAGACAAGTCCGCCATAGGCATTAAAGAGATGGCCTAAACAAATGGAAAGTTCGCCATATGGAGAAGTGAAGTGGCTTGAGCATAGGTAAAGTAAAGATTGAATGGCTTGAACATAGGCTAAGTCCGCCTTGGAATAAAATGCATGTCTTAACCATGAGAGAAGTCCGCCATACCAAGGAGAAGTAAGAAAAATAAAAAAAAATTTGCCTAAGTTTGGACATTGGAAAATTTAAAGATATGCTTGGCACTTTGGAAAATTCGCAACACTTAGAGAAAATAAAAATATTTTTCTAAGTCTAGCATTAATGTGCTTCATAAATTTCGCCTGAGACTTAGGAAGATGAAAAAAAAATTATGGCAAAATGATTTAGGAAGATGAAAATTTATGGCAAAGTAAATTGGAAGAAATTTTTTTGCCTAAGGCAATGGCAAGAAAAATTTTGAAAAATCAAATTTTCCTTAAAAATAAAAATAAGTGCCATAAAATGAAGGGGTTGAAAATGACACATAAAATAATTATTTTTATTATTTTTATTTTTTATTTTTCAACACCCCAAAGAGATAAACTTTGAAAAATCAAAATTAGAAAAAGACAAAAAGAACTTCACTGAACTGGCGCCTGGTTTAGAAACTTTCCCAGAGACTGTTGTTGAAGATAAACATTGCCATTCAGAAGCCGAGTGCAAGCCAAGTTCAGACTCGATTTAATGGAAACAATTGAGATTTGCTAAATGAGTCGAACTTCTCATCTTTATAATTGGATTCACTTCTCATTTTTCAATCATTTGATTTTCGAAAGAAAAGTTGTGAGAAGAAAGTTTAGCAAAGGCAAGAAAGTTGAGAAAGTTTGAAGCAAAGTGAAGAAAGTAAATTCGTACCAGCCAGCATTGTGATCATGATCATTTCAGTTTGTCCAGAGAGCCAGGCAGATTTATTTTCTTTACTTCATTTTGGCACAAGAAACTTCATTAATTCTTTCATTTCCAGCCTAATTCTTCACGAAGTTTGATTTGACAACTAGCTGGAATATTTTTTCGAGTAATTTAAAATTTGAATTTTAAATATTCTCTTTGCTTTTTCTTGCAGATTTATTTTCAAGAGAATAAAAATGAAGTTTGCTAGCAAGGGTGCATAGCTGCAGTCACAGATCAAATCCAAGTGGGAGAACATTGTGGACACCAACCTTGGCCACGTTGACTTCGATGATTTCAAGGAAAGAATGTACGGAAGTGATGGACGTCTGCCTACGCCAATTGCAAGAAGGATGATGCGTAACGGAATTGTTCATGCAGCTGGATTTCCACCAGCAAAAGAGTGTCCAGAACTTATGGTGGAGTGTGCATTGCATTATAATGCACAGGAAAGACAAATAGAAGCGCCTGATGGAAGAGTGCTATCGTACTTGACTGAGCCAGCCATACAAGAAACCTTTGGAATTTCAGTTTACAACTGGACATCCTACCGAACCAAAGATGATGCACTTAAACTTTACCAAGATCAGCAAGACCTTTGTGCATCAAATATAAACAAGTCCTGGTTGTTGAAGCCTAGACCTACTGCCAAAAAGATGCCGAAAAAGTTGGCCAGAACAGATTTCAAAGAAGAATATGGAGACATCGTCTTGCTGCTGAATAGAATGGTAGGCAATCCTCAGGGTGCGCCTTTTGAAGCCTGGATGTATTATTTCGTTGATGAAATAATTTCCGGGGTGAAGATGTTTAACTGGTCTAGAATGATTAGTGACAATCTCCATGAGCAGTTGGTCAACCTGGAAGAAACCAAAACCTTCCATATGAGCTCTTATATCATATATTTGCTTGCAAGGACTTACAAATATACTGGCTTGGTTTGCAAGGGTGTTGTTGGCAATGGCGAAGGACAATTCAAATCCTATGATTGCTATCCGTAGTTGTAGCTGAAGGAGAAGACACACTTCAGGCGAGCACATGATGCCTTCCTTATGTATATCACTCGACTTCTCCAAGGCGGAACACATCAAAGACTCACCCGTGAGGCCAAAAGTCTGATTGGCAGATATGGATCCTGGTTCATCCAATTTCCCAAATTTACCTACCTCAGGATTCAAGGATTCTCAGGACGTCCGTACAGACTGCCCATTTATCCCACCAACAAAATGGTTTTGTTGGAAGTTCTAAGGCAATTGGAGACATATCAGAATATTCAAAGGCCAAAACAGAAAGCAGCTGTCACTTTTCCATTTTTCATCGGCAATATGGAAGAATCATGTCCAACGGCGCAAGCAGCAGAGAGTGCTCGATTAGAGATGCAAAAATATCCGTTCATATCCTACAAGCCTAGGATTGACTTTGATCTGCTCCATCACATTGGAACTGTGGACGGAGAGAAATACAAGCACCGGATAGACTTAGAAGATTTTTGGGCCAATGCGGCTGATGAATATGATGTGAGGAAAAGATTGTGGTCAAGATTGCCGTTGAATACGATAAGGGCAACATAACTTTTCAAAGTACCTGATTAGCTGGATGATGGAGGAGTGTACATACAACCGGGATTCAATGAAAGCGAGCCACTTCCTCCTGTAAGATGGTCTGAGCCTGAGCTAGGTGACCTGGCAACATTCATGCGACTTGTTTTCAAATATTCCCAATGGTGGATAGACCAGCAAGTGCAAGTTTTGCGGCGAAGGAACGTACAGTTCACATATGAATTGATGGGTGATACAGAGTCCTGTTCCTCAAATGTCGGTGCATCGGACGCTGCCAACTTGAGAAAAAGAAAAGAGATTGATGACCCTGCAAGGCAGAACAAGAATAAAGCAATAGATGAAGGACCCTCTCAAAAGAGGCACAAATCCAAGCCCCTCCATTCGGCCACGTCCAGAAATATAAAGGAAATATTAGCCATGGATGAAGAGTCTTAGGAGCATGTTAGAATTCCTTCTCCAATTAGAGGTGTGGAGCCAGTGCAATCAGAAGATGATGATCAGCCTTCTCCTACAGGCATGAAAATTTTGGAATCAGACAGTGACACAGACATCATGGATGGAGAATTTGAAGAGGGAATGATTTCCGCCCTCAAAGGAATCCAGGAAGACCCATCTGTGCAAGAGATTCAAGATGCGCAAGAAATTCCAGATATGCCAGAAATTCAAGAAGTGCAGGATGTGCAGGATGTCCAGGATCAACAGGAAGATGGAATCGAACAGTCAACCATCCCAGATTGGCTGAAAGAAAGACTAAAGAGAAAGGTGCCAGTAGAGGTACCTGAAGAGGATGACGCCACAGACTTCTTGGCTAGGCTAGAGCAAACTGCCACAAGAAAGAAAGCCAAGAAATTTTCTGCCATACAAAGGGATGAGGCTGGTAATCGCACAGTGCAGATAGCAGTGCCTACAGTTGATAAATTCCAAGATGAGATTGCCCCGAACGAATATGCCATCACAACTGTTGACATGGGTCCAACGACAAAAGGGCAGGAAGTTGAGGACTTGGACAATTCTGTTGCCACCATCAAGTCTAGGCTGGAGAGGGAAGTGGAAAAGAAAAGAGAGTATAAAAGAGAGATTGAGCGTCTAAAAGAGTATATCCAGCACCTAACCAGGCCACTCAATCAAGACGTCCAATTAGCACCTCCACTTCCAAACTCTTCATAGGAACTGGTTGGAAATTTTGAAGAGGAGTTGACTACCGCCAGAGAAGCTAAAGACTGGATGGCTGGAAAAAAAGATGAGGCGATGGCATTCGCGGAGAAGCTGGCATATGTGTATGAGCAAACTTCCTTTCTACTGTCACAAGTTACAGACTTAGCGGAAGCATGGGATGGTCTCCAGGATATTCAGAGTAAAATTATCCCATGTCTTCGAGAGTTAAAGGGCATCCTGAAGCAGAGGTTGATTGATGACAGGATTATTGAAGATGGAGCTGCATATGATTTCAGCGGCTGGTACTACGCTCTGATTTCACGAGGACAAGTCTTGGAAAGGGTGAAGCAAGATGGCGCCAAAGTTGAAGAGCAAGCAAAAGAGATTCGGAGTAAGATTTACCAGATGGCTGCAGATATGCTCAACAAAGATATTGTCTGTAAGAAACACTTGCAGCCACAAAATTTAAAAGAACAAGTTCAAAGAATTTTCTCCGCCATCTCTGGGCCAATCATGAAAGAAAATTTTACCAAGGCATTCAACTTCATGACCATCAGAGATGCATTCTTGCTGCATGAACTAAAATGGACAATCACTTTTGCAGAATGTGCTGAAAGTTTGGACTTGCTCGAATACAACGTCAATGCGCTGCCGGACATTGCCATGGAGGAAATCAGCCTGATCGTGTCCAAGTTCGCCGAACGCAATGCTTTGCGAGTGGATAAGGATGCAACTCCAGATGCTTGAAGTTCTCTCCAGTTAACTGATTGATGTTTTGGAAACCCTAATTAGGGTTTAGTTATGTTGAATCTGGGCCATTAATCTCATTTTAATCTTGGCCATTCATTGTAATCCGGGAATGCTATATAAACCCCCCCCCCTTCTCTCTCATTTCATTAGATTAGAAGAAGTAGAGATATAGAAGAATTAATAGAGAATTAGAGATTAGAGATTAGAAGTGATTGTAGAGAATAAGAAAGAGAGTTTTATGAGATTGTTGCAAAAGACTATTTTGAGAATAAAGTTCATAATGCATGAGGTGCTTTGAATCCTTTCATTGTCAAATGGTTGCATGGTTACATATTTCTCTTTCTCGTCCAGTAGATTTGAATTAGAATTTAAATGTATGCTAAGAATGATAGATTGATAGCAAGGGTTAGCGAAACTTAGCTCATACTTTCTTTGAGTGGATGACTTTCATTCAATGTGTAAAGTTAGAATGAGCTTTATCGTGGATGCTTCAACGTTTACTTCGAATAATGTTGTTCTATTGATGGTATTGTTCGTGGTAAAGAAATTTTAAGCACAAATCCCAGAAGATTGCACTTGCTTTTGTGTAGTTGTCGTTTAGCGTGGCGAAGCAAAGTATTGTTTATTTGGTTTCACTTAATCCTTGCCGTCTCTTGGTTTCACTTTTTTTATCTAAAGTCAGAAAAATCCAAAATGATACTGTATTTATGTCTTTGCTTTTATGAGTAATTTGCAAAAGTAAATCCCTATTGTGCCCCCAGCAAACCACATCAAACCACAGAGCTTATCCACACTCATCTTAAACATTGGAATTGCCGTATGATCTTACTTGCAGTCTTAGCATATGAGGTAGTTTTCCAAGAGGGGATGTAGCGTCTTTGACACTTTATTCTAGAATGTTTGTTGTATCATAAAAAACGCATCAACATGTGGAAGGATGCAAAAGAAAACGACGGAAATGGCCTAGAAAAATTAGGTGATTTTGACACAAGAGCCTACTTAATTGCTTCTTTAATGCTTTGGAAAGCCTCAATTAACTCCTTATTCCAGGCTACAACTTCCCCCTTTTTTAACATCTTTGATATGGCTTTAGTTTTTTCTGCAAAATTTGAAACAAAACTTCTAACAAAATTGACCTAACCAAAGAATGATTGTATACCTTTGACTGTCCTTGGCTGTGGGATTCTCTCAATCGCAGCTACCCTTTCAGGGTCAATCCTTACACCTTCCTTGGAGACTATATGGCCCAACAACTTCCCTTTTGTTACCCCAAACATGCACTTCTTCTCAACTGCAAACAATGATCTTCCAAGGAAACATGGGGATGCATCCCCTACCCTTTTGCCCCCCATACCTGTATTGGGGACGTTTTGGGGATGGGGGACGCCTTGGGGACATTTTTCAAGCGTCCCCAAAAAGTTTCCTTTTTTTCGAAACGTCCCCAATTGGCGGGGACCTCTTGGGGACGACAAGGGGACGACCTATCGTCCCAGGGACAGCCAACCGTCCCCTTTTTTCCAGCAAGTTTTTACAAGAAAAAACTCTGAAATTAAAAATGCTCATTTTTTTATTGTTTCTAAGTGGACCCCACACCCTCCCAAACCTAAAATGAAACATAAAACCTGCTTTCAAAGCCATTTGAGTTAATTTTTAAATTCCAAAAAAAAATTGCAGCTAAGAGGCAAGTGAGCAAGAGAAAAATTGGCAATGACTTAGACTCTAAGTCTGATTTTGATGCAATGTTGGCAAATGTCAAGAAGAGGCAGCCATCATACTTTCTATTACTATGGTTTGGACATTTGTGACTTTGTCATTTTGACATTTGTAGTGCAAACTTGTAGCCTTTGGGCATTTTATTTGACATGAATTATGGAAGCAATTAAGTAGTTGTAGTATTAATTTGTTCGACTCTATAATGTATATGTCAATATGATTGGTGATTACATTTGCAACTTTATCAATGTTCATTGTTATGATTATCGTTACTCATATGAATATCTGAAATTTCCCTATATTTTTAATATATATATATATATATATATAGTCGTCCCCCCGTCCCCAAAAATCCCCTAAAAAAATGTCGTCCCCGAAACACATCCCGCTGTTTCACCGTCCCCCCGTATCGGAAACTTGGTGGAACATAGTGATCTTCCTTTTTTGAAAAAGCAATCAAATCATCCTGATAGACAACCATGATAATGCCAACCAAATATGAGAATGCTACATCCATGGCTCTCTAAAAAGTGGCACCAGCATTAGTTAAGCCAAAAGGCATCCTTACATAAACATATGTGCCCCAAGGTGTAGTGAAGGCAGTCTTACATTGTTCCGATTCTTTAACCTTCACTAGGTTATATCCTAAATCCATCCATCATGGATAGCAAATCATAATCAGTAACCTTCTATAGCATAGCTTTCATATTTGGTAAAGGATAATTATCCTTTAGTGATGACATATTCAGGTTTCAAAAATCTACACATAGTCTAATGTCTCCATTCTTCTTTCTTACTAGAACTAAATTAGAAACCCAGGTGGAATGTCTAATTGGCTTTATGGATTCCACCATCCCTAAGCTTTGCCAGCTCTTGCTGCATTTTTGGAGCCAAGGTTGGGTTTATAGGCCTATGCTTCTACCTAAAAGGTTTTGTGTCAGGCTTCAAAGGAATCTCATGCTGAAACAGGCCTTCCCTATAAGCCTACAAGTCATCATATGACCAAGCAAAAACATTCTTGTACTTTTTGAGTAGGGAAATAAGCATGGTTCTGATATTGGGATTCAATTTCTTACCTATAAACACTTTCATTGGTGATATAGCTGTACCAAGATTGATCTCCTCTAGATCCGCTTCATGCATAGGGGCTGATTTGGTCACGTGTCTATCAAAAACATCAAAAACTCTCTCTAATGCCACCAATCCCTTCAAAAGCTTGTTTGTCTTTAGCTGGATGACTTCATTTCCAAAAACAATCTCCTTTCCATCAATCACTTCAACAAAATTTTGAAAGTCAATTTCTTGGCTATGGTATTCATCAACACAATGCTAGAACTTAAAAAATCCTAATCGTCATGGAAAATCTGCCAGTGACAAATGTTGTCAGGAATGGAAGGTCTAGTTAGCACTTCTACCTTTGAGATACCTACCGAGGTGATATCCTCATATCTAATAGCAATGTTGGCCAAAAATTCAGCCATAACATTCTTCCCTTTGTCCACCTAGTCAGTTGAAAATGCATCAAACAATTCAATTGTATCCCACACAACAGTCTTATATTGTTTAAGTCCTTTGTTTTTTGACGTGTACTTGGCTCTGAGACTCCTAGAACTCTGGTTTTCTTTATTCCGTGTTTGATAGCCATATTCAAACCCAAAAACAAAGCTTCATACTCAACTACGTTTTTTGTACAACTAAAAGAAAGGGTGAAGGAATACTTAAAAGACTTACCAGTAGGTGAAATGAGGATTACCCCTGCTCTTGAGCCTTCTTTTGAACATGCACCAACAAAGTACATAAACCAAATACCATTATCATCAGGAATTGCATGGCTTCTTGTTGAAGTGACGTTTCCTTATCTTGAACATGTTCAGCTGTCTCAACCTTGAAGTTGTCTATGTATCAATGAAACACACTTCTTCGTGAGGCTCAAGATCTTCAACAATGGTACGAGATCTCTTTTCTTTGTCCAACTTCACATTCTTGCCATTGATAGGAATAAGGGCATAAGATGAATCCATCTGGATGCTTCCCCCTACTGTTGTAGATCATCTTCTGGATAATAACGTCCCATATTGAAGGGGGATGTCATCTATTGTGAATGTTTTTTTCTGGGAATGAAGCCAATTTGAACTCCATGTCCTTGATAATGCCAATGACATGTACCTCCCTTGAGTCCATAGCAAAACATTTTCCATATGATCTATTTACTTGAAGACCAAGTTGATTCATGATTGACAAAGGCATGACATTGGTTGACACCCCTAAGTCAATCATGCAATTCTTTACTAATTTTTCATTCATCAACGAGGTCACATAAAATGGGTCCAATTGGGATGGACACTTATTCACTGTAGTTCCTAAATAAACTTCAAGGATCTCACAACTTGCATCCTTGTCAACATTATTCACATACTTCTTGTTCTTTACAAGATGGTTAGCATTATTTACACTATTTGAAGAACTAGAAACAATCTCTCTCATCAAAGCCATAGTTTTACCTTTATGCTCTTCAATCCTCATCATTTCTAGTAAGGGCACTGAAACTTTGATTTGACTAAGGACCTAAGTGATATCAATTGGAGTATATGTTGGTAAAACACAGCTAAGAATATTGGTAGGAACAGGTATACTCACTTTTTCCTTCTCTTTTGCATTTTGATCCTTTGGAGTGTGAACATCCTTGGGAGTGTGTTGCTCAGCTTTGCAACCTTGAATTCTGGTCTTGTTTTTATGCTGAGAATTTTCCACATGAGGTGAGTTGTCCTTTCTGCATTTCCCTTTTGCTTCACCATTCGTGGCAGGGGTTGGAATTTTCAATTCGTTTTGCTTTTCTCTGATGAAGATGCTGCCTGCATTACCTTGAGCAGCATTATTTCCTTTGCTTCTCAGGTTGTAGTTACCCTTAACCTGAGCAACTGTAGCAATTGTTAGAGCTCTGATTTCTTTATCAAAAGGCCTCCCCAATCTGAAATCAAGAACAACAAATTCAAAATTGTGGACATGATAAATTTCTTCATCTTCAGAAAAAACTTGTTGATGATAATTGTTGTTCAAGCATCTTCTATCATTAATGTCTGATTCAATACCACATTCATCTGATGATGAACATTCTTCAAAACCTAAGCACAATCCAGTAGACATCATGATAATGTCTTGGTGTTTATCATCTTGACCTATTCCACGGTCAAAATCATTGCCTTCATCACATGAGTGATTATAAGTCTCAATATACTGTGCTACCATACATTGCACAAGAGAATGAGGCAATTGGCATCCAATACACCAGGGAGTCTCCTCCACAACCTTTGCTCCAAGCTTTTTGAGAGGATCCGGTGTTTCTTTGCTTGAAGACCCCCTCTGCTGATTATGGAC
This sequence comes from Sequoia sempervirens, assembly GCA_007258455.2. Classification (NCBI taxonomy): domain Eukaryota; kingdom Viridiplantae; phylum Streptophyta; class Pinopsida; order Cupressales; family Cupressaceae; genus Sequoia; species Sequoia sempervirens. The sequence goes on from VDFB02379711.1 coordinate 165,401,552, forward strand.
AGGCTTGCCATTATGCCAAGTTGTATGATAAGGCTGATCAGATAACCTTGGCATTCTTTCTTGCTTATGATGATTAGGCTTATCATGAGGCAAGCCTTTTTCATTTCGAGCCATTTTATAGCTCAGGTCCTTCAAAGTGTTCATCACTTTGTCTAATTTGTCTTCAAATGTAGACACCTTATCCTGATGTCCTTTGCTATTAGTCAAGATCTTAATGTCATCCCTCTTATGAACCTTACCTAATGCTCTTTTGTTATTCTCTATATGAGCAGCCACCTTGTATGCATCCCTCAACAACTGAGGGTCTTTGTCTCTCAACTGATAGCCCATCTTAGGATCATATGCATTACAATATAAAACTAAACACATATATTCATTAGGTCTGAGGTAAGTTGGTATTTTATTCATTACCTTGGTGAACCTCGCATTGAAATTAGGCACAGACTCATTTGACCCTAGTGAACTAATTTATGATGAACCTTGGGTCAGTCTTATCACCATATTGTTCTCTAAATATCCTCTGAAATTCATCCCATGAGTCAATGCTTGCTGCAGGAAGTGCTCTATACCAATCCCTTGCTTTGTCAGTTAGAGACTGCACAAATAATTTCATGAGGACATCTTCATCCTCAATCTCAAATTCATCAGTTAGATTTATGAATGCTTTCATATGGTCTTCACCAGATAGTGCACTATTCTCAGAAATATTTTCTAAGGTAGTCCTTACTTCAATTGGGACTGGGTTTGGATACCCAAAAATCCCAGTGAAGTCAAGTTGTATGTATCTTTCTAAAATCAACAGTGGCCTAGCAAGAACGTGGCCCCTACCTCCCCCAACTGGATTTTTTTGGTGAACCACCAAGAGCAGATCCTTTAATGTTTACCTTCGATCTTTGTTGTGGGACTGAACTTCCAGCTTTAATGGCTTGAGCATTCTGAGATGACTTCACTGCATGGGCAGAATTGCCTAGCTGATCTATATTTCTCAAAGCAACAATCCTTCTTTTCAAATCATCTCAGATTCTCTAAGCCTCCAACCTATCCAATTCCACCTTGAGCTCATTTACTTCCTCTAGAAGTTTTGCTTCCCCCGAAATTTCAGCTTTCTACTCAAATCTAACTGCCTTTGGTGAACTTTTATCATCTTTAGTCTCTACACCATCTCTCAACTCTTTAGATCTAGTTGCAACAGTATCTTTATACCAATAAGGACCTCTGTCTTGCTTTATGGGAGACAAGACATGATCAACAAGTTCATTATCCCTAGGGTTTATTGCCAGGGGATTTACTCGAGAAAAGAACCTTTCATTGATATCATTGTCTATTTGTAACCTTTCTTTTTCCCTTTCAAGATTGCTAAGGACTTTATGGTATTCAAGTCCCATCCAAGCTTTGTCATCTTTATCTAACCCTAATCTATTGATAGGTTCAATTTTACCATTAAAAGATTTTTTCCTATCACCAGTACTTTCCTTTTGCTCTGAGGAACTAGAGTCAGGAGTGGAAGGCCTACCTGAATCCTTAGCTTCCCAAGTTGGTTTGTCTTTTTGCAAATATCTTGCCAGTGTCTTCTATGGATCATTGTGAAATTGAGATCTTCTATCGTCCATGTCTGATGCTATCTATGCAATCTCACAAGTTAACCTTTGACAAAGTCGCCACCCTAAGAAGGGAAAGTAGGATAATAGATCTCACAACACTGTGGGAAAGATATTGGATGCAAACAATTCAGACTCAGACCTATGTTAGACTACTGAACTCCCCAATAGAGTCACCAATCTATTGGTTCCCCAACTTGTACTCTAGTAACTCCTAAAAATTTACTTACTTTTATGCTCAAAGTTGTTGGAAGCTAGGCCAACGAACATGAAACACCTTCAATGGTGTTATCCTCTGCACTTCAGGCTCTGTGGAACCCAAGTGGGTTTCCCTTTATGACACTGAGTGTAAAAATGCTACAGTTCTATGACTTAGCACCTAGCAGATTAACATACAAGGCTTTCAAACAAATACAAAAATATTAAATGGTTGATTTAAGATTTATCGTTGTAAGATCAATTCTGAGACTATGGGAGAAACTAGACTGATCAGTGCCTATTCAAGGTAACAAAGTCAATACAACATACATATTCATTCATAACAATCAATATACTCCAATGATCAATCTAGAATTATCAACTTGTTATAATTCGACCTGCAAAGGGCTAACAATGTGATCCTACTTCAAAATCCATTATCTGATGGTCAAGCTTGTCACGGTCAAATTTCCACAATTGCATAACTTTCACAATTTTGGTCAAATTTTTCTCAAGTTTGAAACACGACATCCTTGACACTAGGAAAATCCCTCAATTGCATTACTTTCACTACTTTGGTCGGATTTTACTCAAATTTGAAACACGGCATCCCTAACACTAAGAAAATCCCTCAATTGCATAACTTTCACAATTTTGGTCGAGTTTTCCTGAAATTTGAAACAGAGATACCCAATTGGGTGTCCTATAAGATGAGACTCTTGGCAACCTTCACACTTAAACAGATTTTTAGCTTTTCAATTTGAGTGCTTGGGTCAAAATGGGGGTACGAGTATAATGCCTAAGACATCACCTAAACATCACAAACCCATGAAAACTTTCTCAGATCAGTTATACATGATGGGAAGTGAGATGGGGATATGAAAACCTGCAATACCTAGCAAAAACCATGTCACCATGTCATTCCCATGTCTTGCAAGTCTCCCTATCAAACATGCCAAAAATTTGGCAAGTACTTGGTGATTTTTATAACAAACCTACTAGAAACATAGGACGATATATCCTGTGAGTTTTGCACAAAGAATACTTTTTTATGAAAAACTCGCAAGTGCTCATTGAGTTTTCCGACTATAATATTTACAATAAACAGTAAATATGACCATCAATTGTTTGTTAAGTTAACAACAGCCATAGAGTAAACAATGTAACATGACAAGACAATTAAATAGAGGAAAATACAAATGAGATCAGCAATCTTAAGAATGGAATGTCCCCTTTTTATTAATTTAGCCTATGTAGGCCCTATCCTTACTTTCCTAATGAGGAGATATAATAATTTAATAAAGGGGGCATGAATTGGAGAGGTAGAAGCAACAAGTAAAATAATAATAAAATAATATTTAATTGTGAGCATCCTTAAATAGAGACGTGGGTTTCCATAACGGAGTTTTATAACCCTCAAGACACTTGGTAGCTACATCATGGCAAATGCTATAACAAGCTTATGGGAGATTCTATGACAAGTCAATTGAAGGGGAACTACAAGTTGGCATTCATGACAAAGTGGGAGCTATTTTAGGAAGGAATCTTGCCTGAATTAATTATTATTATTTTGTGGGTGTATGGGGAATTCAGATTTGAGCATACAAGTTGTCTCTATGAATTGAGGTACTTGATGCTCTTGAAACTATTGCCATTTTTGACATAATTGTTGTCATAGTTGAGCATTGTGCTCAACCATCAATTCAAGGATGAAAACACTTGGATTTGGGAACCCAAGTTGGCTCTCCTAATGCCTATGAATTAAGGTGCTTGACACTCTTGAAACTATTACCATTTTTCACATAATTTGTCATAGGTTGAGCCTTGTGTTCAACTATCAATTTGAGGACAAAAACCCTTCTATTTGGAAATTGGAGGACAAAACCCCTTTGGTTTCCTTGAGATAAGAAGATGAAACCCTTTTGATTTCCTGAGGGCAATCTTATCCAGAGGTTGTATTTGTGCTAAAAGCTTTGTTTTGTTTTACCAGCAAGTTTTGTATATTTGAAGTAACATATTGTAAGAGCAAATTGAATCATGTTTTTATGTTATTTATTTGAGATATTTTAGCATATTTATTCAGCTCTAACATATTTGTATTGTTCATACAATCTATTGCTGCATCTTTCAGACATTGTTGATTATTTAAATAAAATATACAAAAAAATATTATTCATCCATTCTATACTCTCATCTCACCTTCATGGGATCTTGGAGATTAGAAATTGTTGAATAATAATATTTACGTGCCATATGCACTAACCTTGCCCTCATGGGACCTTGGTAATCAAAAAGTGGTAAATATTTAATACCAAAATTTGTGGACATCACAAAGAAACATGTATCAACTCCTAATTAACAAATAACAAAGAGGAGATCCTTCCTTTACAAAGAAGAGAGGATGGTAGACATTAACACTTTTAACTTCAACTCCAAAAGCCAACAATAAGCACTAATAAAATCACCTAAAATAGTGGGTTGTGTCTTTTGAGTTTATAGCTACTTATGGCTCAAGCTAACACTAGGCTAAATGAAAAAATTATGAGATTGGTACAAGAATTTGGGTGGAGCCTCTATAAAGAAACCAATTATGCTAAAATTCTTGCTCATTTGGTTAGAGTTTATGCAAAAACTATAGTTCCAACAAATATCAGACATTTTCATTTTGTAAGCCAACTTCAAATACGAGTTATTTTTACTAGGCCATCTATTAAATCGTCAAGTGATTGCTAATAAAATAAAATATTTGCTAGGTTTATCCAGGTGTGGATGTGAGTGAATATTATAAGATCGTTTCAAAATTCAGCTCCATGAAGCTGTGATCATAGATTTTACTATCTGTGTGTAGTGGGGGTGGGTACAGAGAAGTGGGCAGTTGGGGATGTGTGTGGTTGTATGCTTATATATAAATAAATATATACACATACACCCTTAACACACTAACACTAATTGTATCCCACATGCTAACATTAATTGTATCCCACATGCTACCATTAAAATATTATTAAATTATACTGTTAGTGCATAATGTCGTTTGCCCACCATCAATACAATGGATTTTGATAACCCCTGATAAAGCAGATCAAAATAGAATATTACCTATTTTCACAACTAAGATCATGGTCTGTACATGTACTTAAAAATAAAATAATAATATATTAATTCTGTGGTATCTGTCCCACCAAACCTTTTCCTGTAAAACTGATTTTCCTCACCAGATATGACAAGACCTTCACAATGGCTGCTTGGAGCACCACATAGCCCCTATTGTCCTCTTTGCTGTACCCATACAAAAAATTTCATTTAGTCATTTTTTGTGTCAATTCTGTCAAAAAGTATTTAGAATCACTTGTCACACAGAAAAGAATACCCATGAAAGCCTTCAAAGCTTGATACTAGTGTTGTTCCACATCTAGCATTCATTGATACCTATCATGGTACTTTTAGGATGGCACAATCCTCAAACTTCATGAAATACTTTCCACAACCCATTTACAAAATATTGTTGCTTCAAATTTTCTCCTAGCAGATTTTCCAACATTTGGGCAAAATTAGCATCCTCATATTCTAATCTTTATTGAATAATCTTTCCTCTCCTTCAAACTCATTAATGCATTCAATATTTGGACATTTGTATTCCAATTCTTACATTCTTTGTCAATCTTTGTTTTCAGATTTGCCCAAGCATCTCTCATCACCCTTTAGCTGACCATCTCATTTAATTGCATAAACTTACAATGTCTCAAGATATATTTTGGTCAGGTTTTATCATCATTGATGCCACACACCTACAAACACTACTCCCATTTAAACAATGGGTTTCTGGCTCCTTATTCTTTTCACCATGAAATCTTGCTGGTTTTGAGACCATTCATGGCTTTGACTTCAATTGTTTTTTCTTAATTCTAGTACTAAGTTCCACTGATATTCTCGTTTGAAGATAAAGATCTTGTCCAAGAGAAATTTTTATCCTTTTCCAGGTATCAATCAGTTTCATATCCTTTGTAGTGACTGAGTCATCTTCTAACCCTTCAGAAAGTCCTCCTCCTAACACTCTAGCTCTCCAAGTTAGAGTAGATAACATATCAACCTTAACTTCCAAGGCTAGGATCTAATTGATGTCAATATCAGCTGCATACCTTCCACCACAATCTTACTGATCTCCGCACTTCTCTTACAATTTTTTGTTTCAATCTTTGTCTTTTGCTGTGGGGATAGGACTGGTTACTTGATGCTTGTAATTGCTGTCTGTGTATACTGCCCATAAACTATTCTCATTCTGCTATTTCAAGTCCACCAAGGATAACATGAATCAAGTCTGGATATGCTCTTAAACATCTATGAGATAACTTCGGCATACACACATGTACAGCAGAGACATCGTAGCAATAAGAGATAGTATAAATAAGTAAATAACAGCCTTAAATTTTAAATTGCCATGATAAGGCGATTTTCATCACATGACATGGTCAACATAAGTGTGAAAGAAGGGTTATCAGTTATCACCAAAGGCTATCATCCTTCTGATGATATTCTTGTGTAAAAACCTCAAAAAATATACATTAAATCCCAGCAGCTTAATATAACTAATTCACTTGACACTATCACATATGCAAAATGCAACAACTACTTCTCATGCTGCCTACAACTAATTATCAACAAAGGTACCCCTTCAGTGATACTCTTCCATTAAAGCCTCATAGAAAAAAATAGATTTAATCCCAGTAGCAGAGTATAACTGTGTGTACTTGACACTAGCATATATGTAAAATGCAATAAGTACTCGTACTGTCTACAGTTAAATTAACTGGTTCCTCAAAGATGTCACTGAAAAATCATCTTACCTTACTATCAACTTCTGGGCGTCCATCAAATTGTAGCAGTACAGGTAAAACATATGATTCGTCCTCCTGCACCAAAAAATGACAGAATTCAGAAAAGCCAAATGAAAGAAACCAAGTGAATCCAAAACACTAAATAGTTGAATTTAATGTGGATTAAACACAGTTTAAAATTTATTATATTAACACAATCTCCACAGAAAATTGAAACCATATGTTCCCATCAAGTAAAATACATCCACTGATAGCAATCAAAATAAATATTACAAGGAAGACAAAAAAACCATAAAATGGCCCAAGATACCATTAAGTTTGAATTTCGAAATGAGAGGTGATAAATCTGTTACAACTTAAGTTTGACTTTGAGATAAATCTGTTACAACCTTAAGTATAATGAAATAAACACACATAAATAAACCAAAAAAGAGAACTACACAGCTTAAGAGTCTCAAATTTCATTTATATAGCAAAAAGAATCATCAACAATTTAAACATTAAATTTTCAAGTATTCACTCAGTAATGGAATGATAATTTGAACACTGCAACATCATCAATATCACCTTCTATATTAAAACTTTTAAAAGCATAATCATCTAAACCTATGCTAGTAGCAGACTCATCAAGATTGTCAACATTTTCTCGATCTCCTTCAAGAAAGGTTATTCCATAGTTTACATAATTGCAGATTAATCTCCAAGTGGAGGATTTATCGTCAGATTCCAAGCAAAACGATTATTTTCTGCCTTTACTCGCAAATGCTACAATGGTTATTTTCCGTGTTTTTTTTCGTGTTTTCTGCATTTTTTTCCACGTTTTCCCGCGCAATTTCGACTGTTTTTTGCCTACTTTCCCCGCCGCTATTGGTTTCCACTCCTCCAAACACTTCATCGCTGGTATTGACCTTTCACTTCTCCAATTTGGCGAGCTACAGCCTGAAAGTAAGGTTTCGACGAGAGTTATAGAATATGTTTATTAAAATGAAAATTACAGCCACAATCCTAATATTGAGCACATTTAGGTTTTACCATAATTAATATATAATGTATATTTTATATACTAGAAAATAAATTATAAATAATATAATTATATTACTTATTATTATTATATATTATATTCTTTAACAAAACTATTAAATACATATATAAAATTATTTAATTATTAGTTAATAATTATTATATTTTTTATATAATACAAATGAGCACATTTAGATTTTAACATTATGACATCAGTAGTTAAGTATATGTTAGCATAATTAATTTATAATGTATATTTTAAATTTTTATATAATAAAAAATAAATTATAAATAATATAATTATACTAATTATTATTATATATTATATTCTTTAACAAAACTATTAAATGCATATATAAAATTATTATAATTAATAGTTAATAATTATTATATATTTTTTTAAGAAATTTTGCTACTTTTTAAGTTGCCGAGTCAAAAATTTTGGGCTTGCCGAGTACTCTCCGATTCTGAGTGTGTAAACTATGGGTTATTCAATGAAAGAGCTTCCATCTTCATTTGCAAGATTGTGTAAGCAATCATAAAATGTTGTGGACAAAGATAAGATCTGAAATTTTTTGAACCCATATTCAATTCCTCCTATTAATACATTAAATCTTGTATGATTCAATTTCTTTCACCTTCAGAAGTTTTAGAACACCGGCTGATGATTTGCATGGAAAGGTTTTGCAAGTATTGAGTAGAAGCCACATGTATATTCAAACTAACATTTTATCTAGTTTATTTTTGCCTCCTTCATGTGATAAATTTTGTGTTGGCTCAAGAAAAGAGTAAGCTGCTCTCACACCATCTTTGCATCTTCATCATGAACCAACCTATCTGTGTAAATAGTAAGTTGCTGCATGTAGAAGACAATGAAGCATGAACAATTGTTTATCCACAATATATCAAAGGTACTGACTTCTTCGGCATCAGCTGCTCATAATTTTTGGGCTTGTTCCTTTGCTTTATCCATGCCCTTGTACACAGCTCATAAAATTAGAATAAGTCATTCACACCTCTTTAATATATATCATAGACTTAACCTATTCCTTACCATCACTTTTCTCAAACTTTTTCTCTCCTCTATCTCCCTTTGCAAAGTAATTAAATTTAAAAAAAACTTTTCTAAAGGGAAGAGAAGCTCATGCTTGCAAAGAAATGATAAACAAGGGATCGATGGTGTGCTAAATATTTGGGATTTGGGGACGAAAACCCTCGGATTCCCTAAGAGCAATTTCATACAGAAGTTGTCTTTGTGTTGAATGTTTGCAATAAGGGTGTTGGGAGAAAATTGATTTATCTTTCCAGGTTTGTAAGTTTGATCAGTAATCAAATTTAGTTGAAATCTTGCAGGCAAGAAATAAATTTGTAGAGATAATGCAATTGCCTGTGTATTGGACGATTGGTCTGAATTAAAATTAAATAAAAATCATATTTTGATACTGAATATTAAATTTATTCTAGCTGGAAATTATACCAGCCGTACCAAAGAGGCCCAAGGGTGAGCCGTACTCCTAATATGTTTGACAAGGAAGGGTTGAAGCTTTAGTTGGGGCTTTAAAAGTGCTGCACATTGAGGGAATTAACAAGCCAGCGCAGCAAGGAAAAGGACAAAAAAGTCGTCATATCTCTTCCTAAGTTGCTGTACAATTCTCTATAAAGTAGCCATACCATGTAGAGGGTGCCGTACATTTTGTGGGAGGCATAGGGAGGTGCTGAAATATTTATTTGATATATTAGCAAGGTTTTAGGGAGCTGTACAACTATAAGGAACTCTTCAGTTTGTAGAAGTGAATGTTTGACCAGTCAACAACAGATTAACAAGCAGCTCAAGCATCTCAAGCAAGTCAAGAGCTCAAGCACCTCAAGTAGGTCAAGCAGGTCAAACAGGTCAACCATTTGGAATATATAATATTGATGATTTGTCAATGTTATCATTTCTGTGTTTAAATTCTGAGCATATCTACTTGTATCAAATCAGCAATTGTGAATTGAAGATATATTTTTTTGTTATAACTGTCAAGATAAGACTACATAAAAACTGTTCGTCAAAATGTCTATGCCAAATGAAGATAGTTTCAACTGTTCATAAAACATTAATTCACAAATATGTATTGGTTTTCTATTCTGGCAAGTGTTTGACGAAATGTCTGAGCACTGAAAGCTGAAAAAATTGCAAGTTTATAAAATTATTTGGTAGGGGTTCTTACAGTTCGAACTTAAGCTACAATTCAGATTATTGCTAGCATCTAGGACTTGCAACTACGAGGAAGCGAATACCATGCAAAAATCTCAAGAAGAATTAATAACCGAATGATGGTATTATACTAACTCCTTCCCTACTCAAAAATTGCATATCATGAATTATACCTTGTCTTCATCTGCTGGAGAAACATCTAAATATGGAGCAAGCTCTTCAGCTGTAACAACACCTCCATGTGAAGCAATGTACTCTCCAATCTGTAAAAGCAGACATTAAAACGTGCTACAGATGGAAATAGCAAATGTTGAATATTCAAAAAAAGCAATCTTTAGTGCAAAGCATCACGAAGCATTTACTTCATTGGAGAATACACACTACTATTACACCATCTAAGGAATGGATACTTAAATCTACATTGCACATTTTCCAGAATTATTAAAAACAGGCATGTCAAGAAAACCATTAAGAATAAAGCTATGGAACCAAGAAACTAAAACAATTTTTTCTAGACATGTTAGTGAAACCAATTTCAATCTAGAGTTCAACTCCACTGGAACATGAATCATGATCCAAACCAAAAGCAGTACAGAAATAAATATGGAATAAAGAAGATCTTCAAAGAGGCATAATTGCCAAGTGTTAATTTTACACTTTTCAAAATACTTGGTAATAATTAACCATGATTAGAAGATCTTAAACAATGTTAATCTAGTTACTAAACTCATATACACTTAATATCATTTGCCATTCCAAGAGGCACTGAACTGCATTTATAGGGATGATCAGATCTTCTGAAAGCCAAAATCAGAGAACCTCATGGCTCAGGGATGGTCATAGAAATCCTTGTTTCTTTCAGCAATTCACAATTAACTAAACAAGGATGCTGGAGACCCATGATGGCAGAAAACTACAAACTCACTTGGGGAGAAGACCAAGGTTGTTTTACAAAGGTTTATTGTTTGGTTGAAGAAAAATTTTCCATTGACAGATCCGATAAAGCTGTTGGCACTTGCAGAAGAGACAAGCCACAGAAAAATAAAGAGACAATTGGTCCACTAACACAGCTAGTCCCAATTGCTCAGGCCTCAGTGATGATACAAACTCAACAGCAGGTGCTGATTTCCAGTACCCCTGAAGGAGATAAAAGAGGAAGGAAACCAAGATTTGTCAGTAAATCTGGAATACCACAATCTAGGAGATTTAAGATTTCCATGAGGAAGAGTACAATGTCTACTCTAAGATTGCTTTCTCCATCTGGACTGTTCCCAAATAACCCCAGGTCACCAAGCTCAAGCACCAAATCATCAAGTACAAGTGCTACTATCTCTATAGAACCAGCTAAACCTCTGTCTCTTGTTCCCTCTTCTGCTCCCAAGCAACCTACACCACCCCCTTCACCTCTTTCACCTCATCATTCCCCCATTCCATCCTCTCTTCATCCACCTTCCCCTCCACCTCTTCCACCTCACCATTCATCAATTCTAACATCTCCTCACTTTGTTGTCTCATCCCCTCATCCATCTCACCCTGCCCCAATTTTCTCCCCACCACTTCAATCTCACCCAAATCATTCAACAAATGTTACCTCAGAACAACAGAATCTGACTTCAGAAAAGAAAGGGATTCCAAGCCTAGGGATGGATACTCCAGATTGGTTACAGGGCTAGGTGACAAGGAAAATGAAGGTGGTACAATCTGCTCCAGTGAATCTTGGTGGGAGTCCTCCTTCCTATAGAAACCACCAGCTAAGAAAGCAAAAGTGCAAACAGTATTGAGAGGAGATTATCAACAGATCTTATATGCACAAATGGCACCCGATAAAGATCCACAACAAGTTCAGGTAAGCAATTATACTCTAAAGTTAATGAAAGACCCCTGGGGAAAAGCACTAGAGAGTCAGATTCGAATCCCCTAGGGATTATTGCTGCATCACTTACTGAAAGAACAAAGAAAGATGGGAAAGATAAGACTGCACTAAAGGAACAGGTAAAAATGTTGATAGCATATATTGAACACCTGGTGAAGCGTTTGCCTAGTTCCTCAACTTCACAACCACCATCATTAGGCACAGATGATCCAACTTGGCCTCAGTTTAATAAAATTGCAGCATGAAATCCAAAAATGGATGCATGGATAAAACATTTGTTGATCAAGGGTCTAAGATTAATAAATAAAGTAGTGAAACTTTGTCAAAGGTTCATGCTGCAGAAGGGCATTGTTGATTAATCTGAGAAGGATCTTCTGAGTGATATAGATGAATGGACTACATGTTGGAAATTTTGTCATTGATGTCAAGTAATCATGAACAGCATGACTGAAGATAACATATTGGAGAGGAAAAAACATCTAGATTTAATACCAATGTATCCAGACGTTGGAAATTTTGTCATTGATGTCAAGTAATCATGAACAGCATGACTGAAGATAACATATTGGACAGGAAAAAACATCTAGATTTAATACCAATGTATCCAGATGTTGGAAATTTTGTCATTGATGTCAAGTAATCATGAACAGCATGACTGAAGATAACATATTGGAGAGGAAAAAACATCTAGATTTAATACAAATGTATCCAGACTCTTGTGTATACATCGTATGATTTGAATGAAGACATAAGAAGCAGATATAAAAGAGGACTTATGCAGATTTTATGCTGAATCAGACTCATCAAGTTCTGAAAGAAGTAATCAATGAACATAGCACGTCTTCATCAATGATAAGGAGTTTGATATTATCATCAATGATAAGGAGTTTGATATTATTTCAGACCAGCCTTATGAAGAACATTATGTGCAGATTTAACAGATACATCTTCAGATTATACAGTCATTAAGCCACAGAAGTAATCGACCTCATTAAGCCAAATTCTAAATTCTGGAAAGGATTGATGATTATGCAGCGATTCATCTATGCATGTACAGCGATTGATATATTTAACTAGGCAGTAATCCCATTTCCTAAGAAGCAACGACTAGTGAAGAAAGCAGAGATTTTAAATGTGCAATAAAGAATATATAAGACAAAAAAAAACAGAACAAGACAAATCAGAAAAAGACAAAGTCACAAAAGGACAAATTAAGAAAAAGACAAAAGTTGTATATGACATAAGATGGCAGCGCTCAAGTTTATTAAGGCAGCGGTTATGTTTTGTTATGAATGGGCACTTAATAAGGCAGCGATTAAAGTGATACGATTCATCCTTGGAATGGTACAAACAATAAACGAAAGGGTGCGATTATCTTTTAAAAAGAAAAATTAATATTTAAAAGTAAAAAGGTGCAGTTTAAAGATAATAATATCAAATTTTAAAGAGACTAAAAGGTGCGATCTGGTCAAAAGGCGCATTATTTTCAAAGGCTGTATCTCTTGATACAAAGAGATCAATATATATACAAAGTTCAATTCAGTTTTGGAAAGGGAAGAGAGAGAGTATGACTATATAAAAAGGAGCAGAAATATATATATGTAATGTGTGTAATTCAATGAAATATTTTATGATACAAGCAGAGATATATATTAAAAGCAGTGATTAATGTAAAGAACAGAATAATTAATAAAGGGGAAATAGATGCACCTCTTGGGTGAAGAGGTATAATTGATTGGAAATAAAAAGATATATCTATAAGACACACTCAGATCAGCATATAAGGTTTTAAGAGGAAGTATACAAAAAGAATATGCTGGTATGGAAGAAGATCTTGCAGAAATATTGAGAAGACATTTATGACAGATCTAGAGAGAAGACCTTGTGAGCAGATTTGTAGAGAATGAATAAGTAGATTCAGAACAGACTTTTAAGGAAGATTGGACAGATTCATGAAGCATATTTGAGAAAGTATATAAGCAAATTCAAGAAGGAGAATAGAGCAAACTTGTGAAGACCCTTTGAGCAAGATATCCATTGAAGAGAAAAGTTTGGAGAATTGATTGGTATATTATACAATCACTAGGAAGTTTTATAAGAAGATTTTGAAGAAAAATATATACAGATTTCATAGAGGATTTATGTGCAACATCACAGCCAACTTATGAGCAGCCTTATAGCAGACTTTTGAGGAGAAGTTGTGCATATGATGAATGTATAGAAGACAGATCTTTATAGCAGACCTGGTGCAAGTTTAAGAAACATATTTGAGCAGAATTGTCCATCATCCATTAAAGAAGCAACATTGAAGGTGGAACATTGTTCTTAAAGTTATTATCTTTTGCTAAGTTGGTGCTTGGCAAGTGTAGGTTGGTGCCTACAAATTGAGGAAGTTGGTGCTTCCTGTAGGTTGGTGCCTACAAAACAAGTTAGAGGTTGGTGCCTACAATCATTGTAATTCACATATATATATATAAAGTACATTATTTGTACTGTGGTTTTCTCCCGCAAGGGTTTCCACATAAATATTGGTGTTATTGTGTTCTTCACATGTGCATAATTATTGATGTTGAGTGAATGGTGTTATTGTGATTGATAAATTTCTAAATTGGTAAAAGTTGCTATACTAATTCACCCCTCCTCCCCCCTACCCACCCCTCTCTCTCTCTCAGTATAACCATGAGTTCATCAGTACAGTCCTTCTAGACCTGAAAGAAATGATGGCTAAAGAGGCAGAAATCTTGGTGAATGTCAGTATTTTCAAAAATTCAGAAACAAATTATTCTTTTGAATGGAACAATACAACGAAGTTTGTGATGGAAACTTTATAAGTAAGAGTAACCACCCAAGTAAATATAAAAAATCAAATCTAAGGCACTAAACATTGGATTACCTCATTTTTGGAATTAATTGTTGTCCTTTATTCAATGTGGGATCTAAGCAAAGGGAGATGACTGAATTAGAAAAAGAGTTCACAAGGCAAATAACAAATACTTGGCCAACATTAGTGGGTTTGATGTTAAGTGAATCGATAGAATGATGTATTGGCCAAAATCATAGATATCAAAGACTGGAAGCAAATTAAATAGATTAAAATGACAGTTGACACAAAGATATTCTTTGCATACACGAGCCAAGAATCAGAAGTATAAATCTACCCAACCCAAAGGATGACAAAGTAATAAGAAAGAGATAACATGTTTATACCACAAAAATGGTACAGAAAAGGTAGCTATGGCCCCAACATTGGACTGGCAAGTTCAATCTTCAAAGTGTTGATCATTTTTTGAAAGTGCTCGAATTTTGATTAGAAATGATCTAAAATTAGGAAAGCAGATATTTTAATACAAAGTTTTATTTTTCTTAGTCATTAACGTTCAGATTTTTATTTTTTTTAAATTCATAGTGAGCTATGTTGATACATTTAAGTGTTAAAAATAGGAAATTAAACTTAATTTTTTGGACAAAGATAGACATGCAAGGTTTAAAACAGCTGTTGGAAACCTTATAAACAAATGCTTTGCACATTGTAACATTTAATGGTGAATTTTATTATACTATGTGCAAATTTTCATTATTCTGTAGATTTTTGGTATAAGAATAATACTTACGAATGCACAATTATACACCTTAATATATTTATTCAATATCCAAGAGAATTATACAATTGTTTATGCCCTATTTTCTAGGACATCTTATCTCATTTCGCTCAACCCTCAACTATTTCTTATTCTATATGTAGGTGTTGTTACATCCTCTCATTTTTATGAGAACTAGGACATACACACACTTCAACATACCTTGAATCAATAGTGGGAATGGCCACACTACAC
This sequence comes from Sequoia sempervirens, assembly GCA_007258455.2. Lineage (NCBI taxonomy): Eukaryota > Viridiplantae > Streptophyta > Pinopsida > Cupressales > Cupressaceae > Sequoia > Sequoia sempervirens. The sequence goes on from VDFB02379711.1 coordinate 165,417,106, forward strand.
CTCCTCAGTGGGATACAGCCTTACTGAATTATACTTTCTGTGAGACTGAGCCTCACCTCAATGGTTTATTTGTGTGGGACTTACCTCGAAAAAACAACACCACTAGCCTTTAGTCATTCTAGGCCTTACTAAACACCCACTTCATAGGTGGGACATTACCGAACAACTACTCCTCAAATAGAACTATACCTCATTGAACATCAATGTCAATCTTTAGTCAGTCTGAACTTTAATCAATAAACACTCCTCAGATGGGACAGGGCCTCACCAAATAGATTCATATCTTCTAGTGTATCACAAGTACAGTATTCATTATCTCCATCTTCGGATCGGCAAGTCTTATCCCCTTTTTTGATACATCTTTAAAAAGTACACAGATTACAGTTTAAAAGCTTGTTCACATTTTTTATGGATGTGTGTGTGCACGCACACATATCTGTTGCAGTTGTTTTATGATGGAACATAACAGGTTGAGCAAGGAGACAGCATCATGTACAATTTGAGCTGTAATGCATTCTGATTTTCGGTAATTAATTGTTCATTTGAGTTATTATAGAAAGAATAACTTAGTTGCTGATTACATTGTATTATGAGATGCATGGATGCTGCTAATGGATTTTTGCACTTGTTTGTACAGGTATGCATCCTCCTGACACTTGGTAAGAGTGTACAAGTGCATTTTGACTAGGTTTGATATCTTGACCTCCAAAGAGACCATATACACATATCGAGAGAGATTCAGTTTGGTGTTATGGTGCATTGGCTTCTTGTTTCTTGTGGTTCTCTTGACCTTTGAGCCTCATTTTCTTTATCCACATGACTATTATGTCTTGCAATGAGGTCATCATCTTGTCTGTGGTCATTTTTATCTTGTTGTATACTCTAAGCTTATATGTGAATGGAAAATCGTATAACATTATTTCAATTGATAGTGGGTTTAACTTTGGAAGGGGGATGTTTTTCTGTTCTTTCTTTTTTAATTTTCAAATGTTAAAATGTTTGCTTGCTATGGAGTGAAAATGCTAACTTGGCAAGATGTATTAACTCTACTGCCAAGAATAGCTAGCAGAGGTACCTTTGCATTGAATGCTTGGCCTTTGCTTTCTCTGATAGGATGAGTCTCAAAGGGTCATTCATTTTGGTTATTTTGTTTTTCGTTATGGTGGTTTTGGCTGTTCGAAAGGGTTTTGGTTTTGAAAGGCTGAGGAATAGGGCCTACATTCCTAGCAAGCAAATAGGAATATGGTTTTGCTTGACACAAGAAAGAAGGATAGAGATGGAAAGAAAAGGAATGGACAAAAAAAAGAAGGGGAGGATTCATTGTGGGAGAAACTAGAAGGACAAAGAAATCAGAACTTTACTCTAAGGATAGTAACAAAGCCTTGGACTTTGAGTAAGCATTTTTGGTCTCGTTTGCGTTGTTATACAATTGTATGATATTGATTTATTTTGTTGAATACAGTTAGATGATAGCATAGAAAGGTTTAGCTATTGCATGTGGCTCTACATGGATTGTGAGCTTGTTGTTAATTTAACCTTCACTACAGAAATTATTGTGTGGCTCTAGTTTGATTGTGAGCTTCTTGTTGATTTTAACTCTCTATGGGGTTTTTATTCTTGAGTGTTTCCTATAGGAGTACACTTGACCTTCTGTATATGGTGTAATACTTAGTTTTTAAAAGTATTGGGCTTTACCATTTTTTATGATACAATGATATTGTTTTTCTTTATACTTTGTGTAAATGGAGCCTCCCCCACTCCCCAGCATAACTATCAACAAAGTTTGATCTTCATACAAAACGTCTCTATTTTCATAAGTAGTTTCTCCAATCTTACTTTGGATGCATAAGTGCTATCAACTCTTAGGGTGTGCAAGTGCTAGTCACAATCTTTTTGACTAGAATCTTTGTTATTGCAATACTTCTTGGAATTGTATCTCTTCTGCACCACAGAAATACTACAATGAAATGATCCCATTCCTTGTTGATGTTGTATCTTGATTCTTTACATTCTGTACAATTTTGGCATCCTCCATGGTGGTCATTAGGCTCACATGAACTAGAGAATAGAGATCATTTAAAAGCTATTCTGCCCAATAAAATACCATATAGCATTTCCTGTAGGGAATTATTATTTTTATTCTCACTGATAAACTTTCCTAATACATAAGAACCAGTTTGATTTATATCAAATGCCAAAACAGAACTGTTAACAAAGTATCATATTTCCTTATCAATCCTCCAAAATATTCTTTCATGAGCAATGAATAGAGCACTAATCTCAAGAAGAATGAATGGAAATGTTGGCAATGGTGATTTTGTCTAAAGACTAAATAGTAAATACCACAACTAAAAAAGTGGAATGACATATACATGTGTGTGTGTGCACACATGTGTGTATAAACATATATGCAAATACATGTACATATTGTAGATATGTATGTATGTATGTGCATATAAATATGTGTGTGTGTTTATGTCTGTGTCTGTGTAAGCACACACATACACTCACTGGCTTGTTCCATTTCTGCCTAGTTATAGTTGTACCAAACAGAACATTAGAAAAGCTCACCAACACGAGATCTCTTTATGTTGATCTTAAAAAGTTTACAAATATTTATTGTAGCCACTAGCCACTATATACCAAAACATTAAGAAACAACAAACACTAGCTCCATTGTTGCTTATGAGAACCATCAAAGAAGTTAATGCACAAGTCCACCTCAACCTACATGAAGTGGTTTATGAAAATCCATATCCATGTATTATACAAGAGATTTTCTTATTTCATTGGTAGACAAGCTTGAGAGCATCCATGTTATTCATGAGTAGACATACTAGGTTAGATTATCAAATGAATGGAACAAATTCTACAGTCAAGATTATCATCATTCAACAAACTTATTTTGCTCTTAAGTAACTCTTGCGCATACCTATAATAGAAGTATTTTTTACTTTAAAACTCTTAAACATTTTCTAAACTACTGTGTTGTTTCAAAATAATACTGCTGCACTGCATTTTGTTTTCCATTAACATTTCTTGTCAAATACATGGTTCATCGACTGCATGCCCATATTTGTTCTCATCTAATGGAATCTTAATTAGCTTCATTTTTTTTGAAAGGACAGCAGCAAATGTTTAATCATTTCCGAACCCAGTTTCATCTTGTTTAAAAGATCAACGCTTACCAATTTCCATCGTTCTTCCTCGATCTCTTGATTGGGATCACCATCCCCAAAAACAAATGAGAATATCTACAAATCACAAACAAAAGTTGAATAGCACATTATTCAAATGTTAAAAACTTTCTAGTCTCCAAAACTAATTAAATGTAATTGTTTTAGAAAAACAACATTACAGATTCAAAGAAGTTCATTCCACCGTTCATTCCACCGCCTTCTTTTCTTCTCCGCCTCCTGTAGTAATATGGATCCCAGTACCTACAAGAATTCATAATGAAAGGTGTAAGGACAAAAGCAAGGAATGAAATATCAGCAGTATCAATATTTAGATAAAATACTTTACTCAGCAATTGTACATGCATCTAAAAACAAGGGAGAAAACAATAAAAAGACTGGCATCCAAATCTACATCATGTTTGTTTTTGAGAAAATAGTGAATTAATTCAAGTTGTTTTTCAGCACTGGATCTTCATTAAAAGAACATTGAATAAGGTTACGGAGCGATAAATAATAAAGCCTTGCTTCTCACTAGTAGTTTCATTAGAGGATCCATTAAAGGGTTAAGTGATAAACAGCTTGCAAGCAACTGAGTTGTTTGGTTGAGACCCCCAGTTGGCTTTGTGAAGCTCAAATTTGGGGGTGCTTCTAGAGGCAACACAGGGATGGCTGTGCCTGAATGATCATTCAAGATGATAATGGATCCTTTATGCATGGTGATGCAATCCTCCCAGGAACTCACACAGAGAATGAAGCTGAATGTGAAGCTGTTATTCTGGGTCTATCGCTTGCTAAACCCCTAGGTTTTAAAAAATTTGTGGTTGAAGGTGATTCATTAGTAGTTAGTAAGAGACTCCACAAAGATGCAATTTGTATCTAAACTGGAAACTTAAAAGCCTTCTGAAGGAAGCAATCGATATTGATAAATCATTTATGAAATTGTCTATTCACATTGCTTTAGGTAGGTTAATCAGGCGGTTGATCTATTGACTAAATTTGGTATCATTCAAGAACCACTTACAGCTCCTTCCTAGACCCCTAGTCGAGATTGGAAAACTTCTTATATTTGAAGCATCCTTAAATCCTAAATTTCATATATTATCCCCTCCAACCTGAACCATTACCATGCCACCCTAACAATTATATCTCTCCTAGCTCGTGTTGTTCATCTACCATGTAAGCAAGCTTCACATTTTGACTATCTCCCTAAGATCTTGCTCTGCAGGTTGGTCATTATAATGATTTGACATCGGATTAATGTCCCATGTATAAATAATAACACTCGGCACATGAGAATGGTTTTATCTTGTGGTTGTAGTGGATGGTGTGCCGTGTGTCTATTACTGTGGTTTGCATGCTGCAGGTGATGAAGTGTGATCTGGTTCTGTGCATCGTCATTTAAAAGCTTCCCATCACAAGCCTTTTTGCAGAGGCAGGATCTCCAAAACAAGATTGAATGCAATCTTCAATTGTGAAGAGGCCAGAGCCCCTGGTTTTATCACAGCCATTTTGGGAGAAACAGGTTTAGATGAAGCTAGTCCTTGATAGCATGCAGTCCAAAGAATGCATAAGGGAAGATTTTATCAACAAGATGGCAAATGTAATCCTTGATGAAGGTTGTGGCCATGGCTGCTATGCCTCTTTCTATCATTGGTGTTTAACAATGAGATGGTGTTGCCAAAGGTAGAGCAACACTTGGAAAAACATAAGGTGGTTACATAGAGCACATCCATGGCAGACATGTGCCTGGCATAGAAGGAGATTGTTTCAGTTTATCATGAGCTTTAGGAGGTTAGGGCATACTGTTGGCACCTTGGGAAAGGCATAGAAAATCAAAATGGTCACTCATGGATATGACATCCTTGAAGTCTCCAATACATTTACAATGTAATTGCTCACCTCTAGGAAAATAGTACTGTTGTACCCAAACCAAATTTTTTGCTTCATTAAGGCATTTTGCTTAAAAGAGTCTAAACCTTGTTAAAATGATGTCAAAATACAGTTTTTGGGCAAGTCAAGTATGGACTTTGGTCAATGTCATGTCAGTCATCAGCAGCAATTGGTCAGTACCTGGAGGTCAGAACCTGAACTTGGGACTCTAAGCAGGACATATTATGATGGAGAAGTGCTTCACAACAAAATTATACTCCTACAAGGTCAATTCAGTGGCCAGAATAGTGTTTACGGAGGCAGGAACAGATGAAGACATTTTGCAGAAAGTAAATCTGCGTCCCTGTAGCCCAGGGACGCCCTTCTTTTTGAAGGCTCAGATTTAGTTGCATGTGCTTGCAAATATGTTCAATCTCTTCAGAATTAGTCCAGCTTTCCGACGAGCTATCAAGCGAAGTTGTCTGAAGTGGAGAACTCCGACAATTGAAGTCAGAAGCTAAAGGTAAGAAGAGAATGCATGTCACAGAGGCTGTCAGTTTTATAGTTCTTGCGCCCCTGTAGTCCAGGGGCGCCCTTGAATTTGACCTCTCAAATGGATGAATCTGCAAAATCTGTTTCCGGGGGATCTTTTCTAGTTCAGTTTAGCTCTGCAACGCACCAGTTTGTGAGATGATCCGACATACTGAGTGATTGTGGCAAAGGTTCTACCAAGCATGTAAAACAGAGGGTGGAAAAATGTAGAAATACACACCTGTACCTCTATAGGCCAGGGGCGCCTAGCCTTTAGGCCTACCAGATGGGGTTTTTAGCAGTCACATTCTTCACAAGACTTGTGCAGAATTCTCCTAGCTATCCAATGAGTCCAGTTATTAGCCTCTGGGATTTGTCAAACGCCTGTACGTGAGGGGTCAGTGTAGATAGCTGAAGAAATTAGACAACCAAAAAAATGGCTAAGTGTGGAAAATACACACTCCCTTGGAAAAGGTACCCTTCTTTTTGAGGTCTTAGAAGCAGTTTTCTTGCTTCGTCACCTCCAGAGACATCTCTTCTCAGTACTTCTAGCTCGCAGAGAGATTTTCAGTGCACGAATCAGAGCACTCCAGCTCCCGGTGTCAGGGGGTCAAAGTATGGCGTCCAGATGAAAGTTACACTTTTGTCAAATTAGTGATTGCGCCTTCATAGGCTAGGGGTTCCCTTGCTTTTGGGGTTCCTAATGCAGCTTTCAAATGCCTTACATACAGTCGTTGGTTGCGGAATTCTCTAGTCACGCAATGAACCTATTATCCAGTCAACAGGGTTCATCGTTCACCGGTAGCGGCAGTTTGAAGCATTAGATGGCAAAACGGAAAAATGGCTAAGTCTGGAGACCTTGCATCAATTTAATCAAAGGCACCTAATTTTTTGAGGTGTCAAACGTTGTTTTTAGCAGTTGCAGCTCCCAACAGACATTTCATCTTTGCTCTGCAGGCTTCGCAGTGGATATCTCAGCTTAGTCACAGTCTTAGACAGGCATCCAGAAATCAGAGCTGAACATAGGCAACTGTAACTTTCAGTGAGCTATAAAGTAGGAAGTTAGTAAAAAATCTCATAACTCTTGCAAATGGACACCTGGAGAGTCAAATTTAGACTTTTTGGAATCAATGAATTTTTCTGAGTGCATCCAGATGCTGAGATTTTTATTAAAAAAATATTAAATATTAAATTCATCTTTTTGCATGCACTCATTAAATGGGCGATTTTCTTTAATATTTCAATATTGGCGCCCTTTGTAATATTAAAATTACAAATTTGCATGTAAGGGTAACTGAATATTTTAATATTATTTATTTTCTAGGACTTCAAGTCAATGCCAATTCGAACTGAAGGGGGTCCAATCACAATTTTTTTTTTTAAGTCAGGGTTTAAAGCTTGCAGTGGCACCATTATGGTACGATTTTGTTCTATTTATTCAACATGGCGTCATATTCCATTCATCCAGCTTGAGCAAAGGCAAATTTCTTCCTGAGTTGGGCGAATTTTCTTCAGCAGTCAATGGCGAAAACATCAAAAACATTCTTTTGTAGGTACAAGTCCAGATTCATCAGCAAAATTCAAGATAAAGTGGCGATAAAAGCAGAAGCAAAAGCATCAAAACCTCAATCTTCTGTCTCAATTTCTTCCATTTCTCGTCTTATTTTCTTTCGCATGTTTAAGAAATTGGCAACTTTTGACAAAACAAAACATCTGGGTTGATTCAGAATAACTTCCTTGACAAAACCCATGTGCTAGAATTTTTTAGGAAAATTTACTCCAGAGCATTAGTTCTCGAAGCTTTGATTTTCTTAACTAAAATTCCTTTGCATGGTGGCGTAGAAGTCAAATTTTCGCAAATTTGACATTCTAGGTTGTCTTAGAATCTTTTCTGGACAAAACCCATATCTCAGAATTTTTCGTGAAAATTGCCCTACAATAGGCTATTTTTAGCCTCAACAGGGTATTTTTTAGCTTTCCAGAAAAATTGTCAGATTATAGTCGTGTTCACAGTCAATAGGCAAGTTTTTCAGAATGCAGTACACACAGCTCGAATTCAAGACTAAGTCAGTCTTGACTCATGACTTCATCGGAACAGTTGATACAAATCTACATAAGGTACTTCCGGAAGCAATCTTGGATCCAATCAAGATAAAAGATTCGATACTTCAAAACATTCAGCAATCCGGGTTGCTTGAGGCCGCTTCTATCCCCGTCTCAGTACATTGCATAGAGTTCATAATGTCTTGTGTTTAGCATTACAATTCTGCTACTCGTGAAATACAGTCAGTAGATGGACGGGTGATGTGTAGTCTCAAACCCCTGGATATCGAGAGATGTTTTGGTATTCCTCAACATCCGAACAGTCTAGTCATTTCCATGGACCAGTGTGAGAGAGCATTCATGCTGATATGGACAAGTGTCAAAGTAAGATGGCAGAGAGATGGATAAAACAAAAGAAGAACAAATTGCCAAGCAATGTGGGTCATGGTGAATACAAGGAGTATGCGATTTTGATTACACTTCTCAATCGCGTCTCAGGTCATGCAGATGCAAATAGATTCCAGCCCTGGATGTATTATATCATTGGTCAGATCATCTTCGGGCGAGAGCATTATGACTGGGCATCCTTCATCAGCGACATTCTCCACGAGCAAATCACCGGTTTTCTACTTGTCCACCAGTTTCAGTGTGTTCTTACCTCATATACTTGATCGCCTATCAGGGTCAGTTTAGAGGATTGAACACAGTGGGCATACTCAGTGTATAGAAAGTCTACCACTACTATGACCAGCGTGAGTTCATGAAGGTTGAACGACATTTCAAGTGTGTGCATGAGGCTTTCTTGACGTACACAGTGAGGAACCTAGACCAGGAGTTGCATGTTCGTATCTCAGCAGTTGCCAGAGCAACGATGGTAGATTGGGCGGACTAGTTCATTCAATTCCCTACATACACCTACATTCGCGTTTACGGATACACAGGAAATCCAGCCATGCTTCCACGCTATCCTTCGGATAGGACAGTCTTCATGGAGTTCCTAAGGCAATTGTACGATGTTCATCTACGTTTGTGCCACAAGCATAAACCAGCTGCCAACTTTCCAATGCAATTTGGAATCTATTGGTGCAGGACAGTAGTTGATGCTAAAGCTGCAGGACAAGAGTTAGAAAAGTTTCATCTCAAGTAACTTGTCGATGCACACACCTATGATCCTTGGGGTCATTATTCAGCATGCCTTGGTGGTCGCCCTTACCATAAGCCTACAATGGAAGATTATTGAGTGAACTGCGAGGATGACTTTGAGGTGCGCAGACGCAGCTACAGCAGGTTCTCTCTCTCGCAGGTTTTTGTCTTCTTGGCAAAAGATGTGGAAGGTTTGTCAAATGATGAGGGAGATACACTTCCTCAATTTTTTAGAGAGCAGGTTGATACACAACCATTGCTGACTGTGGATTGGTTCACCAAAGAATACTCATCAATGAAGGAGAGGTCAAGTAGAGTTATTCAGAACAGCATACTCTACCTCGAAAGCAAGAAGACCAAGAGGGTAGTCGTGCCTAGAACAAAGCCGCCACCAATGGATGCTTAACTACCATCCTCGTCTAAACCTAAACAAAAGAAAAGGAGTAACCCTCCTAAGAAGAATAAAGTCCCTAACAATTCAAAAGGGAAGGCACCTGCCACTAAAACACACATGAAGCCAATCAGAGTACCAATTCTAAGTTTGCCAAAGCCCAAGGTTCAACCTCGCATACCATCACTGACACCAGAGTAGTCTCCGGTTCCAATTCACATTGACTTGGACCTAGACTCGCCACCTCGGAGTAATGCCTCTATGCATTCACATTCATCGGAACCTCTCATGACTAGCACAGACCCTTCCAGTGGGATTAGTCGAGACTCGTCTTGGCTTGAGAATCAACTGGGTAGGAAGAGTAGGCAGCCATCTTACGTACTTGATCATTCGGATTTTTATCATGTCTACCAGGATGCGCCAGACAAGAGGATCAAGAAACAGGTTCATGTTGAGAGGAATGCGGACAAGGAGATTGTCATAGAGACTGTTGTGCCTCCAGAGGGTAAAAGTCTGAGCGAGATTGAAGTTCAAGACTTCAAAGTGATCACAGTCAACCTTGGTAGGAGCACCTGCCAAACAAAGGTTGATCTCCTACAAGTTGCAACGGATAGCGCAAGGGATAGAATACTGAAAGACGGAGAAGACAAGGCAGCTCTCAAGGCTGAAATCCATTAGCTTCATCAATACATCTCTAGCCTTGTACATAGGACGGGAAATGTCACCACTTCACTCCCACCGATGCTAGAGCCACCAACAGAACAGGGCCAGCTTAATCACCCGGTTTCATACCGCAAGCGTTCGAAGGATTGGGAGGAATTCGTCACTAGAGGCCGCTTTGTGCTTGCAGAGTTATATCAGTTGCGGTACAATGCACGCGAACTCCATCTACGTCTCCAGGATGAGGAGCAAGACTTGGTGATGGACAGACCCAGAGATGAGATCATGATTGCTCACCTGAGAGTGGCATATGAATCAGTCACAAATGCAAAAGACAAAGAGGCTATCTACACTTGGAGGACACAGTTGATCTTCAAGGCGAAGATAGAGGAGACAATGGCATCAGAGTTCGCTGAGAGCAGAGAGCACGTCACTAGTGCACTCTGGTACGTGAGAACCTTCGTGTCTCGCATTCCGTGTCAATATCAGCTTGAGGGTGGTGCGTATGTTGAGCTTGCTGACGTTCAGTTAGAGCTCTAGGCACTCATTCATGGTATTTTCAGTGGGGAGACTGTTGGCTGTAAGATGAATCAACTTACAATCATGTCAACGTTGTTCGATGAGGCAGTTAGGAGCAGAGGTGAACTTCAGTGTCAGATCACAGGCGGTGAGGACATGTTGCACAGACACAGTATACTTCGGCAGAGTATCAGTGCCCTAGACAGTGACGCAGTCAACAACCTCGTGTAGGGGCTAGTTGCTCGAGATCACGACCAGTGAACTCCAGTTCCCACCTTTCAAGATAGACATCAGACACAGCAGTTAACTCGACGCTTCTTTTTGAGTTAACTCGTTGTTCCACATCTCATGCATGTCTATTTTGGGAGACATCTTTGTACACTTGGAGTTTCATTTAGGGTTTTCGTTAACTAATAGTAGTGTTCCAGTTAACTCGCTTTCAATAAGGGCGTGCATGCTTGCACATTGTCCATTTAGATTAGGTGTACCAGTTAATTGATGGTAGCTTTCCAGTTAACTGTATAGTTTCCTTTATTAGGGTTTAGCAATAAAATCTTGCATGCATTGCAAGACTGTAGTTGACTCAAGGTGATTTTAGGGTTCCCTACACCTTTCAATGTCTATAAATAAGAGCTTTCAGCTCATTTGTAATTAACTTTTGCACGTGATAGTAATATATACTGAGCCAAATTTGCCTCTAATATTGCTATTCTATATCTGTTCACTTTGGTTGGATGATCATTGTTTCATGTTCTTGTGTTTATAAGCTTTGTTTCATATCCATACCTCGGATAGGTGTCGTCACCTCCTTGGGAATTTAGAATTAAGGCTTATCGTTTGTTGTTATTGTGTTAATGAGCTTTGTTTCATGTCTACACTTCGGATAGGTGTCGTCACCGCCTTGGGAATTGAGAAGTAGAGTTCATCGTTTGATGTCGTCGCCAATAACCTTTCTTTCAGCCTACACCTCAGATAGGTGTTGTCACCTCCTTGGAAATCCTATCTTAGAGGTTGTCGTATAAATCATTCTCGCTTCATTTCCTCATGCTCTGATTTCTTGAGGAGATCAGATAGTATAAGCTAGTTAGTTGAGTTGTTAAGATTTGCGAAACCAGAAAATCCTTGGTTGCAACGTTCAAAGTTTCTCGAAAACCTTGTGCCTCTTTCAGCTGAGACAAAAAGATAGGACATAGTTTAGTTTACTTTTTTCAAGCATTTGTCCGCACACCGAGGGAGCTCCCATCCTAATTTGAAGAGCACTCATCACGCAATGTGCATAGTTTTCTGTACCAACTTGCACTCCAGAGGTGTTAGTTGTTACGCCAACAAGTACCCACTAAAAACCATCTAAAGGTTTTCGCAGCACTAAAATTTGGGCGTTAGGTACTGCCTATTCTGTTTCAGCATCAGGCTAGGGTTAGCATAGGGTGGAGTAAGTGGCACTACATGAATTGGATGGATGGGGTTCTGCTACAAGTGGTGGGGTTTCTTGATGGAGAGTATGAGAGGAAATATAGTTGTTGGATGCTTTCTAGTTTTTTTTGGTGTTCTGGTTTTTTTTATTGTAGGCCTTTAAATTGTATGTTGATATCTCAGCCATGTCTATTGGCTGTTTTGTTTGTAAGCATCTATCTCGAAATGTGTGTAATTACTATTGATAACAAACTTATTATTATGAAATTATGAATATGTAAAAACAAAAATATTTAAGGGAGAAGACTCCAATGGATTTCCAGCACTTTGGTGGATTTTTTCCCATTTTGAGAAATCCATCTTATACTCTACATGAGTGAAAAAGTAACATCAATCTAACAGCAATATTGCAAGAAAAGTATGCTAATAAACCCAAAAAGCTACTATCTAAGCATGGGCCTCAAGAGGCAATGACCCAACATCTTTGCAAAAACTTTTTAGAATTTAACCATAACAAGCAAAGCCAACTCTTAGTTATGCTAAGAAGTGATGGGTCATAAGAATGTGACCTTACACTTGAGCTTCTACAAGAGTCCAATAGGTTTCAACTGAATTATGCATACAACTTTCCTTAATCATCCAAGTGTCCCTAAGGCAATGCCTTTGCTTCAGTTCTGAAAAGTCTCAGCATTTGGAATCAGTAGGAAGACAAACTCATGCATAGTTTTTATAATCCATTTCATCATTGGGACATTCTTCAGCAAAATACCTCCACTTATTACATTACTTGCATTTTATGACATATCTTTCTTTTTTGTTGCATGGTATATTTGTGATCTTGGATCACTTCTACCACTTATGGCATATGCTATGAAGATTTGAACGATGACTTTTTATTTCTTGATCTTTCACTTGAGGTGTTTGTTGTTCAAACATATATTTCTTGCAATTTGTTGGCTTGAGTTTTAAGTTGCATAGAGTCCAAAGAGATTTCTTGGTTTTTTATGCATAATCTGATTGTACACAAGTGCATAACTTCCACCTTCCCTGTTGTCCCCTTTTTGGCATTTAGCCAATTCATGCACATTTAGCCAGTTTCCAAGTCTTTTGAAGGCTATCTGGTTAGTTAGGGAGAACTCCAACATTCTTGGAGAAGTATTTGATCAGTCTTGTAGAGCAATTGTTCTTGGGTTTGAGTTCAGTTGGTTAGTTGGAGCCCTTTGATGCTTTCAAAATCAGTTTTTCACCACCCACCAACTGAAAATGCTCAAGGTCATGAAGAGAATCAAATCCTACCAATTCTTCAGACCTTTGTTCACAATCAACTACATAAAGAGGAAGATCTGATTTGAACTTGAGAACTTTTTTAAACTCTTCATCAGCAAAGGCCCCGTGGTCTTTTAGCTCTATTTCCCCTTCACTGTCTCCTTGATTATATGTAAAAGAAGCCCCCAACTTGATCAATGAGTCATTATTGATTGCAGACCTGAAAGTTTTAGCAACAACAAACTTTTCTTTAGTGGCTGCAACCAAATTAAAATGGTCATTATGGGACTTTTTCATGCAAGCTATTTTGTCAAAAACAACTTCTCCTCCAAAGGCCATCCCATAGCTTGCAGTGAAATTTGAATTTTGTTCTTTATTGGGATCAAAGGGAAATTTATCCCATACAAGTTCCTTAACAAAATTAGGTGCCTTCACACCCAGATCCCAAATGTTGAAGGGCTGATTACTTTGATCAAGAGGAAATTGCCCTTCGTACTCCTCTTGGAATGGTGATTCTCTGAATGAGACACCTCCCAACTCACCAAAACTGATATCTTCATGAAAATATTTCTCCAATAGCTTAGTTTGATGATCAAAAGATTCAAATCCATGACTACTCATGTCATCTTCACTAAAATGAAGTAAAGGATCTTCATTACTAGCTGATTTGAAAACTTCATCCTTCTTGTCTTCAATGAGCCCTTCATGTAAAGGTATATCACTAATTTCTTCATTAGTTGTTACAAGCATACCAAGGAAGTCTTCTTGATTCCTTGTCATAGACTCTTCATGTGTACTTAAAATTGATGTTGCCTCATTGCACTCATCCTCAACATGTGCGGACAACTACATATCAATAGGTACTTCTTGAGAAACAACCTTACAATCATTGAGAAACAACATTTTATTTCCGTTTTCTGCATTAATGACTACCTCATTTTTCTGCTATGTCTTCTTCAAGTGTGGCTTCAATTTTCTCTCACACTGAATGAACAAACCTCTAATCAACATACCAGCAGTTGAGGAATTCTTTCCTTCTTGTTCATGAATGTTTAACAGAAAAGTTAAGACGGATTTTGGAATGTCATCCATCTCATTGATAATTAAAATTAAAATGTTTCTCATTGCTGCAACTACATCCTCTTCTTGTTCACTCCAAGTTGAAATGAAGAGGTAATGGATCAAATAATATATTCGATCTTGCATACCCAATTCAACCAGCAAAATACTTGTTTTGAGTTCTGAAAAGATCTTCAATATAGCAGCTCTTCTAGAGTACTAATTGCTATCAGTTTCATCAAGGTCTTGAAAACTTTCCATTATCACATTTAATATGGTCTTCATAGTTTCGTCATCATAGGGCAATTGGGGAATTACAATTCTTATTATCTCCATGAAACAGGAAGAAATCAGCAGCTTGGTTTCTTCATCAGGATGCCCCAACCAATAGGGCTGATTTAAAGTATTCACTACAGGAGCTAGTGCCAACTCCATTTTCTCTGAAGGTGATGGCTTCACACGTCTCAAGCATTGTTCTAACAAATGAAGAATGTTCTCTTCATTTTCTCTTGATTGAAATTCTTTACCAAATCTCTTTCCAGCCATAAAGAGAGTCTTTGCCAACTTCATCTCTTCTTCATTAGCCATGCCTAACTGCCAACTTTTGGATACCACAAGGAGCTGAACTAGAATCTGCTCTAACTTTCGATGTAGTACCGGAGATCTCTATCACTCTTCTGCCTAAACATGAAGCAATGATCAACAGGATGGCAGGATCTTCTACTCTGATACCACTAAAATATACCCCTTAATTTTTTCTTTAAATTCTCGATGTTTCCACAACACAAACCAGCACTACGTCAAATGTTAGCGTTAGATCCCAAAAGATATCCAACTTGAAAGTAACCTTCACCAAGATCCTATTGAAGGCGAGGTGATAGCTTATGGTGATGGGATCGTTAGCAATAATTTGAACTTGAAATACTAAGCTAGACATAAATGATAAAACTCAATGCCAAGAATGTGCACACAAGATCCCTTTGAAGGCGAGGAGCTAACATATGGCGGAGTAAGAATTACAAAACTAAAATAACTAGGCGGTGAACCAGCCATGAAAGAATTCCGCACTTCCACTAAATCAGTGGGGGGAAAGAGATTACAAAACAAACTAATTCATCCGCTGCGGCGGACATCCACTCGTGAGTGGGAATTCACCACTTTTCAATGGGTACAAATGAGAGAATTAACAAGTTCTTTTTCCACAGTGGCGGTAAACCATCCAGGGGTTACAAATGTGATAATTAAACACAAATAAAGCAGTAACAAATGGACTGAAACAGTACTACTGTTATCAGCCTTACAATGTAGAGAACTACTACAAATTACAAGTGTTTTCAATAGAATCAAAGTACAACTGATAGAAAATGATCTCTCTCTATGATACCCTTCTGAATTATTGAAAATCAAACCAAAATCTGAACCTTAAGCAATCTGATTTTTCAAACCAGCAAACTGAAAATAAACAACCAACAAACAAAAATTCAATCAAATGCTCACAACTTCATCAATATACCTCCAAATGGAATGAAATGAAATGCAAAGGCTCTTTGGAGGTTAGGCACTTAAGTTGCAACACTGAAACCGCATCAAATTCCCTTCAATTATTTGGCACAAACTTCAATGCTCTACTGAATGGTACAGCCTGGCTGGAAGGGTCGATTTTGCATTATAAAATTAAATACTTTGAATTAAATTATGCTCTTTTGTGGGAAGGGGCGCCCATGTACTAGGAATCAATTTCTTCAATACCCAGAAGCACATAACAATCATACAAAAAGCTGTTAATGAAAACCTCCTTCAGCCATGATATGACCAGCAAACACAATTCTGAAAATTATTATCAAAAACTACAAAATCTTCAACTTTGAAGCTCAATGTGCACTTCTGGATGAAGCACACTCTCAATCCACCATCTAGGGAACCATAGTTTCAGGCCCGAAGAATGGAGTCAAATTGCTAAGCTTCCCCTTAGCCGGGTTTTGAATTCAATCCAGCAACATTTTGTTATATTTTTCCAAAGATGATAAATGAATGAGCAATGGCCTACTTTTATAGAATTGAAGATGACTGTTGGCTCTTCAGCTTCCATCTTTTTTCCCTCCAAAAGAGATGCCCATTTCACTTTTGAAATATTTTAATTTTTAAAACATTATATTCACCTTTCTAGGCATCCAAGACTTAAGGAGAAATATTTACTTTAGAAATATTTAAATAATTTCTCAATGAGGCGTCCACCCTCAAAGGCCACCTTTTAAAACAACTTAAAGTCATTAATACTAGGCCAAGGGGGCCAATAAGAAATTAAAACATTAATGACTAAGAATAAATCATTTTACCCAAAATGAGCCTCAAAATGCTGAAAGCCAAATATGCTCCAAACTACACTGCCCGAAATGGAAACTGATTTGACTGTTGATGCTATTGCCCAAGATGGCACTGCCAAAAATAGAACTTACTAAAAATAGTAAATTTTGAAAAGATGCCCAATGCCTTTGCAAAACATACCACTGCGAAGCTCTTTGAAAACGCAAAAAACTCCACCAAACATGCATCAGAAACTCTAACATGCAAGCCATCAAAAATGCTTTAGAGCCCCTATAAAATAGGAAACCCTAATTTAACCTCTGACGAGCCTACGGGCTTCTGGAAATAGGCTATCAGTCACCGAAGGGAAAATAGCTAAAATGGGGATATTACAAGTTTTCAGACTTATTGACTTCCTGTTCCAACTGTAACAGCAAGGTTTCAAACCTGCACCAGCCATCTAAATGCCAATCTTTGAGGTATATTTGACATATCCATGATGGGTGGTTAATTCTTTGATGTTGTGATACATGTGGGAGGTATTCTATCAATTTCTTTCATGATCATATTTGTAACAATAGATACGTATTTGGTTTGGAATGAATTGTAAGAGCTGACATTGTAACACTAGGTGGTAGTACCACCAATGATTTGGCTCTTGTTACTTGTTGTTACTTACCCCACTGCATAAGTGGCTCTTGTTACTCACCCCACTGCATAAATGGCTTTGTTACTCACTCACTACTAAAAAGTGGAAGAGTTGCTTATTTCTTGTATTCACTCACCACTGAAAAGTGGAAGAGTTGGCTTTACATTTCCTTTATTGTATAACCTTTCCTACTGAAAAGTGGAAGTGCCAAGCTAACCCCACTGGATAAGTGGATTACTTTCAGCTGCTTCATTTGCAAGTCAATTGTAATCCTGACACTGTATGCTCTTGCATTGCCCAATCCGGGATCTAGGCAATCAGAAAGTGGAAAGGAAGTTGTTATGCTTTCATTTACTTTGAAGCTAACATATTTTCAAAAAAATATTTGAGGGTGGTTATTACAATTGTATCAGAGTTGGTTTTCTTGCCAACCTATGGGAAACTAACCCTTGTTGCTAGATTCTTCAAGTGTTTAGCTTTGGTTCAGCAGTTGTATAGCATATTTTTGTGACTTTGAGTCTCAACAAGGGATTCATCGTTCAAGGCATTGTCAACAATTGTGAATCATGGCCTCATGTAATGAAGAAGAATTGGGGAAAAAACTTTATGGTGTAGAAAAGGGACTTAAGCACTTGCCTCTACCTAAGGATTATGCATCCTGGATACAGTTGAGAGTTGCTTTGCAGAGATAGACCAGTTTGATTCCACGGAGATAAAGATTGTTGCAGCTCCTACAATGAATTATTTGGTTAAGTCAAATCTCTTGAGACATCTAGAAGAGGAGGTAAAACTTGCAGTTGCTTCCTGTGTCAATGAAATTATGAGAGTAACAGCTCCTCAAGACCCTTATGATAGTAGTATCATGAAGGAGGTATTTCAATTGATTGTAGGAATTTTTTGAAGTTTGGGTGATACAAAGAGTCCTTTTGCTAAGAGGGTAAAAATCTTGGAAACTGTTGCAAAAATCAGATCTTGTGTTATCATGTTGGATCTTGGTTGCGAGGATCTTATTCTCGAAATGTTTCATCTTTTCATGGGTGTTGTTAATGAGAATCATGCAAGAAAAGTCATATCTTCCATGCAGGCCATCATGACTTTGATTGTGAATGAGTGTGATGAAATTTCCCAATTACTCTTATCTACCTTGTTGGTTGGATTGAGGCAAGGACCAAATATTTCTGCAGCTGCACATAGTATGGTTAAAAAGGTTGTCAACCAATGTGAAGAAAAATTGAAGCCTTATTTGCCTATTGAAGTTGAGAAAGAACTAGTGAATTTCTTACAAGGAATATTAAAGTGTAACTCCTTTCTTTTGCACAAATGTGTATGGACACCTCTTGTCATGAGGAAAAGGACCCATAGGCACACAACAATGCAAAGTGGCAACTATGAAGGCTTGGACTTACATAACTCTTATTTTCACCTATATAGAATAGAGTCTCCATACCTTATTTTTAAGGCGTACTTAGTTATCTTGTTATCTTGAAAAAATCTCATAATTTATGTAGTGAAGAGATAAATTTTGTAAGATATTGCAAGATTTCAAATTACCACCTTCATTAATGCACATGGGATTTTATTCTGCCAAACAATTTTACCACTCAAAAACCTTGTCTCACCTTAAATGTGGTATGATTTTATTTTAATTTGTAAGTTTTTTCTTATGATTTAATGTTTAATAGCTGATCTTGGCATTAAAATAATACAAAAAAAAAAAAAAAGAACAGTTTACAATAAATTAGGATAAAATAATGAAAGAGATGATTATGTTATAAGTTATATAGCATATAATAAATGTCACATTAATTAGGATGTAACTCCAATGTCAACATGTGACAATGTCAACGTAAAGGTCAATCTTAGGAATTACAAATTCTGCAGTTGCTTCAAGACAATATAAATGACCGTACATGAAAGATGTAATTGTTGCTGCACCCAGATATTCCTCATAAAATACTTGGATTCTTCTGGTCTTCTCTATATCTCTATTAATATCTTTAGACATCTAATATGTTAACAGGCTGGGAATGACATAAGATATCATAGTGATTGAAGTTGGTGCTTTAGTATGTGTAAAAGGAGAATGTTATGAAGATTGAAAGGTCAAAATCAAGCAGAAGCATTGTAATACCAACAAATGAGAAACTACCAGAACTTGAATAATAATGATAGGATGGCCTGTACAAAAAAGTATTTATCTGATATTAGTATTGAAGATTTTCACTGGCATTTTTAATTAGATTTCTTATTTTGAGGCATTTGACTAATGCTTTAATTATTAAATCATCTCACTATGACCTCTGTGAGTATTCATTACATTAATGATGTTTTTCCTCTTACAAGATAACAGGATCCACTTAGCAAACAAGCAGCTTTTTACATTGGTTAGTAGAGGCAGGTACAGTGAATTTAATCCACTACTTTGAGCTTTGAACCCACTAGCCTCTTTCCCCATTGGCAACATTTTTGGAGCATGTAATGCTCTTTATAAATCACACTTGTCTTATGATTCCCACCAATGTGAGTTGAACCCAAGTACAACCAAGTCATGTATCAATTGTGTTTAAGTATTGAACGCTTTCAAAAGCACTTTTAGTTAGCTTTTTTACTTTTTGTGGGATTTGACCCATGTGTGTTTAAGTCATCTCAAGATGACCTCCATGAGCAGTCATTACACTAATGGCATTTTCCTAGTATGTTTTTGGTAGATTAGAAGACAACAGAACCCACATAGCACACAAGCACCTTTGAGTATCTTTCCCTATTGGCAGAGCTTTTGGAGCATGTAATGCCTTATAAGTCACCACAATTACCAAGAAAATCTAATATATGAACAAGGACCACATCCCCATACACATATTCACAATTTTTGGAGACTACATTTATATATTATACAGCCGTACCCTTATTTATTTTTCCACGCTATGTCATTTCCATCCCTTTACCCCCCATGTCTCTAGGTAACTCTTTAAGTCACCTTTGACTTACAATTCTCACTAATGTAGGATTAACCAAAGTACAATCCAATCATATATTATTTGTGTTAAGCATTGAGGGTGTTCACAAGAATTTTTAGGTAGGTTTTATGTTTTTGTGGGATTTGACTCATGTATTTTAGATCACCTCAAGATGACCTTCACAAGTAGTTATTACACTCATGACATATTTCCTCATGTATTTGTTAGGAAAGGTATCTCAACCTTGCATTCACTTCATCATTTTTCATTATTGATATATCTTCTATTGCTCTACTCAGACACTTCTCTTTACAACTCTTTTTATTTAATCTTCTCACATACCTCTCACTTCTACATTCATTTCTTCTTCCCTTTTATATCTTCATGCCTCTATGAAGAGAGGCATGTCTTTGAATAGAGATAACACTCTATAGAGTCATCACCTTTTATAAAGAAGTGATGGCTGCTTTTGAAACTAGTTCATAATCCTTTTTAACCTTTACTGAAATGCTGCCTTCTCACTAATATAATCGCTGCTTTTATTAACATAAGTACTGCCTTATAAATTATATTAGTCACTACTTCTCTATTTAATTTGGGTAATCAACTTTATATATATGTATATAAGCCTTGGATGGTCGGCCAGCTTGTGTGGTCGACCCAAAACACAGAATAATTTAAATTTATTTACAAATAACATAGGTGCCAAGATGGGTTGGCCCATTTTAAATAAAACAATTAATTTAATGCCTTTTAATTCCATCATTTTTGCAAAGGTATAGTCAGCCAGCATTAAGATAAAATCGTTCCACCAATCTGATCTGATTTGTGACAGAAATCTGATTTTTCCTTTGACATCAATGACAATATTTCCAACAATCTCAGACAACAAATTCCTTCCATCAATGACAACATTTCTAACATCCTTCACTTGCCCCTCACAATCTTATGCCATAAAAAGCATTGCCCCTTTAGGGAACATTGCAATGACATTGATTAGTTGTCTAATTTTTGCAATCTTTCCATCCATCACAAATTATGCACACACCTATTTCGAGCCATGTATCCTCGATTTGTCTCAATGATGCTTTTACAGAAGCTTTCTCCTTAGCCAATAAGGTGGTGCACACCTTTTCAGAGTTAGGACTCTTGTAATCGAAAAGTGCATGGCAATTGCCATCATCATATCTCGCCAATATGGTGATCTAAGAAAGTTGAAAGGAAGCCCATTGCCATAAATGCAACAAGCAATGTTATCATTTGCAACCTCCCTCCCTTCATTCTCGAAGGCCTTTTCTAATGGGCCTCTTTTATACAAAAGAAAAGGTACATTCTCTTCTCAAGAAGATGGTGGCATGAAAGGATTTGGGTCAGCCAATTGTGATAAGACACTAGGAAGTTTCTACAATCCTTTCTTGGAAAGAGGACGTGCTCTTTCCTTTGATCAATTATTTACCATGCCAATATCCTTTTCTTATTTAATATATCCCATTATTTATTGCTTTGGAAACCCTTTTTTATTCAGCCCCAGACAAATTCTTATTCCTAAACCAACAATAGTGCATAGGTGAGCTTTCAATCGACTATACGAGCTCTTATACTCATTCCCACATTATCTACAATGCCAACGATAACCCCCACCACCAAGGAGTTGTTTGATCATGGTTGTATGTTGCCAAAAAGGTGACTCTGCATCAAATTTAAATGAGCTCTCTACATGTGGAGCAACTAAACTAAAATTACTAGCCAATTTGTATTAACATAACAATTTAAAAAATTACAAATTTACAACCAAATATTAAAAAACAAAATCAACATTATAACCCTTATATTATGAATAAAAGATTTTAAAATATATTCAAAATTTGAAAAAAATTGAAAGATTCACTCATCTTTGATAGATAAATCTTCCTTGTGCAATTCTTTGTTTCCTACTGATGTAAGTTTCTCTCTCCCATAGCCTTCACCTTCGAAGAAAAATACAGCAACCTTGAAAAAAAACAACAGCTGGAGACAAAAATGTTGTTTTGCTCACTTGTGTTTGTGAAATGAGGCAAAAGAAGTTAAGTGCCCTCGCTTTAGGGCAAAATTAGGTATTTAAAATACTTTTGTTTTTAAAAAGTTTTTTTTTTTTTTTTGTTTTTTTGGTTGAGCAGCCCACAAGTCTACCTAGGTTCATTAGAGTCTAGCCTAGGTCTACCCAAAGCGAACCTAGAGCCATCCCAGTTGAGACCAAGCCCATACATGTACGAGGGAGGTTTAGGGAGGAACAAAATAACATAGCTTGGAAACATACTATAAATACTTCAAACAAGAGTGTCTATCTTAGAACTAGTATGCCAAAAAGAAGATAGATGATTTTCACAGTCTCTAACAATGTGTAATGTCCCCAAATTTGGAAAACCCTTAAATCTGCCCTAATATATCAATCTCAATTAATCAATTTGGTTTTGGGAATGTTTGTAACTTGATTAGGTCCCTGCAAGACAGAATTAGAAGATACTTACAAGATAATATTACATGATGCTCCTATTGGAATATATAAAGAAAACAAGGAAAGTAAGGTTAGTGATACAACTACCTATTTAAGACCTGCAAATAGGTTAGTGAACATCTATAACAAGAAACAAATTTCATATCATAAATATATTGGAATCTTTTAGATTTCTAATTCATTCTTTCTAGAACAAAATGGTCCTGATAGGGTGCCCAAGAAACCCTCTACCCTAGACCCAAGAGCAGTTCACCCCTCTTGGCCCCATGTGGCCTCTTGCCATCCATATGGGGTGGTGTGCCCAATGAAGCGTCCTATCACCGTACCCCTTATCAGAACCATTATTGCTCAATTAATCATCATGATGGAAGGTTGGGGGTGCAACTATAGCAAGGTGTCTCGAAAATCACTCCTCCTAAGCCTAAGGGCAGCCTTATAAGCCCCCTTGGCCCACATGTGGTAGGCCTTAGCCATCTACCATGGGGTGGTGTACTTCGAAGATGATCCCAACGCCATTTCCCCTCATCGTAGGCCCTCAATTCCCTCATCATGACTGGTTGCCACAGTTAGATAATATGAATATCATCCATAATGTGGACACATATTTTGTTCTTATATATTAAATCAGTGACACAGATCCATTATTCATATTTAGCAATAATTAATAACTCAAATTTATGCAGATATACAGACTGCTATTATCATGACCAATAATTATTGAATTCTCTGCAAAATATACTGTGTATACAATAACTAAATACATAACTTGCTTATCTACAGATTGTATTATATCTACAAATACTATATGTAGAACGTACCACAGTTTTGCTGATGTTGGAGTCGATTCTTCTTCCTTTTCTCTCTTTCAATGCCTTCAAACCTTGCATCGCTTTCCTTTTATAGACATCCAAGAGTCTCCATCTTGGACGTGACTCTTATGCAAGCAGTGCTTCATTTATTTGAATCGATTCACAATATCATCGATTGTCTTTAGTTGTGGTAATTGCCTATGTTAATTGGCTTTGTTATTACCAATCTCTTCTTTAGTTGGTATTTGTTAGGTGTTATATTTTATATTTTATTTTATCTCTTTTTATTTTATTTTATGTGTTATATACTTTTCCTCTTATGGTTTTATCATATCAGTTAATTTAGCATATAAGTTATTATATTCATGGTGTCTATAAATTGTATATATTGTATGTTATTCTACAATATTTAAATCGTAACTATAGTATTTGTTTATGGTAATCTGGTTTAAGAGAATAATGATTGGATTGTTAATATTACAATTATAATATTATCTATGATGATTATAATTATATTTAAATAGTAATTGCTCATACTTAGATTTTAATTATTATTTGTATTTTGATATATTTGGGGTTATTGTTTCAAGGGACATGACAGTCCTCCCCTCCTAAATTTGCTTGTCCCCAAGCAACTTTACATTAGGGTGATCAAATATCTCAAGCCCTTCCCAAGTTGCATCCTCGATGGGTAGTCATTTCCATTTGACAAGGCACTCTTCGATAGTCTTGTTTCTCAATCTTTTTTCTCGCACATTAAGTATAGTTTTTGGTTCCAAGATTAGTTTACCTTCATCATCTAATGGTAGTAATTCTGGACATGGGATGATGTGTTTCCCCAACACCCTTTTAAGGCGTGATACATGAAACACATTGTGACTTCTACTATTTGTCGGAAGTTCCAATTCACAGGCCACCTCTCCTAGTTTCCTCAATATTTTGTACAGCCCATAAAACCGAGGCTTAAGTTTCTCAACTCCGTTGACTTTGATAGATGACTGTTTATACGGTTGTAGTATCAAAAAGACCATGTCTCCTATTTCAAACATACATTCAATTCTCTTCCTATCGGCATATATCTTTTGCTGATTTTGGGCTTGGTGTAGGTTATCCTTGAGTGAATTCATGATGTCCACATTCTATTGTATGAAATCCTTGGCTCCTGGTACATGGCTCTTTGTTCAAATCAAGTCACCAAAGGATGTGGCCTCGTATCCGTATAATGCTCGAAAAGGGCTCATCCCTATAGACATATGGTGGGTGGTGTTGTAGCAATATTCTCCCATGTGTAACCATTTAATCCACCTGTCCTGTTGCCCTGTGACATAGTTCCTCAAATACCCTTCCAACCACTTGTTGATGATTTTTGTTTGCTTGTCCATCTACGGATGATAACTAGTACTTGGGGTTAATTTTGTCCCTGCTAATTTGAACAACTCCTGCCAGAGGCTATCTTGATCGCTTACAATATTTCGGGGGAGGCCGTGTAGTCTAAAAACCTCCTTAAAGAATATCTCGGCTACTTGGGGAGCTCTAAAGTCTATGGATATGGCTATAAAGTGTGCATACTTGGTAAGACGATCTACCATCACATAAATGCAATCTTTTCCTTGTACCTTAGGCAGTCCTATTATAAAATCCATAGAGATGCTTTCCCACTTTTGGTTAGGAATGGGTAGTGGTTGAAGTAGTCTTGCAAGAATAGTATGTTCTTCTTTATTCCTCTAGCATACCATACACTCATTAGTATGTTTCAATACATCTCCCTTGCGTCCCTTCTATGTGAATCTCTCCTTGATTTGTTTGTAGGTTTTAAAGTACCCCTGGTGTCAAGATAATGGATTGTCATGATAAGTTTTCAGAATCTCCTTCTTTAGCCGTGACTCTGGAGTGATGTAAATTCTATCCTTGTAAAGAATGAGGTCGTCCATGATTCGGTATTTCTCATCTTGTACTTTCCCTCCAATTAGGTCGCTTGAAAATTTGTCTTTGGCATACTCAGTAATTAGAGTTGTTCTCCACTTTGTGGATATTGCTATCATTGAACCAAGGTGGGGTCTTCGTGATAGGGCATTTGCTACTATATTGTTTTTACCCTTCTTATATTCAATGTCAAAATCGTATGCGTGTAGCTTACTCACCCATTTTTGTTGCCTGTCATTTAAGTCCTTTTGGCTTAGGAAGAATCTAAGGTTGTTGTGGTCTATTTTCACGATAAACCTCCTGCAGATTAGGTATTGTCTAAACTTTGCAAGGGCATGCATAATGGCTAGCATTTCTTTGTCATAAACTGGGTATGTTTTTTCTATATCTTTGAGTTTCCTGTTTTCACAAGCTATGGGATGTTTGCCTTGCATCAATACTACCCCGATGCCTTCTCCTGAAGCATCACAATATAATTCAAAGGGTGAGTTGAAATCAGGTATTGCCAATACAGGACAGGTACTCATTGCTTCTTTTAGTTTCTCAAATGTTGCTTGTGCCTTGGCATTCCAAGAGAATGCTCCCTTCTTAGTTAGGTCAATGAGTGGTGTAGTTAGTTTTGAGAATCCTTTTACAAACCTTTTGTAATAGCTTCATAGCCCTAAGAATCCTCTAAGGTGGGTTAAGGTCTTCGGTTTTGGCCAGCTTTGGATTGCCTCAATTTTCTCTTCATCTACTCTTACCCCCTGAGCACTGATTTTGTGCCCCACGTATAAAATTTCCTCCATGCCAAACTCACATTTGGACAACTTGGCAAATAAAGAATGTTCCTCAAGTATGCCTAGCACTTCATCTATATGTTTTTAAGTGTTCCTCCTAGGTTCTGCTATAGATTAGTATATCATCAAAAAAAACCAATAAGAACTTCCTTAGTTGCTTTCTAAAAATATGATTCATGCAGGATTGGAAAGTGGCAGGTGCATTAGTTAACTCGAAAGGTAGGACAAGAAATTCGAAATGCCCATAGTGGCATCTAAAAGTTGTCTTTGGTATATCCTCTTCCCTTAATCTGATTTGGTGGTAGCCTAATCTTAGGTCAATTTTTGAAAAATAGGCTGCTCTGTGAAGTTCGTCAATAAGCTCATCAACTCTGGGAATAGGGTATCTATTCTTTATTGTTTTTTGGTTTAAAGCCCTATAGTCGATACACATCCTCATAGTGCTATCTTTCTTCTTTGAAAGTACAATTGATGAGGCGAAGGGACTGGAACTGGGTTGAATGTGCCCCATCTCTAATAAATCTTTTATGGTTTTCTCAATCTCTTTCTTATACTTGCGAGGATGGCAATAGGGAGTGGTAACAGCTAGTTTTGTTCCCTCCTATACTTCAATGGAATGTTCAAAACCTCTTTTTGGGGGAAGACCAGGTGGTACGTCACTGAAGACCTTTTTATGCCCCTTTAGGATTGGTTGTATGTCTATGTGGATTGGCTTTCCCTTGGGAGTTGTTTTGTCTAGGATTAAGCATTGAGCCACCCACTCAACTTGGTCATGTCTAAGGGTTTTCTCCATCTTCTTTGATGAGATTACCCTAGGAGATCCATCGGATATTCCATGTAAAGTAACCCTCTTTCCTTCATGTACAAAGCATATCTCTAACTTGGGGAGGTCAAAGATAAAGCAACCCAAGGAATGAATCCATGGGGTTCCCAAAATCACATCTATGTCTCCCATATCCACAACGTGGAATTTGTCTTTAATTGGATGCCTTCCCAAGGTAATGTTAAGTTGGGAGATCTTCTTCCTGCTAGGAGTGGTGGATCCATCAGCCAAGGTTACATTGAATCCTTTGAAATCTTTTGTTTCTAGCCCTAGTTTTTTTACTAAGTTTTCATCAATAAAATTGTGGGTAGCCCCACTATCTACTAGGGTCGTTACCTTTCGTCCTTTAATTACTCAAATCCTAAAAGGATGATGTTTGGATGCTTTTGAAATGCAAGCTAGGGTTCCTCCATTATTTTCATCAAATTTTGGCTTCTTACATGGGCTCTCCTCCTCTTTTGTTTCTTGGAGCATTCCCTCAATCCCACAAGCTTGACTCCTCTTTCCACACCTATATCTTGGTCCCCATTTTTCCCTACAATGGTAGCATAAGCTTTTTCCTCCTAAGATCCCTTTGATCACAAACATGACCCAGGCCCCATGGGTCTTTGCACTTAAAGCATAATTTCTTCTCTTGGCCTTCCTTTTGCTTGCATTTATGACCAGGTTCCCATTTTCATTTGCAGTCATAACATAGTCCTTTCCTTCGAAGCTCCTCTCGGTCGTTATAAGAAAGGAATGTTCTTTTGTGCTTGTCCTTCCCATAGAAATGTTTGTCTTTTGATGTTATTTTACTTGAGGAGGGTTTTCCCCTTGTCTGGGCGGTATCAAGTTGGGTAGCTTCGAGGATTGCCTCTTGGAGTGTGGAGGGATCTAAGGCGCTTACTAGGCCACGGGTGGCATCTGAAAACCCTTCTATAAAAAGGTAGGTGAGTCTTTCCTCGGATATTTTTGGGACCATGACTGCTAGTCTTTGGAATTTAGTAATATATTCCTCAAGGGTCCCTCTTTGTCTTATTCTGGTTAGCTCCCTGAAGTGTTTTTGGGGATAAGTCTGGTCAAATCTTTCAATGAGCCTTTTCTTGAAGACCCCATAGGTCTTGATATTTTTGTGATCTTGGGTAATTAGGCCATGATGCCACCAGTCATGTGCCCCTCCCTTCTAGATGTAGTATGGCGAATGTAATGGCATCTTTTTCTGTCATGGGGCAAAGAGTTAGGTATGTTTCTAGTTTTTGTAACCATGCATGGGCTGTAATTTTTCCTAACTCGTCAATGTTAGGGATGGATAGTTTTCCTAGTTTATTTCGTATATCTTTATTTGGGTGATTGTTTCTAACCCTATGATCTTTTTTCCTCACAACCTCGCAATATGCTGTGAAGGGGATGCTTCTTTTGACTTCGAGATCAAGTATTGCATATTCTAAGGCGAGATTGCGTACATTTGGATTGTCAATTCCTTCATTTCCCCTAAAGAACTCTCTTTGGCCAAGAAATGGAGTCCATTGGTACTTGGGTTTGATCCTATTGTAGTGTTATGATTATTTTCGGATTGGCTAGGGGTGATTTCCCTTTCATGTCTTGTACTAGGTCTAAGGTTGTTGTTTATGTTTTGGAGGGCTTGGAGCATGGCCTGATTTGTTTGTTCATTTTTTTCCATGAATGCCCTCAATTCGTGCTCCATAGTCCTCTTTCTTTCCCTTTCTAGAGCCCTTAAGGTTTGTTGGCTTGGTTGCATCAACTATTTTCCCTCAGGTTGGCAAGATGATGCTCTAATACCACTTGTAATGTCCCCAAATTTGGAAAACCCCTAAATCTGCCCTAATATATCAATCTCAATTAATCAATTTGGTTTTGGGAATGTTTGTAACTTGATTAGGTCCCTGCAAGACAGAACTAGAAGATATTTACAAGATAATATTACATGATGCTCCTATTGGAATATATAAAGAAAACAAGGAAAGTAAGGTTAGTGATACAACTACCTGTTTAAAACTTGCAAATAGGTTAGTGAACATCTATAACAAGAAACAAATTTCATATCATAAATATATTGGAATCTTTTAGGTTTCTAATTCATTCTTTCTGGAACAAAATGGTCTGATAGGGTGCCCAAGAAACCCTCTACCCTAGACCCAAGAGCGATTCACCCCTCTTGGCCTCATGTGGCCTCTTGCCATCCATATGGGGTGTTGTGCCCAGTGAAGCGTCCTATCACCGTACCCCTTATCAGAACCATTATTGCTCAATTAATCGTCATGATGGAAGGTTGGGGATGTAACTACAGCAGGGTGTCCCGGAAAT
This sequence comes from Sequoia sempervirens, assembly GCA_007258455.2. NCBI lineage: Eukaryota > Viridiplantae > Streptophyta > Pinopsida > Cupressales > Cupressaceae > Sequoia > Sequoia sempervirens. The sequence goes on from VDFB02379711.1 coordinate 165,446,221, forward strand.
CACTCCTCCTAATCCCAAGGGCAGCCTTATAAGCCCCCTTGGCCCACATGTGGCAGGCCTCAACCATCCACCATGGGGTGGTGTATTTAGAAGATGATCCCAACGTCATTTCCCCTCATCGTAGGCCCTCAATTCCCTCATCATGACTGGTTGCCACAGTCAGATAATATGTATATTATTCCATAATGTAGACACATATTCTGTTCTTATATATTAAATCAGTGACACAGATCCATTATTCATATTTAGCAATAATTGATAACTCAGATTTATGCAGATATACAGACTGCTATTATCATGACCAATAATTATTGAATTCTCTGCAAAATATACTGTGTACAATAACTAAATACATAACCTGCTTATCTACAGATTATATTATATTTACAAATACTATATGCAGAACGTACCACTGTTTTGCTGATGCTGGAGTCGATTCTTCTTCCTTTTCCCTCTTTCGATGCCTTCAAACCTTGCATCGCTTTTCCTTTTATAGACGTCCAAGAGTCTCCATCTTAGACGTGACTCTTATGCAAGCAGTGCTTCATTTATTTGAATCGATTCACAATATGGTCGATTGTCTTTAGTTGTGGTAATTGCCTCTGTTAATCGGCTTTGTTATTACCAATCTCTTCTTTGGTTGGTATTTGTTAGGTGTTATATTCTATATTTTATTTTATCTCTTTTTATTTTATTTTATGTGTTATATACTTTTCCTCTTATGGTTTTATCATATCAATTAATTTAGCATATAAGTTATTATATTCATGGCGTCTTTAAATTGCATATATTGTATGTTATTCTACAATATTTAAATCGTAACTATAGTATTTGTTTATGGTAATCTGGTTTAAGAGAATAATGATTGGATTGTTAATATTACAATTATAATATTATCTATGATGATTACAATTATATTTAAATAGTAATTGCTCATACTTAGATTTTAATTATTATTTGTATTTTGATATATTTGGGGTTATCATTTCAAGGGACGTGACACAATGAATCAAGATGTTGAAAGAATAGGGCACAGTTATCAAATCTCTCAATATTGTAGATCTATTTAAATGAAGGATGAAACGTAAATCAGAACCAATTTATATGCCGTCTCCTATAGCTGCTCTGAAATGAGTCATAGAGCTGCAGTCTTTGGTCAAAGCAATCTGCAAATCAAAGCTTTGTGAAAAGCAATTTCAGAATAAGCAAGAGAAGCATAAATTGTGGACCCAGGAAAAGGAGCAGCATCCAAAGCAGATTAATGTTAGCACTTTGAAGCAAGAACAAGTAAAGTCCACAGAAAATACAAGAGATCTAAGTCATATCTCTTATTTGATTGCAGAGGGCAAGGACACCAGAAGCAGGATTGCACAGAGGCCTCAGTGAACAATAAGAAAAATCACTATTACAAATTATATTAAAAAGCCCTTTACGTTAAACTTTAAGGCTGAATTTCAAAGTGTTTTCATATCCATTTGCAACTTCCTCTGTCTTGCACATCTTTCACCACCTGTGAGCTAACGTTATTAGAAGTTATCTTGTATGCTTGTTATGTGCCTTCAGAACCAATATTTGGCGGCTCTTATTATTGTCCCCTTTATTGAATAATATCAACTACTGGCATCAACTAAATGAATCTGCCTCACAAGTTCTTCTAAGAAGCCAAAATAATCTTATGGAAATTTGAAAGTTATTCCGACTCCCGAGTATAAAGTTATAAACACCTCCATATATGGCAATACACTTCAATTGTTCTCAAGGCAGATCATAGTACATATTTACAATGTTCTAGTTGAAAAAAATACAGGGTTCCTTGAATGCAATAATACAATTTCATGCACACATTTTTCTCATAAAAAATGACATTTCAGAATTTTATATGCTTTCAAACTCTCCTTCTAAAGGAAAACCATGCACATATTCAATAAACAAAACTGCTAAAGACTCGGAAGCATGATATGAACACAACACTGAAAATTACATACGATAAGAAACATGGTTCAGAGGAAATTACCAGAATAAGTCAGCTGGGCTGATGAAAATATTAAATCCCGAATTGTATGACCTGCCTAATCCTGGATTATCATAGGACCTCCCCCGTCTCCCACGGTTGTCTTCCTCGCTATCAAAATAACCACATTCAGAAATTTTTCAAAATAAACATCAGGCCATCCATGCTTATTCATTATAAATAATTTCATTAAGTTGTTCAGAACACTTTAACAGTTGAATATAGTGCCACAAAAACCAACTTCATTTAATATCAAAAGGCACAGATTTTGAAGGACAAAACTCTCTGGCAATTTCAGCTCCCTAAATGATTAAGGGCCTCATTCCTCATCCATCAGGTATGGACTTATGTATTGTGCATACATAACTAACTACAACACATACAAATTGTAACCTATAATTACAAATTCAGTCCACTAACCATTAAACTGCGCATGGCTTAATCTACAAAACAGGTTATTGTCACAAAAGTAGAAGATGAATATGGACAAATACCTTCTACCAGACAAAATAGCAATGATTGCTGTGTAAACAATAGCAATTGAAGCAAGAAGTGCTGTTCCAAATGACACCCTGATCAAGTACTCTGCCACAGCCTGACAGAAACCAGATTAGTCTCTATCTGGTTATAATTCACTTCTACTTCTTCAAAGACCAGAGATATCAGTAGAGAAAATAAGGACCCTCTAATACCTTTACTCTGTCAAGCAGAGGTTCAAATCTCAATCTAAGAGATTTAGCAGCAAGCTTTGTTCGATAGTCTCTTGGAAAAACATAAAGCACATCACCTTCGTCTGAAACCTGCCAAAAGCATCTTGCAGAAGACATTTTGCCTTCATGAAATTAAAATATTATTCATTTTCTTTCCTGCCAATTCAACTCATCTTGCAGACCAGGTAAAACTAAGCAAGCTTACAACAAGAAACAGACTAGATCAAGGAAAGAAAACATAATAATTAAAGAAATATATTGTTAATAAAAAATTGATATGTTTTACTTTCACCCCAATTTTCACTAGCAGTTTGATAGCATATTTAAAAGTTCATTTTGAGGCCCTCCAATAAAATTCTATTTCAGTAGCAGCCAGAATCATTAACAATTATATTGAATGAACGTTGGAAGTTGGAACAGAACATTGTTAGAACACAATTTCTTTAAAAATCCAAAATAAATATCTGGCAGCTTAAACAATATATATGTTTTTTAAAATAAAATGAGTTACCAATATTTTTAGAACATAATTTCTTTTTGAAATAGAAATAAATTAATGAATGCTTAAAACAACATTTATTTGGTATTTGCTCTCAATATACAATGAGTCACCACTGTCCAAGTGAAAAATTGTATTGATACTCAAGTCTAAAGACCTGACTTGAGAGAGAATTCACTTTAGAAGTTTTGATGCCCTCGCTCACTTTTGTGATCTTTGCCAGCTGATGGTTAACCTTGGAAATGTTAAATTTTGATGATCAGATTAGATAAGCAGAGTTTAATATAAAATCAGACACAACATAACACATAGACACAGCATATATCCTGGGAAAACCCTTCACTTGAGGGAGAAAAACCCAGCAACAAGTATCTTTCTTATATATATAAAAAATGGCAACAATCTTCTTTACAATGAGGCCAATCACAAGGTCAATCTTCAGCATCATCTCTAGACGCAATAACAGATTGTAATCTGTTCTTCCTTAACATCAAAATCTGCACTCATAGAACCTTCAATCTGCTCTTCATGAAGTTCACACTTGGAGGAAATGAGTGAACTTTTCTTGATCATGAATGAATGGAAGAGACATTGTATAAATACACAATATGAGAGAGGTCGCACCCCTTCATGTAGAAGGTCGGCCACAATACAAAAGATAAATATAAATTGTGAATTACAAGGAAGGTTGGCCCAAATTGAAATTACATTGTTGCCATGTGAAGCGCCCCTTCACATTAATTATCACAAATGAATAGCCGATAGGCTATATGAATTTATGTCTTCACTCGTGGCTGGAAGGATGAGCCTGAAGCTGCCATAACATCAACAGGAAATATTAAGCTTATGATTTTCAACACCTTCAAAGATGCTCTATCAGATTTTAATTGTCCTCTAGAGAGAAGCCCAAAAAGATCACAACAACATATACATATATTGGATTTCAGTTCAATGTTCCGTCTCTCAATTTCAAACCCTCCATCATGTCTTTCCTATGAATATGCCCCCTCTATGTTCTAGACTGCCATTGCTTTCAAGTAAATTTACCAGATAAACCCACAATGGATAAGATTTTTGGGATCCTGTTTTAGATCTGTGAATTAGGCACATATCAAGAGGGTCCAAACTAATATGCTTCAGCATATGATCCAATGCAAATGATTGATTCAACAAAATAACATACAGGTTGAATCTTCAGCTTTCTGCCCAAACTCTTCGTTGAGAGGCCATCTTCAGACTAACTTTCTTTCTTCACAATCTCTAATAGATATCCTAAAGTCCTAAGGGATATACATATCTAGCACTTTGTTCTTCAAGGAGAATCGTCCCCAAGGGTCTAACTAGGTATCAACAATGTTGGTTTTAAAAGGCCCATATGCTTCCTTAGTTTGTCAACATCTCCATGGAAGCAAACACTCTTTAGATAATCATTGGATGCCCCTTCTCACTTTCCCCCTAGGAAGTTTGTGATTGAAAGCATTTTCAAGGAATTTGTAGAGAATACATATAAGTCACTGAAACCTCTTTACCACAACCTCTAAGCCCTGATATAGCTTTCCATGCTAAGCATTTCTTAGAGCCTACACGTTATCGATGGTACAATTTACTAGTCCAATTGTCTTTAGCACCATTGATTGCATAACCAAAGGATTCCTCTTTGTGAGCCAACATTAATTCCCACCAACTATGAGTTGAATTGTTCCACCATATGCCTCACGATGATAGGATCTGTCCTCTCTTTTATCTCTATGAGGTGTAGAATGAGAATCACTTTATTTGAAGATGCCTCATTCACCATAAGAATTGGGGTATATACCATTGTTTTTACATAGAAACAAGAGGCTTCCCTTCCATCTTCTTCTAATATCCTATGTTGTAACCATATGTGTTTGGCCTTTTTCCTTTTGGAGGTTATCCCTCTCAGGCATAGAACATTTTAAGGGATCTCCACAGCTAACATGACAAATTTTTTGTTCTTCTATTCTAATACAGAGGTTAAGTTGGTTAAGCATGTTTTGGATCCAAGTAACACAACAGATGGAAACAAATCATGAGGCAACATTTTCCCTTATGTACTGCTACTAGTGTGTCCAAACCCTCTTGCTTATATACCAAGCATCATGGATCTACCACTACTAGGTGTCATATGTCTTCTGGTTCTCCTTAACAGAAACTCAAGCACAAGGACACGTGCACATCAACAATTTAATCCATCTCAAGAAACTTATTGACCTTTGGTATTAGGAGAGGTTTTAGAGAAAGTATCCTATTTCTTCTGAGATTGTCCATCCTAACCTTCTTGGCTGCCTTCTGTTACTTGCATCCCTTGAGGAATCCTCCACACATTTCTATTTATATTTGTACTTGTATGTTATAGCTAGGTTTACCCCTTCTACTTTTCATTCCATTGCTTTTGTATTACATGTCTTGATTCCTAGTCTCCTTTTTAACTTATAGGGTTCTATCTTACCCTAGTACTTTTCTCTTATAATAGATATATTCTTGAGTACAATCAGCATACTTTGGTCACTCATTGAGATCAAATTAATTTCTTTATTTGTTTGCATAAATTCTTTTAAGTGATGATAAGGGAGATGCACTTCAAAAGGGAACGTTACAATGAAAAGGGAATCACCTTCTTTTCCTTGGTATTAAAAGATCTTGGAAAATCAGCATTCGCAGAGAAGCTATATTTGAAATTTTTATCATTTCACTATTCAAAAACTCAATTTGTGGACAAGATGGTGTGTTTAACAAACCTTGCTTTTATGAATTGTTGTTCAAAAACTGCACACTTTTTCTGTGTGCCAAATCCAAAGCTATACCCTGACAATTGGTTTTTGCTTTGAAATACATTGTAGATTGTTGAATGGTGTGCAAGACCTTAAATGGTGATGTGCTAACAGAATGAATTGTATGACGCAATTATAGATTTTTTTATCTGTTTTGGGATGATAGCTGGTACTTGATCCAAACAACTCTGTCCAGAAATTACTAATAAATATATTGCACAAAATTGTACAGCAACTTACGAAGTTTTGTTAATAGTTCAAAAACTTGTGAAGCTTTGTTATTGATAGTTCAACAATTGTGAAGCTTCACTAATACCTGCACAATCCATAAAAATAAAACAGGCATACTTAGGTAATCAGTCAACCACTACATAAATATAGTTATTTCCTCCCACCTCTAGTGGACTGGCTGTAATAGACCTAGAGTTTCTCTATTTTGATCCTTTGGAAAGTTTCAAAAGAAGCCACAACATTTTTCACCCTTCTTTCAGTCCTTTCCAATATTTTTTTTTTTGGATCGGTAATGGGCACTTTTTAAGGTGCCTAACACTATTGCTGTTCAAATCCGCGAGCCCACCAGCCCAGCAAAAGCACAAAGCCTGCAAGCGTAGCAGCCCAGCGGGGATTTGAACCTTGGTGGCAGCATCACCAAGCAAGTGTTTCAACTGCTGCATTAAACGGGTCACCCCCCTTTTCAATATATTTTATTTCTTTATGCTATGATAGTTCTTAAATTCTTATACCCTCCTCTTAAATTTTGCAATAAGTAAAAGGTGGATGTAATACTTATAAAAACTCAGATCACCTTAAAACACATTCAGATTGTCCTCCTCTTAAGTGTTTTCTAGGTTTTGTAGCAAAGACCAGCTTTCTCACCATTTGCATATTCAGCATACATTTCCACTTTTCATCCTAATTACCCCACAGATACTGTGTGCAGAGTAGGTAATCTAAATATGGAGTTGGCAACAACACCATTTATACCCTTCTTGTCTTGAATTGCAAAGTCAAAAACTCTGTAGTTTAACCACAAATTGTGCTTGTAGTTTGCTGAAATTCTGTTAAGATGAAAATAATTTGAACTTAAATGGTTTTTTTGGACAGTAACATACTGCAATGATAAATATGGCTTAATATTTCTACACAATGAATAAGGACCTACATTTCCTTGCCATACATGCATAACAACTTCTTTTTCTCAATCATTTTTCTACTTCAAAAGTGATGGGCCTCATATGTTACAAGCACACAACACCCTATCCCCTTTCATAAAGTATCACATTCTGCTAGAAAGGATTCAAAAATCTGGTAGTACAAGTATACAATGAGAATTTATTACTTTCTTCATTGATGCAATGTGGCTTTTACTGCCTTTGTCCATACAAGCTGGTCTTTGAACACCCTTGACAAACTTTCTATAGGCCTCACAAAGCCCATTGAAACCTCTAAACCCTGTCACATTATTGGGAGCGGACTGACAAATTTCTTGAATTTTAGCTGGATCAGCCTTTAACTTGCCCCTTATTAATTTATGTTCCAAGTAGACAAGATCTATTTGGAGAGTTGCACTTTGATTTCTTTGCATATAGGGAGTTTAATGATCCATAAACAGGGAGGATATTTCTCACACTGCCATTACAAATGGATAACCATTGAAACATCTACAACTTGTTGGCATTTAAATTAGCACCTTTGGAGTGCTGATTGTAAATGTTCAGCTATTACAAAGGTTTTGCAACACTTCTTCGTTATTTAAAGAGGAGAAGTCCCTCTTTGCTGATGTAATGCGTAAGAGAGGGTAGAGTAGACTAAGGTTCCTATCTTTTTGTACTCAGCGGCAAGACACAAGGGTGCACAAACACAATGCGCCGTAGCTAAGCTTTTCTCTGGTTTTGGCAGATCTTAACTACAACTAAACTAGCTTTTAATCTATCCTATCTCCTCAAGGTAAACAGAGCATGAGGACGTAGGAGCGGGAATGGATTGGTTGGATCACTTGAATCCGTCGTCTCCTTAGAATATGGCCGAGGCTCTGAATTCTCGAATATACGCTGGGATAAGGTTTTATACAAGCAAACACTCTTCACAGTAAGCTAGATCTGAGACTTGCGAAGGAGGAGGAACCCCTATCCGAAGTATAGGCTGAAAGTCAATCCATTAAACAACATCACACGACAACCGTTAATAACAAATGTCCAAGGAGGAGGAACCCCTATCCGAGGAGGGAAATGAAACAACAAGCTATTTAAACACAAGATGCTATGGATGAACTCAAATCTTTAGATCAAATTGCATGTGCCTTTTTATTTCTTTCTTCAAGCTTTCTGAACAAATTACAAAGATTGGGACAGCAAAGGCATGAAATCATGCACAATTACAATCAATCAATTAACTCTCATCCAAGAGTGAACAAATATTCGCTTTCAAAGTTGTTGGCAACAATGGCACAGCAATTTTGCATAGCAAGTAAAGGTTAAACAAATAATGAGCCCAAGGCTCTTATTTATAGAATTCAAAGGAGTAGGCAACCCTAAAATCTCCTTGAGTTAACAATGAGTTTTTGCCAATCAATTAGCAAGATTTATTCCTAAAAAGGGGGAACAAACAGTTAACTGGAAATCTACTTCAGTTAACTGAAACTAAACAAAGAGTCAATTGGAAACTACTTCAATTGACTGAAACTAAACTAAAGGTGAACTTTAATACAAAGTATGCCTCCAAAATAGACATCCACGTTTAGTGGAGATCTGAGATCCACAAATTATGGAAGCCAATTAGACATCCTTAATTAGTGGGATCTGACAATGCATGATTTGTGGGATGTGGAGTTAACTTGGAAAGGGAAATCAAGTTAACTCCAATTACATTTAATGTCTTCTTGAGTTGACTTGGAAAGAAGCATCAAGTCAACTTCAAGTATCATAAATGCCATTTGGAGGGTAGGACATCCTTCTTGGTGCCTTTACAACTCACCACTAGTCAACAGTGTTTCTATCCATTCGTTGACTTCAGCCTCTGGGTAGTTAATGCTTTGCAAAATGATGACGTGGTGCTTGAACATTACTTCGCCTGTCGTGCGCTAATGCTGGAAGTCTATACACTGGTCAGCTGCCTCATCGAACTTGGTAGACAAAGCTGCCACCTTAGCCAACTTGCAACCATTTGCATCATCAAGGAAGGTGTTGTGGATGACATCTATGAACTGATTCTGCACCGTAACCATCTTAATGTATTCTCCTCCCTTGCACTGATATTCTATGAGAGGGAAAGATATTACCAACATTCTTGCGAAGTTGATAATATTTGCGACAACCCGTCGATAGTCAATCAATTTTGCTGAATGGGCATCATAGGCTTTCACCTTGTATGCCTGTTGTTCTTTCCAAGCAAACAGATGTTGCTTGTTTTCCTCAGAGTAGACTGATTGATATGCCAATTGCAAGTCTGCAATTGTGATCTCATCGCTTGGCCTCTTTTCTGCTATTCTTTGCTCTGATTGTTGAATCTCCACACGAAATCCATGTGCTCTATCCCGTAACTGGTATAGATTTGCCAGTATACATCACCCTCTGAGAACAAACTCCTCCACTTGATCTTTCAAGTGTTTTCCATATGTCATCAGCTCTTGATGGTTCTGCTCTGCGAGAAGATCCAGCAATTCCTGTGGTAAGGCCGAGACATTCGGGTGTCATGCATCAAGCTGGAAATGTACAACCTCAACTGTTGGTTCTTAGCCTTCAAGGCTACTTTGTCTTTTCCATCCTTGGCCATCCTTTCTTGGGCACTCACCGAGGCGATTCCGAGAAGGTCTGTCTCCACCTGTCGTGTGGTCTTTTCGAGGTTAAGTTTAGAAGTTGTGAAGTCTTCCACTTGCACCTCATGTATGCCTTTATCTTCTGGTGGGGCAGCAGTCTCTATGATGAACTCACATTCTCCATTCCTTTCTACGTGAACTTGCTTCTTCAACTTCTTTGCCGGCATGTCTTGTGGGACATGGTCGAATTCTGTGAAGTCAAGCTCATAGGAGGGCCTTTCCCTCTTCTTGCCTAGGAAACCCTCAAGCCAGATAGAATCTCGGCTAGCTTCGCTAGAAGGAGGAATATGGGGCCTTTGAATGCTCGAAGTATGAGACTGTGCTGGGGTGACGTCTCTCGGCAGTGAGTCCAAGTCGATGGGGACTTGTGACTACTGTGATGGTGGTGATGTAGACGGCTCTGTTTCTATTACAGACACCATTTATGTTGCTGCTTCTTCTACTGCTGGCTCGGCCTCTGTAGTGACTATCTCTATCACTGGCTTGGGAGCAACAATCCCCATGACTATCTCAGGGGTGTGTGTGGCTGTCTCCACATGTATCCCCTGTGTTCTTGGCCTTGTATGCTTTGACATCCTCATCCCTTGGGGAGGATTGCACCACTGCTTTTGTATGGGCTTCTTTCTTGACGTGGAAGGTGGTGTTGACTAAACCTGGGGCGGCTCTGTTCTGGGAGGTACCACCTTCCTTGTTTTCTTGTTGTCGAGGTAGAGTTGACTACTTCTCACAACTCTACTCGTCCTCTCCTATATAGATGGGTTATCCTTTGCGTACCAATCCACTTTTGGGAGTGGGTGTGAGTCAACTAAATCTACGAAGAATGAGGGGACAATGACTTCCCCTTCATCGTCAGATAAGCCTTCGATATCTTCTGACATAAAGTCAGCAATTTGCGAGAACCTGAACCAAATATAATTCCTTCTTCGCACTTCATACTCATCATCACAATTGACCCAATAATCTTCCATAGAAGATTCATGTGATGAGTGTTGCTCAAGATGTGCTGCATAGAGACCTCAGGGATCATATGACCTTCTCTCAATGAGGTACTTGAGATTAAGCCGTTTCCTGGCTCATTAACTTAGCGTCTGCCGCTGACCTACATCTATAGAGTCCCATCTCAACGGGAAAATTTACAGCTATCTTCTTCTTTAAGCGCAAGTGAATGTGAACTTCGGATAATTGCCTTAGGAATTCCATGAAGACTACCCTATCTGAAGGGTGTCGTGGCATCATGGCGGGGTGACCAATGTAGCCATACACGCATATGTAGGAGAATGTAGGGAATTGGATAAACCAATTCGCCATTGCCTCTCTAGCTGTTTGTGAAATACGTACGTGCATCTCATGGTCTAGATCTCGTACGGTGTGCATGATGAAGAGGTCACTTGTCCTTCTGAAGTGTCGCTCTACTTGAGTAAACTCAAGACGTGAAAAGTGTTCATGAACCTTCTGCACACCTAAGGTTCCCACATTGTTTAATATCCTGAACTCACCTTGGAAGGCAATCAGGTACACCAGGTAAGAACACATGTGGAACCTATGAGGTTCTAGAAACCCGGTAATCTGTTGGTGAAGTGTATCACTAATCAAAGTGGCCCAGTCGTAATGTTCCCTCTTGTTGATGATTTTCACAATGACATAATACATCCACGACTGGAATTGATTGTCGTCCTCTTGTCCAGTGATTCTACTAAGTAAAGTGATTAACACTGCATTCTCCTCACCCAACCAACTTAGGCAAGTTAGCCTTTTTCACTTTCAGCCATTTTTCTGCCATTATTCCTTGGCATTTGCTCTTGGCTGCCTCGAATGCTTTGTCGCATTTTGTCACTGATATGACCCTACTGGTAGGGCATGGTGGAATATCAAAACATTTTTCAATGTCCTTTGGCTTTAAATTGCAGATTATCCTCCCATCCACTGATCTAATTTCTCCCGTGGTAGGATTGTAATGCTTAATGCAAGCGATTACAAGCTCCACACTCTGTAATGTGATGGGAATGGACGCAGCTTGAAGCAACCCAGACTCCTCTATGTTCTGTAATGTGATTTGATTCATGCCCTCCAAGTTTTCTGTATCAACCACTGGGTTTACTTGATGTAAGTCCGTGTCAATCGTTTTCAGGTAATCATGGTACAAGGTTGTCTTGGTCTTGTATTGTACTTGAGAGTACTGTATCTTGAATAACTTAAAGATTGACTGCACACTTGACCCTATTCTGACAATTTTTGAAAACCCCTAAAAATAGCGCCCTGCCGAGAAGTATTTTTCAGGAAAAAAATTTGGCACATGGGTTTTGTTCGTGCTTCAATGCTGAACAAACCCAGTTCCTCAGAATTTTGATTCTGAAACTTTTTCAAAAAAACCTCCAAAAATAGGGGCAGCAAGTTTGTTGATTCTGGAAAATTTGACGAGATGGGTTTCACTGGAAAATTATTCTGAATCTGCCCAGTTGATCAGATCTGTGGTAGCCTGCTGATTTGTGTCACATGCAAGAATACCTAAGACAAGAAAAGAGGAAGTAGACAGAAGATGGATTGGAAGTTTTTAATCTGACTCCCTGAGAAAATCTGTCTTTGAATCCAGCCTTTGATTAGAAATCTTCCTTTGCCTCTAATCTTCAAGAAATATTGAAGAACTATTGAAAACCCTTGCCAGATCTAAAAATGGCGTCCTTGAGAGCTTCTTGCTGTTTTGAATCTTCAACCTGCAAAGAAATAATGAAGAGGGACGCCTAGATCTACTTTATATAGACTCAAGCCTGAATCCTTGAAGTTTGGGAACCTAACTCATGATCTAAACCTGATTTGGCCTGATTTGGAGTTCAAAAGGTTGATTTCCACTGATTGTGGGGTGAATTGGCCAAGTTTGCCTCTAAAATATCTTAACTGAAGTCAACAAACTTGCCTTTGACCTTTTTAGGCATCCCTTTTGAGTTTTGAGTGCTTTTTCATCATTTTTCGATGTTGAATGACCTCTATTTGATCCTCGCTCTAGATTGATTGCCTTGCCAAATTCCCATGCTGACAGCTTCGTTGTTGAGATTGACCCAAATGGTGAAGGTCATCTTGGAGAACCTTCTGCCATCTAACAGCATTTAAGGGGCCAAAATAAAGGACGCCTTTTTTTTCTGGAAAGGCTCTTTTTCCCATGCCTTAGCACGTTTTACCATGTTTTACATTTAGTCTCTTTTTGGAACGTTTTCCACTTGATTGCTTCCACCGGTTGCCTGGCAGGTCCGATGAAAGTGCTTTTGATTTGATCGAGGCTGGCTGATAGCTGAACAAGTTCATTATACACGGCAACTGCTGACGGGGTCATCAGGTACTTCAAAAAGATGGGCGCCCCTGGCCAGCAGGGGCACTTTTAGCTTGTATCTTACTGATTTATCCTTCAATTGGCATGTTCAATTGATCTATTACTGCAATCATTTGACTCGTCTCACAGGCTTGCTGACAGATTCTTTGTCAAGCTGAAACGGAATCGGAGAGATCTCTCGAAGGTGACATTTCTCAACGGGTTACATCTTGACCACCTCATTCAAGGGCGCCTTTGCTTGACAAGGGCGCTTTTTCCCATGCTGGACAATCAATTTTGATGTCTTCGTCAACTGCCTCCTCTCACTTTGCTGACACTTGCCGGCGATCACTTCATCAAATGATCTTGCTGATTGTTACGTTGTCGAGCCAGCACGGATGCGAAGAGGATGACTGTCTTAGAGTGATCAAAGTACTGTATTTTCCTTTTGAGAATCAAGAGTGCCCCTCTCTAAAAAGGGCTCTTTTTGCATCATGGACTGATTCCTCCTTCGTAACGTTTCCAGAGTTAGTCAAATTTCGACCTTTTTCAGTTTCAGAAATCTCCTTCGTCAAACAATATCTTTTTAGACCTTTTTCGCCATGGTTGCATCGTTGAAGCTTTTGAAGCTTAGCTTTCAGCACCTGGTACTGACCAATCCGCCATTAATGGCTGCGGAGCTCCTAACTTTGTTCCTGAAAAATAGAAATAGACCCACCAGAGTAAAATGTCTTTTTGATGATTCTGACTTGATCGGTGTGATCCAGAAGTCGTTTAATCCTATCAAAATCATTTTCAATCATTTCCGAGAAGGTCCTATTAACGGGGGTTTCCCTGAAAATAGGGGCGTAAAACCCTAATTTTCAAAGTTTCAGAATTTTGCACGTGTTTCTTGACAAAAACCCACAAAGACCATATGTTTGGTTTGACGTAAAACAGACTTTTGACGACATTTCTACATGATTTAGCTCAATTTAAGCAGAATCCCAAAAATTAATTTTGGGTACAACACAACTAAACCCTCAATACACACTACACACCACACACCACCTCAAGTGGTTATCAATTCAACAAAGAAAAGTTTATATCAAGGAAAACACATAGATCATCTCAGCTAACGAAAAACTCCAGCTCTAGGGAGCAAACTACATTAGCTTACATTGCCTCCACCACATACATTGTTTGCACAGAAAACAAAAGGTTGAGTACAGATGTTATGTTGCCTCCACAACATACATGAGCTTACACAAGTCTGAAACCCATAATACACCTGCAACTACACTCCTGTCATGAACAGACTTCCAAGTATGCTTGCAACACTCGAAAGATAGACTAAAAGCACCATAGAAATGTGAGCCAACGCAACACAAGTCGTGAGAAAGAACAATATGTCCTCCTTTGAGGCTCCCATCCAAGAAAAATGAGAAAACAATTGACAAATTGGAAGATCAAATACAAAAACTCTCTGTATTCCATCTTTGTCAACACAGTGGCAATTTTGCTGGTTCCACCAGTATGAAATTGCCACAACATTTGTGCATTTACAACCTGCATCAAGCAGTAATTTTGCCAAAACAAGTTTTTCAGTCTTTCTCGAATCTGCAACTTTTCCTGGAGATATCCCATACCATCTCTGATCATCTTCAGCCATTGTCACAGTCCTTTTTTTAATATAACCCACCAAGAAGTGTCAAACTCTATCTCCTAGCTACTTTGTCAACCTCCAATATATATGAAACACCATGACCCCAATGGTCCAAAAGACTTTGACACAATTTTTTGAATCACATCTCCCCAATAGGGATGCTTTTGGTCCCCAAAAGCTTAACAAAACTGAGAATGAGGAACTCTCATCCCCATGGACCCATTAGGACTACTTGCAACATGACTTTGTGTAATGTCCCCATTTTTAGCAAAAGTGATTTGTGAACAATTAGCCTAGTTTCCAATTTCTTCTGAAGGCTAATTGGTGATCATGGGGGATCTCAAAAGTTCTTGGAGAATACAAGATCAGTCTTGCAGAGTTGTTCGAAATGAGCTCAGTTGGCCTTGGTGAACCTTGTGACACTTTTAGAATTGATTTTTGACCTTTAGGGAGCTCTCCACACTTCTTAGAGGAGCAAGCTATTTTTAGAAAGACACCCAGGTGCCTCTGATCATCATCCCAAGTCTTCAGTATCATGTTGGTATGGTCAGAATTTGATTTCTATGTCATTTTAGTGCTTTCTGCAACATTAGGTAAATTGAATTAATTATTCACATACATTGTCTAAAGTTGAATTATTAAAAAACAGCTTAGTGTAATAATTCGTTTAAAGGGTGTTTTTATGTGTGCTCCAAAGTTGGGTGCCTAGGAAAAGGAGCACTTTGCACATAACAAATTATTATCTTTTTTAAAAGGTCTTTGTGTGAGGGAAAAAGAAATTATTATATTTCAAAATTGTCATTTCCCTCCAAAAAAGTTATAAAAGGAGGTTGTGGGTTCATTTGCAAGGTTAGACTTGAAAATGTTATTTGCTTTTTCTATGTAGAGAACCTAAGTTCTTCCAAAATATTTTGAGAAGAAAACCCTCTTGAGATTTCTAGTTTTGGGGACAAAAACCCCCCTAGCTAGTTGGTGTGATTTAATCCAAGAATCACCATTGAGCTACAGATTGAAGCTTCGATTTTGGTTCGCAGATATCTAAGTGTTTGAAGTCTTTGAAGTTGCAGATTTTGATATATTTTTGTGAGGAGATTGTTGAAGTTTCTTTGAGGGTGATCTGAAGAGTTTTCCAGGCTGTACCATTCCTCATGCCAAGCCGTACCATTCCTCATGCCAAACTGTACAAACTTTAGGTGCAGGTATAACGGTGTTTTTGATATAATTTTATTTGTAGTTTGGTTGCTATTTACCTATCTCTGCAGGCCATACAATATAAGAAAGGCAGATTTCAGATATGTGTGGGCCATTCCATGTAATGGGTTACCTGTGAAGGGAGGCATGAGGATTTCCTAACCTAAGCACTGTACTTCTTATGGTTTTCTCTTTCTGATTAGCTGCGTCTAATACCTTGAAGGATGTTTTCATCAGTTTCAAGCTGAACTTTTGAAGTTATCATGATCTTTGAGGGGCTGTACATCCCTTGTTCCTGCTGCACTAGTTGCTGGTTCATCATTTTCAGATCTGCACACATTTGAATTTGTTTATCATCTGCTGTGGGATCATTTCCAGTGATATTTTGAAGAGTTTTGAGGTGTTTGATGATGTTTTTTCAGTTATTGTCAGTTTGGGTATGAATCATGCTTCCATTTTGTGTTTCCTATGCATCACCAGAAAGTATCCTAGTCTTATTTGACCCCTGAACAGCAGCAAACAAGTGTAACAGACCTGCACCCGTTTATTTATCATCATTCACATAAGGTATATGTTGTTGTTTCACAGTTGAGTGGTTTGTTTATGGTATTTCGCATTATGGTGTTACAGGTACAGCAGTTTGTTGTTATCAGCACTTCATATCAGCAGTTATTCCTCTTTAAGTAGTATCTATAATGCATTTGAACTAACTTTGTAATGCTTCAGATGGTTATACTGCCAAAGTTTTACCATTCTATGCATTTTATATTGTAAACACTGGATGGTATTACTGCCAATGGGTTTGGTCAATGCTTATTGAAGTATGTACTTACCCCACTGAACAAGTGGTTACATTTGTATTTTTCCTTCCCACTGAATAAGTGGAACTGCCCTTTGATTCCCAATGAATAAGTGGATGTTTGTAATTACACACTCTGCTAAATAAGCGTAAAGTGTTATTTATTTCAGTTCTGCAAAAACACTTCACTAAATAAATGAGATTGGCCGGCTTGCCGCCTAGTGCATTTCCTTTTCAGTTGCAAGCATTTCAATTAATTGTATAGTCTATGCTCTCACCTTGCCCATCATGGGAACTGTCAACTGGGTGATTAGAAAGTGGAAAGGAGCATTTGAAATATCCCGTTACAATTTTTTCCGATTTTGAGCACAAGATTTCACCCATTAACGTTAGAGAAATCATAAACCAACTAAAAGTAACCCTTCACTTTCTGATCACCCAAATCCCAATGAGGGCAAGGTGAGAGCATACGGTGGAAAGGGGATCGTTAGCCGAAATGTACTGGAAATTGAGATTACAATATGAAAGACGGCTCAGCCAATCAGCAAGATATGAAATGCAACTCAACCACTTATTCAGCGGGAGTGTAATACAAAGTACTGAAAGTAAATGTCTGGGCGGCTAACCAACCCCTTCCACTTTTTAGTGGGCAGTACAAGAAAGTAAGTGCTTAAAGTAAATAGACAGTGAGGCCTATCTCTTCCACCAAGCAGTGGGAATGAGTAAAGAACAGAATTAAAATATAAGACGGCGAGGCCAGTCTCTTCCACTAATAGTGGAAATACAAGAGGTAAAGTGCAGAAAGTAAATGAGCTGATCAGTACTACTGATAATTAGCGTTACAAAATATAGCTTCAGCTACAATAGAAAGGAAATATACATAGAAATAGATCATCAACATGATAGGCAACCATCTCCAATATCAAACACATGATAATCAACTAGAAATACGAAGAATAGATGGAAAATATCAGGTCTCATATAAAATAGCAGCAATCAGAAAACCTAACCAGCAAGTACCAAATTCAATGAAATGCTCATATCTTACTCCAAACTCCTCTATTTGATCTAAAACTGAAAGCAAATGAGAGCTGGAAGTTGAGCGATCAAGTTCAAGCCAAGAAACTCCTCCAAACAGCAATAATTTATTTATGCACACTTCTCAATGCAGCCACAAAGAAGGTACAACCTCCAAAAGTGGGCGACCAGCAAGATAAAATCCAAGAGCTCACCAAAAAATCTAAAACTTTGCAAGAAGGCGCCCAAGGTAGACTAAAACATAGGACCAATACCCAGAACTAGTAAAAATTCATGCAAGGAGCTACAAACAAAAAGGTGTTTCCAGCCAAGTCAAAACAGCAACTCAAAAACTCAGAAAACTTCATAAATCTTCATCTCAATAGGCTCAATCTATTCTTCAGTGTAAAGAACAGTCACAAACTTAGCTAGGTGCTATCTTGCAAGCACGAAACCAAGGGTGCTAGGAGGTATGCATTCCTCGAAGCAAGAGTCTGTAGAAATTTCGGCAACACTTCGTTATATTTTCAATGGATAGTCTCAAATGAAGCCCAACACTCTTATTTATAACTTCTCCTCAAATTCAAATGTCTTTCCCTCCAATTAGGGCGCCCAAACTTAAGTCCACATTCACCTTTCTTAATTTGCATTTGAGTTTCATTTGCTTCCTTTTCAAAGTCGTCCAAGGCACATGAGGAAATATTACTTTGTCAAAAGCAAATATAACATAAGATAGGCGTCCCAAGTTAGTAAGTGAAATACTTTAATAAAAATTACTTATTTCTCCATCTGGGCATCCACCATGCCTTAGCAATATTTCACTTCTAAAAACATTTTACACTCAACCAAAACAAGCGCCCAACACATAAGCACTGTCTTGCCAAAATTAACTCCAAGAGTGAGGGAGACCAAACTGCTCAAACTGACCTACAAGAGATAGCCACTGTACTGAACTGTTGAACCCCTGCCAGAAATAGCACTGCTAAAAATAGCACTTACTATAAATAGCATACTGCTAAAAATAGTGACTTCAAATGCATTTTAACCACAAATTAAGCAGCCTTCGTAACTTACTAAAAATAGTAAGTCCGAAAAAGTTACTAGATGCAGATACATGTCACACCACTGCGAAGCTCTCTGAAAACCCAGAAAGAATCCAGCAACCAATTTGCAAAACTCCAACATAGAAACCCTTGAATCCTCAAAAGAAACCTCCAAGCAACTAGAAACCCTAATTCTACCTATGACTAGCCTACGGGCATCCAGGAATAGGCTAACAATCATTGGAAAGTGTGGTGCTAAAAATGGGGACATTACAATCCGCCCTTCCCAAAGATTGTTTGTCCTCAAGCAATACCACCACAACTCCAAAAAATCTAGATTGATCCACACCAAACAAAGTAGGATCCCAAGGTCCCATGTCCGTCTCAGGAAGGACCCACCATGCCGATGTTGCACCACTTTGGTCACATCAATGAAACCATCGTGCCAAAACCGCACTAACCTCCCCTGTAACCACAAAATGTTGCCATCCATGAAACTCAAGCTGGAAAATCTAGAAGGACTGAAATCAATATCATGTAGCATCTCATGCCCAAAAGACTCTGAGTAATCGATATCAATAATGCCACTATCTATCACAAACCTGGGCAATAGGAAAGATAGTCTACTCAACTCATAATCAAACTCCTCAACATATCTCCATATGGTATCTAACAGAGCCACAATTGCATATGTGACTTCTCCAAATCTTCTTGCAAAGAGGAAAGTAATCCTTTGCAAGAGCTCAACAAACTCATCCTCATAACTCCACATGGATCTACTGTGCCTCCTTTGAATTATTCTGATACAACCATGAAGACTTCTAAAAACTCTTACAGTTCCTACTCCAAGAGTCTCAGAATGATGAACCAAAACATACAGTGGTTCGCTGTCCCAATCATAAGTGCAAGAGAATGTATAAGAATAGCCACTGGTTAGAGCCTGAACACTTCCCAAACACGGATACTGATTGCCCCAACTCGACATACCTCTCATCTGAAGCCATAAACCAATCCTGCTAGGAGAATGTGAAGTTTGAAAATGAGTACACCAGCTGCCCACCAAGTCTAAAATGGTTGACTTGAGATTTGATTTAAGGATAATCAGCATCCAAGAAGATGAACAGCTGCTGCAACATTGAAAATCATCATCCAAAATAACACATATGCTCATGTCCAAGGCTGGAAACATCCTCTCTAGTGACTCCAACTCCACATAGAACCATCCTTTGCTCAAAATATTTTTCCAATCCACTAATTCATGAGCAAAAGGAACCATCAAAAGGCTGGTCAAGTGGGGAACAGCACCAAAAAATCTGATAATCTGGTCCTTATCCCTCCAAAGATCCTTCTTTCCATATGAAATAAGCTCCATCAACCCAAGTTGAGGATCCCAAGCATGGATACCCAACTGAAAGTGATCTCCAACACACCGGAAAGAATACTCAACACATCCCCAAGTGCCAGTAACAACCAAATACATACTCAAGAAATTGGTGTCTCCTCTAGTGAACCCTTGAAGCCTAACCATGAAAGCTTCAACAACAATTGAGCATGGAATAATTGTTGTCTTCAAATCCAACTCCAAAAATGGACTAGTATGAGCCTTATCATTACTCAACCCAAGGGAAGGATTGTTAAGAAAATAAACAATCTGTTTTGATCCTTCTTTCTCCCATACTTAATGAGTAACAAGTTTGAATTCTTCACTCCTTGTTGCTGTAATGAAATTACCAGCAGCTACCAAGACTTGTTTTGTTAACACCTTGATGTCTAATTCGTGGAAGTCACTATGATTCAACACTTCCCAAGTGAAAACTACATCCTCAATCCCACTTAAGTATTCTTGATCAAACAATCTTCTTGGAAGATTATCAATTGCAAGGATCAGATCTCCCTCATGATTTGCTTGCAAATCATCAATAAGCTGAAAACCACGTTCCATATTGTGTTTGGAAACTTCATCAGGATCCCATTTCGTGCTATTGTCACTTGATACTTCATCTTCCATCTTAAAGAGGGAATTTGTGATGTGCCACTGTGATGTGCCACACTCCGGTGATCCACTTTGCTACCACTGTAGTGATATACCGACACTCTGCTGATTTGTTTTCACTATGTCTGTAGGTCTGATTTTCTGTTTCCCGTGATGTGTTTTTGTTTTCAGTTTGTAGCTTGCTTGCAAATGATGTTAAAATGGTAACAACAAGCATAAACATACAATGTGAATTCAAAATAAACTAAACTTCAATGATACCCAAGCAATGACTCAATTTCATAGTTAAGAGACTTTCTTCATTGCATAAGAGGGAGTACATAAGTGGACGGCTTACATTCATTTCAAAGAGATACTCGAACAAGATTTAAAATGATAGTCAAGATGCATTCTTCATGATATAGGAGCTTACATGTAGTAGAAGACTTGCACCAAATTCGAAAGACAATACATCTTATAAGTTAATTTAACTTACAGCCAAACATCACTGTGAATAGTGACGTGCTACAGTACCCGCGCCCAATAGATTGCTCATACAAAATAAATGACAAACTTTCCCTACCGTTTTCTTGATGGAAAAGCTTCTAATGATGAGGGCACCCACTTTAGAAGAGAAAGCAGCTGCAAATTGAAGGCGTTTTACTTGCTTGATGAAGATGAAACCCTCCAAAGGTGCGGCTGGCTGTAGGTGATCAAATCAGCTCTCAAAAACTTCATAAAATGCAATCAACACCTTCGGAATGGCGTATGGAGTCTCTACAATCAAATACCCTTCCAATAGATGACTTCAACAACTTATAACCAGCAGATTCGAGCTCCTAAAAGCAGCAACAAGAAATTAACCAACACTTTAGGGTGGTCTTTCACACCTTCAAGATGCCAAATCCTAACTACAAGCCCCAAACCAGGCTTACCCACTGCTGAAATTGAGAAACCCTAGTTTCTCTCTTCCACAAACTCCACACTTCCAAACTTCAATCAGCAAAACATATCCAAGCATGAATGGGTCGAACTTTCCCAAGGTCTTTTATAATTTCACTTTGAAACACTATTCATTAAAAAATCACTATTCACTTAAGTTGTTTCTTTTTTTCACTTTAGGGATGAATAGTAACAGCAAAATAGAAAGTGACCCCTTCAAAATATAGACACATGGTCCCTAAGCCTGAGAAAGTGACATAAGTGGTGATGATCAATAATTTAAGCTCCAATTACACGCCAAACGCGCAAATTCACCACGTCACCAAGCTCCGGATACTATTACTGCATTTTACCGACCAAGTGCCCGATCAAGTGACCTCTATCCAGAACCAGTAGCCTACGAGGATCGACATAATAGGCTAATCCATTGACTCTAATGCTCGCGAAAGAATGGGGACATTACAGAATTATCATAAGTTGCCTTGGCACTAACTTCAAAGAGAGGGTTATCTATAATAGGGAAGTCTTGTCCTTTCTCACATTCAAGCCCAACTTGCTAGTCCAAATCTGCACATGCAACTTTTGATTTACTTGTGAAGTTCTCTAGATCAAACTATTCTCGAAGACTATCAAGCTTACCAATTACTTGCTTGATTTCTTCAACTCTTTGTGCATTCTCTTGCTCCCTAAAAAGTTTGAAATCAGCAAACTGATCTTCTACCTCCGTTAGAGCCAACTAAGTATTTTCTAACATGTCCTTTGTTGATTCAAGCTCAAAAGTAAGCTCATCAACCTTTCTCTCCTTTTCTTGGAAAGCACCAAAGGTTTTCTTTGCAATTTCGAAGGTATAATCTCGATCTTTGATCAAGTGTATTGTTGATGCGTGTTTTGTGACACACCAAACATCAGAATAAAATGCTCAAAGACACCCTATCCTCTCTTGAAAAACCACCGCGTATGCTAAGATTGCTAGAAGATCATATGGCGATTCCAAGGTTCCTTATGTCAAGTACTGACGTGTGGATAAGCTCTATGGTCGTTGTGATATGCTGGTAACACAAAGGGACTTATGCTAGGTTTGTTCAATTCACAATGAAGGTCTAGACAATGAAGCTCTATTGTTTGGGTCTTGGATCAAACAAACTAAAAAAGGGGATAAAGGTTTAGAATTTCTAATCTACTTCCTAAGAATTCAAGAGACGGTATTGACTTGGTGGAACCAATAACCATGCTTTGCTTCGCCACGCTCAACGACAACTACACAAAGGGGGTGCAATCTTCATGGGAATGTGCTTATGATTTTCACGTCATGAATAACTACCATCAAATTGAACAATAATTATCCAAACAGAAGTTAAGCATCCACAAAATAAGCTCAGGCTAACTTTACGCAGTGAATGAAAATCATCCATTCAAAGAAAGTATGAGCAAAAAGTTTCACCATAAATCAATACTTATCAAATCTTGCATTCATCTAACATACATGAAATAAAATCTAAACTATGATGAGGGATAAGAACCATGCCAACTCCAAAATAAGAGAAGCAATCACCATCAAAACAATGCATGCATTACTTATTACTTTGGCAGTCATACACAACAATTACTTATCTCAACATGTTTTGCAACATGCTCCCATATCTTACAAATGAGGGGTGAGCTCAATTTATAGGCTCCCCAATTACAATTCAATGGCCAAGATTGATTTAGGATCAACAGCCGAGATTACAAAATAAAACGCTAATTAGGGTTTGTTACAACTAACTACCCCTCGACCAATGAGAAAATTACATTCGAGGACACTTGTCCTTTTTGCTAAATATGAACCAACAAATAAAATAGAAAGTTGTTGAATCTGGACGTGCTGACTTGGAACAACTTGATTGGTCGAGGCGCCACTTCAGTAGGTTGGATGTCCTCGGTCACTTTGTTCATTTTTCCATGCTCTTGCCTTGAATATTTTCCTTGCCGACGACTCTGTCCTTTGCGCTTGTTCTTTCCTAGCTTTGATCTTTGGATCTCCTTTGAGACTTTGGCTTCTTCTTCTCACTTGTATTGGAAGTCTTGCCTTCGAGCACATGTTTAGACTCAAAGTTATTAAGCCTTTCTTTTCAGATTGCTCTGAAATTCCTACAAGCGCCTTGAATTTGGAGAAGAATTCCTCTGTGCTATCGCCACGATGGAGAAAATTGGAATATTCTATGTGAAGTATTTCCCATACTAAGCCAAATTTTGGCTATTCAAGTTCATTTTGCAATACCTCTTTGCCTGTGGGCTTGCCTTCAATTCTAACTCTGGCTTGTGCTATGTAGGACAAATTCCATCCTTGGACAAGGATTTTATTCACTTCCCCCTTTATTTTCCTCCTCATTCTTCATATTTTCCTTCATTTTTCTGAATTTTTCTCTTTGAGCGTACTTTACTTTGGGCTCGCCATCCACTCCTTATGCCAAGGTCGGACTTTATGAGGCTTTGGACATTCCTTGCTGAGGGAGGTCGGACTTTACTCGTGCCTTTCCAATTTTTTTTTTGAATTTTTTACTTAGCCAATTTTTTGTTTTTTCTTGGTTGGCGGACTTTATCCTTGTCTTGACATCTTCATTTTCTTCCTGGGCGAACTTGTCTTGTGCTTAGGCATCTTCATCCTTAGGCGGATTTAACAGTAGTTTAGACGTCCT
Source organism: Sequoia sempervirens (assembly GCA_007258455.2). NCBI lineage: Eukaryota > Viridiplantae > Streptophyta > Pinopsida > Cupressales > Cupressaceae > Sequoia > Sequoia sempervirens. The sequence continues at coordinate 165,470,635 of VDFB02379711.1, forward strand.
TACTTGAGCTAAGTCGGACTTTGCTTGTGCTTTGCCATTTCCTCGGCAGACTTCATATGAGCTTGGACGTTTTTCTTCAATCAAAGTCGGACTTCATGATGCTCAAGACATTTTCTTCTCTAGACCTAGGTCGAACTTTATTTTGCCTTGGACATGCCTTATAAAGGTTTGGACATGCTATGCTTGGGCAAAGTCGGACTTTCTCATGCTTGTGCTGTCCATCCATTGAGCAAGGTCAGACTTTGTCTTGTCCTTGCCATTTTTTCTAAGTGCCAAGGTAGGACTTTCCTCTTATCTTTGCCATTCTCACCATTCCTTATGGCGGACTTTGGAGACTTCTTTCCATGTTGCAAGGGCGGACTTTGGAGTCTTCTTTTCATACTGCAAGGGCAGATTTCAAGAAGTTCTTGCCATTCTCATTTTGGCATGGTGAACTTGGAACTTCTTTTCCACATGTATTTTCCTTTTACACTTGGCCAAAATTCAAATTTCATTTTCCGAGGCATCAAATACTTAGTCAATTTCATGAAATTTTTCTCCCCAAGGTAGCATTCTATAGGCAAGGCACTTATACTTAGCCAAATTTTTCAAGTTTTCCCCCTCAAAGGTGTTCATACTTCGCCAATTTTTTTAATTTTTTGCCTTCTTCCAAGCTGGGCGGACTTCACCAACTACTTGCCATTTCCTTTTCCATGGCATGGCAGACTTGCCATGTCCTCATGCCATGTCTTTGTTGAGTGGGGCGGACTTGTCTAAGTGTTGAGCCATAAAGGTGGGGGGACTTTGCCTTGGCTTATGCTATCCAAACTTTCTTCCAAGGGCGGACTTTCCTTTCACTTGTGCCATTGCTTCCTTATGCTGGGCGGACTTTGTATTAGTCCATGCCATGTCTTGGGCGGACTTCACCTACCTTCATGCCATCTTTAGTATGCTGGGCAGACTTCACTCATGTTTGTGCCATTACGTTGTGAGTTGGGCGGACTTGCCTAGAAGTCAAGCCATGGCAAGGCGGACTTGCCTTGAAGTCATGCCATTGCTTCTTCTCCATGGCGGACTTGGCTGAAGCTCTTGCCATTGATTTTGCTCTCCATTCTCCCTGCTGGTCAGACTTTCAGCCTCTCTTCCATGCCTTCATGAGCTCATATCTCCACACTTAGGTGAATTTACCATGATTTTCAGTCTTTTCACAGATTTTTCCAGATTTTTCAACATTTTTCTGTGATTTTTGACTGATTTTTTCCAGATTTCATGGATTTCATGAATTTTTTCAAACTGATTTTTTGTGATTTCCATTGGTTTTTTGGAACTTCTGAGTGGATTTTTGAAATCTGGGCACTTTCTAAATATAGGAACCCTGCCAAAAATAGAAACTTTTCCAAAAATAGTAGCTTTCTAAAAATAGCCCCTAAAAAATAGGAAGTCTAACTTGGGCTAAAAAGGCCAAAAATGAAGTCCCTAAAAAATAGGGGGGTCCGGAGGGGCAATCCCCAAAAAGTAGGAGATGTCAAAATTGACCGAAATGACAGTTGATCTTCGTCCCTCGGGCCTCCTAAGCACTATGGTGATGTTTGGACAATGATTCAGGCTCAAATTCTTCGCTTGGCTTGGATGACTCTTTGAAACTTTAACTCCTCATTGTAAAGAAACATGGTGATAAGCAGTTGTGACGCCAAGGCAAAACTCAAAAAAGCAAAAAAACAAAGGGTCCCCATTTGCAATGGGGCGATGTGTGAAAAGGTCACAACATGTATGTACTCTGATTTCAATGTCTCCAAAGAGTCTTTGATAAGTTGCAGATTAGGGATGGCAACTCCATCCTTAACCCCCTTCCGTCTCTCTTCAATTTGAGCCTTCCAATAGAGTTCTTCTATCAAACTATGTGTGCGGTCAAATCTGGATAGAGCTCGCACTTCCCTTTCAAAGAACTCCATGAATTGATCTTCCCACTCATGAATATGCAAAGATGGTGAACAATTGGTAGGCTACTTTTCAAAATCAGAACTTTGTTTCGTGTCTTTGCTGCCCTCATAGCTGCTCCAAGACTCCTTTTCTTCACCACCCACTAGCTCTTTAAACTTTCCATCTTCAAGAGCCATATGGTCCTCTAGCTCAACTTCCTCCTCACTATCTCCTTGATCAAGGGATATGGCAGCCCCCAACTCGATCAATGAATCATTATTGATCACTGTTCTGAAAGTTTCAGTAGCAACATACCCTTCCTTAGTGGCTGCAACCACTTCAAAGGGTTCATTATGGAGCTTTACCACACAAACTTCTTCAAAGACACCTTCTCCTCCAATGGCCACCTCATAGCTTGCAATGCAATCTGAATTTTGAGCTTCATCAGGATCAAAGGGAAATTCATCCCACACAGATTCTTTGTCATCCTTAGGTGCCATCACACCCGGATCCCAAATGCTAAGGGGCTAATTGTTTTGATCAAAAGGAAAGTGCTCATCGTACCCCTCTTGGAGTGTTGACTGTTTGAATAAGTCACCTCCCAACTCACTAAAACTAATATCTTCATAAGTATCTCTCTCCACTGGCTTGGTTTGATGATCAAACCCAAAACCACCCATGACACCATCACTGTAATGAAGTAAAGAATCACCAATGCTAGCTGGTCTGAATACTTTATCCCTTTTGCCTTCAATGAGCGCATCATCTATAGGTATATTTCTGATTTCATCATTAGTAGTCCCATGCATACCAAAGAGGTCTTCTTGATCGCTTGTCATAAATCCTTCATGTGAAAACTCTTGGAAAGTTGGATCAGCAACAAGAGGAGAACCATTTATCACCAAATCTTCAACATGATTAGGTACAAACTCATTGGAATCATCACCAACATCATCACTATGGTAATGGTCATAAGTTGGTTCAATGATGCCACCCACATTATCCTTAAGATGCTCTTATTTAGCGAACTCAACCCACACAATAGTTCTACTAACATCTTTTGTTAAGTCATTAGTCTCAAGACCTTCATTGGATGAATCCACATTAGGATTCAAGAATGTTGTTTTGTTTTTTTCACCAAACCAATCTTCATTATCTCCAGTCACATGCAAGTCTAAGGGAGTATTTTGGGGCTCTTCCACACACTCTTCAAATGTCAAAGTATCTTCTTCAAACCCATGGTCATTTTGATGTGACATGTGCACCTTGCTTGTGCCTTCTTCAAAGATTATTGACTGAATTTTCTCTCCCACATGCTTACTTGTGGGCTGCAACCCACAAACAGGCACTTCTTCTTCCTTCCCTGACCCTTCATCCATGGCATGTTCTACTTCTTTTTTTATCATTTGCTTGATGTAGTTGACCATAACCAATTTTTCAGGTTTCAAAACCACCACACAATTCAAGGAGTCAAAAGGAATTGCGTTCTTAAACTCATCTGTCATGTTCTGATATTCTGCATGGAGTAGGGAAGCCTCATGTTCACATTGCCTCTTGAAATGTTCGACATCTCTACTGAATTCCATTGTGGCAACTTTAATTTTTTTTTGTTCTCCCAACAGGATGGCAGGAACTTAAGCTTTGATACCACTGAGTTATCCCGTTACAATTTTTTCTAATATTGAGCACAAGATTTCACCTGTTAACGTTAGATAAATCATAAACCAATTGAAAGTAACCCTTCACTTTCTAATCACCCAGATCCCAATGAGGGCAAGGTGAGAGCATACGGTGGAAAAGGGATCGTTAGCCGAAATGTACTGGAAACTGAGAGTACAATATGAAAGACAGCTCAACCGATCAACAAGATATGAAATGCAACTCGACCACTTATTCAGTGGGAGTGTAATACAAAGTATTGAAAGTAAATGTCTAGGCAGCTAGCCAACCCCTTCCACTTTTCAGTGGGCAGTACAAAAAAGTAAGTGCTAAAAGTAAATAGATGGCAAGGCCTATCTCTTCCACCAAGCAATGGGAATGAGTAAAGAACAGAACTGAAATATAAGACGGCAAGTCCAATCTCTTCCACTAATAGTGGGAATACAAGAGGTAAAGTGCAGAAAGTAAAAGAGCTGATCAATACTGCTAATAATCAGCGTTAAAAAATATAGCTTCAGCTACAATAGAAAGGAAATATACATAGAAATAAATCATCAACATTTTAGGCAACCATCTCCAATATCAAACACATGATAATCAACTAGAAATATGAAGAATAGATGGAAAATATCAGTCTGATATAAAATAGCAGCAATCAAAAAACCTAACCAGCAAGTACCAAATTCACTGAAATGCTCATATCTTACTCCAAACTCCTCCGTTTGATCTGAAACTGAAAGCAAATGAGAGTTGGAAGCTGGGCGATCAAGTTCAAGCCAAGAAACTCCTCCAAAAAGCAATGATTTATTTATGCACGCTTCCCAATGCAGCCACAAAGAAGGTACAACCTCCAAAAATGGGCGACCAGCAAGATAAAATCCAAGAGCTCGCCTAAAAATCTGAAACTTTGCAAAAAGGGGTGCCCAAGGTAGTCTAAAGCATAGGACCAATACCCAGAACTAGTAAAAATTTGTGCAAGGAGCTACGAACAAAAAGGTGTTTCCAGCCAAGTCAAAACAGCAACTCAAAAACTCAAAAAACTTCATAAATCTTCATCTCAATAGGCTCAATTTGTTCTTCAATGTAAAAAACAGTCACAAACTTAACTAGGTGCTATCTTGCAAGCACGAAACCAAGGGTGCTAGGAGGTATGCATTCCTCGAAGCAAGAGTCTGTAGAAAATTCGGCAGCAATTCGTTATATTTTCAATGGATAGTCTCAAATGAAGCCCAACACTCTTATTTATAACTTCTCCTCAAATTCAAATGTCTTTCCCTCCAATTAGGGCGCCCAAACTTAAATCCACATTCACCTTTCTTAATTTGCATTTGAGTTTCATTTGCTTCCTTTTCAAAGTCGTCCAAGGCACATGAGGAAATATTACTTTATCAAAAGCAAATATAACATAAGATAGGCATCTCAAGTTAATAAGTGAAATACTTTAATAAAAATTACTTATTTCTCCATCTAGGCATCCACCATGCCTTAGCAATATTTCACTTATAAAAACATTTTACACTCAACCAAAACAAGCGCCCAACACATAAGCACTGACTTGCCAAAATTAACTCCAAGAGTGAGGGAGACCAAACTGACCTGCTAGATATAGCCACTGTACTAAACTGCTGAACCCCTACCAGAAATAGCATTGCTAAAAATAGCACTTACTATAAATAACATACTGCTAAAAATAGTAAGTGACTTCAAATGCATTTTAACCACAAACTGAGCAGCCGTCATAACTTACTAAAAATAGTAAGTCCGGAAAAGTTACTAGATGCAAATGCATGTCACACCACTACGAAGCTCTCTAAAAACCCAAAAACAATCCAGCAACCAATCTGCAAAACTCCAACATGCAAACCCCTAAATCCTCAAAAGAAACCTCCAAGCAAATGGAAACCCTAATTCTACCCTGACTAGCCTACAGGCATCCGGGAATAGGCTAACAATCACTGGAAAGTGCAGTGCTAAAAATGGGGAGATTACAGCATTGCATCTTACTTTCAGTTGGAAGTGATTTTCAAAAAAAATGAAGGGTGTATATTACACTTTGCAACAAAAAAACCCAAGCCAACTCATCCTCTAAACAAAGATGTACCAACCATGGCACTATGCCCCTTGACTGATCCACACAACACATCAGTATAACTAAAAGATACAATGCTACCCATCCTTGATAGTTTCAAACTAATCTCATGCTCTAGACCACTTGCAAAGTGCACTTGCTTACCTTCGTATGACAGCCTAGACATTATTACACCCGCTGCCCCTTAGCTTGTTGTTCCACACTGGCTTAAGACACTATGATAGCCCCAAAAACATCCTTTTCATGCATACTTGGGCCCTCTATCACTGGGCAATCAAGTCTTCTAAAGGCACCGGTTAGCTTATTAGTTTTCAAGGTATACCAATTGCAACTTTTGATCTACCAACATATAAATTCATAGTAAATTCCTTGCCATTCAACCGGAGCTTGTACTGATTCTTGCATCTAAAGTAGATACTAGATAGCATCACTCATGTACAAGAGGACTAGCAAAAATCAAATCACTTACATCCAATGGCACAACATCAACAACTACTTCATCCTTTACTCCAGGTGTAGACCAAACATGAAACACCATGACCCCAATGATCTAGAGGACTTTGTCTCAATTTTCCAGATAATTTAACCTCAAGTCACAAGTGTTCCAAAAACAATCCACAGAAGGTTCAAGTGACTTGTAATAAATTTTCTATAAACAATAAAATCTTAAGAAAAATAAACACAGACTTCCTGAAATAGAACTTGAAAATTCAGTTCATCATACGTTGAAATGTGCCAAGGCATTGGTTAGTCCAAAAGGCATCATACAAAACACATAATGGCCATGGTGAGTTCTAAAAGCTGTCTTAAACTGTCACATTTTCTAACCCTATCTGATGATATCCTGATCTCGTATCAATATTTGTAAACACAAATGCCCAATGTAACTAGGCCAAGACAATTCATCCATTCATGGAATAAGAAATCTATTTTTTGTGATCATCTTGTTTAATTCCTCGTAGTCAATGTGCATGCTGAAGGAATCCTTCCGCGTTAGTGTTACTAGCAAGGCAAAGGACTCTTACAAGGCTAGTGTCTAATAACACTTTTTATTTTTATTTTAATAAATATTAATATATTTTAATTTGGGAAAAGGGACATGACACCATGCAAGCCTTTCACAAATTAAATTGAAAAATGAAACATGACTCACCCTTAGAAAGCAACGTGTACATTTTGTTTGCTCATGTCAGCTTCTTTACATTGCCTTACCTTTCTCTGAATTTAATCAGCTGATGTCCTTCCTCAGATTTCATGTACAGCTAATCCAAGTTCATGCAGAACTCCCCCAAAGTCTTCAACTATTGTGTACCAAAGAACACATCAGCCCTAACTAGAACCACAACATAAAATTAAATGCTTTACTAACATTTCTTTTGTCAAGGGACTTGTTGGCACTCTGCATCTCCCCTCATTGATATATCACAAGATTCGGATGAGCTCAGCTAGAGCTACCTCACTACATTATCAAGGTTTAGGTGCCCTTACATGCCACTCGGGTTCCTTTATTCCTACACTTAAGAGTCTAAGACACCTATCAACATCATAGTAACATGCTCTGTTCCTAAATTTAATCTTCTTTCGTCCCTTTGTCCCTCCTAGATCCATCTAGCCCCTTTAGATCTCATGTATTTTATTGATTAATTATGGCCAACCTCCCCAATCATTGAGGGTAAAGTACATTATTGCTATTTTCTAAGACAAATCCACCTTCACCATCCATACCAGTGAAGTCGCATATTTGAGTTTTGCCTAATTTTTGAAGACCATATTTATTCCTTAATCATCAGGCCTTGTTGAAATATGATCGTTGAATCATCTACATCCTTGCTAATTACAATAGACATATCTGTGGCCTTCGAAATTCTCCCTCTCAAGATGAGAAAGAAGACTTTACCCAAAGGAACATGTAATATCCCACTCGTTTGCTAAAAACAGTTGCACAAGACATGCATTAGTATGAAGAATGATAATAAAGATTTAAATAAATTAATAAATGAATACAAGGCCAACCTCCATTTAACAAAGATAAAATATATTAAACCTAGCCGATTTGTATAAGAAGATTAAAATTAATTCCTAGCCGACCTGCCTAAAGGAATTAAATCACCCAAGTTAATAATTAAAAAGGCAGTGAATCATATTTATAGAGTGGTTTTGTTTAAAAGTGGCAATTGGAAAAGGAAAGGATGCACTCCTTGTCAAGAGGTATTGTGAAGTGATATAAATAGAATGGGAAATTTGAGAAGGCATGGATCATTTGTAGCAGATTTATACATTTGAGAATAGCAGATCTGAGTGCTCTAAGGAGCCAGCAATCAGACCTCTCATGGACGCATAATTCAGTGATAAAAATCAGATACAGCGCCTCACATAAGTTGCATGCAAAAAAGGTTATATTCAGAAACAGCAGTCAATTAAAGGCATCAGCCTATTACAGTTTCATTCGCATGAGTTTAGAGAAATAAAGATCAGATACAGCGACATTACTATATTATCTATTTCCATTCTAGAGTCAATTATTCATTCAGACTTATTTCAGAATTTAAATCAGAAAATTGATAGTATTATCATTGTCTTAACACCCATTTTTTTTCATATCTATAAACGGGCTAGTATGATCAGAAATTAGAGTGTTCTCTAGAGATTTATGACCTTTTATACTTGCTCTATCAAAATTATTGTTTCTTGGCATATTTGATATCTTCATCTATAAATATAAAGGCAAAATACAAGATAAATCCATAAGGGACATTACAGAACAAGAAGCTAGAATGGGACTTGAAGATTTAGACTTGCGGATTTGCTACAATACAAGAGACAAGAGACTTAGGAACAAGCACCTACCTAAGTTGCTAGGCTACCTCTTCCCCTCCAAAGTCTCAACCAAACATTGAACCTCATATCACACAAGCTCTAGTCAAAGGGGGAGATTACTACGGCAATAAGTTCCCAACCAATAATTACTTCTTTGCCCTTTACCTTTTAAATATTTGTTTCTTACATTGGTCAATACTGCCTTCTTTCCAACAATGAATAAACCAGTCGCTCTTTTATAGCCTTGCATTTACATTATGTTATTCAGTTATTGTATGCATTATTTTCTACACACTATACCTACTTGATGCCCACTTAACACCTTCCTATTCCCTTTTCTGCCTTTCCCTACGCATAAAGGTTGACCTAGTACAGTCCATAGTACATACATCTTTGGTGACTGATGTGGATCTTACCCTTCCTTTGGTGGGGTTTTTGGTGAATGATGTGGACCTTACCCTTCCTTTGATTCGATCATTTCTATGTTTCCTTTATTTTCTGAATTTATATTCTGCCAAACCTCATTTCCTAGTTCTTATGCCTGCTACCTGCCCATCCAAAATATACATTTTGGTGATGCCAAGGTTAATCTTACCCTCCCTTTGGTTGGGTCATCTTTAAGTTCACTCATTTTTTTCTTAACATACTTCCAATCAAATCTTATCTTTACTCTACTCTCACCTCCTCAAGTCCAATACTTAACTTTTAAATTCCAAACAATTCCCCTGGGGGCTTTCAAAGTGGGGTCTTGTTCACCAAACTGGTGTTTTTCCTAGCTGTAACCTAAAAAAAAACCTTTACGTCTAGCTTTAATTAGTACAATTGTTAGACAGTGAACAAAATGAATGAATGAATGAATGAAAGATTTTAATAAAGTCCACAAGACCAAGCAATCAAAGGGACCAAGAGCCACAACCCTAAAACATTTTCATACTCTTTTCAATGTCAAATCTTCTCCTATGGATCTTGATCAAAAACTTGTTGTTTTACTAAGCCTCACTTCCCAAAAAAAAGGCAGTTATGTTGTCCACTTTCAGGTTGCTTTCATACTTGATACAGATATCATTGTAGGCTGCACACTCCATGATGAAGTGTCATTCTGTCTCCACCAACCCCTTGTTGCAGGATAGACATGTTCTCATCTCCCATTCTTCCTTAGGTATAGCCCATCTACTGGTCTTGCACGTAAGATGATGTGATCCAATTCTCAACTAGGCAATTAACAACTTCGCTTTCCCCTTTATTGCAGCTCTCATGTATACCTTTTCGTCGTATTTCCATGTGCATTAAACTCTTCAATATAGTACACTTTCTTCCAACCACTTTGCTTTGTCCACATGGCAGTCCTAAATTTTTCTATCACATATTTTGTTTTATTTCCTCATTGGTGTTTGGACATTCTTGCAATTTAATGTCCCCATTTACTCATCCATTTGTTGTTATGTTTCATCCATGTGTTCTTCCTTTGGCTTAGTTCTCCCTCCACAACCATTCTGGGCCAGTGATGGTTCTCCATAATTTGAACCCTTTTTAGATAACTTAATGTCTGAGTTAAGTGCCTGCTTCAACCAAAAGAATCTCATATGGAACTGTAGTTTTATTTTGACGCTACATATGATTAAATGCTTTTGAATTCTTTCTAATTGCCTCCATTTGTGATTTGGCATATTACACCCCCATACACACCCATTAAGGATTATCACCACGGCAAGTGAGCCAAAAAGGATTTCCTTGGTTTTCTAGTCCCATAATTCAGCATTCCTGCATTTGTTTTGCACTACGTATGAAGTTTTCCAACCCCCTGTATCCTTTTTGCCCTACAAGTCTCCCAACTAAGCCTATTGTGGAAATCAATCCCAAGGCACTTGTATTCTTCTACTATTTCCAACAGGCTTCCTTCGAAAAAAAAAGCAAAATTGTTTCCTTTTTCTTCTTAATGAAAAGATTAAGACTTTGGTTTTGTTGGAGTTCACTTGCATCCCAACCTTCTAGCAAAAGAGTTCTAAGGCCCTTGGATGTGCTCTCAAACCATGAGCTGATTTTGCAATTAGGATGAGATGCATCCCCTCCCAATAGCTTTGTTTAACCTGTCATGCCCCCGAAATAACAACACTAAAAACCCTAACATTGAAATGCAAATGAATAACAATATAAATATCAAAAATATAAATATAAATATTAACAATTTAAATATTATAATCATTATAATATGATACGAAAAATATTAATAAAATATATAAAAAACTAATATAAAAATAAATATAATAACAATAAATTAAATTTGTAAATATAATAATAAAATAACAAACATATAATATATAATATAAAATATATATAAACATAAACTAACACACATGGGAGGCAGCGATCCATTTTAAATAAAGGTAGACATTATAAAGGCAGGAGCGCTGTGCATTAAAAAAGAGGATGGGGTCAAAAGAAGGCAGCACTTAAGTAAACAGCAGTTAAAAATAATTAAGGTAGTAGTTAGAGTTATCAAAGGGAGCGATGGAGTGGGAAAGGATATGACTATTTGGAAGGATGCCTCTTCTCTCAGCCACAAGGTATAAAGGGATATAAAATCAATCAAAAAATACACAACAGAAATTCTGAAGAAAGGAAGAGCGGATTAGAAATAAGAAAAATGAGGAATGGAAATAATAAGTAAGTTTAAGATAATTATCAGTAAGGAATAGATTCTGAGTTTTAGAACAGATATAAAGAGTAAATAAATATGGATCTGCATCCAGAAAAGGCAGCAACAGAAATATAATCAGTGATTGGTATGCAGTGGTTATTTATGCATTTACTACATAATATCTGCTAGTCACTATGTATATAAATATATATCTAAATATATAAGTTCGTTTAAGGTAATTATTAGAAGACTGAAATAAATTATAATTATAATTATAATTATATATATATATATATATATTATGCAATAATGATGCTTGCAATAATTATTAATCCTTATTAGTAATTATTCAATTGAAACTAATCTGTTTGTTTCTCTTTAAACAATATCTTTTGAATTTTGAGAACAGATCGATTAAAAGAGAGAATATAGAGAGCAGCAAACATCTACAGGAAAAGCAAACAAGAAAGAATCAGAAATAAATAATAATAAATCTGCATACACACAAAAGTCTGATTTCTTGAACCGGTGGTATGAGATCTATTTCACATGTTACATGTTGTAGCATAGTTTAATATAAGTAACTGTGATTATTAATTTAGATATTCAAGATGCTAATGGTACACATCTACTCTAACTGCTTCCTTATACCAGTAAATATTATCAATATTTGTTGTCATATGCCTTGAATGCTTGGCCATGATAGAAGGAGCTGAGACTACAAGAGGGGAACGGTGATGGGGCACTCTCCTAGGTATGCCACCTCGAGTGGGGACCTGATGAGCCCCATGGAGCCAAGAGGGTACTGCCTTTGGGCTTAGGAGAGATGGCATTTTCAGGACACCCATTGGAATCTCACTCCTCCATCATGGATAATCAGCACAGGGAGCCAGATCATAGGGAGAAGGAAATGATTGGCAAGATGAGGGGATAACGGAAAAGACACCTCCTAGATAGATCACCTCATATGAATGGCATGCGCCACATGAGGCCAAGGGAGATGGTATATCCCCTTGGGTCTAGGGAAAAAGGGTCCAAGGCACCCCATCAAGCCGCATTCTCCCATTTTCTCCTATGATTGAACCCCCCAAGGATGTTAGAGTACTTTGTGATTGAATTAATGATTGGCCCTGAGTTTATTAATATCTAATTATGGAAATCTGCTAATTATTATTATTGTGGTAAATGATTCTAATCTACTAATCAATTTGATTACAGTAAATAGTTCTAACTTGTGTACAGGGCTTCAATCAGAAGAAAGGTATTATCTAACCCTGTTGTTAATCAGCACAGGGAGCCAGATCATAGGGAGAAGGAAATGATTGGCAAGATGAGGGGATAACAGAAAAGACACCTCCTAGATAGATCACCTCATATGAATGGCATGCGCCAAATGAGGCCAAGGGAGATGATATATCCCCTTGGGTCTAGGGAAAAAGGGTCTAAGGCACCCCATCGAGCCGCATTCTCCCATTTTCTCCTATGATTGAACCCCCCAAGGATGTTAGAGTACTTTGTGATTGAATTAATGATTGGCCCTGAGTTTATTAATATCTAATTATGGAAATCTGCTAATTATTATTATTGTGGTAAATGATTCTAATCTGCTAATCAATTTGATTACAGTAAATAGTTCTAACTTGTGTACAGGGCTTCAATCAGAAGAAAGGTATTATCTAACCCCGTTGTTATTTAAATTGAGGAAAATTAGGGCAAATTTGGGACACTCCCAATTAGGGGACATTACATAACCACTTATCAATTTTATCAATGAATAACCCAAACAAAGTGGGGGAGAGAGGGGAATAGCATAATTGCTTAATAATATACAACAAAGCATAATAATATATTTACCTATATATAGTTTAAGAAAATTGTATACCTGGATTGACCAATTAATTTTTGTATGCCTCGTTTTATTAGACTACCCTGTATACTATTAAAAATAAACTCATGGCATTTATGTTGTTCTGATCACTGTCTGACAAATGTATTAAGTACAGTTAAAGGTAACGGTTGCTTTTTAGGTCACAGCGAAGACACCAATTTGGTGTACGAGATCCTATGTTGAAACCAACAAGGAGTTTTTTTCATCATTTACCTAGTATATTTTTCAAATTTCCAGTATGCCTGGGTTTTGATCTCATGACCAAGTAATTCAAACTTGACAATCCACCTATCCCAGGAGTACTACATTCCAGAAAAATTGAATTATTCCTTTGAAACTTCCACGCACAAGTTTAACAAAGCAAGCAATGGCTGACATGATATTTTGATGGTGTGAACAAAAATCAAGCAAAAATTTAGCGTAATTGCAAATATTTTGAAATTTTGAAACTGGTAATATTTTTAGGCAAAACAGAAAAGAGAGATAAGTGTGAAGTTTAAGTCAACGGTTGCTTAAAGAGAAAGTATATGTTTTGGATGATTTCTACCTCGAGAAAGCCCCCGGAATCAGCGGCGAGGGCCTGCAAAGCCTTCTCTGCCTGGTTGAGCTTTAAGCCCGCCTTGCTCGCCACGTCGCCGATGGTCACTCGTCCTCCCAGAGCGTCTACCGCCTTCATAGTTTGGTCTCTTACGGACGACGCCAATTTGTCAGTTTCCAGGCGATTCCCCAGTCTCAGTTGTGCTATAGAGCTTCCCAGGTCTGCTCTGCATACGAAGGGCACCCTCAATGTTCTGTTATTAATTAATTTGATTGTGCTATTTCTGGGGGCCCATGGCAATTCTCTTGAACGAGCCCTGTCACTCAGTCCTTGAGGAGAAGCGTGAAACTTTGTGGCTAATGAAGCGCGAAGATGAAAATGACAATGAAGATAATTTGGGGTATTGAAAACTCTGGCTGATGCAGCGGGAAAGCAGCTGCTGCCAATGCTGATAGCGCCCATGGCTGCAGAGTTAGCCCATACCGATCATTGGGACGGCTAAACGAGTGGAGGGCCTGTTAGTTTTGTTGAGATGGATTTGCTTATCTCTATTATGTGGAACTGACAAATGTGTTCGTTTACGGCTCCGTCATATATCTGCGTCTTCGGATAATATATTACTACTCGGTAGAGCTGAGGCTAGGACAGTGACTCTATTTTCCGCGAGTCTAAGGTAATAATCAAGAATCGTACAAAAGTGAAAGAAATAAATGGATTTTTTATAACAAGTCTAAGGTAATAATCAAGAATCAAATAAAAGTGAAAGAAATAAATGGAATTTTTATAATTATCTTTGGTTAATTAATTAATTTGAACAATGGGGAGATGTAATGGTTATATTGATGATTATATTTGTAGTAAAATGTTAGAGAGTATAAATGGAGGGATGTAGTAGAAGACATAATATTTCATTTACAAATTTAATGTACATACAATAACATTTAAAATTAGGTGTATTAACATTTTTGCGGAGATCATATATGTGATGAAATATACAAAATAGCAATACAAATCAATGTATTCATTGTACGATATTTTTGTATTATAAAATTGTTTATAATCTTTTGATGGATTAATTTGTAAACCTACAAGTTTGTTTGAGTTTGACCACCATTTTACCTTTATTACTTTCAATTGAACTTGACCTTTTGGTAGATGAGTCTAGCGTGCTCTATTTCTTTGGAATTCATTTTATTCCTATACATTGAATGAACTAAAATCATAATTTTGTAGTTACTTTTATTTAAAATTTATACAGTGTAAAAAAATAAAAGATAGTACATTTTAAGTAATATGAATAAAGAAGAAAATAAAATTTGGATATGGAAGACAAATCTCTTTTTGTATTAGATTACTATTAACCAAAATTCACTTATACATCCCAAGGGTTTCAATGAATAGTTAAGAATGGATAATTTGTAAATCATATATTGTAAAGAGGAGAGCGAAAAGAATAAACTAAAGGATATTTGGAAGAGGTTGGATTGAAAGTTGCATGCTTCAAATTGTTATAATGAGAGTGAATGTAGGTGAACTTATTTTTTTATGATAATTATGAATAGATTGTATTGCATTCTATAATAGTGATTGAAGGAGAATGTTGGTTATACATGAAGGTTATTTATTAATTTAACTCTAGATATAGTCGTAAATGTTAAGTCTTGTGTTCCTAATTTACCAATCTCAATTGTAGCTTTACTGTTAGGCCTTAGGATTTATGTATACTAATTGCCCATATCATGGATAGTGGTATTTATATACGATTACTTGGTGATATAAGTTTGGTAGGTATAGTTTTTGGGTTGATTTGGTTTCATGGTGGACCATTGTAGTTATCAATTTATACAACTACATAGAAATGCAAATTTTGTGGTTTAGAGCCAAATTTGTTGACAATACCTACGACCTCTCCAAGAGATTCATTTATAAGGCTTGCATGATTCCATAATTTTGTTGATAGCATTATTCATTATCATTTGCATAGTAGGAGTTCTTATGAAAGTTGATCATCAATACGAGTGATTTTCTTTGTGTGTTTATTGTGATACTTAGTCTGACTAGAAGATTTAGTAGTTTCAATATTTTTGTATTGTGTGGTCTCACTAGATTATTTGTAGCAAAAAAGTACATTGAATTGTCAAATTCTTCTTGTTGAATTGTTGGTAGAAATTTATCGTTTGGTTCATTACTAGTTCTCAATCATTTTGCATCATATTTGCATTACATGTGTTCTACAATGTTTCACAAAAATGTGTTTGAGTTGGAGTGACACCTTGTTGACAAAACACTATTTGTAATGTAGGAAATATAGTAAATTATTTTCATGGCATTTGGTATTTGAGTGTGATGCATAGATAGGTTTGTCCATAAAGAGTGGTAGTTGGGCAAGGTTCTCAATAAGAATTATCACTATGCCACCAAAGCAAATTTGTTGGTGGGGAAATGGCACATAATCTACTATCTATCTTTAATGGTAGCTTTGGTCATGGGTAAAAGTGCATAATAGTGTCACACATTCAACCAACAAAATAGTTTCACTCAAAATAATTTTGTCCTAAACTATTTTGAGCAAAACAATTTCACCTGAAACTACTTGGCACCTATGTGACACAAAGAGTTTCATGTGAAACTCTTTTGCCTAAAATTTCTAAATAGGTATAATTTAATTTTAAAATCTAAAGAAGCTTGAATTTGCATGCAATATTTCACCTGAAACCTTTTTAAGCAAAAGTACTTTGGCTAAAACACTCTAACCTAAAAACTATCTATGCAACAATCTATGTGATAGCTTTTAAACCCCTCTTTTAAAACAAATTCAACAATGTTCAACTTCAACTCCAAATTTCTTTAACCAAGGACACTTTTGTGAAAATATGAAATACCCTTTATAGAGCTTTGAGTCTAAAATAAATGATTATTTTTACTATGATTTTTTAAAATCTATTGCAAGTAAGTTATTATAATCAAACACTAGCTCCTGCAATGTCGAGCGCTGCTGCAGCTAGGGTTCCTGAAACTGGGCGGGAGTCTTCTACCTACCGCTTTCGAAATTGTGTGAGAGACAATGCAGATAGGGTGCAATCCTTTACAGCGATGGTTGGTGGACAGACTTCAGAGGGGAAAAAGGAGGGAAGCCCAACAATACACCACTGAATAGGCATGCAAACGGTTGGGGTTCCCATGGAAATGAATGCAGACGATGCCACTTGCAAAATATGGTCGACTCTTTGCTTGGCCTGTGGCCTTCTTCTGGGAACAGTTTGGGGGCGACGAAGTCCTTGGTGGGGATCAATGGAGGCTCAAATACTGATACAAATGCCACATTACTCCCAAGGGTAAAACCCCTCAAATGTGCCAACTCCACTCCCACAGTAAATTTGGGGGGTGATGTCGCACGGGAAATTGCAGAAAACGAAGATTTCTTTGTGAAAAGAGGTTTGATCGAGAGGTTCAGAGGGCTATGGCTTAGCCTACTTGAGCTGCACAATTGGATAGCAAAAACATGGAGGCCCATTCTAGAAGGAAATCTTCATATTTACCCTTGTGCTTGTGGATTCTTTGTGGTGGTTTTTGACAGAGTTTGAGATCGCAACACAATTTTATACAATTATGAGTGGAGCTATAAGGAAAACTTGCTTATGTTGAAACCTTGGTATCCTGTATTTAACCCCGCATCTGAAATTTTTGCTACAACTCTGATCTAGGTAAGACTTCCAAACCTTCCACTTCAGTTTTGGTTTGATTCTTGTTTTGAGGCTTTGGGCAATTCGCTGGGGAAATTCCTTGTTGCTGATAAGAGGTCATCAAACTACCTACACACAACCTATGCCTGAATCTTGGTGGAGATTGATATTACTCAGGATCTCCCAGCTGATATCCTTCTCAAAACTGTCGGTGGGTGTTGGAACTAGATGTTAGATTATGAGGGGCTTCCTTTCCGTTGTTGTAGATGCTTTAGTACGGGTCACATGGCAGCTCAGTGTGCAAAGAAGAAAGTTGATGGGCAATCCACTTGGTGGAAAGAGGTCTCTCTACACCACTACTTGGTATCTCTACACCACTACTTGGTAGAGAAAGAAGATACCTCTTGTAAGGATACTTTTGCACAGACTTCCAATAAGAAATTTGGTGGGGTCAAATGTCTAAAGGATCCACCTATTTCAAACAAAGGAGGGGTTGGGGCAGATCCGCCTCCATCAAAGAAGGAAAATGTAAAGCTTGCAAAGGTTCACAACCAGATTGGGGGTGCAAAAAATCAAACTGAAGTCTCTGAGTTTGAGCCCCCTGAAGAGGGAAACTTACACACGAAACTTTCAGATGTGGGATCGACTGAAGGGACAAAAGAAGACCGTTGGACTTTGGTGCAAAGAAAAAGAAAGAAAAATGAATTAACTCCCAACATGTGACTCTGTCCCCAAAAAAAATGTGGAATCAAAGCCAATGGATGTGTGTAATGACTACCTAGAATCTCATCTTTGAGTTATTAATGTAAATGGGTGATATCCCCTTTGATAGCACTTACCTATATAAAAAAAAAAAGTTATTATAATCAAACATGAGGCTATTTAGAAATTAAAAAACATTTAAAAATAATTTTATTTTATTTTTAAATGTATAGTGTGCTAAAGGAGAGAACCTTCTATGAGAGGGCATATTTTTTTAAAATAAAAAATTAGACAAAAATTGACATCTCACGAAAACTATGATATTTTGATTAAGTTCAACTTTTAAAAATTATTAAAAGATAAATATTCATTAAAAAAAATTCATGCACTAGATTTTCAAGTCATATATGTGAGGAAAAAAATTATGTGTTTTTTTAGCAACATCCCATTGACCTCACTTTTAAAAAAATAATAATTATTAAAATTCTTCTCTCAAATTTATAAAAAAATATATCCAACTAATTTTTTTAAAAAATAAAAAAATATAAACATAAACATCATTTTTAGATGGTCAAAGTTGAAAATTTGTATTTACATTGATCATTTCCTTTATAAAATTGCGACATGGTCCTAAACTTTTACCCTTCTATGAAGCTCGTCTCATCTACGAGATGTATTTTATGTGTTTCATGTCTTCTTAAAATGTTGTCAGTGATTATCCTTATAATGATTGTACTTCTTTTAGAATTTTGAGGGCCAAAGTTAAGGAATGTAGTTAAATACAACAATTCATGTAAGAACAAGAGCAAGGAGGGGATTTAGTTTGTGTGATAGTATACTTTCAAGCATATTTATTATACAAGTAATCAAGTAGAATTTTCTAGTTCCTTGAATGGTCGTATTCAAGGGTTGCTTTAAGGAATGATCATTTAAATGGTCTATAATTATAGTAAGTTCTAGTTTTTGTTTTAATGACAATGTATAGTTTGGAGCATTTAACTTTAAGGGGAATGTTCATCTTGTCAAAAATATTATGTTGTATTATCGATTGAAGTGTAGTGTAATGTAAATGTGGAGGTACCATGTTCATCTCATTTGTTGTTTTCAACATCATACCAACCCAACATGTGTAGTTCACTTAGATGCACATTGTTAGTAAGTCACATTTATAATAATAAGTCTCATTCATTCATTTATGGTGTATGTCTTGTGTTTATCTCATTATTAGTATCTTCTTCATCTTCATCGTTAGCTTATGTTTTAGTTGTGTGATTGATATGTTGTGCATGGTATGTGTTTGTATTCACATGATTCTAACTTGTGATTATATCATCTTTTTAGGATATATATCTATTTGTACATCATGAAAATGCTTGTACATGGAAGTAGCTTACTCCAACATAATATTTTAAAATGTTTAGAATCTTGTTTTGGAATGGTGTAAAGTCTAGGGAATACATTCAAAATTGATTTTTTCTCCTCTCTTTCCACTTGGATCCTTTGTAGAATTCAGAATATGAGAAGGATTGTGCATATTCAAATGGCATTATTATTTCTAGTTGTGGAGAGTGTTGCATATAAGAATATAGGTAGGTAGACTATAAATTATTTTAATTTACAATTCTTGATATTTGATGAGATACTGATTAGCAAATATTTAATGACAAAATATTGGTTGCAAATAACAAGAGGAATTTTTGGAGCATATGACATATTTCTTGTGATCCTATATTGCAATATACATTAATCTCCATCATGAAATTTTCAACAATGTGAAGCATGTCTAAAATGTTTATACTTATTTTGAGGAGTTGAGTCTGGTACTTAACATCTATTTCAATGTTGTTGTGGTATGGGTCATATTTGATCTTGTATTATAATACATCTTTGAAAATACTTCTACTTACATATAAATCACAAACTTTCCTTCTATATGGAATTTTTGAATTATTAAAATATCTAAATCTACAATTCTGTGTGGAAGATTTTTTGTTATAATTTGATATCTTATAGGAAGCTAATTGTGTGATCACTATATTTACATTTCCCTCCATGAGCATGGGTTATTTGTAATATTGGATTCACTCATACTATGAGCATCTCTTCTACTAGAGTGATACTTTTCAACATGTTTGGTTGTTCACCTAGGAACATAGTATTAGATGTGGAAAATCAATGTATGTCTTTCTCACTAAAACATATTCTACAAGTAGATTATGTTGGAAGTGATTATGTAAAGAGGGAGATTATTGGAAGGTTGGCATTGATGATGTTGTCTAGAAACATGAGCATGGCATGTAGAACGGTATGTACATTTTGCATGATCAAGTGTTGTCATTGATGTCAACATTTTTGTGAATCATTCCAACATGAATTAGAAGTATTTTTGAAGACTTTTGTACAAGATAAGTTGGTCTGGAAAGTATAGCTACAAAGGGAAATTCCTAAGTATCAAATCTGCTAGTATAGTGGTTCAGTGCGTTAGTTTTTGGGTCTGCACTCCACTGCAAATTGAGAAGTCACTCTGTGATTCTAATAGTGTTTTGATGATCATTAAATGTATCTAAATCCAAGAGTTTGAGTTGTTTAGTGAAGTATTTAGGAAGATGAAGTATTCAGGAAGATATGATTGGCAGAGTTTAGTTCTATATATTGCAGTTGTTTTTTGTACAGAGTTTTGGTGTGGGAGATTTTGCATTACTTTGCAAATAATTATTTCATGTTGCAATGTTAAAGATAAGCTTTGATATGTTGGTTGAGTGGAAATTCAAAGTGA
This sequence comes from Sequoia sempervirens, assembly GCA_007258455.2. Classification (NCBI taxonomy): domain Eukaryota; kingdom Viridiplantae; phylum Streptophyta; class Pinopsida; order Cupressales; family Cupressaceae; genus Sequoia; species Sequoia sempervirens. The sequence continues at coordinate 165,491,324 of VDFB02379711.1, forward strand.
GACCAAGTTTTGAGTCACACATATGGCAAATTGGGTAAACAGATGAAGGTTTTTGTGTTTACGTCTTATTTAGGGCCGACCTAACACGTTTGAAGGATTAATATGTGTTGCAAACTTATGTAAGACCTATATTGGGTCCATCTTGACCTATCTTGAGGAAAAAATAATTTTGAATTAAGGCGCAAGATGTGGATGAAATGTTTTAAGGACAACAAGTTTAATTTTGTGTGTTACTTCTAATTAGGCCGACCTAATTGAAGTTACACTTGATATGGATATATATATATAGGAGATTGATTTCAGTGTTTTGAGATAGATGCAAGTGTGGTGCAGGTAATGTGTGAAAAGTGACATATATGGTTTGAATTTAATTAGAGTTGTGTGAATTGTGTTGCAAAGTGAGTGAATACAGAGTAGAGCAAAGCATTGATCCAGATCAGTGCAAAGATTGTTTTGTACTTCATTGGAACTATAATCCAATATACAATAGATGCATTTGTAACAATTCAACCGGCTATGAGCCACCCCTTCTTTCTTCTATCTTATTCACTATGGGTAGTGAGTCCACCTGCAGTGAGTATTTATGTAATATACTATATTCGGATATAATATATTGTGAGCTAACCCTCACTGTGGTTTTTCCCATTTCGGGTTTTCCACGTAAAAATCCTAGTGTTCATGTGTCATGTGATTTTGTGGATGTTTCATGCTTTCATTCATTATTGCAATTAAATATATTTTGGTAATCAGATGGCTAATGTCTAAATGGTTTAAAGGAATGTTGATTCACCCCCACCTCTCAATATTTTGAGTGTTAAACATATTATTGTTTGATTAATGGATAGACATGTCAAGTAACATTTCTTATATATAGTGTATGTTTTTAAGTTTGATCGTTCATCTATTCTATGTCAAAAAATTGGATTATTTCATGAAGTTAGTGTTGGTGTTTGATAATATTATATTTTGAGATTATAATCTTGCATTGGTTTATCTTTATGAGTTGCATAGTAGAGTTGCTTTTTGTTTTAGCTTATTGATGGATCTATTATTTGGAAAAAATTGATATATACATTGCAAATGATGGTGGACATTTATTTCATCTTTATTACAAGGATAATAAGTCTAGCTTCTCATGCAACTTTTTAGGGGGTTGGGATTGAGATTTTTATAGGGTAGAGTTCCTCATCTATAAAGTAAAATGGTATGTTACATTGTTAATATTGTTAAAGAGTTAAGTTATATATTTTATGACATAGATATAAATAACTTGTATCTAAAAAAATAGTTGCAAATTTACATATACAATTTTCCATGTTAAACGATGGATATAGATCTAGTTGTTCTTGTCATGGCAGAAGTCATTGATTTTACTAAGTAAGAAAATAATCTCTATAGTGAAATATATCTCTCAACCTTAGTGATCATTACTTTCAATTATGCTTCATTCTTATATGTGTAATTTATACATAACAGTGTGAAGAGGAATTTCCTAAACAATACATTTTATGGCCTCCTCACTAAATTTTTTTGTATTGATAATTAGGTAACGAGATACAGTTCACAGATTGAGCATTCTAGCTTGCTTTACATCATATTATACATTTTTAGCTTTCTTTGCAATGTCAAAATGTATATATATATCCACAAAATAGTTCGATATTATCCCAGGAAGATACTTGCATAACAGCCTATATAACAAAAGAGTGAGGTGTATCCTTAATCATGTACTATACTATATATCAAAAAAGGTTAAGCTACCACGAGATTGTTTAACCGTTGTAGTTGTTTCTATTCACCTCCAAGTCTCCACACTCAACCTCCTGAGTAGTAGGGCGTACCACTGAGATATCCTTTGAAGCCTATGCCACATTGTAGATCTCCCTTGGTTTGTTGCCAGCCCCCTCGTTCCTAGCAACTGCATCATTTAAGACTCTTTGGAATTCTCTTAGAACCCTGAGGAAGGTCTCTGAATCATTCTGGATATGATGCCAGGTATGTCCATACTTGAATTCTTTTTTGTTAACCATCACTACTCCATCTGTTATCAACCTCATGAACTTTGACATCAATATTTCCTGTGAACCCCAAATCTGCATGTTCTTCAAACAATGACCACCATTAGCTTGGTTAGTCTAAAACAAGCAAACCCAAGATTCCTATGAAATAATAAATCATGTTAATCATGCAATAAAATGAAACAATGGAAACTAAACAAAGCATATAAAACATGATCTAACTTTATCTCATAGTGGATTGGTGCTATTGTGGAAAATAGCCCTTTCCCAATCCTTGCTTAAGCTCCATGTTGAAAATGCTATGAAGAATTATATGAAATGCTACGATGATAAATGGGAAAAATTAGCTCCCCAATGAAGAGAGTAACCTTGCATGATATTGTAGACGAGATACAAAGATTGTGGAGGATTTGATGATGAATAAAGCCTTCCATTTATAGATTATTTTGATGAGAGGAATAGCCAAATGGATGAATGTGGGACAAAGATTTAGCCAATGATATGAAGCCACTTGTCATCATGTGAGAGGTTGAGGAATGAGCACATTTTGGTCAATGTGCCAAAAAGAGGGAGATTTCAAATTTGAATTTGAGAGTAAATGTTGAGTTTGACCTTTGCAAAGGGACATGTAAAAGCCATGTAAGAGCTCATAAATGCTTTGTTGGATGTACAAGTCCACTTGTTTTTGAATTCAAACTTGAGGGAATATTCTTCAAAGATGCCATGTTGATGGGAAATGTTGATTTTATAAATGGATTAAAATGATTGATTGGTGCAAGTGGGAAAAGCTAGAGGATGTGATGGGTGGTTAGGTTAGGTTAATCAGGATTAGATTAGCTTAGATGATGTTTAGGTGATATTGACCAATTTGATTTAAATACCTTGATTTATTTAAATCAAAAGGGATGGAATATGCTTTTGAGACTTAATTAAATAAAGGTTTGATTTATTTAATCAAGGAGGGTGATGTTAGGATCAAGTTGATTTATTTAATTTAAATTGATAACTTTAGAAGATTGACCAAATAAACCCGATTTATTTAATTGATGAGCGAATGTGATGCATAATGTCAATTTGACGTGTCTACATTTTGCCCCTCTTTGAAGGAATGTACTTGTTGCGTTGGTTCAAAGAATAAACTTACCACGATCAAAATTCAAAATTTTTATGATTTTTTCGGATGCCCTAGCGAAAAGAAGTACACTAGTACATTTCCCCCTCGAGAGATCGAGCAAAAAGATTCGATTTGAGGGTCGATCTCGCGATAAAGAGGTTCAAAATGGATGGTTATGGATGGTTATGATGATGATGCAAATGAGATGGTTTTAAGATGCTTAGAATAACCAATCTATATTATCCTAAACAACTTAAATGATGATATGATGTGATGATGGATGAGATGGATGATGTGATATGCTATGATTATGCAATGGATGTTCTATGCAGATGCTTAGACTAACAGATCTATATTATGATGATTAACATGCATGTGAGATAATATGTTGACTGCTGATGGTTTGTGGATGTAAGATGGATGCATTGAAGATGATTAACTATTCATGATGTGATGTTAGTGTAGAAAAGATGAAATTAGATGATGACAAGAGGATCCAACAAGTCCATGATCTGATGAGACCTTATTAGGGATGATGATGAGAAATGATGATGATGATTTGCTTATCAAGGATTGGGATTTTAAAAGGGCTACTTACCTTATTTTTGATAACACACGTAGGTACGATGCATCAAGGTATAAAGAACTATGATGGCATTGCACCAAGTGCGATGGAATTTGACTCAACAAATAGATAGGAGTATTCTTGTTCACACTTGGCATAAGGAAACCTTGCTAGGACGTACCTAACAAAGCAAGTATTTGCCAAGTTATTTTACAAGAATGTCCAACAAGCATAGCAGACAAAAGGATAATGATCGTTGCCCCATTCCTATCTCTCTAAATCCTTCGTTCGGATATCATCGAGAGGTCCTTAGAATGAGCGCAATAAGATAAATCAAAAGAAAAGATCAAGTACGCAAACAAGCCAATGTTCTTCATACCTTCAGCCAAAGGGATGTGTTTTGATAGGATAAGAATCCAAGGTGATATCCAAAATGATGCCCATTGTCGAAACGATATATCCTAGGACATGCATTGTATAGGATGATGATGGTTTGATAAGTTGATTGATAGGCTGTTGATATAAGGTCAATTGACATGTTTACAACTGATCAAGAGTTTGATTTTGTTTGTTGTTTGCTTTTGATTTTATAATTGAATTTGCTTTTGTTGATTGCTATGATTGTTTCTGTTTGTTTTTCCAAAGGATGAAGGTGATGATCAGTTTATTATGGATGATTGATTATTGCGAGTGAAAGCGAAATGGGACGGATGGATTTTTTCAAATATTTGGATGTTTTTGACATTTTGGAATGTTTTGAGGTTTTTTGGTGTTTTCAAGATTTTACAAATGTTTTGGGGTTTTCTAAGATTTTATGAATGTTTTTGGATTTTGATGTGATTTTGGATGTTTTTGGATTTTGATGTTTTTTTGAATGTTTTTGGATTTTGATGTCTCGGGGGCTGATCAGAGATTAGCCTTGCCTACGTTTAAGCTCAGAGACGACGTAGTTCAGATTCCATGTTTTTGCTATTTTTTGATTTTTTTAGTGTTTTTGGATTTTTTGATGTTTTGGATGTTTTTGGATTTTTCGCATGATTTTGACATTTTGGATATGGATATGTCTGATGATATCAGTGCTCTGTTTAGGATTTTGTTGAAAACCAAGCTAAGGTTGATTGATCAGATCGATGGATTGATGATGACATTATTGAGGATGCACAACAATGCAAGGATTTGATTGATCAGGATTGATGATGATAACATTGTTGAAGATGCACAACAATGCAAGGATTGTGTTTAAGCAACACAAGGATTGAGATGTCGATCGGATTGATGATGATAACATTGTTGAGGATGCACAACAATGTAAGGATAGTGTTTAAGCAACACAAGGATAGCCCGAGGTGATGATTTTTTGATTGGATTTGATTGATCATGATTGATGAAGCTTGATTTGGAACAAAAGTTGTTCGAATGATTTGATGTGACGTTGACATGCATATTAGATGCGACTGATATCAATTATTTGGATCAATGTTCAATGAAAGATGAAGACTGATAATGAACATCTTCTTGTCAAAATATGCCATGGGCTAGTGATTTGGAATTTTGCTCACGAGTGGTTTTTGACCAATTTTATTTCACGTTTTGCCAATGTTCAGATCACCACATAAGTTGGAGGATATAGATCAAGTTTTATTCTCGAAGCAAGATGTAAATATCTTCCCCCAGTGTCTAGCAATGTACGAAATGTCATGGGTGGATGCCTGGATGGGTGTATGGATGGATGGATATGGTAAGCATGCAAAGGATGCCAAAGATTATCTTGTGATAAGATAAGGTGTTCGGATAAAGAATGCTCATTTGGATTATGCTTCATGGCTCAGATAATGCTGCATAGGATAGGATCAATAAAAATGACCCATGTCAAGATGTTTACCATAAGCAAGCATAAAGTGTGCCCCAAACTTTCATCAAGATCAAGATAACTTGGATGATGGATGCAAACCGATAAAGATGGATTGGATAAATGGTTCATGGATGAAATGGATTTATTATGGATAAGATGGATGGAATGCTCGATTTATTATGGATCGGATGAGATGCTTTCACCTGAACTAGCGTACATAGATGCTCGATTCCACACATGATGCCTATTTGTTAGGTTTTCATCATGGTCTTGCCCAAAGTGCCACCGTAGTGGTTTTCACTAGAGGACATTTTTTTCTCTTTACTGTTTTCAATCCTTTTTCTGATTATTTTTTTGGATTTTCATATTTTTTGCTTTTTTTGTATTTTTTTGAAATATTTTAAGCTCATGCTGAATCACAAGGTGTTGCTGATGTAGATGCCCCTGTCATAATGTGCCATCAATATCCTGCTTGAAGAAGTTGCTTTGCTAAGATATGTGCACTTGAATGTAACTTTTGAGATTTTTGATCTGCTTCGTTGATACCGGGGTTAACTCTGTCTCTATGCACACATCGTGATAGAGTGCCTTCTGAATCCTTTTGATGAAGGGTCACTGCCAATACCTAGTCAATGTGAGAATTGGATATCATACATGGAGGCGTGGATGGAGTGTGTCTAGGGATAAGAGATGGATTGGTTGACAGTTTGGAACCTTTAACTCTCCAAACTTGGGAAGATGAGCAATGATGGGTGGATACAAAAGTGTGCATGGAATTAGGACCAACTGCTTGATACAATTTGTACGTCGCTTGAAAAACCTTCTTTTGCTTTTGTGGACATCTTTGATGGATACTTTTCCCTTTTTTATTTTTCCCCATAGTTTCTTTGACTGATGGAGTTTGATAGGGATAATCTTTCTTGGTATGTTTTGGTATCCATGTGTATTTGATTTGTCCATTATGCTTCTTAGCTTCTTTTGCTTTGATAACGTTCTTCGTACTTTGATTCAATTCTTTCTTTTGACGTTGGTCCCAATTCGTGGATGGGGTGATGGGTGGATGAAGATTCACGATGTGACTGGTTGTAGTATTGACATCAGTTTCATCATAAGGATTCTTCATGCTTCCTATGTTGACATTTGCTTGAGAAGAAGTTGCCCCCAGTATTGTGGGAGTAGTACCTTCATGCTTTGATTTTGCTTGTTCTAAGAGCTCTCGTTTATAATGCATTCTCTGATACATGACCACCGTAGGTGACGTTTCAATTTGCTGCTTCGCTAACTCTGAATTATACTGTTCTGTCGGATAATGTTGGATATTTGCATATCTGATGTCTTTCATCTAAATTTGGGATATATTTGATCCTAATGTTGATAACTCAATTTGACTGTAGGAGTTAATAATCTTCTCTTTTTGTGTAACATAATTTTGTTCTAGATGAAGATCATCTACGTGTCCATCCATATAAAGCATCTCATGGGTAGGTGGAGGAGTATGTGCTACATGGATATGATCATCTTGCATAGATAAGAGAGTGTCCATTAGATTATTGTAGTATCTTGAAGATACAAATTCTTGATCTTGAATGATTTCGGAGTTGCTTTCAACATGCTTTGGATCAATTTCTTGACATGAGTCAGTTTCAAAGGATGGATTGCTTACAAAGGGTTCTTGGACATCATCATTAGGCATGGTAAGCGGTTCAATATCCTCTTGATATTTGAGTGAATTTGGATCAAGTGTCAAGTTGAGGATTCTCTTAGTATCTGTAACCATGAGGTCAAAGGGGGTCAATATGTCTTAGAAAGGACCATTTCTAGACTTTGGTGAAAGACATTGATCATGCTTTGGAATAAATTCTTGAGATATGTCCTCCAACTCATAAGGCAATGTAGAGACATTTTCAACATGATCATAGGTGAACAGATCGTGCATTATGTCAATAGGATCAAATAATCCTAACACTCCTTGAAATAGATCACTAAAAAGTGGCTCTTGATGTATGGTGAGTTGATCATTGGATGGGGTGGAAACATCTTCAAGGTGCTCATCGATGGACAGATCTTGATCATTGTTTTCAATAATTGTGATGAAGGGATTTCCAATGTCCTCAACCACAGGGTCAAATGATGTTAACATTTCTTGAATTGGATCATTGTCGAGTATTGTTGGTGGATTTTGATCATGATTGAAGAGTGACTCTTGACCTATGTTGATTTGATCTTCGAACGAGATAGAAACATCTCCAATGTGCACTTTGATGAATAGATTTTGATCATTGCTTTCAACAATTGTGGTGGGGAGATTGTCAATGCTATCACTAGTGGTTGAATGTTCATTGTTATCCCCAATAGCTATCATTTTGTGTGTTTGTGCTTGTGTTTGAGAGGCTTGGGTAGCTTGAGAGGCATGTTGCGTTTGTTGAGCTTGTCTTGCTTGTTGCGTGGCCAGATATTGTTGGATGGCCTTTTGGTAGGCCTGGTGAGCTTTTAGCGCAATGTTATATTGTCTTGTTGTGTTTGGTTTCGGTGGTAGTGGTGGTGGATTCAGAATCGTGTTGGATGTAGTGACAAGTCGTTGAGATATGTTTGGAGTGATCGTGAGGGTTTGGGATATGATGGGTGTGCCAGGGGTGATTGGAATGATCAAAGTGATAGGGATGGTCGGAATGACCGAGGTGATAGGCCTTTGGGAGACCATATTTTGATTTGTCAGGATTGATGTTGTCATTTGATTAGATACCATCTGTTGGTGTAATGTCGATGGTATATTCAAAGGATTTGATGTGATGGCTTGATTTGTGTTAAGTGGATTGATTTGGATGGAGTGATTGGTGCTAGGTAAAGGGGGAAGCCCTAAACCAAGGAATGATGTTGATATGGGTAATGGTGGTGGAGATGTCTCTTGGCGCAATGACTCAACTATTTTAGTAAGTGTAGCAATTTGATCTCGCCAAATTTGTTCTTGATTTCGATCTTGACTCCCTTGATATAGTTGATTTAGTTCAAGCAGATTTGGGATGCATACTTGTGGTGTTTAATTTTGGACAATGTTCTGATTTGGGATGATGTTCATATTTGGCATGATAGGTTGAAATTGAACATTGTTGATGTTGGGAATCACATTGCCTTGTTTTAGGTAACTTTGATTTTGCATGGTGTTACCTTGACTTGGAGTCGTTAACATCTTGTTTGGACTCTGAACAACATTTGTATGATTTGCAAACATATTTATCCCAAAGTTTTCCGGATTCATGTTTGGAAAACTTGTACTTGGTACATTCTCATTTGGCATGTAGGGATTTGGTGGGATGATGTTGTTCATTTGAAGGCTCATGCATTGATTGTTCGGTTGATAGATTTGTAGGTTTGGACTTGGATCTACCATCGGGAAATGTGTTCCAATCTTCGATTTGGGCATACTCACACTTGTTGTGCCATTGAAATTTGTAGAAGGTAATGATCCCATGTATGATTTGTATAGATGTGAGTGTTGATAATCAATCGACGTTGTAAGGCTTTGATAGCTTAGTTGACTTGGATTACTCATGATGTATGGATCAAGTTTATATTCCATGTTCCTCTTGTGTTTTGACCTTGTTGCAAAAGTGACCTCTAAGGTGTTTAGGACCAATGACAAGATGAAGGATGAAAGGTGTAAATGATATGAGTGTTGAACGTTTAGGGACCTTGGATCAATGCTAGACTCAGGGTTTGATTTTGATTGGTTTGATTTGGGTAATGAACTTGTAAACCCTAAGATGTAAGATGTTATCTTAGGATGAACTTGTTCAAATGATTGCTGATTTAATTAAATGTAAGATAAAGGATGCATTCCCCTACACCTAACTAAACAAGGTGATTTTGATTTTGATGATCTACCAAAGTCTTAGAATGATGTTTCGAAAGATCTAAAGTTGTTTGGTGGGATGGATTGATAAATGTTTGGAATTTGGATGAAGTGTTTGATTTGATCCTAAATGAACCTAGGAAGGACTTGTTTACAAGACCAAGATAGTGAAGAACATGCCTTTCTCCAAGAGTAATTCAAAATCATAAGACCAATGTCTACATGAAAACCATATGACCAAAAGATGCCAAGCACATATGTGGGGTCCAATTGATTTAATCTTTGCTTAATGGATTATTTTTACCACAAACAAACTCTTGATTAGATTTTGAATCTAGATGTCTAATGTCTCAACTTTCCCCTTATCCTACAAAGTGTATTATGCGGAAACCAAGGAAATTTGAGGCAAGAGTTACCTATTTTTGACCTTAGTAGGAGCAAATTGAGATGAAATCCAAATGTTTAGAAGCCTCTAAGGATACGAATCCCAAGGGAAAGAAATAACATGTGAATTTGTTCAAGGATATTTGCCTCTCCTAAAGGGTTTGCAATTTTGATGATTCGTTGAATGTTGGTTTTCTAATGTTTTTGATCAAAGCACTGTGTTTTCAAACAAGAACAAGTAATGCAACATCCTAGCTCAATTGGTACGTTTTTCTTGGTGGACTTGCCTCATGCCCTTCGTAGAAGAGATGATTTTACATGCAACCAAGGAAAGAGTATAAAGGTATGTTAAAATGAAGTCTTAACCTCTATACTTTAACCAAGATCGGACATGGCAAGTAACTTCTTGGAATCTAAGTTCCAATGCACCACTTTGAAAAAATCGCTCAATGGATCAATTGGTCACTACAAAACAAGGGTTTTATTTCATACTTTATGTTTGTGGAGATTGACCCATATGGCAAGAGTCCCCTTTCAAATCCATCTTGTCAGAATCAACCGCGTGATATTGACGTTTACTCCAATACCCACATTTATATCCCAGTTGGAAATACTCTTGGCTTTAGAGTGTTACCGGTTGAGTCATTCCCTTGGGTGAGTACTTTTTCCCCAAGGCAGCCCTCTAGGATAAACAATAGCGAATAAACTTATTCATAGTTTGATCAACCCTTGTTTAGAAACAAAGGGAGAATACATGCAATAAGTTTATTCACACTTGCACCATGTTTTGTTCAATTTTAAACCCAAATTGAAGTGTGTATGGACAATTATTTACACAACTTAATGTCGCCAAAAGCCTTTTGATTCTCAAGATCGCCATGAGGCGCGAGAGAAGCGTATACATCTTTTGATGATATTACTTTGTGTACGTAATTGCAAAACAAAGCAAACACTTATTTATTTTAAATCCCACAAAGTAATAATGACTTCGTTTTAAGCGCCAAAGGAAATGTGATAGTTTGATTTGTTCAATTTTAGCCAAAATTGAAATCTAGTCAGTTTCTAAGGTTCAATTTTAGCCTCAACTTTGAAAAAAATCAATCACTGATTAATTTTAACACCAAATTGATCTAATTGGCTTAGAACAAAAGCGACCATGAATACTCTAGATTATTATGATAAGAATTTAAAAATGCTTTATTTTCTTCACTTCCAACATTTTGCTTTCTTTTGCTAAATTTGAATGCATCACTGATTCTTTATGCAAACCTTACCTGCAATCATCACAAAATTATGACAAATAAGATTTAGTTTAGTGTGAAAGAGGTGACATAGAAACAAAATAAGCAACAGTAGAAACAATACCAACATTTTTTTTTTGTTAGTTTGTTTGATTCCCAAAAGAAAAAAAAAAGAAAGAAAGTGTGTTTGTTTTATGAGTATTGATTTTATCACTTGATGATTGATGACTGTGTATTGAATAGTCAGTGGATTCTCTAAAACTCACAAGCATTTGTAAAGATATTTTATGATCATCTTAATGTCATAAAAATACAAATAACAAGTTATTAAGGATTATTGACAACTAACAATGATGACAATAATGGCATGCGGATATTAAAGAGTATATACTCTATTGACTTCAGCCTAAGTCATTTAAAGGATATATCTATCTTTCCTTTCTAAATCTACATTTGCTTGTCACCTGTCAACGACAATAAAGATGCATGCAGAAAATCATGAATGTGATATGCCAAACAATGAGAATGCCCACAAAAACCATTAATGAATGACTTCAAGAGAAATGCAAATGCCTTTCAAGATATGGTGGAATCCATGAACTAGAGAATATTTGAGGGAATTTGTGGCTGGCACAAAATACACTCTGCAGAAAATGTACTCAAAATTCGATAAGCATTCAATTATAATATAAAAAATAGGATTTTTAAAGGAGAATGACGTGGGGTTAAGTAGATAAAAATGAAAGATACCTGCGCTTGGAAGTGGACCACAACAAAAAAGGCTTGTCAAATAAATGCACAATAAAGACCCAAGTTCCAAATTAAAATATTTGTCTCCACGCACAATAAAGACCCAAGTTCCAAATCATGAATTATACAACTTTCAACCAGCATCCTCCCAGCTCGTGCCAAGTCAATCAAATAACATCCACATTTCACTTGAGTGAAGATTTGGAATATGGCGCCCCTTTTTGAATTTTCAAATTGTGATTTTGGGTGGAGGAGATGATTGTAATCAACAAGCGTATAAAATCACAGCCAATAAAGATCTTCAAAAAAAAACTTTCACGCACGCCTAAATGTTATTTCAAAATATTTTACAAGCAAATGCGAATGGTAGGTGTAAATTTGAAAAGAAAAGCTTTCAATGCTATTAGTAGGAATAAACTCAAATTCCACAAACTTTTGCGCAGCATCCCTTCTACCTGCGTGCAAATGGATCTAGACATTCATCAAAGCATAACGTACTGAAAAGACTTTGTTAGATGCTCAATTTATTGTGTAAGATGAGGTTGTTCAAATGTATGGCACATGCCTGATGGAGTTGGAGAGCGGCATTTACTTCAACTCTTCTTAGTTGAAAGAAATAACCCAACGCCCCGGTAAAAGCAATAAAGGGTTAGCAGCCATTGAGTAATAATGAAAGGGTTTGCATTGCAATTAACAACGCCTGCCTGTATGCAGAATGCGCAAGCACAGAGAAGGCATGTGAACTACTGTTCTGGCATGCATTTATTTTAATAGAGATGGTAAGTGTTTTAGAGGGGCATCTTGTAAATTTATCTATCATGAGGCGCCTTCTGAAAATATTAGCAAGTCATATGGTGGTGAAAGGAGCAGAGGATACAGAGAGATTGGGCAAGACATACAAAGCTCCCAAACTGCCACAGAAATATCTGTTACAATAGAGGAAGGTAATTTGAAGAGGGCATCTCCAGAAAAACCTTCTAATCACAAAGCTAACCATATTTTAGAAGAAAAATCAAGTGAAAAGGAAAAACAATTAAACGAGGCTTCATTGAGTGAAAAGGGGTTGCCAACATTAACAAAAAATCATGATGTAAAGCTGCCAGTGATGAATGTGAGTACTAATTCCCAGTTATAGAATGTTTGTGTAGAATGAGTAAGCATAGGCACAACGTGTGAACTATTGGGCATAATTCTTGTAGAATGCACAAGCATAGGTAATGCGTATGAACTATTGAAAGAAAATGCTTCTCCGAAATTTGATCTTATGGAATGCAATGATAGTTGCATTTTGACATGATGTCTGAGCAGGTAATGTTATCTCATGAATGCATTGATTGCAGGACATGTGCAGAGTAAACTCATTGAAAAGACATGAGAAACCTTTAAACAGATGCTATTAGCAGGTGTAAAAGTAAAACAACGAATAAATGTCATTCAGGATGTTCAGAAATAATGTGACTGTAGATGTAAAGCTAGCGCCATAGAAGGTGTGTAAATCTCAACAAAGCAGTGAATAGTGTAGATTCACTTTATTGCGTTGGAGAGCTACTCGACAGACTATCTCAGGAGTCCGGTCAAATCACGGTCATCATCACAGCCCAGAAATAAGAACTAATAAAATAATTTCAACAAAATGACAGAGGATGGAATCAACGACCTAGCCCTGATCTGCCCCAATGGATGTTGTGGATTTTTCTGTCTAAAAGCCCTGCAAGTACAGTCAGATGCAAATAGACAAACAAAGTTTAAATAATGATATAAATACACGGTGGGCGCCAATATGTGAACCCAAAATCTGCATGTTCTTCAAACAATGACCACCATTAGCTTGGTTAGTCTAAAACAAGCAAACCCAAGATTCCTACGAAATAATAAATCATGTTAATCATGCAATAAAATGAAATAATGGAAACTAAACAAAGCATATAAAACATGATCTAACTTTATCTCATAGTGGATTGGTGCTATTGTGGAAAATATCCCTTTCCCAATCCTTGCTTAAGCTCCATGTTGAAAATGCTATGAAGAATGATATGAAATGCTAAGATGATAAATGGGAAAAATTAGCTCTCCAATGAAGAGAGTAACCTTGCATGATATTGTAGATGAGATACAAATATTGTGGAGGATTTGATGATGAATAAAGCCTTCCATTTATAAATTATTTTGATGAGAGGAATAGCCAAATGGATGAATGTGGGACAAAAATTTAGCCAATGATATGAAGCCACTTGTCATCATGTGAGAGGTTGAGGAATGAGCACATTTTGGTCAATGTGCCAAAAAGAGGGAGATTTCAAATTTGAATTTGAGAGTAAATGTTGAGTTTGACCTTTGCAAAGGGACATGTAAGATCCATGTAAGAGCTCATAAATGCTTTGTTGGATGTACATGTCCACTTTTTTTTGAATTCAAACTTGAGGGAATATTCCTCAAAGATGCCATGTTGATGGAAAATGTTGATTTTATAAATGGATTAAAATGATTGATTGGTGCAAGTGGGAAAAGCTAGAGGATGTGATGGGTGGTTAGGTTAGGTTAATCAGGATTAGATTAGCTTAGATGATGTTTAGGTGATATTGACCAATTTGATTTAAATACCTTGATTTATTTAAATCAAAAGGGATGGAATATGCTTTTGAGACTTAATTAAATAAAGGTTTGATTTATTTAATCAAGGAGGGTGATGTTAGGATCAAGTTGATTTATTTAATCAAGGAGGGTGATGTTAGGATCAAGTTGATTTATTTAATTTAAATTGATAACTTTAGGAGATTGACCAAATAAACCTTATTTGTTTAATTGATGAGTGAATGTGATGCATAATGTCAATTTGACGTGTCCACATTTCCATTGTCACTGCAACCTGCAAAACAATAGAAAAAAATGTGAGTCTTTTGTTATACTTAGTAAGCCCTCTTCTACCCCCTTGAAATTTCTCCTCATTCCTAGCCTTCTAGATGTACCATATAAAATTTTAGTAGTGAGACAATCCTAAAAAAAACAAATATTCTTTGCTTAGTTTTCTTGAATTAAATAAAACATCATACCAAATGATTTTTCCATTTTCATTCCATATTGACATGTTATTGCAAAAGATGTTCCAAACCTCTTTAGTATAGAAACAATCAAAGAAAATATGTAATAGTGTTTCAGGAGTCTTGCATATGCTGCATAAGTCCACATCAACATGGTTAATTTTAAAAGGAATTTTGTGCAACAGTAGTTGCCACCTAAAGCAAGCCTTTTTGGGCTCTTTCACATTCTGTCAAATAGAAGAAATGATATTTTTCCATTTAGAATCAACAACATTCAAACCCCAACATAAATTTATATGCTATGTAATTGAAACATCTTTCATTAATTCCTTATATAGGTTCTTAGCTTTAAATTTAGTCAAAGGAATATCATCATTCCAAATCAAATCTACATCAATTTAACAATTTTCAACAGAAACCAAAGGAAAGGAGGCATTTTTGCAAGTATCAATAGGGAGCAGTAGGTTTGGCACTTCAGGTTGTTATTGACCTATATGTTGCAACTTTTGAATTTCACTTTATGCTTGACCAACTCCCATGCTTTCCAAAGGATTTTGAAAACCAGTGAGCCAACTGGGGACATGGAGTGCTTGTTTAGGAGAATATCACATAGGGGTAACTTCTTCCATGATTTTTCCTGTTTAGGAGTGGCATGTAGAATATTATTTCTTATCAGAACCTTCCATGGCTACTCACCCACCATGGCTCTAGCAATCCATTTGACAACGAGTGCAGTGCCTTGTGTTCTTAAGTCCTTAAGGCCAAGACCCCCATCAACTTTATCCATACAACACCATTCCTATTTGACCAAGTGCCTTTTTTTCTTACCTTTCTCTTCTGACAATACAAAGGATCTGATTCTTTTCTGGATTTTATTAACTTGATAA
The DNA here is from genome assembly GCA_007258455.2 of Sequoia sempervirens. Classification (NCBI taxonomy): domain Eukaryota; kingdom Viridiplantae; phylum Streptophyta; class Pinopsida; order Cupressales; family Cupressaceae; genus Sequoia; species Sequoia sempervirens. The sequence goes on from VDFB02379711.1 coordinate 165,507,023, forward strand.
CTGCTAAAGAACCACACCAAGGTAAAATAAATAGTGTATGAAGAAAGGATCTTCTAACAAACCTAGAGCCTCCCTACAAAGGATAGGTACTGTTTATTCCAAATTTCCAAATTTTTCTCAATTTTAGCACTTACCCAAATCCACATTTCTTTTAGGTTGGGGCTAATGGTAAAAGGAATCCCGAGATATCTAACTAGCTTATTGGGTCCACCCACTGAAAATCATACTTCTGGAGCCAGTTGGGGGGGGGGGGGGCAAAGTCAAACCAAGGAAGTTGGATTTGGCTATGGAAATTTTTTCCCTAGAGGCCTAGCAGAATAGATCTAATTTTTCCATTAGGATTTCTAGATTTATTTCTTCCAGCTCAATGAAGATGGCAGTATCATTTGTGAACTGTGTTGATTAGCTCATTATGATTTGGGAGTATGATCCCCTTGACCTTAGGAGAATAGGATTGTTCCCTTAATAGGTAGTACAAAGTATCTGAGGCTATCACAAAGAGTGCAAGGGCGAGGGGCACCCTTGTCTAATAGACTGGCCAAGGGTGATCTCCTTGGACAACATTCCATTAACATCAACTTGGGCTACCACATCCTTAAGTAAAGTGTCAACTGCATTGCAATATTCAATTGGAAAACCAAATGCTTCCAATACTGACCTTAGGAAAGGCCACTCAACTCTATCATAGAACTTTTCAAAATCTAAAAGCAACATGGAAAAATTTTGATTGGAGTGCCTTGACCAATCCATGGACTCCCAACTTGTGATCAAGTTCTCTAGGATGTACCTCCCTTTGATGAATCCAATATGAGTACTGTTTATGAACTTAGGGAGGATATCCACCAATCTTAGGGCAAGAACTTTAGCAAGGATCTTGTAAGAGACATTAAGAAGAGTTATGGGCCTCCAATTCTTTACTAGAGTCTTGTCCCCCCTTTTGGAAGCAACTTTATAATGCCCTTATTTATGTTTTTACCCAAAGAGACACTTTCCAGAGCCTCCTGATAGACTTGAAGCAAGTCATCACTTATCCATTCACTGAATGTTTTATAGAACTCCACTGAGATCCCATCAAATCCAGGAGATTTATCATTGTGCATTAAATGGATGGCTCTTAAGATTTCATCTTTAGTTATATCAGCAGCCAATTTGGAAGCACTCCCCTGATCAATTTTCTTGGGAATGAGACCTTTTATATATTCTCTAGCTATCTTGTTGCTCTCTTGGTAGCCTTCTGAGGTTAACAAATTCTGGTAAAAGGTGTGGAACTAATTCAAAATCTCTTCCTAAGTGGTCAACAACTTCCCATCCTCCCAAATTTTCCCAATCTGTTACTTGCAACTTTTCTCCTTAATATAGTTGAAGAAGAATTTGGAGCCCTTCTCCCCATGACTTAACCAGTTTAGCTTGCCCTGATTTTGAGACCTTTGGTTTTATTTACCTGCAATCTCTTGAGGTCATTCTTAGTTTGTGTAAGGTCCTCACTAAGAGCAACGTTCATTGGGTCGGCCTGAATTCGTATTTCAACCAAAACTAACATTTCTTGAAGTTCATTCTCTGTTTTCCTAGAGTCTGTGGCTCTCTTTTTTTCAATGTTCTGGAGAAGCTTTTTCCATTTTTCTACATTTTGATTCCATCTTGATATGGCACTTTCATCTTTTAATAACCAATTTTTGATCTCTAATGGAGGCTATACCATCCCTATAATCCTCATCTTGTTGAAGCTGAGTGTTAAGAATGAATTTAGGATTCTTGGGGACCTCATTTATTTTGCTCTAGATGGTGAACACCTTGGCTTTAATGGGGTGCTGATCCGAAAGGGTATAGGGGTACACACTGACTTTTTGACCTGAATTTTCTGGAATGAAGTTTAATACATTCTTGTTAGCATAAAATTGATCAAGCCAACATTAGATCCTACTCCTTCCTTGATATGCATTGCACCAGGTAAACCATGCCCCTTTACTATCTTTTTTGCCTTTTTCCAAAGGGTCTTCCAAACTCAATTTATGCTTTAATCTTTTCCAAAAGTGCCTCTCATCCCCTTTCAAGGACATATCAACACCTCCCCATTTATCCTTGAGATGCTCCACCATATTGAAGTCACCCCCAAGCACCCATGGGACTTTACGTAGTTGGGAGGCCATCCATTGCCACAATTGTGACCTCTCCCTATGATCCTTAGGGGCATACACTGAGCCAACCCCCAAGATCTCCCCTTCTTTTTCCAAGATGACCCAAACCACTATGTTGCAAGGGGAGGTACCTTGCCTAGTTATAAATTGCTTCCATTTGTTAGAGATGAGGATAGTAGTCTCCCCTTTCCCCTTCTCATGCTTCATGAAAAACTGACAAGAACCTTTCCAAACAAATTTTGGATTAACTTCCAAGGTGAAATCGGTTGAATTTGTTTATTGCAAGAAGACAACATCTTTCTACTTGATGATTAAATTATAGAATATACAAGTCTCATGCAAACACACCCATACAATCAATTATTTCCTCTTTGAAAGCAACCACCCATATTATAACTATATGATATTCTAGTTTAGCATTTTTAATTTTAGTCTACAAATGTAGTTGCACACTTTAAATTGTACCATGTTCCCTTTTTATTTTGCAAAGCTATTTTCTTACATTATTTCCATCTAACTCAATTGGGAAATTTGGATAACAAAATAAATTAGATTTGGTGAATTTTTGCTTTTACAATGTAGTGGAGGGGTTGTGTTATGGTGTAGAATCTTCCTGAATATTGCTAATTTTATTTCTTATGAGAAGTAAAATCACATCCATAGGATTTTTGGATGATGAGATGAACTCAACCCTATTTTGTTTAAACCAAATTGTTAGTTCACGTGTTTATTCTATATCAGGTTTCATATACAAGTGTGTAGTGACTAATGTGCTCACCACTTTTACAATATATTTAGTAACATATCCATTTTAATTGCTAGGATGGTGGAATGTCCCAAGTAGAACATCTCTTGAATTTGTGCCCCTTATTTCTTTTCTTTTTTGGTTCCCATAAAGTCACATTCATAGTGGAGGCAAACATATCTAATAGCTTGATGCTCCTTCTAACAACCTCTATCCCAATCTCTCCTTTATATTATAGAGAATGGATCTATGTAGATAACAACTCCAATAGCATCAAGAAGATAATAATTATTCTTATTGACAAGCTCATTAATAGGTGTTAAAGATAATTGATGTTTTGGAATGGATATATCATCTTCACAAAGATAAACCTTTGAGTTGTCTAATTAGAAAATATTCATTTCACTATTTAGCTTGTTTTAAAACTTATTATTAGTCTTAATGTTCCTAACAAATAATGTATATATAGCCCCAACATCAACATTTTTGTAATGGATATTTGTTAAGTGTAAAAGTAGATCCTAGATCTAACTAGTAGATTAACTCAGATCAATCCTCTCTTTGCTTAACATTGGAACACAAAACCAACAAGGTGTTAAGATTTACTAATTGCTTGAAAGGAGAGCCAATCTGCTTGGGTTTTGCTCCTTTGTTGCAAAGAGGGCATATTGATTGAATGTGATCTAATTAACCTAATTTAATATAATTAATGTAAAAACATAATATGAAAATATGAACACTTTGCACAGATAAACAAAAATTCATGAAATAGCTACAAGTTCAAAAAGAGCAGACAAAGAGGAACCTATGATATCAAGGAGATCCTAAAATAGAAGGATAGGGGTGAGACTGCCCTAGTCCAAAAATGGAGGTTTTAAATACTTTGAATCAAGATTTGAAAGTTATAATTTTGCATAGTACAATCATAATTTTAAATTTGTTGTCTTCACACCTGAACTTGTAAAACACAATAAAAGAGAGGAAAGGGGTGGCTATTTAGGAGTTTTACTTGGTCAAACTATCATTTTTGTATTTCTACCTCCACGAGTAGCTGATTTGATAATAGATAAAAGTGTGTGCTTTAAACCTTAAGTGTGTCTAAGGTTGTGATGAGCAATAACATGTAAATTAAATGATAAAACATTACTCAAGTTTATTAGAGTGTAGTCCTATATGACACAATCAACGAAATACAAGATCTAACCCAAGAGAATATCAATTACTCAAGGGAAAACAAATACATCATTTTACCTCACTTAGGGAAATGAGGTGATCAAAGTTTGAAGATGAGAACCCACTAAAATCATGTTCTAATGTGGTTGAAAGATGACAAAGCATTCCACAAACCCTAGATTCCAACTTGTTCCTCTATTGGCTTCAAACTTCAATCATTGTGATATAAATTCATAAAATCTAAAAAGCTTGTTTATAAAATTATAAAATAGGATATTGATTTTGGCAAAGCTTCACTGTAATTGTCATTGTATATCTCTTGCAATAAAGTTTCATGTTTAAATAGAGATACATAAGAGTAAACTTAGGTGTATTTCGACTCATTTAAAGTTGAATTTCAAAAGTATTCTACCATCAAATGCTTAAATTGAATTCATGTCATGCAAGATAAAGGTAAATTGATGAATTACATAGTTATAGTGAGAGGGGAGGTTGAATTAGTATAATAACAATCTTTTACTTTTCACAACTTAATCAACCATAGCAACAATACTTTAAAACTTAATCATCCATAGTAATAACACACATGCAAGATCTAGTAATTAGGAACACAAGAAGAACACATGATTTACATGGAAACCCTTACGAGAGAAAACCATGACAAAATATTGCTTATATATAAATCTTCTTCATAGGCTCCAACCTACTTCTCTTACAAACTTCTTTTGTAGGCACCAACCCACTAGAGACACAAATCCCCACTTACATAATTTGTAGGCACCAACCCACTAGCGACTCCAATCCCCACAACTGAGTACCAACTCAGCAAGAGACACTAATCTCTTCTTTGATAGGAACCAACCTCCAAATTCTTCAATGGATGATATGTCTTTACAATATCTAAATGTAGATGTACTTTCCCTCACAAATTTTATCAACAACTCTAACTTTGAATGTTGTAAATCTTTCTTTCACAAATCAAATCCACACTCATATACTTTCCTTCCTTCAAAAATTGATCCAAATGATGCACACCCTTCTTTCACAAATCTTATCCAATTTATGTCAATGTCTTCCTTCAAATTTGATCACAAAAATACATTCAAATCTACACTTTTCAATCTCTCAAATCTGCACATATATTTCTCAAATATGCTCTTATGCACTTTCAGACCTGCTCTTATATTACTTCAAAAAAATTCTCTTATATTCTTTCTAGATCTACTCTTAATCTCTTCATAAATTATGCCTTAAATCTTCCTTTGATCTGCTATCATTTTTATTTAGATCTTCTCATAGAAACATCATAGATCTACACAATTTAACCTCATACATATGCATTTTAATCTCCTTTAAGTCTGCACATTAATCTGCTCATAAGATCTAATATAAATCTGTTGCATTCTTCATTTATACTTCTCCTTGATTCTACTTAAATAATCAAATAATATTGCATTTCTGATTTGTCTATTTATCCTCCTTGCATCACCATTTTATATAACACAATATGCCTCTTCAAAGGAATATGTCACTTCACAAAAGAGGTCGGCCTCACACTTCATAATTTTAATTTTACTTTATTTTAAACCCAAAGTTGAGCACCAATATCAAGAGGGGTTGACCACTTTGAAAAAATAAATCATTGATAATTTTAAATTCCTTAAATGGGATGATAGATGCTAAGGGTCGGCCTCTTAGAATTAATGATATCTCGATAATAGTGTCATAAATTTTGCACAAGACTTGCACACTAATTTAGCCATCTCCTCATTTTAGACTTGTTCTTTGACATCAATGACAACATCTATTTCCTATATTCCCTTTGACATCAATGGCAATATTTCCAACACTGACCCTAACTTATGATCTGCTTTTTTGAGAAAAAAAACACTAGGACTAGGTGGTCCTGCCTTGTCTAGGTGTTTTACACTCATTAAAGTGTGGAACATAAGTTTGGGGTCTCCTAACTTAGGAACTGCCCAAAATTAGAGTGTTTTTTAAAGTTAACAAGGCATAATGTCATCAATAAGGTGTTTTTAGGGTAGTATTAATATATTCTCTTGAGTTGGAAGATGGGGTCAAGGCTAGGAGGTGGTTCAAAAATGACTAAGGGAGTGGACACCAAAGTGATCACCAAATAAAGCGTGAAATTATACTTTCACCCTCAAGGAGTACAATTTATGATGCTACATTAGTCCCCACTTTAGCGGTCGTATGACACTATGTGCATATGTAGGTTAAAGTACAAAACAATAAAGTATAAACCATAAAAAATGATACCCAAAAGGATATTGTAAAGGATGCAAAGTGTTTCCAAGTGAGAGAATGAAGCCCCCAACATAGTAATTTGTAAAATAACATTAGGAACTACATCCTACAAAACCAACTTGTCAAAAATCTAAAATCAACCTATAGGCACAAAAAAATTGTTAGTCCAAAAATTTCTAATGAGAATAAAATTTGAAGGTAGATATATTCCCCATATTTTTGCTTGCTTTACTAATGTAGAAACAAGATGATGATCTTTCCACTTTGAATTGTTTAGGGTTTTGATAAAAAAATTCCTTAGGTAGGGTCATTTTTTGACATAACATCAAGACAAAAAACATTAAATACAAACAAGGGCAGAATCAAGATTCCAACACAACAGACGATGCAAAAATTGAAGCTCACAAGCCCAAGTTGTGATAATTTGAATGAAGGGTGGTTTGAAGAGAAGGTTAGAAACATGTTGTATTGCTTGTTTTAACTATTAGTAGTAAATTTTTTTAACCTTTTCACCATTCATTTTGACTTTAAATTTGAGAGCATCTTGAGTGGGTCCAAGTAGCTTTGGGAGAAAATATGCTACAACAACAATTGTATCGCACACCTAGGCTATAGGCCTTGAGAGACCCCATCATGCAGGGAGTGTAGGCATGAGAGGTGAGTCATACCTTCTCTTTCTATACACTTAGGATCTCATTTTTCAATGTTTAGAGATGATTTATCAAATATGAGGTAGTTATGTCTGAATGGGTACCCTAGTTGAAAATGGGCACCCAAGTTGAATGTGGGTGCTAGGGTCCTTACTGGGTGCGCTAGTCTAATGTGGGGTTCCCCTACCCAAGAGATTTGACTTGAGACTTATTGAGTTTGAATGAGGTTAGTTTAATATTATTGAAGGAATTGATGAAATAAATCTTTTATGTTTGATAGATTCTACCATGGATGCAGGAGCATTCTAGAGGTCACATGTGTAGACTCTTGCGTGATCATGCTGAGATGTTATCACTAGTAGAGGCAAGACACCTAAGAGATGTGGGGTTACTATGGGTGTATAACATGTCGACCATGGGATATCATGATGTGATGTTGGTGGCACTTATTGAGCGGAAATATATGGACACCTTAACCTTCCATCTTTCGACGACAGAGATGAGTGTGATGCTTGAGGATGTATACAAGATTCTATGGTTACCCATATAGGGTAAGACCGTATGACTTGAGGAGGGGAGGAAATTTGATGACATCCTAGCTGACTAGGTGTATTGCATCGCTTGTGCTATGTTAGAGGATGGTGAGGGTCATATATATTTATGATGGCTATTACATGGTGATATAAATATCCCTCTCATGTGTTGCATTCTTATTGTGATCATAAAACTTATAGCAACACCTAATGGGCAAGGCACACACCTTTACAAGGCCCTTGTATATACCATCTGAGTGATGGAGGATCAATGCACCATGATCTCCTAGGAATGAAGAATATTGGCCCACCTCTACCATGATTTAGGTTGTGTTCATTATGAGGCACATAGTTTAATGACTTGCACCCTCCTTTAGATGTGGGTATTCGAGCACATCACATCTACGTGGCCCGTAGGGTGTTCAATAGAGCCAACATGGACCTTTCCCTGAGCATACGCCTACCCCTTGAGGAGGCCATGGTAATTTGGAGATTTTCTATATTAGTGAGTGGTATTTGATAGATTATGAGTTGCAAACATGACATGCAGACCGTATAGGAGGCTACAATCTTGGTATGATCAACCTCGACAACTAGCAAGGATGCAATGGGACGAGCTTCTTGTCAGTTGATATGAGTATATATTTATGCCCTTTTATTATGATCAAGTGACCCAATAGTTTGATCATCCATAGGGAGTCCCTATTGCATGATTGACATATATATGATCAACTCGTAGCACTATTACACCTAGAGATGTGGGTTGACCGACCATCATGGATGTCACTTTAAGTGACTCTAATGATGAGGAGTAAGATGCACATCCCATATTTGAAGAAAATTATGTTGGAGTGAGCATTGCATACAAGACATGGTGGAGCACTACCTGCCTAACTCCTATATTTCCTGCGGACCATCCTACCAACAACTCAAGGCCATGGCCATAGCAAGATGGGGAGTCTAAGGAGGAGGAAATAGATGAAAACGGGGGTAGTTATGGAGGTGAGGATGATGATGGGGAGGATCAATCAACAACGATGACATGAGGAAAACTAAGGGAGTAGGAGGAGGTCGATGATACCCCCGAGGAGAGGCCTAGGTCTCATCCTCACACATCATTAGCACTACCTACCATAGGTGAGAAACCTAGCATCCATGAGCATGGGGAGATGAGTAGAGGGGGTGCTACCATGGCCTCAATCTCATGAGTGAATCCAAGAATAGCCACAATTTCCATACCCACAAATCCTCATTGGCAATTCAACGATCCAGGTGAGATGATATATGTTTTTTTGTGATATAGTAGAATACTAGATGTTGCATTTGATTTCAATTTTTGTTCTATATTATGATGAGATACATGATTTAATGTGTGTTGTGATTCTTCCAGTTGGTACACAGGAGTGGCTCAACTATATGGGTCAAGCAATAGCAGAGGTGGTCCCTAATGTACAACTTCAGTAGCTAGTGCGAGCTAGTTATAGACCATAGTAGACTGCAAGGTGACATATAGAGATATTTAAGCCTACGATGTGACTGAGAGTCATATATGAGGAGATGGGAGTAGAGAGAGATTAGACACTAGTCGATCTTTGGGATATGAGAGCAGGAGCATCATCATCTATCAATCACTCTCATGTGATGAATTTGCATGCAATGTTAGAGAGGTTGTGAGCTGAGAGAGATTGACTATAGTAGTAGTACATGGATGCACGAGAAAACAATAGAGATTAGAGGCGAGATTAGAGGTCTATAGGCACAAAGTAGCTCTTGGAGCTACTCATGATCTATTATTTCATGCTAACCACAACCACCAATCCTTGAGGGGTTTGATAATCATAGTCATGTCGGTTGATGACATGATTATGTATGACACCACATTTTTTTAGAGTGGTGGTTTAGGTAGATGGATATACATACATACATACATACATACACACACACACACACTGATATATATATATATATGAGGGTTTTACTTTTGATTTGACATATATGTGTTTATGATATGAAGTATTGCTATATGTGATTTAATTAATTAAATGAAACAAATATTTGATCATGTGTAGTAAGTGACATGTATGGTAAATTAGATACAATTGTGATTTGATTAAAAACCTAATGAGATTGTTTAATAAATACAACAATGATCCAATTGACACATGTATTGGTTATATGGTTAGGTGATCTAACTAAACATTTTTGTAAAATTATTTAATTAAATCTAACACAATTTCTTAGTGCACACATGTTGAATTAAATGCATCTATCATATAATTAAACAATGCAATAATGATCTAATTAACATGGAACAAAAACTACTAAATTGTATGCTAACAACAAGTAATTATCTTTAATAAGAAAAATTACTCATAATTTTAGACAAAAAATATTTGTCATGAATGAAGCAACATAATATTAAATAGATAAGAATATTAACTATCTAGCATACACACTTTAACAATAGCACACCATTTAGAAGTACAATGAGAAGAATTCAAGCATAAAATCTACACAAGTACATAACATCAATAGGTTCTTTGAGAGGTGTACCATCCATTTTAGATAGTTTGTATGAACCTGATTCGCAAAATTTCTTAATGATGTAAGGTACTAACCAATTCAGACTAAACTTTCTTTTTTCACTTGGTGCATCATAGTCCTATAGTCTTGTAGGTCGATGACATGATTATGTATAACACCACATTTTTTTAGGATATATATATATATATATATATATATGTGAGCATTTTGTTGAACACCCAGAATACTTGTGAGGGGGGTGAATCGGTGTTCTTTTAAACCTTTCAAATATTTAATCAACTAATTCACATAGCATATTCAATTACAGTAATGAAATAAAGCACATGAAACATTCAACAACATCACATAACACATGAACACCAATATTTTTACGTGGAAAACCCAAAATGGGAAAAACCACGATGAGAATTAGCTCATAATATATTATAACCAATTATAGTATATTTACAGAAGTGCTCACTACAGGTGGACTCACTGTCCACTGAGAGAAAAAGAGATAGAAGAAAGTTTGTGGCTCACAGCCTAGTGGTGACACCTTCAATTTTTGCAAATTTGAAGTACCCCTATTGAGAATTTCGCCTCTGCACTCTCAAAAGTGTACCTGAAAATCTGCCCAAGTGACCTACTTTGGAGGGTCATAATTTGGAGTCTATTGATTTTCAAGCCAAACCCATTGGTAGACACACTCATGTGACATATGTGAACATGCATGTCAGTTTTCAACTTCTCATGATGAGTTTTGACAATATTTTGAAAGGCGGAGCTAGAGGGTTCTAACATTGTTTTGTTGTTTGAAAACTTTTAGTTTTGCGAAGTGGCCTCCTGTTCAAGCTTATATTTCACAGCTGGATGATTTTCAAGACAAAAGGATTGTTTCTCTCCATTCTCCCTACATTCATGTGGTCCCTGGTCCAGTTTCAGAGCCTCATGATTTGATTTGCTATTTTTTTGAGATCAAAAGCAAATGCAGTTTGTTTTGATTTTACATCTGCATTTCTGACATGTTTCAAGGAGGTCAACTTTGACCCTTAATATCTCATGAAGATTGATGATTGAACGAAAGCTCTCTTGCACACATACTCTATGCATCTAAATGATCTAATGTCTTCAGTGGCAACTTGCTAGGAGTTGATTTGATATTTTTTCAAGAAGGTGAATGGGTGGGTTTTAATTGGTTTTGAACAAGTGCAGTTGCAGAAATGTCTGACTGAGCAACTTTGACATTGAATAAATTTCACCTCGGGATCTATTTTTTTGAGTCATTTTTTGCACTCTATTCTTGGGTCAAATGTCTATGTGCCTGTGCATTTCATTTTCATAGCTCTAGGAGGTCATTTGACTAGTTTCCCAGGGCGATTCCAGAGGCCACTTGACCTATTTGGCTCACTGTTCAAACATGCCAGAAAGCATATGTTAATGACAACCTAGTTCATCTTTTCACCTCAAATGCATTCAAAAGCTGCCTCAGATCAATTAGGGATAAAACTTGTTTGAAAATGCTTTTTTTTTTTAGTCAAGCCCATAAGGGGACTCGACATATGTCACACAATTTGAGGCTAGTATGGTTCAGGTTTCTTGATTATTTGAATGCAATGCTTACTTCCACAACCTTTGTCATTAGCCTCCCTGTTCACTCCATGTGCATGCATCAAATTTTTTATTGAAAAGGGGTTTAGGAATTCTCATGCAAATACAACCAACAGTTGTAAACTCTTGAAAGGAAATAGATAAGGACAATGCTAAGTATGGGAAACATTGGAGCAGAGTATGGACACCCATCAATACTTAATGGATAAGATAACTCCATTAGATGTTGCATTTGTAAGTGCCCAGATAAATATGCATGCAAATGTGAAGCTTCTACTAGTGAAGTAAAATGCAGAATATTGAGGCCGAATGAATATAAAAACTCTCTTCAAAAGAAGAAGAAATCGAGAAATTGAAGGCTCAAAGATCCAGTCCTGGGATTCATAAATCATTGAGAAGAATCAAAAGAGGATTTATACAAAGCTCTGGAGATATCTAAAGGAAATATTGTAACGAGCTCACATATGAGAATATGGAGCTTATCTATAAGTTGCACAAATTAAACAAGTATTTGGAAACAATGAATATCTCCATTGCTGAGGTTGAAGAGAAGCAAGTTTTAGAGAATAATGACATGGGATGAGGTGCTCTAGTTCTATTCCTTGATGAGAGAATCCTTCATACCGATAATCACCTTGCCATATGCTAAGCTAAGATTTCATAATAGTTGCATCTAAAAATTGGTACTTCTAGATTCTCTACTGTATTCACAATGCTCGAGTTTTAAACTCAATCTAGGATCTCATACAGAAGTTTCACTCAGAATCAGAGCTTTTAGCATCAGGCCATTTACATGAATTTGTAGTTTCTACAAAGGAATTAGAGGGTGACTTTTCAATACCCTTATTGGCTTGAACATGGGATATTATTTTACACCAAGTCAATTAATGCCAAATTTTTGAACTGCATTATGGAATGGGAGCTTGGGTTTGAAGTGCACAGTTATGAAGGATGGGTTTGTGATTTTCCAAGGTGCTTCGTATTTCCTTGGTTTTTCCATGCAGGTTAACTGTTTGTTAAAGCGTCATCAGGCCGTGCAGTCCCCTACAATGAAATTAGTTGCATGATGTACACATGGTAGATTTATTGAAAAGGTCTTAGAAATTTTTAAGCAAATGCAATCGGTAGTTGTGCTGCCATCCCTCTTGCCCACGCCAAAGAAGGTGGAGACAACCAACACATACAGATAATGCATCTAATTTGCTTGAGGAAATGGTGATTGCAGATGGGGCAGTCACCACACCAAGATGCAAGGTTTGTGTACACTGTGAAAATGTATTAAAATTGTTTCAAGAAAGTGTCAATGCTGCAAATGGTGCCACTGTCCTATCACTCTATTGTTTGAGGAAAACTCGCTTTAGCATTGACACCCAATTTTCTTTTGATGCAGCTTTAAGGCATTGTGAGGCCTTTCAATATGAAGGAGAATGATGGTTTTCTCTTATAACATTATCACAAGGCACTGCTATTGAACAAACATAAGGAGATGAACCAAAGCTCATCAAGCGCTTTGTGTGAAGCATGCAGGGGTAGCCACACCATCTTAGTAAGCCGATTTGATAGTGCAAAGGGGATTTTCATGGGTAGAAAAAGTGTATCAAAAATTGTTTGATGAAGTTTATGTTGTCATTGCTAGTAGGCAACTACAAAACACATGAACCAGAAGATGAAAACAGAGGAGGAATTAGGGCATTTTTGATGCCATCGCCCATTGCATGTTTGTGTTTCTATTTCTCGGATGAACCAGCGATGAGCGATGCTGCATCTTCCTCGTCGCTCATCGCATGTTGTTTTATCTTGTTTTTTCCTCTTCACGCGATGCACAATGTGCCAGGGATAGAGTATGGTGGGCCCAAATATTTATTTTAAAATATTTTTTTTAACTTTTGAATGTTTCCTGATAACCTTTTTAAAAAAGGAAAATAGTAAAGAGTGGTAGACATAAAGGTATGGGTAAAGATTTTACCCAGTGAAAGTTTAAAAGCCTTCATTTTATAAAGCAATTATTTTAAATGTAAAAGGTAAAATCAAAAGCTTCAACTAAGCAAAATTTTAAATGTGGGGTAAATAATTGATGGGCTCTGTGAAAATTTTTAAAGGGGGAGAAATATTTTGATTGTTGGGCACATTTTTAAAAGAGGGCACAGGTAAAATATTTTGCTTGCCCAGTAAAATTCAAGATTTTAAATAGCACGTGAAATGGCACATGGATGATTTGATCAAGTGAATAAAATATTCACTGTCTAAGAGGCTATTATTAAAGTAGGAAAACTTTAATTACTGAAGGTGAATATTTACAATGCAGCAAATAAAAGGCAGAAATAAAGAGTTTTCACGGAGAGCAAATTTTTTTCAACTGCAGGGTAAAATGGTGTAGATTTGCACGAGAAGAAGAGTTTTCTGTTGCAAATATGGAGGGAAAACAAATGGAGATTCCAGATTCCAGATTCCAGATTGAAGAAGGAAGCTGCCATGTGTCATCATCAGATTAACTTTAGGGCTCAACCTTCTTCTTCTTATTCTTTTCTTCTCTCATTGTAAAGGGTTCTAAATTTTTTGTATGGGTTGGGTAGATAGAGAAATGTTGAGTTTGAGTCATGGATTGATAATGCAAATTGTAACAACTGATTTCATGAGTAAATGTCAATCAGTTTATGCAAATAGGGTATGAATGTCATCAAATTGTCTCCAGATTTGTACACATTTAATCATATGAATTCAATATATCAAAGATGCTTGAGTTTGTCATCTCAATTTCCCTGAGATTGTGTTATTTTTTCATGATTCTATTTCAAAGAAATGGTTAAATTACTTTGAGTAGATAATTATGATTTTAGGTGTGCAAGGTGGATTTGTAAGAAGAATTTGGATGATAACTAGAGTGGATTTGTTAGTGCAAAGTATTAGCAGTTTTAAATCCACTGGTTGAAGTTTGTTTACTGATGAGGTTGTCTTTATAATTATGTATTTGACTCCATGGCCCAAAATTAGGCACTGATCTGTTATTCTGCTAAATACATTTTAGAAACAAATTATTAAATCAAAATCATTTTAATTCCTATTGTTTGGTTTGAGTTTGGCATTAAGTTTTGTTTCCCAATTGCTGAGTGAGTGTTGAGATACCAAGAATACAACCAGATTTGAAGTTGTCAATACTTTCCTTGGTACATTTTAATTGGTAATTATTTGCTATAAAATGCAATGTTTGTGTATAATTGAATTAAGTCTTTAGGCATTGTGAAGGGAGACCCACTTTGTCCCTGTAGAGCCAGAAGTGTAGGAGATTTCAGTATTTGACTAAATCTCGTTAGTTGGCCAAATCCATCTGAGTCTAAACATAAGAAAGTGGCTATTCTTTAGGACTCATTACATCTCTTGATTTGGAGAACCAACAGATTGGTCAATCTATTGGGGAGAAGTGAATTATTTAGTTAATTCTGTCCTAGAATCTCCAGTGCAAATTTGTTGAAATCCATTTGGAAAGAGTCAAAAGAATGAATGACTGGTTCAAATGTTGAAGAAGTTCCAAATATGTAAATTGATGTGTAGTATCCCAAATTCAAAAGATTGAGGTGACTTTGCAGGAAGAACTCGGAGGTTTTATTTTCATTGATGAAGATATCCTTGCTTCAAAGGTTTTCCTCTTGTTGAAGAGGTGGCGACTTTGCTCTACAATTTATGCTCATGAAGGCCTGTTGTTTTTTATTATGACCTGAAAATGATCTATTCAAAGTTGAAGCAATTGGATATGTGAAGGTACATGGTTCTTTGCATACTCTCATTTGTTGGATCTTTTGTATTGAATGCAATTGTTGTTTCATTTAAAGTATTTGTCTAAGTGTCCAAAAATTTACTATTATGGATGGTTAGAATGAATTTGTATATCCTAGGGTTTTTATTCCATTTGCATTATCATATGTTTCAAGCCCAGGTTACCATCATATTAGCAGTTATCCTAGTGATCCTTCATTTGGTCATGGTTAAGATTATGCACATTTAGTTAAACCTAGATTTGCAAATGTCTATGGATCATCAAAATAAAATAGCCATACCATTAGACACCTTAATACAACTTGTCAAGAAGCTTCAAAAGTCTGATAATCCTCAAACATTTGATACTGCAAAGTGCATGAACCCAAGAGTACACAAGCCTAAGATAAGGCGGGAATGGAAAGCTATGTTTGAGAGGAAAATTAAAGACATGGATGAAAGGATGAGGTCTCTATGACCCCAGTTAAAATATAGCCACACTACATCTACTTGTCAAGTTAATGTACCTTTTGTCAACTCTTTTGATCCATTGCATGACCAATTAGACTTGTCATGGGTTGATTACAAGGTTGAAAGTATGCCAAACCAAGTCTACAAACAAATGACTAGATTTGAGGGATACAATCTATGTGAAGGAGATGCACATGTCCAAATTTTTTCTAGCTTCATGGAGAAACATTCATTTGGAGATCAAGATATGTGGATGAGATTTTTTGTCAGATCTCTTGAAGCTAGAGCTAGGGATTGGTACTTAAGCTTTCCTGAAAAATCCTTTCCTTATTGGGATAAGCTAATGGATGCTTATAGAAAAGAATTTGCAAAAGAACCTTCTGACCTTGTCACAAGGTTAAGAGAGATTAAAAGAAAAGATGAAGAGTCAAGCATTGATTTCAGTCATAGATTTGTTGTTGCTCATTCACTAGTCCCTGAAAATCTCAAACCTAGTACTCCAAATTGTATTCATATGTATTTGAAGCTTTTGAGGAGGGGTCTAGTGCATTGTTAAAATATTATAGAATATTGAGTATGCAAATGGATTATACAGTTGTAGATAATTTGGAGAAAATGAGGAATGAATATGTGTAAAGTCTGATGTCTTCAATTGTGAGTAAACATGTTGATGAAACTAGCAACTGTGTGAATGCAAATGATCAAATGTCTTTAGTTTTAAACACAGGAAAGTGCACACTTGACAAGGAAGAAGTTAAGAGTGTTGCAATGTCTACTATTGATGTTCATGACAATGAAAATGTTTGTGTCTACCCTCAAGAGGATGTGAATGACAAACTCAATGACGAGACCCAACCCAATGGTGAAATACAAAAAGATGTAGATTGCTGCCATGACAACCCAGAAAGAAGTAAGAATGAGCAAGTGGAAAACTCTTTCTCTTTGATGAATTATAACCATACTATTGACAAGGTTGTTGTTGATTCACTTTCTTATGATTGGGGAGATCTTGATTATGATCAATCCATTGAGTTTTTAGATTTTGATGATGATGAAACCATGATATATCCTGATTTGCAATTTGATAATGCATGCAATTTTAGTGAAGGTCAAGGAGAGGAAGTGGTTGAGAGAATGGATCAAACCAATGATCTATTGAGTAGTGAAAAAATTTCAAATTTATTGACCACTGAACATGAGAAAAGTACACATGAGAATAATCCTCAGTTGTTGTGTGTAACCCATATTGATTTTGACAGTGATGATGGTCTTCAAGATTCAAGGTATGATGCATGTGTTTTTTATTCGCCTCCTAGTTATGAACTAGTTGGTCAGGATGATGATGATGATGTGGATGAAGACACACAACAATTTGATTGTAATGATGCATTGTATGATGAGTATGAAAGTATGGATACTGATACAAGTTTAGAAATATGTTTTGATGAATTAGAAACAATAGATGACCATGAATTTTATGTACCCAATGAGCCAAGTTTTGAGAATCTTAATGCAGATTTGGACAAGTGTCTGTTCGCTAATTTAGATGAGCCCAGTCATGAGTCTTTTCATGTGGATGTGAATGTTGATTTCAAGGTAAAATATGGTTATTTTTTTGAATTCGAATTGCTCATTCTTGAGCAAGCTTTGGATGCTAGAGATGTTGATATGTTATGTTCAGAGGATAAAAAAGTGAGTGAAGATGAAGACAAGTCATAAATCCTTGATGATTCTATATATCAACATGATGGAGAACAAGTACAAAGTGTTCCAATGTATGAGTGTATCTCTTTAAATACACTCAGAGATAGTTTGCATGAAGTGCAAGATATTTTTGTAAGTTTTTGTGATAGTTTTACCTTAGAAATGCAAACTAGTAATCAAAATGAGCTTAATAGTACCAGCCATGTGGCAGAATGTGAGTGCTACTTTTGTCAACTGGGAGAAGTTTTCACAAAGTGTGGCAATGTGCAAAACATTGAAGCATGCTGTTTTCAGTTTGAGAGTGATTTATATGATGAACGTGATAAGCTGTTGCCACATGATAGTCAACATTTTAAGAGCATGCCTGATTTTTAGATGCATGATAATGTTGATAATATTGTATGTGATGGACTGCTGGGAGATGCTCGCATGTTTAATCAAGCATATTGCAACGATATTTTTAGATTGGCTTAGGTGAAATGTGATTAGACCTTGTTTCCAAGTGGTCTTGATCGCTATCCTCAAATTTTATCACTTGCTACAAACTTAGAAAATGAAGAGAATGGTAATAATGTGGTTTATGTTATTTGGTTGCCATGTGAAAACGAAGCCAAACAGAGAGCAATTTTACACTTGTATGAAGACAACTTGATACTTGTGTGTGCAGAAATGCAGTTACTCATGTTGTTGTGGTGTGACAGAGGAAAACATGAGTTGAGGGAGATCAACTCCTTTAACATATTGGTGTTTGACATAGGTAAATATTGACTCCACTTTTCATTTGGTGGCTTGGGGTCACCAAGTGAAGTTGAAAAAGAGGATGAATAAAGGAGCAATTTGAGAGCACCCAATGGACTTAGCACCTGGTCTACTCCCCAGAGATTTGGATTCTTGCTATGCCCACAGGGGGCATACATCCCCAATCAGAGCCACTCATGGAACCTTCAAATTTTGCAAATTTGAAGTGCCCCTATTAATAATTTTGCCTATGCACTCTCAAAAGTGCACCTGAAAAATCTTCCCAAGTGACCTACTTTGGAGGGTCATAATTTGGTGCCTGTTGATTTTCAAGCCAAACCCCTTGGTAGAAACACTCACGTGACATATGTGAACATGCATGTCAGTTTTTAGCTTCCCATGATGAGTTTTGATAGTATTTTGAAAGGCAGAGTTGGAGGGTTTTGACAATGTTTTGTTGTTCGAGACTTTCAGTTCTGCGAAGTGGCCTCCCGTTCAAGCTTATATTTCATGGATGGATGATTTTCAAGACAAAAGGATTGTTGATATCCATTCTCCCTACATTCATGTGCTCCTTGGTCCATTTTGGACCCTCATGATCTGATTTGCTATTTTTTCTAGATCAAAAGCAAATGCAGTTTGTTTTGATTTTACATCTGCATTTCTGACATGTTTCAAGGTGGTCAACTTTGACCACTAATATCTCGTGAAGATTGATGATTGAAAAAAAGCTCTCTTGCACACATACTTAGTGCATCTAAATGGTCTAATGTCTTTGGTGGCAGCCTACCAGGAGTTGATTTGATATTTTTTCAAGAAGGTGAATGGGTGGGTTTTAATTGGTTCTGAACAGGTGCAGTTGCAGAAATGTCTGATTGAGCAACTTTGACATTGAATAACTTTCACCTCGGGATCTGTTTTGTTGAGCCATTTGTTGCACTCTATTCTTGGGTCAAATTTCTATTTTCTTGTGCATTTTCATAGCTCTAGGAGGTAGTTTGACTAATTTCTCAGGGTGATTCCAAAGGCCACTTGACTTGTTTGGCTCACTATTCAAACATGCCAGAAAGCAGATTTTATTGACAACCCAATTCATCTTTTCACCTCAGATGCATTCATAAGCTACCTCAGATCAATTAAGGATGAAAATTATTTGAAAATGATTTTTTTTTTAGTCGAGCCCCCAAGGGGACTCGACATATGTTACATAATTTAAGGCTAGTATGGTTCAGGTTTCTTGATTATTTGAATGCAGTGCTTACTTCCACAACCTTTGTCATCAACCTCCTGTGTGGACCTGGCTCTGGTTCCTACTACACCTATTTTGGCCAATATTTTTCCCGTTTGTGGGGACCTAGAGGTCAGTGCTATTTTTCCCTAGCCAAGCTCTTTGGGGGGATGCAGATATTGGTGGCTCCTTGAAGGATATTGGGTCTAACCTTTCTACTGGGCCTAGTGTGACCAAAGGTGAAGAAGGAAAAATAATGGAGGAAGAGGTTACCAAAGTTAAAGATGACACAGTTATTATGGACTTGGTGGGTTTGACCCAAGAGAAAATGTTGGAAGATGAGGTCTAGTCAACCCCAAAGAAAAAAGGGAAAAAGAAGAAGGCGAATGTGGGTGGCAACTTTCAACCGGGAAGACCTAGCCAACGAGAAACCAGGCAGAGAGAGATAGCGAATGAGATAGCCATTGGTAAATAGAGGAAATTAGAAGTGTCCTTAAAGAAGGGTAAAAAATGAAGGTCTTTTCCTCGAATGTGCCAGGGCTGAATAACTCTCATAAACAACTTGCGCTGAAGAACTATGTTTTAGAGCATAAGATTGATGTTTTATTGTTACAGGAAACCAAAATGAAGAAACAAATTTTTGATAATATTGCTAAGTATATATGGTCGGGTTCCCTTTACTCTTGTAGTGATACTGAGGGGGTTTCTGGTGGGCTTGCAGTGTTATGGAACCCATTCAGGATCAATGGTTCTGAATTATTCCACTCTTGGAGTAGTGTGGGAGTCTTATTTTCCTACCCAAGTGGCTCTTGGTCACTTATTAATGTTTATGCCCCTAACCAGAGGAATGCTAGGAATTCCATATGGCAGGATTTCTCTGATTGGTTAAAAAATAATAGGGAGTCTCACTGGTTGGTGGCAGGGAACTTCAACTCCCTCTTATATCCTTTGGAGAAAAGTGGTGGTCTAGTGGATTATTCTGACAGCATGGTTGATCTGGAAAATTTCCTAAGTACTACTGGCTTGATTGACATCGGCTTATCAGGTCAATCCTTTACCTGGACTAACATGCATCTTGGGGAAGGTTTGATTCAAGTCAGACTGGATAAATTCCTTTGCTCCAACAACTGGATGACCTTGCTCAGTGCTAATCTCCTTGCCCTGCCCAAGATTATTTCTGACCATAACCCTCTGCTACTGGTCATAAATGACCATTCTACTACTGGACCTTTCCCTTTCTTGTTGAAGATAATCAAGAAAGAGAGAGTCAAAGGGAGTGGGAGCAAATCTTAAGGAAAGAGGAAATTTTTTGAAAACAAAAATCTAGAGTTCAATGGCTGCAAGAAGGGGACAAAAATACCTCATTTTTTCATGTTTCTGCTCTAAAACACAAGAGAAGGAATTAGATAAGTAAGATGCATAATGAGTAGGGGGTTGTGGTCAATATGCCTACCTAGATTAGTCTTTTGGCAGCAGACTATTTTTAGAAGGCTTATTTAGCCCCTGCAGAGGCTCCCAATTTGGATTTAGACAATCTACTGCTGGACCCTCCCCCAACCACCATTACCCAGGATGATAACCTTAGCATCCTTAGTGCTATCACTCTTGAGGAGGTTTGGATGGAAAATTTTAGCATGGGGGCCTACAAGGTGCCTAGCCCAGATGGTTTCCCCTTGACCTTTTTTTAGATTTTCTTGGACATTGTTGGTGGGGACCTTTTCTTGGCCGCTAGAGATTTCTTCGAATCAGGTAAGCTTCTCAAAAAACTAAACCACACTTTTATCACCTTAATTCCCAAGGTTGTTGATCCTTAATCAATGACTGATTTTAGGCCTATCAGAATATGTAATAATTTTTATAAAATCCTCTCTAAAATCTTGGTGAATTGTATTAAACCCCTTCTGAACAAAATTATCAGCCCCACACAAAAAGGCTTTGCTCCTGGTCATCATATTCTGGATGCTACTATAACTACTCATGAATTGCTCCACTCAATGGACATATGCAATAATGCTAGTATGGCCCTCAAATTGGATATTTCAAAAGCTTATGATAAGGTGTTATGGGAATTTATCCCTAAAGTCCTAGCTAAGTTTGGGTTTAACCAACATGTGGTCAACCTCTTAATGGAATGTATATCCACAGTGAAGTACTATGTTCTAGTTAATGGGGATCCTTTTGGGTTTTTTAATGCTAGGAGAGACATCAGAAGAGGGGATCCCCTATCACCCTATTTATTTATCATGGTTGCAGATGTCTTGAGAAGGAATATTTCTAATTTGCTGTCGGAGGGGTCAATTAAGGGTGTTAAGGCTACCTCTTCTTTGGAGCCTACTGTTATCCAACAATTTGTGGATGATACCTTTCTCTTTGGGAAAGCCTCTATGATTGAAGCCAGGAAATGGAAAAATTGTCTCAATAACTATGTTGCATGCTCTGTACAATGTATTAACTATAATAAGAGCATGATTTACTTCTTCAACAACACTCCTACCCTTCAAGCTCAGGTGACTTTTGTTCTAGGTTGTATGAGTGGCTCTCTCCCTTCGGTGTATCTTGGTTTACCCCTTACTATCAAGGAAGTCACCCTTGGATTCATGAACTCGGTTCTTGAAAGGATCCAAAGGAAGTTGTCGAGTTGGAAAGGTTCCATCCTCAGTCATGCTGGAAAATTGTAGCTTCTTTTCGTAGCTCTCCAAGGGATCCCTGTTACTTCCTCTCCATTTTCAAGATCCCCAGATATATTGCTTAAAGAAGTTTGAAAAAATTCAAAGGAATTTCCTATTGTCGGGGACTGAGGAAAAGAAAAAGTTTGCTTTGGTTAAATGGGACAAAGTCTGTAAACCTAAACCTTGTGGTGGGCTTGGGATAAGGAATATCCTTTGCACCAATAAGGCTTTGATTGCCAAGGTGGGTTGGGATCAGCTAAGAAATAAAAAGGATTGGTGCAAGATTATGAACACTAAGTATATTCACAATAGACCTTTGATTAATTTCCTCTCCAATGATCATCCTTCGAGTTCCTTGGCTTGGAAGAACATTTAAAATTTGTAGGGGTTGCTTAGGACAGGGATGAAATGGAAGATTGGAAATGGTAACAGTATCAGATTCTGGGAAGACCCTTGGTTATTTGACACCCCTCTGGTAGACTTTGACTTTAGGAACCTAATGAGATTGGCACAACTCTTCTTTGACTTTTACATTAGAGATTAGCTCCATGGTTAGCCAGGGGCCAGGAGGTGGAAAGACCTGTTCCTTTGCTACTCTTTGTCTCCTGAGCTAGGTCTCTTGGCCAAGTCCTTGCAGGACTTGCTCTCCCTTACCAAATTACTATTAACCAACATGGAGGATGATTTCTTCTGGACTCATGATAAGCAAGGTGATCTTTCTGTTAAAACAACTTACAATCTATTGTCGGACCAAGGTGTGGTTCTTGGTCCCTGGAAGTAGGTTTGGAATAGACACATGATCCCAAAAATAAACTTTTTTCTGGTGGACTACTTGCCATAATAGAATTCTTACTCAGGATAATTTGAGGAAAAGGGGATTCCATATCCCTAACAAGTGCTTGTTATGCAAGTGCAATGAAGAATCGATGGAACACTTACTTTTGCACTGCCCGTTTGTTGTTGGTGTGTGGAGCTGGCTTTGGAGCGTTTGGGCACCCAGTGGACTATGTGCAAGGACATCAAATCCTTTATCTTGGGCTGATATGGGCCTTTCCTTCACCCCTTACCTCATGAGATCTGGAACCAGGTCCCCCCCATTATCTATTGGTGCTTGTGGAAAGAGAGTAACAACATGATATTTAGGAATATTGAGATGAGCCCAAAGGAGGTTTTTGGTATAGGGTCAAAGCTAATCTTGGAAAACATTTCAATTTTCAAAGGGAAAATCTTGGACAAAGCCCTTGCTGAGTGGGAAATTAAAATGGCTAAATCTTGGAATCAAAATCTTGATGCTAATTCCTATGACAACTCCAGATCCTAGGCTCGACGAGACACTGTCTAGAAACCTCCTGACTGTGATTGGCATAGACTCAATTTTGATGGAGTTTTCAAAGGCAACCTAGGCAGGGCTAGCATAGGAGGTACAATCAGAGACTGCAATGGTAATTTCATGGCTAGTTACTCAGGGGAGATTGGGATTCAATCCTCCATGATTGCGGAAGCAAGAGCATTGCTAAAGGGCATTCAGTTAGCTACCACTATGGGAATTGAGAATTTTCATATTGAAGGAGATTGTTGATGGGTGTTTTTTCACTTCTCAACATAGGTAGCACACAAGTGCATTAACTCTCTTGAAAGACAACTCCCTACAAGAAAGTTGCAAAAAATTACCCCAAGGTCTCTCGAGTGTCAGGTCATGACTTGCAAAGCAACTTAGTGGATTGATGTGATTTACTGTAATCACAAGGGGCATGGAAAATTGCTAAGTTGGAAGGAGATTGGATCTTCTAATGGAGTTTATGAGATTCTAAAAGTGATGTACAATTGCTGCAAGTCCAAAAAAATAGTCTAAAACTCCATGTGCAACATCAGATTTGGCTTTACAATGATGCTGGAACTTTGCCTAAATTACTATTTCAAAGAAGGGTCAAAAGGGAAAAGGGCGGTAAGAGTTCCTAGACCTACAACTACTGATGAACAATGATAATGGAGGACGCTATAATGGACAACCTTCCTATAACTGAGTTCCACTTAACCAAATAATATATAGTCTCATGAAACTAGTGTTATCTTCTAAGATCTGCATATTTTCAACTGTTCATTCACCATAAAGCATGAATAAAAGATGAATTTTATGTGCAATAATGAATTTATGTTTAGACTAGTTTTACACTACTGTTTATCATCAATAACTAGCAAAAAGCATGAACATGGAAAGCATCAATACCATAGCATTCTTCAAAATCAATGGACAACATTAGCAAAACTACTAAAACTACTTGAAAGTACTTAGAACAACAAACTTAATCTATCTAAATCTATCAAATTTGAGGAGATGAATCATGCAACAAGAGAGAAACTCAAGAATCTATCAAAAGCAATTAAATTCTATTAAAATTTTTGCAGCATGTCTTTACAACAACTCGACTCTCTCTTGAAATTGAGAGGAGACCCCCTATTTATAGTTTTCCAAAAATGAAATGAATGGCCAGGATTTACTCTCATTGTGTGGCCAAGATTCATTTTACATTAGGGTTTCACCTACCCCCAAAATTTACTAATATAAAATACAATTTTGTCCCTTTCCCTATTTCGTCCTATAGTGCCCTGATACTGTAGCAGTTTTGTCTTCTAGTGACTGCTTTCTTTTTTCTTCTTATACTATTAGAAACTCATGATTTATTACTGGCTTTCCTTCATTCTTCTTAAGAGTGGTGTATTCCACGAATTTCCCAATTAGCACTTGAAGCTTACTCCACTCCATGATGATAGATTGAAGAACTTGGAAGGTCAACTTCTTGGACCTACTAGTGATTAGCTCCCAATTCTTTGTGCATTTTGGTGTGGCCTTAATCACCTATTCTGACTGGACGAAGGCTCTTGCAGCAAAATCCATGAAGTCCTGCGTTAGTGAATCTACTGCCCCTTGCTCCATCTTCTTGTGGAAGTATAGTCTGATCTTCTCTGGATCCAGTTCTACAATGGGCATATCATAATCTGTCATCAACTTCAGATAATCTTCACTATCTATCCTGTGTTCCTTGACCCATATGAGGTCGAGTTCAACTTCATGCAACACTCTCTCCAGGATGTATCTCCTATGATCCAAACCCATCTTCCATGTTTCCACTAGCCAGTGGTCATCCTTTACAAGGGCCAACTCCTTCTCCCATGTCTTTTCAGGCATCTTGAGAATGGCCTCGAGCTTACAATAGGTAATTCTATGCAACTCGGTAAATTGGTGACAAATATTTTCTGTACCCTCTAGCTGCTTCTGTACTTCTCAAAAAAAATTTCCATTCGTACAGGATGGCCTATGCCCATATCACCATTATAGAGCACTTGTTTGAACCAATATGCAGTAACCTTGGTCCAATTCTTCATCCTCTCCATCTTGGAGAGCTCTTCCTGGGAGAGGAGTGGGGGTGCAGAGGATGTAGTTGGAGCTTCTTCCTGCAAAGATGTCCATTGCTGGATATAGGTGCTGAGGTCAAAAACTTGTGTCTTTTGTTCCTCCTTAGAGGAATGATCCTTATTCATCTACTCCACTATTGTGGCCACTAACCCCTGGAATTCATTGATTTTCTGCTCTCTTGTAGTAGTGCCTAAGTTGATGGTGGAGATGGTGTAGTTGACCCCCTTTTCTTTGTCCATCACCGGGGTGGATACCTGCATAGTCCTTGATCCTGATGCATTGACAGTGATGCGAGAGCATACCTTTGACTTCTTTTCTTTCTTTGTCTTTGTTTGTGCCCTGGTAAATATAGCTTCAAGTCAGGACTTTGGATCGATGAGGGCTGGGGTTTTCTTTTACAGTTGTTTCTCCAACCAATCAGGCATTTGAGTCTCCCCTTTTGGTGATTCATGATCACCTTCCTCTTTCTGTTCATGCTGGGGTTGTTTCTCTTCATGACCTGGGACTTCTTGCTCAATTCTTTTTTCCTCTTCATCTAAGTCCTCAATATGTATGGTCTGTTGCTTTCCTGACTCTGCGACGACTACGTTTTCCTCAGTGACATCTTCTATCTAAGGCACCCTTTTTGTTTCGCGCCTGAGCTCTTCATAGTGCTCTGGCTCAAAATTCTATTTAGGAATATATTCTTCTTTATTTTCTTCTTTCTCTCTTTCTTTCTCTAGTGGTACCTCTTCCTTTTGAATAGGGCCTTTGTCTTGCCCAACTAGTGGAGGCTCTTCGAGTATCTCCACATTAGCTTCAATGTCCTTTCCTTTCTCTTTAGGAGGTTGCTTTTCAGATTCAACTTCTTCTCCTACATCCCTGAGCTATTGAGACAACACCTCTTCAAGCTCCTAATAAGAGGTCTCTATGATGTACTTTGCACTGAGAGCTTAAGTGTCCTCCTTCGAAGATTGTGACTTCTTCTCATCAGTTGCTACCTCGTGTACATTTACACTCAACCCACCCTCTAGATGTTCAAAATATTCTTCCTTGAAAGGGTCTTCGGGCTCCTCCACTATTCCTTTGGTAGCTTTTCTCTGTTGTTTCTCCATTTCCTTTGATATCTGCATGGTTGCCTCCATTTTTGGTGGCTCTGTGGGTGGAGGAGGGACAGGCAGACTAGCAGCAATTTGGGCCATCACAACTTGGACAATGGGGTTTAATATCACCTCAGAGAGCTCGACTAGTATTCCTAGCATGTATTTGGAAAATGCCTCGGGCAAGGTGAGAGGAGGCATAGTGGTTGTGGCAATTGAAGATACTGCAGTAGAGAGGGTAGGCAATGGCAGAGGCAGTGAGGCAAACGACAATGGGGATGTAGTGGCTGAAGAGGAGTCCAACACCATAATTGGTGTTTTTGGTGAAGTGGAGGCGAAGTGGACATAGATGTCCATGACAAGCAGAGAGGAAACAAGCAACACCTGGGATGCGAGGGGTGGAGGAGTAGCAACCACAATGGTAATGGCGAGAGTAGAGGTAGCAGGTGGTGACTTCGGTTGCTCAGCCTCTTCTTCTCCCTCATGTTGAGGATCTTCCTCAATAGTGTGCATCTCACTGAATCCTCTGGATTTCTTGGCCTTCTTTGATGAGGATTCTCCTTCTGAGGCCTTTTGCGTATAGACTTTGTGTTTGGGTTTTCGCTCAGACACATTTTTCCTTTTCCTTGATCTGGTTGCCGGAGGGGATTTGGGAGTTTCTTCTATTGGGGTAGTAGCTGTTCCACTATCTGTTTTTCTTTTGACCTCGTCTATGAGCTCACTGTATGTTAGCATGACACCTTGTGCCTTTAGTTGGGTGATTTGAGCATCCACCCATTGTCTTGTTCTGTTCTCTATGGGCCTTGTCACAATGTCGAGGTCATTGACCTCTTCTTCATTCCAATCAATCAGCGGCAATGAAAATTCGACAACAACATCAAACCTCTCACCAAGGATGGTGTCTTCCTCCTCAACAATCTGATCAGGCATCAGGAACAAGTTGATTGTTTGCACAAACTG
Organism: Sequoia sempervirens; assembly: GCA_007258455.2. Lineage (NCBI taxonomy): Eukaryota > Viridiplantae > Streptophyta > Pinopsida > Cupressales > Cupressaceae > Sequoia > Sequoia sempervirens. The sequence goes on from VDFB02379711.1 coordinate 165,534,672, forward strand.
GGCCATCATCCTCATGTAATGCTTCATTCTCACCTCCTTGTCATCTTGGTAGTTGGCCCAAAAATATTCTATATGAGGAAAGTGGGCATATTGTTTCCCTAAAAATTTCTTCAATTTTTTGTAGGGATCCATCCTAGGTCAGGCTGTGTGGAGGTCCAAATGGTACTCCACTATCTCCTTTTCTGAGTATCCTACACACTGGGCTGTGGGGATAGCGTACATGTCTTTCCCAAATGTGAGAGGGTATGGAATTGTTGCCCAGTGTTTATTGCTCAACAGAGTGTGAGCATTATGTAGCTACTGGGAGACTTCTAGTATGATCATCCGATCATTAGGGCACCAGGGTAGCTTGTAGGGTCTTTCAGAGAAACCCTTCATTCTGATGTACATAAATTTCCGAAATTGAATAAATAGGAACCCAAACCTCTGAATGAATGCAAAAGCACTATGTGAGACTCTCCTCTAAAAATATCCTCCAAGGAGTCTAACAATATGCCTGATGAAGGCATCATTCACCCTCTGATACTCCCTCTTGAAGTTCTTGTATTGCAGCTGCGGGTATCGATCATATACCTTGAGCTCCCTGCCTCTTGGATTCAAATTTTGTCAAATGAAGAGGCCCTTGTATAGGAATGCCTCTGCTAGCAGATAGACTAGGTAGGAGGTCATGTAGAATTGTGATGTCTTCTTCACGACCATAAACTATGCATGCCTTGTGTCGCTGATGATCTTGGCCTAGTGGAATTTTTCCTTTCCATGTATAATCTCAACAATGAAATAAAACATCCACTCTTGGAAGAAGGTTGCACTAGGGAGGCCCATTACTCTGCTCAGTAGAGTCACCAAATCATGGTACTCTTCATGGAAGTCACTTCAGAAAAGCTCTCGTGGCACCTTAGCGGCACTACCCCTCTTCTCTTTCAACCAATGTTGGTTGATTAACTTCTTGCATGCGAGGGGGTCTTCCTTCCACATATTTTTGGCATATCCCTTCTCTATTTCCTCCATGGGGTCAAATGTTGGAATATGGAAAGTCTTGCGTATGGACTAGGCTGATAAGTCTGCCAACACCCTTCCCTCATGATATATGATCTTTCTATTACCACTATGGTAACATTCTCTACATACCATTACAAGCTTTGGTGGTACGAGTACAGGTGGAAAGCCAACCGCTTTGGCTAGACCACTCTTTCGAATCTTGCACGCATTCTCAGTGATGGGATTGCTTGTGATTCTTCTCCTGAATTCATCTATGTCCACGTGTCCCAAGTTGGTATTTGATATTGAATCCCATATTGAGGTAACTTTGGAGGTGATTTCCACCCCATGGAACTGATACTTCATCTGGTCCTTTTCCTCCTTTCCCCTCGGTGCTTTGGCAGTTTTCTTTCCCTTTTCCTTTTCTGCGGACTATCCCGATGTGCCTACAACAAATTCCATAAATCCTGCAAACAAGGGTGGAGTAAGCAAATTCATGTAAAAATTAGGGAACGTTAGTGAAATCCTGCAAAACAAAGGTTAGGTCCAGTAATTCATCTCTCAAAGATCATAAAGTTCACTAACATTCCTCATTTGGTGCTCGTTTGGGTCAATTATAGCAATGTGGGCCCAGGGATGTAGGTTTCCCTTGGCTGGTAGTCGTTTGGAGGAGGCAGAAGGGAAACGACGCTGAGAGCACAACAACCCACAGACGTCCACCCACACTCATAATTCTGTATTTTGAGATTGGAAGCCGACCAAGGATCCAAGGCATTTAAGTAGGTGGGGAAATCATCCATGAGGTTTTGGAGGTGTTCAATCGATCATTTTGATTATGCGGGTATGAGGCATGCAGAGGCAGAGGGAATCTTGAATGTTTTGGAGTTCCACCATTGAGGAATGATTGCCACGGGACAGATACCCGCAAGGGGAATCCCACACGGCGGGGTCCGCATTCAGCTTAGATGATATGAGTTTATGCCTTCGAGTTTTGGTCTCTTCAAAATTTGCGGGAAAGGGTTGGTGGAAGGTCGTTGGAAGATGACCGTTTAGGGATGGTAGACATGGGACAACAACCCATAGGAGGCGGTCCGCACAGGTAGGTTGGTAAGACACTTTGGCAAGAGTCACCTCGCTTAAGAGAGCTTGAACGACGAAGGAGAGCTTGGGTCCCGACATGCGGAAGGAAGGTAAGGCACGGTCGTTTGTGGATAATGGTTAGATAATGGCGGGCCGCAAGTAGCAGCCCGCAAAGGAAGTCCTGCAACACTACACTGAATCATTTTCATGCTAAAAGCTTAAAATGAGATGGTGAGGTCAAAATTTGCAGGGCGAACCGACATGGGTCTTCAGCTGTTCTCAAACGATGGTGATGGTGGGGTGGCCCACGAAGAGATTTCCGCATGATTTGATCTACAAGGGCTTAGAATTATCTCTTGAGGGCTTGAGGCAACACTAAGAGGTGTGGGCTCCGCACGACAGAAAGAGGCAAGGGTCTCACTGCAGGTAAAGGCATGTGAAACAATAGTGATGGGCAGACGAAAGTCCGCAATGAGAGACCCACACTAGAAAATTTGTTTAGGCATTCAAAGGCAATGGGCCTGGCAGAAGTTGTGACACGGGAGGCTGGCAAGAGATGACCATTTTAAAACGACAATCAGACAGGGGCCACCTGCACACGGCGAACCTGCAAAGGGTTTCGAGCTTAGTGTTCTCACTTAAGTTTTTTCATTTGAGTTTTCCAAGGCAGCGATGAAGTTACGTCCGCTCGCAAAGGAGGGCTCGCAAGGTCACATTGCTTGGGCTTCGTTTGGAAGACATTTCGAGCGGTGACGAAGGGTTTACAGGCCGCAAGGGTTCCGAAGCTTTGGTAAAGAATGATGACATAGAGGTGAAGGTTTCGCATGGCCCTTGGACGCCGAATTTGATCAATTTTTTAGGAATGATTAGATGGGTTTGCACAAATTTTTGTGTTCTATCGGTCGCCCAGAAGAATTTTTAAGTTTACCTTAAAAATTTTGATTAAATTTATAAACTCACTTTAAAGGACGCTTCTGGTTGGGTGACGACGGACATACTTGAGAATCCTGACGAAATAAATGGAGGCAACGCTTGAGATCATCCTAGAGGTCACGCAGGTGCGAAGGCAGTGACGACTGCTTAGCTTTGACAAATTCTGAATGGGCGCAGGGTGAAAATGATAGGTCGAAAGACCTATTTATAGGAAAATGTGCATTAATGGCCTACATTCAATGCTTGTACAATGGTTGGTGGGGGTTGTTGAGCGCAAGTTCCGAAAGAGCCAACGACGAGAAGGTCGAAACCCACAAAGTGGACAAAACCTCGGTCTTTGTTGTCGGATGGTCCGCGGACAAGGGCAAAAGTGAAGGATGTGGGACCCGCCATGCGGTTGAACGTCCTGCATCAGTCGTCGAAGGAACAACTGAGACAAGACAACAACGTGCATAGGGCAGACCCGCGAGAGGTGAAGGATGCCAGCTTTATAAAGCAAAGGGAAACCTACCAAGGGAATCCCGCAAAGGCCCAGGACTTGGAAATTTTTTGGGTGGTGAACTTTGGTCAATTGAAGATGATGACTTTGGGACCTCCTGACCATTTGGAACTCAGAATTAAGGGGCACGCAAAATGAGGTGAGGGAAAAAAGTGACCTGACGAAGGCAAAAAGAGAGTGTCCCCTTTTTGAACAAGGTGTGTGTGCTATAGGCACAACAAAGATAAGTCTATAATTGATGCTATTAATCTAGAAAAATCACTGGGATGGAGTACTAAAGAGATTTTATTAGACATAAAACATTTTGTGTCTAAGCTAAATTTGAAGATTGCTACCCACATCTACCAGGAGGGTAATCAAGTGGCTGATGCTTTGGCTAATATTGGCACCCATTGGAAAGTTTCTAAATGCTAGAAAAATTTGGGGAACCTACCGCCAAGTATTCAAGGTTTAATCCTTAATGAGCAAGGCACTTGTATATTCCATGATGATAACTAACTGTGCATTTACTTTGGCCTTATGGGGGGTCCACATTATTGTTTGTTAGGCTATGTGGATGGAGTCGACCGCTGAGGTATCAAACAAGTGAAATTTTTTGAATAATGGGGCGGAGATCAATTTTAAAAAGGAAATTATGAGGAGTAATGGGGAGTACTTTGAGATTATGGCCAAGTTGGGTCTAGCCTTATGTAATCTCTTTTTGGGGTTTGGTCTTGATACTCGTATATCCTTGCTGATTTTTGAATTCAAATTTGATGTGACAAATAATTATGAGGTGAAGCTTTTGATTGGTCCTATCATTTCCACCAAATTGATTCTTTTACTAAAGGGCAGGACTTTAGCTTTATCTAAATTTGGCTCTGCAACCAACTTTCATAGGTACTTGTGCAAAAGAAATGTGGAAGGAAAACCTTTTATTTCCATCATGTATTGCTTACCTGGCTACAAGTATATGAATATTTTCATTAACGAGATCACCAAGATTTCCTTTTTGGATTTAACTCTTCAAGCGTGTGTCTTGTACATGGTCTTGATTGCCCAAGGCAGTCTCGTTTGGCTTAAAAATATTAAGGTTTGGGCGACCTCTCACTTTGTCAAAAACTCTAACCTTTTGCTCTCACAAGTTAACTGATTTTTTAGTGTGCAGAATGGCGACATGGGTGGCGATAGGGTGAAAAAAAAGCCTAACAATTGTGGGGAATTTCACAAGGAACCACTAGTTTGGCACATCTACATTGAAGGTGGGCTGGCGCCATTAATGGAAAATTTGGTGGGTCATGATCCGAAGTTATCTACGCAGTTTGCGAATTCCTAGAAAGAAAGAAGGGTCTTCCATGGGTGGTATCTCCTTCGAGGTGAATGAGGAGGTGATTTCTCAAGTGATGGGGCTATTGTGTACTAGAAAGAAGTACCCTAAGCACACTAAGGCCCAAGACAACGAAATCTTGAATGCCTTCTTTGTGGGTAATGAAAAACCTATTCGCAACCAGTTTGGTTTTGAAAGAGAAGCTCTCTTGCGGCCTTGGGATCAGGTCTACCTCACTCTCATGAAGTACATCACCTTCGAAGGTAGATATAAAACCCACTATTTCTATCATTTTCCTCTTTTGAATCACCTCCGCCATAAAATTCTGTTAAGCTTCTCATTTTTCTTACTTATAGATTTGGAAAGATCTGTTGAGAAGTGCATTGAGTTTGCTGCCCAAAACCTTGAGGATCCTCCTCCCCTGTCACTCCACTAGGGCCTCATTTTGAGGCTTTATCATTTTCATCTTGCACTCTACCCACCCAAACCCATCTCCACTGTCCGTATAGAGGAAATTGAACCCCTTGCTCAGACCAATATCTCCCCACCCAAGTCTAAGGGTCCCAAAAGAGAAACCCCTCTGATGACTTTCAAAACCCCTAAGCCTAAACCGAATGCCAAGAAGAATAAGGGGAATGCGGGGATTTCCTATTCTCATGTTGTGGCTAGTCTCTATGAACTGAAGTCCGCCCTTGCTAAGACTAACAAAAAACCTACTACTAAGAATAAAGTGAAGGATGAGGGGAAGGGTTTGATGGAGTTGTCAGTCATAGACATCAAAGGAAAGAATGTGGTGGGATGGGATTCCAAGGGGGATACTATGGTCGCTGCTATGGTGGAGACAGGGATTGAAAATACCAACATTAGGAGATCTAGAAGGTTGGAAAAAAATAACAAGAAAGTTTAGATTAGTGAAATTGATTATGATGAGGAGCGGTTTGATAGTAAAGGTAATAGGAATGTGGAGGAGTCTGAGGATGTGGAGGAGGATTTTGTTGAAGGGCCTCACAACCTTGAAAACTTCAACAAAATGCTTAATGAGAACTCTACTTCCTAGTCCTTGGACCTGTTGGATGTGGATTGCACTAATATTGTGAAGACTATGGATAAAGGGGAGGAGCTTCGTGTGCTGTAGGAGTGGATGGGGAAGATGGAGAATAAGTTCAGTGGCTTGACCCGGTTCACTGTCAAGTTGGTCCACTATGTTACTAGCACCCTCTCTGCTGTGATGAAGGATGAGATGAATAAGAAGACTGCTGAAGAAGGCCTCGAATGGGTCAGGGACGATGTTGTCAATCTCCTCTCTCAGAATTGGGAGAATGCCAGTTAGTCTGTTGCTACTGCGTGGTGTTACTGTTTGTTGTTAGTCTGTTGTGTTTGAGTTTTTTGGCTAGTTTTTTTTATTTTTTGGAATTGATTTTTTTTGGCCCTTGTGGCTTGTTGTGTAAAGGGTACAAAACCCTGTAAATGCTGCTTATCATATCAAAAACAATACAATAATGATCTAATTAACATGGTAGACAAATTACTAAATTGTATGCTAACAACAAGTAATTTTATCTTTAATAAGAAAAATTACTCATAATTTAAGACAACAAATATTTGTCATGAACGAAGCAACAAAATATTAAATAGATAAGAATATTAACTATCTAACATACATGGTTTAACAATAGCACACCATTCAGAAGTACAATGAGAACAATTTAAGCATAAAATCTATGCAAGTACATAACATTAAGAGGTTCTTTGAGAGGTGTACAAATAGATTATATGAACCTGATTTGTAAACTTTCGTGATGATGTAAGGTACTAACCAATTCAAACTAAACTTTCTTTTTTCCAATTGACACATGTATTGGTTATATGGTCAGGTGATTTAACTAAAGATTTTTGTAAATTTGTTTAATTAAATCTAACACATAATTTCTTAGTGCACACATGTTGAGTTAAATGCACCTATTATCTAAATAAACAATGTAATAATGATCTAATTAACATGGTACATGAATTACTAAATTGTATGCTAACAACAAGTAATTATCTTTAATAAGAAAAAATGCTCATAATTTAAGACAACAAATATTTGTCATGAATAAAGCAACACAATATTAAATAGATAAGAATATTAACTATCTAACATACACACTTTAACAATAGCACACCATTCAAAAGTATAATAAGAAGAATTTAAGCATAAAATCTACACAAGTACATAGCATTAATAGATTCTTTGAGAGGTGTACCATCCATTTTAGATAGTTTATATGAACCTGATTAGTAAACTTTCATGATGATGTAAGGTACTAACCAATTCAAACTAAACTTTATTTTTTCACCTTAAGTGTGTCTAAGGTTGTGAGGAGCAATAACATGTAAATTAAATGATAAAACCTTACTCAAGTGTATTAGAGTGGAGTCCTATATGACACAATCAACAAAATACAAGATCCAACCCATGAGAATGTCAATTACTCAAAGGAAAATAAATATATCAAAATACCTCACTTGGGGCAATGAGGTGATCAAATTTTGAAGATGAGAACCCACTAAAATCATGTCCTAATGTGCTTGAAAGATGACAAAGAATTCCACAAAACCTAGATTCCAACTTGTTCTTCCATTGGCTTCAAACTTCAATCATTGTGATAAAACTTCATAAAATTTGAAAAGATTGGTTGTAAATTTGTAAAATAGGATATCATTTTTGGCAAAGCTTCACTATAATTGTCATTGTATATCTCTTACAATAAAAAAAATTAAGACCTCTTATTGATATAGGAGTTACCACATGCTAGAAATAGCCTCCATGAGGTTGGGCATTGGGTTTTGTGTAACTCCCAAATCCCAATTATTACCATTTTCTAGCACATTCATAGAGAGAAATTGTTGGGGTTGACTGTCCACTTAGAGAAACAAAGATAGAAGAAATTTTATGGCTCATATCCTAGATTGAATTGTTACATTTGCATTTGTCATATTCATGAATTACGGTTCTAATGAAGCTCAATAAACTAACTTTACACATTGCTTTCCTCTGCATTCACATCACTCTAACATTTTACTCAACATTCACAATGCTCTAATAATATTTTCTCAATTCACATCACATACATGTTTTTCATTCATCAAAACAATGAAAATGATCTAGCTTATATATCTGCTTCAAGCATGACATCAATTAGGTCGACCTAATTAGATGTATCATAAAAAATAGACAATATATAACTTGTCAACTCAAATCCTTCCACACATGCTTCACACCAAGATTCAATCCATAAAGCAATTTGAAATAGGTTGGCATGGACCTATAATATCTCCCACATAACTCCACAATAGTTATTTAACGTTCACATACCTTTAGACCTATTAGGTCGACACCACAGAAGACCCAATACAAAAATTCTTCAACTGTATACCCATATTCAGACATGTGTACCTCAAAATGCTATGCCATATGGAATTCACACTCTATTGACATCTGTCAACATCTTAAATCCACAAAAAAAAAAATCCTATTTGTGGAGAAATGCGGACTCTCCTACTCACATGCACTGTACAAGAAATGACTGTAATTTTCTAGGCCAAACTTCTTTCATATCATTCAAACCAAAAGCCAAAACAAGATGGTATTTTGGAATTAAGATGCTTCTAACAACCAAAAAAAACATACTAGAACCATAGAGTGAAATGTTAATTTGCAGACCAGTGCGGACCCAAAAATTTGATGCTCTGTACCCAAAAACACTGGTAAAAATATTTAGTCATTTTTCATCATAACCAACTTTATCAGATCAAACCTTCTTGCAAAATTGTCTTCCACAAACATCAAGGTACAAGCATTCACACCAAAATACATTGTTGACATCAATGACAACACTGCAACACTTAATAGTATACCTTGTGCTTATCCTACATGCTCGTGTTGCCAACAACTACATCAATGACAAACTCATTCTTCCAACACATTTTACTTTTGATTTGACACATATGTGTTTATAATATGAATTAATGGTATATGTGATTTAATTAAAATAATGTGATGTATTATTTAATTAAATGCAACAAATATTTGATTATGTGTAGTAAGTGTCATGTGTTGGCCTCCTACAATGATTTAATAACTAAGCCCTTACAAACATGATTCAGAGATTGGACATATAACCTGAATAGCTATTTCAATCATCATGAAGGTGCATTTAACTTGTCAACCAGGGACGTGAACTTGAAATGGGTCAGCACAATATGTGCACTAGGAACTCAAAGTAGCCATTTCATTCTATAGCTAAGGAACAAACAATGTTGAAAGTAAATTGCTTAAAAGGGAATATACCAATCATCAATCAACAACTACATCAAACTAAAATGCATAATAGGAATGAAAATATGAGCAACAAGCAGGGCACTACTCTGTTTGCTTTGGCTGTAGGAACAGTCACAAAATGAAATTCTAGTGGCTGTAGGAACAATCGGTGCTAGATTTCTAATTAATTACTGAACAGTAAGTAATACTAAACTAATACTAAACTAAGAAGAAAGATTACTCACCAAGTGGGCCCCCTTGGATAAGTATCCTCTAAAACTAATGAGAACTCAGATGCTTGAACTTAGAACTTTATTTTATTCACTGTAAATCATGAGTACAAAAGAGTAATGTATCTTTATTACTGAAAAAATTGAGAGTGCAAGTACAATATCAAATCGTGCAACCTCCTTGAGGAAGGAGCATTAGATCTTTATTTATACTATCAGCTAAACAAGACAGTCAACTCCACGACTGGGAGGATGCCATTTAGGGAAAATAGAGAAAATAGAGCGATGGCGGTTACACGTGCATAGAATCTGGTCAGACATGCAGGTCCAAATGTAGATTTAGCAGAGTAGTAATGCCTGTGCATGTTCAATAATTAAAGTCCACTACAAGGCAGTTACATTAGGTTGCATGAGGAATCTTCTGTCATCGACCTCCTTTGACCTCGAGTGATTCCTTTGCTGGATGTTATGGTGCATGCCCAACTGGCAGTGTCTTCCTCAACTTAGCATCTTTAAACTAAATCTGCATGGCAATGTTAGTACGCACAATAACTGCACATCTATAACCACCTTAAGGAACATTCATTAACCACATGAAAAATCAATATAGATAATACACATAATATGCCAATGTCATTAAAAATTGCAGAGATAGGATTTAAGTCCAATGTCTATGGTTTGAGGGAAACATTATGAAAATATCAACATTTTAACATCAAAGTCCATGACAAATGCTAGCAAATAAACTGTAGATTCTACCCAAAATTGGACCAAACACTAGGCTCATCACTCCCCCCAACCTAACGTTTTGCTAGTCCTCCAACAGGGGAAGGGTTGTTCTTCTGCTTGGTCAAAGCTCTAAAATTTGCAACTGATAACTATCCAACATCAATGGTTGTTGTGCGTGAATCAGGATTCTAATATAATCATCCTAATATGTCAAATCTGTTCCATCTCTATTTTTCTGTAGCAATGTCATACTGGTAGAATCTAAAGTTTGGCATGGGCCACATGAGCATAGATGGTTCGAAAGTCAGGGGAAGCCATGATCACCCTTGTGTTCTCCCAATCTAAATATACCTATCAATCCTTTTTAGTGCTACAACATAATTGTGGATGGAATGAGGCTCAACCTGCTTCAACTCATCAGTTAGGCTATTCCATCTCTGGGATAGACATCTTCTCATAGTTTCCTCCTTTGTTGTTGTCTCTACCTCATACTCATTGTAAACTGTCTCAATCCAAGGCATAATCCTATTGCCATAACTAGGTATGAGAAGCATTTTGTGCCATTCTTTGTAAATATCCCTTGGGTTGCTTGATTCAACCCTAATGGGCAGAGGGATGTTAGATTCCAATTGCTTATAAGCCCCATGTTGTTGTCCCTAACTAATCTCATTTTGTACCCAAGACATAAATTCTCTTAATTGGACATCCCCAACATACAACAACGGATTCCAATCATGGTCTTGAGTTACAACATAATTATGCAAATAAAACTCACACAACAAATTCTTCATTTCAGGTGAGACAATCCTATAAGCATTGAAAAATTCAACTGGGGTGTCAATAGAAGGATTCAAACCTGAGGCAATCCTTGATAGCTTAAAAGAGATATTTCTCTTTCAGGAGTAGAGCATAGACCCTTGGAGGGGTCCTACATTCCAAAATCTATGGTACCAAGATTGCCATATCATCCACCCTCTACTTCAGGGTGGCAATTTCCGCATCCTTATCTTCAATCTCTTCATCCCTCTTTTGAATTTCCTTCTTCAATTTCTGTTTTTCCTTTTTCCAATCTTCCTCCCTTCTTTGTATTTCTTTCCATAATTCAAATTTGTCGCATGTATTGTAAAATCAGGAGGATTATGAATTCTTACCAGTCTTTTTGTTGATGGTGGCTCCTCATATAGCACTATTTGCATGGACTCAGGTTGTTCAGTTATCTTTGGCTACATGGGTACTATTTCTTCTTCCACTTCTTGCTATAGGGGCCCTCGTTCTTGTTTTTTTGTGGCTGTAGGAATTCCTACTCTGGTTCTGGCTATTTCTAAAGGACTTCTTGCTGTAGGACTTCCTGCTCATGCTGCAGGAAATCCTAATTTTCCTCAAACTCTTTTGCAATGTTAGCAAGATCAACCAGTGTTATATTTGCTGCTCTCCCAAATATGTCTTCTTCTTCGACATTCTCTTGCCCCATTAGGGCTTTAGGGTCCTCATGTGATGTCTCACTAGGCTTAGGGCTTTCCTGTGGAGGTGTACCAAACCTTGGCCTAGCTGGTCTTGATTCCCTAGGAGGTCTCTCACATTTTTCTTTGGCTGCAGGATGAACAGTGTCAGCCTTCCTCTTCTTAGAACTTGGCACCTTTCTTTCTACCGACTGCCTTTTGGACTTTCCTTTTCTTGTTTCTACTTCTCTCTGCTATGCTCGAGTTTTCATCAGGGTTTCAAGTGGAACATCGTCATTAGAATCTAATGAAGAGCTTTCTCTTTCTGAGTGCTCTATTCTAGAAGAACTAATTTCTATGGTTTCTTCTACTATAGGAGGGTTCACACTAGAGCCTGTGCCAGAGGTTGAAGCACCAAGAGTGGCTTCAGCCGTGCTCAATCTCCTACTAGACCTACGGGTTGAGGTAAAACCCTAGGTTGCAACTACTTAGGTCTAATTTGATCACATTTATAAATTCTTCCCAAGTCATTCCAGATACATCATGTAGAGATTTTTCAACCAGTAATTTAATTAGACAATGGTGGGAAACAAAATTATCCCTACCTTTTTGGGTCTCGACCGCCATGATTGAGAGAAGATTGTATAACACATTAGGCACATTCATCCTCCTTTTGTGCCTCATGTGATTCAAAATCTTGAAGTGCACAGAATGCAAATTTGACTGGCGACCCTCACAAGTGATGTATTTGATAACATAAATGACTATCTGTTTACATGGCTCAGTCAAAGACATTCTCTTTGCACCCTGTTTATCTATGCTCAATGGGGGGTCGTTCGGCTTTGTAAATTCGGCCCTAGCTGATCTGGCGTCTCTAGAGGTAGGGTGATTTTCACCATTAGCCAGTAACCTGTGAACTCTGTAATTCTTTCCTCAGTTGCCACAACTTCCAATCCTTTTACTGTGGCTTTTCCTTTAGAAAATGTCTGGGAAAATTCAAGGGCAATGCTTTCATCAAAGCCATCTAGGTTTAGGAAGTAATCTAACCATCCACAGTTTCTAAATTTGGCTAGGAATTGTGCATCCTGTAATAAAACACCATGCACCATGGGTTCATTTTGAATTAATCCACCTCCCTTTGTCTGCAATCAAACAGATGCTCTGCAACTTCTTTCCTGTAATTCACTTTCTTGCAATACCTGCTAAATTTCCAGTGCCAATATCGACTGAATTTCCTTTCTTTTGTTTCACCTTTTTTCTTGCAACTCAAGATTACGACAAATTCAATAATGGAAAAAAAGGAGTGATAAAGGAGAATTATGATGAGAAGAAATGGTGGCTGTAGTTAATGTCACTTCACACATGCAAGCCGTCCTCTCACTCAGATTTCAAATCAGCTCATTTTAAATATTCTAACGTAGCCTAGCATAAATTGACACATGGCCAATATATTTGCATCTTTTTCTTCCCCCCAACCTAAATTTGGACATGTGTCCGCACATGCGAGATGAGAGTGGTGGTTTGACAGGGAATAATGACATGTTATGTGAACATCTATACTAACGTACAGTGATTAATGAATGCACTTAAAAAATGATTAAAAGATAGCAATTAATGTGCACATACCTGAATATGTGGAGGATTTATTGCAAAGATTGTGGAGAAAGTACCGCTCACCTTTTAGGGAATAAATTGAGCAATTAATGAAAATGAAGTGGAATGAGGTGAGGTGGAATGAAGTGATGGAAGAGAGAGAAAGGTGGTGATGGATGGGTGAATGGGTGAAGAAATGGACTTCCACATAAGTGAAAGTCTTTATTATGAGAAGTATGTACCTTAATTAGCTAGAAGGAGGGACACTAGGTCCACTTCCTTTGGTTGCAGGAAGCTCGGGTGTTGAATGTTGGGTGAATTGTTGTAGGAGCTCTTCTTTGGAAGCTGGCTTGTGATATAATCTAAGGCGATGACCATTGACAAGTAATTTGAATCTAACAGGGTCAATGGTAATAAGCTGAACAACTCCATTAGGGAAGACCTCAATGACTTCATATGGTCCTAGCCACCTTGTCTGCAATTTTCTTGCATTGTCCTGGTATCTTGAGTCATAGAGCAGGGCCCAATCCCCTGGTTGGAATTTCTTGTCCTTGATAAATTTTTCATGCCACTTGATTCTCTGATTTTGCTCTACCTCTGTATGTTGCAGGTCTGCTCTTCTTATCTCATCCAAAGTATTTAGCTGCATGATTCTTTCTCTTTGTGCCTCAAAAATATCCATCCCCAAATCTACTGCAATCTGCAGAGTCTTATATTCAAATTCAACGGGCATCATAGCTGTCTTTCCATACAACTCAAATGGAGTGAAGCATGTAGTTATTTTCCAGGTTGTCCTATAAGCCCAAACAAATTCTGGTAATCTATTTTACCAATCCTTTCTATGAATAGCTACCGTTTTGGTTAGAATGGCTTCAATTTCTCTGTTGGTCACCTTAACTTAGCCATTAGCCTGTGGGTGATAAGGAGTAGACTTCATGTGCCTTATGTTCTACTCATTAACTAGTGCTACAACAAGGGTTGATGTGAATTGAGCCCCTTGATTAGTCACTATTTCTCTTGGGACTCCATATCTTTTGAAAATCTCCTCAAAGAAAATTTGCAACCTTGTTATCTCTTGCATGCTTCATGGCCTTAACTTCTACCCATTTTGTCACATAATTAGTGCATACCAATATATAAGACTTGCCATTTGATGGAGGGTCAATGGGTCCAACAAAATCCAATCCCCACTTGTCAAAGGGAGTGATTACTACTTGAGGGAATAGTGGCATCTCATCAGATCTGGTTGGTCTACCCATTCTTTGACATCTATCACATTTTCTGGTATACCTTCCTGCATCCTTGTGGAGTGTTGGCCAATAATATCCTATGTTAAAAACCTTCATTGCTGTCCTCTTGGCTACAAAGTGTCCTCCACATGGTTTGTTGTGACATGCATGCAAAATTTCATATGTCTCATCTTCTCTCACACATCTCCTCATGACATGGTCTGGTCTAGTATAAAACAAACATCCAACAATCCAAGAGAAAGGGAAAGATTTTTCAATGAGTGCTCTTTTCTCTTTTGGAGAGAAGTGAGAAGGAACTCTACCTGTGACCAAATAATTGGCTATGTTAGCATACCAGGGTGTTTATATACTGAGGGATAATAGATTCTCATCAAGAAAAGAGTCATCTATGGGATGATTGTCTTCTGATGTAGTTAGCCTTGAAAGAAAATCTGCAACAACATTGGCCTTCCCTGGTTTATCCACAATGGTTATATCAAACTCCTGCATCAACAATAACCATCTTGTCAATCTACCTGTGATCAAAGGTTTATTCATGAGATATCTAATGGTTGCATGATCAGTGTACACAAATATTTGGTAGCCTGCTATGTAATGTCTAAATTTGTTTAGTGCATAGATTACTGCAAGCATTTCTTTCTTTGTCATTGTATAATTGAATTCAACTCCTTTTAAATTTTTACTGACAAAGTAAATGGAATTTTCAACAGCTTTTTCTTTCTATCCTAAGACTGCTCCTATGGCATAATCTGATGCATCATTGATGTGGAAAGGAAGTTCCCAATTAGGCCCTTTGAGTACAGGAGCATGAGTCAAAGTTTCCTTCAAGTCAGAAAATGCCTTGTCACAGGCTTCAGTCCACTGAAATTTAACATCTTTAGTGAGAAGAGTATACAATGGTGCTGCTACCTGGCTGAAATCCTTGATGAAATGCCTATAATATCATGCATGACTCAAGAAACTCCTAACATCCTTTTTTTTTGTAGGCGTGGGCAGATTTATGATTACCTCAATATTTGTAGGATCTACTTGAATTCCCTTGTGGGAGATGTAGTGGCCAAGAACTACATCTTCCTACATCATCATGAAGAACTTTTCACTTTTTAAGGACAAGTTTTGGTCTTCACATCTCTGTAGGACTCTCCTAATATTTTCCAATGCTTGATTAAAATCAACACCATAAGTGGTAAAGTCATCCATATAAATTTCCATGCAATGATGAGAAATGTTTGAGAATATGCTAATGACTACCCTCTGAAACGTTACAGGTGCATTGCATAATCCAAATGGGAGCACCGAATAGGCATAGGTCCCTCATGGACAGGTAAATGTGGTCTTCTCTTGGTCCTCTGGTGCAATTTGGACCTGGTTGTAGCCGCTGAATCCATCTAGAAAAAAAAGTATTGCTTTCCTGCAAGTGTGTCCAAAACTTGATCATTGAAGGGTAAGGGAAAGTGGCCCTTCTTGGTGGCAGCATTAAGTTCCCTATAATCAACACAAACTCGCCATTTCCATCATTTCTTGGGCACAATCAATAATGGAGACACCCACTGACTATCTTAAATGGGGTAGATAAATCCCACATCTAGTAATTTCTGCAGTTCTCCTTTCACAATTTCTCTTAGTGCAGGGTTAATTCTTCTTTGTGGTTGTCTTATTGGGGTGCAATCATCTCTGATGTAAATTCTCTGTGTACAAAGTTTAGGGTCCAATCCATTCATATCATGATAATCCCATGCAAATGCATGATGATGGGTCCTTAATAAGTTTTCCAATAACAATTGTTGTTCTTCATTTAATTTACTATTAACATTCAGATATTTTCCTTCTGACACCTATACTTGTGTAGTTAACTCTATCGTGACTGCTTCATTAACACATGATACCTTTAGTTCATATGGAAGAAATTTATGGGACATACCTATTTTTGCATGAAGTATGTCTGTAGGAACAGTGGCTGCAGGAAGAACGTCTGAAGGAAGAGTAGGCAAAAGTGTCTTGACTGGAGTAGCAGAATGAGAAGATGATGCTTCCTCCACTTCACAATGGTTTTGAATGATGTTAGCCAATACTTCATCCTCATCTTGGAGCTGCATGAAAGAGGTTCTACCTAGCATCATAAGCTATGCCACAAAATTAACTTCCTTGGCCTCTTCACCAACATGTGTCCATATGGGATAACCTTCATCATGAGATGGTTGAGCATGCGGATAAAGAACAAAATTTTTAGTGCTCCTCCCATATGAAATGGTCATGTCACCTAACTAACATCCAATGTATGCATCTGCAGTTGCTAACCAAGGCATTCCAAGAATAATGGGATACCTGCCTAGTGTAGCTTTAGGAGAAAGAATCATAAAGTCTGTTGGGTACTCCCAGGAGTCTAGAACTATCACAAGATCCTCCACTACACCATCAAGCTTAACAATAGAGCTATCAGCAAGTTGTAGGACAGTAGGAGTAGATCTCATGCTTGCAAAGTTTAGTTGTTGCAGGATGTCTTTGGTCATTACATTTATTGCTGCCCCTAAATCAATCAGAGCATTCCTTACTTAGACCCCGTTTATAATAACTGCTACCACAGGACTACCTGGGTCATTATACTTAGGGATAGTCACTTTTCCCAGCATGATGTAAGCTAGTTGTCCCACCACATGAACTGTAGTTGGGTCCTTCTTTTTCCTACCTGGCTTCTTGAGGCATGCTTCCTTGATTGCTTTGTCGTAGATTGGAACATCCTTTATGGCCTAAAATAGACGTATCTGGACACATATATGCTTTGGTTGATCCAAGATATCAAAATTTGTATCCTCCTTTTCTTCCTTCTTCTTGGCAACTTCCAATCTTTGAAGAAATGGTGGTTGTTGTTCAGTCTGCTTGACTTGGATTGGTTCAAGATTTTGAGGTACACTTGGATGAATGGGATCATTTAGAGGTTCCTCTTCCTCTTCCACATGAAGTTTAGTGATAATGGGCTTGGAAGGGGCTGGTAGAGTAGTTCCTAAACAAGAGTGGATGTCACTTACACTCACAACATATGCAGGGAATTGATTTGAATCAACAAAGTATGTAGGTTGTTGTTGTGGTTTGTTATTTGGATTGGGTGTGGGCTGACCTTGTAGCTGAGTAGGTTTAGGTGCCTTTAAGCTTGGATTAGAAAGTGGAGGCATTATAGCAGGCTGCTGGGGCTGAGAAGGTGGCTGCATGTAATTGGTTGTCTGGGTAGGCCATTGTTGTCTTCCTCTCCATTGATTTGTTTACTGCCAATTTCCTGGAGGTGGCTGCCAATGCCCTTGAAATTACTGCCAATTCCCCTGAGGTTGCTGCCACTGAGGTGGAGAACTCTAATGACTGGGCCAAGAATTTGGAGGGTTAATCCAAGGCTATGGTGGATATCCTCCATAACTGGATGGATATGGGGGCTGCCATTGGTTACCAGATGAATAGGAATTAAAATATGGCCCAACATAGGATAGTGGATCTAGTGGCATACCTTGTCTTGGAGCCCAAGGATTTCTTTGTGCTACATAGTAGACTTGGTCTTCTTAAATCTGGATTGGCTTGAACTCAGGTGGAATATGCTTGCTTTCAAGATTAGCTACCATATTGCATCTGCAGTCCTTCTTCTTTTGTCTATAGTGGGGGAAATACTCTGTCAACATTGCCTCTGCCTCCTCTTGCTTCTTCTTGGCCTAAAGTGTATCTAGCTGAGTGCTAGATTATTTATGATGTCTTGCTTGAATTCTGCCAGCAAATGAGTAATATCCATTCTTTAAACTCCACTGGTAGTTGACTTACCCATGGGAGATTGGTAAGCTCTCCCCTTCTTTGAAGCTGCTCTAGAGTAGTTCTGGCATATTTTCTTGATATCTTCCCAAGGAACTTGGGAGATATCTCCTCCTCCCATGAGGTCCAAGGCATCAGTGCAACTATCATTGATTCCTCTTAGGAAAAGCAACTTTTGTGAGTCTTCATTAAGGGTATGGTGTGGAGATTTTTGTAGCAAAAATAGAAACTTTGCAATGTAATCTTCTAGGCTCTCATCTTCCTTTTGATGCATCCTAAAAATGTCACCTCCTCTCATGTCGCTGCCCTTGCAATATTCCTTGTATTTCTCGAAGAATTTTGTCTTCATGTCTTCCCAAGTTTCTACAGTATCTCTGCCTAGGCTCATGAACCATCTTAATGCAGCCTCTTTCAGAGTGGTAGGAAATAGCTTAAGCCTATGGGCATTAGTAGTATAATCATAACTCTTGCAGAGTATGTCAAACTCAAATAAAAAGGTATCAGGATCTTCTGTGACAAGTCCATAAAAATTGGGGAGTGCCGAGGCAAGAATGTTCTTGATGTTGTCAACTTCATTCTGATGGGCAATGGGGAAAGAAAAAGTTGGTTAGTTAGGTATGTTCCTATTTGCATCACCCATGCTTGCTTGATGTAGTTCCAAAGCAAAGGGGTTCTCAAGTTGATTTTGATCTTCAGAGGAGACTTCAGAGCTAGTCAGATTAGGATATGCATCAACAAAGGGGTGTGGATCTTCTTCTTCTTCTTCTTTTAGTAGGTTATGATATTCAACTAGCTGGAATGGATTAGGATTGTTAGGAAGGAATCTACCATAAGCATCCCTTCTCCTTCCTCTATGTATGCGGTATCACTCACTACCAGTTAGATCACACAAAGAATTGGTAAAGAATAAGGGGAGTCATTACTTCCTAAATGAGGATATACTAAGAACAACTTCCAGAAACATTACAACAAGAAAAACTACCAATGACTCCAAAAGACTCCCTAGTTTGACACCATCATCGGCAACGGCACCAAAAATGTTGGCCTCCTACAATGATTTAATAACTAAGCCCTTACAACCATAATTTAGAGATTAGACATCTAACTGAATAGCTATTTTAATCATCATGAAGGTGCATTTAAGTTGTCAACCTAGGGACGTGAGCTTGAACTGTGTCAACATAGTATGTGCACTAGGAACTCAAAGTAGCCATTTCATTCTACAACTGAGGAACACACAATGTTGAAAGTAAATTGCTTAGAATGGAATATCATAAATACCAATCATCAATCAAAAACTACATCAAATTAAAATGCGTAACAGGAATGAAAATCTGAGCAACAAACAGGGCACTAATCTGTCTGCTTTGGTTGCAGGAACAGTCACAAAATGGAATTCTAGTGGCTGCAAGAATAGTTGGTGCCAGATTTCTCACTAATTACTAAACAGTAAGTAATACTAAGCTAATACTAAACTAAGAAGATGGATTACTCACCAAGTGGCCCCCCTTGGATAAGTATCCTCTAAAACTAATGAGAACTTAGATGCTTGAACTCAGAACCTTATGTTATTCACTGTAAATCATGAGTACAAAAGAGTAATGTATTTGTATTAATGAAAACTTGAGAGTGCAAGTACAACATAAAATTGTGCAACCTCCTTGAGGAAGGAGCATCCGATCTTTATTTATACTATCAGCTAAACAAGGTAGTCAACTCCACTACTGGGAGGACGCCATTTAGGGAAAACTGAGAAAATGGAGTGATGGTGGTTACGCGTGCATGGAATCTGGTCAAACATGCAGGTCCAAACGTAGATTTAGCACAATAGTAATGCTCGCGCATGCTCAATCATTAAAGTCCACTAGAAGGCGGTTACATTCTGTTGCATGAGGAATCTTCTGCCGTCGACCTCCTTTGACCTTGAGTGATTCCTTTGTTGGATGTTATGGTGCATTCCCAGCTGGTGGTGTCTTCCTTAACTTAGCATCTTTAAACTAAATCTGCATGGCAATGGCAGTATGCACAATAACTGCACATCTATAACCACCTTTAGGAACATTCATTAACCACATGCAAAATCAATATGGATAATCCACATAATATGCCAATGCCATTAAAACTTGCAGAGATAGGATTTAAGTCCAATGTCTATGGTTTGAGGGAAACATTATGAAAATATCAACATTTAACATCAAATTCCATGACAAATTCCAACAAATAAACTATAGATTCTACGCAAAATTAGTCCAAAAACTAGGCTCATCATCATGTATGGTAAATTAGATATAATTATGATTTGAGTAAACAACGTAAGAAGATCATTTAATAAATTCAACAATGATCCAATTGACACATGTATTGGTTATATGGTCAGGTGATCTAACTAAACATTTTTTTATAAAATTGTTTAACTAACACATAATTTCTTAGTGTGCACATGTTGAATTAAATGCACCTATTACCTAATTAAACAATGCAATAATTATCTAATTAACATGGTACATAAAATACTAAATTGTATGCTAACAACAAGCAATCATCTTTAATAAGAAAATTACTCATAATTTAAGACAACAAATATTTGTCATGAATGAAGCAACATAATATTAAATAGATAAAAATATTAACTATCTAACATACACACTTTAACAATAGCACACCATTCAGAAGTATAATGAGAAGAATTTAAGCATAAAATCTACTCAAGTACATAGCATTAATAGGTTCTTTGAGAGGTGTACCATCCATTTTAGATAGTTTATATGAACCTAATTCCTAAAATTTTGTGATGATGTAAGGTACTAACCAATTCAGACTAAAGTTTCTTTTTTCAATTAACACATGTATTAGTTATATGGTTAGGTGATCTAACTAAACATTTTTGTAAAAAAAATTAATTTCACCTAACACATAATTTCTTAGTGCACACATGTTGAACTAAATGCACCTATGATCTAACTAAACAATGTAATAATGATCTAATTAACATGGTACAAAAATTACTAAATTATATGCTAACAACAAGTAATTATCTTTAATAAGAAAAAATACTCATAATTGAAGACAACAACTATTTGTCATGAATGAAGCAACACAATATTAAATAGATAAGAATATTAACTATCTAACATACACGATTTAACCATAGCACACCATTCAAAAGTACAATGAGAAGAATTCAATCATAAAATCTACACAAGTACATAGCATTAATAGATTCTTTGAGAGGTGTACCATCCATTTTAGATAGTTTATATGAACTTGATTTGTAAACTTTCGTAATGATGTAAGGTACTAACCAATTTAGACTAAACTTTCTTTTTTCACCTTAAGTGTGTTTAAGGTTGTGATGAGCAATAAAATGTAAAGTAAATGATAAAACTTTACTCAAGTGTATTAGAGTGGAGTCCTATATGACACAATCAGCGAAATACAAGATCCAACCGAAGAGAATGTCAATTACTCAAGGGAAAACAAATATATCAAAACACCTCACTTAGGGAAATGAGGTGATGAAAGTTTGAAGATGAGAACCCACTAAAATCATGTCCTAATGTGCTTGAAAGATTATAAAGCAATCCATAAAACCTAGATTTCAACTTGTTCTTCCATTGGATTCAAACTTCAATCATTGTGATAAAACATTATAAAATCTGAAAAGCTTGTTTGTAAATTTATAAAATAGGATATCAATTTTGGAAAAGCTTCACTATAATTGTCATTGTATATCTCTTGCAATAAAGTTTCATGTTTAAATAGAGATACATAGGAATAAAATTAGGTGTATGATGACTCATTTAAATTTAAATTTAGAAAGTATTCTACCACCAAATGCTAAAATTGAATTCATGTCATGCAAGACAAAGGTCGATTGATGAAACACATAATTATACTGAGAGGGGGGTGAATTAGTATAAAAACAATCTTTTACTTTTTATAACTTAATCAACCATAGAAGCAATACTTTAAAACTTAATCATCCACAATAATAACACACATACAAGATCTAGCAATTAGGAACACAAGAAGAACACATGATTTACGTGGAAACCCTTACAAGATAAAACCACGACAAAATATTAATTATATTTAGATACTTCATAGGCTCCAACCTACTTCTCTTACAAACTTATTTGTAGGCACAAATCCACTGGAGACACCAATCCCCACTTACAAAATTTGTAGGCACCAAGCCACTAGAGACTGCAATCCCCACAACTGAGCACCAACTCAGCAAGAGACACTAATCTCTTCTTTGATAGGCACCAACCTCCATATTCTTCAATGGATGACATGTCTTTATAAGAACTAAATGTAGACATGCTTTCCATCATAGATTTTATCAACAACTTTGACTTTGAATGATGTAAATATTTCTTTCACAAATAAAATCCACACTCACATACTTTACTTCCTTCAAAAATTGATTCAAATGATGCACACTCCTCTTTCACAAATCTTATCCAATTTATGTCAATGTCTTCCTTCAAATCTGATAAAAAAAATCTTTCAAATCTACACTTTTCATCCTCTCAAATCTGCACAAATATTTCTCCAATATGCTCTTATTCACTTTCAGACCTACTCTTATATTCCTTCAAAAAATTGCTCTTATATTCTTCATAGATCTGCTCTTAATCTCTTCATAAATTCTGCCTTAAATCTTCTTTTCATCTGCTATCACTTTTATTTAAATATGCTCATAGAAACATCATAGATCTACACAATTTAACCTTGTACATATGCACTTTAATCTCCTTTAAGTCTGCACATTAATCTGCTCATAAGATCTAATATAAATATGTTGCATTCTTTATTTATACTTCTGCTTGATTCTACTTAAATAATCGGATAATATTACATTTTTGACTTGTGTATTTATCCTCGCATCCCCATTTTATATAACACAATATGCCTCTTCAAAAGAATATGTCACTTCACAAAAGAGGTCAACCTCACACTTCATAATTTTAATTTATTTCAAATCCCAAAGTTGGGCGCCAATATCAAGAGGGGTTGGCCTCTTTGGAAAAATAAATCATTGATAATTTTAAATTCCTTAAATGGGGTGATATATGCTAAGGTTCAATCTCTTAGAATTAATTAAAAATCTTTATGTTATCAACACCAAACAGTCTATCATCTTGGATGCTAGACATGGGTCAACCCATGTGGGAATATTATTATTTTACAAAATAATTGACTCCTTGCCCAATGATATCTTGATAATAGTGTCATAAATTTTGCACAAGACTTGCACACTAATTTAGCCATCTCCTCATTTTAGACTTGTTATTTGACATCAATAACAACATCTATTTCCTATATTCCTTTTGACATCAATGGCAATATTTCCAACATCGACCCTATCTTATGACCTGCTTTTTCGAGAAAAAAACACCAGGACTAGGGGGTCCTACCCTTGTCTAGGTGTTTGGAACATAAGTTTGGGATCTCTTGGCTTAGGAATTTTCTAAAATTAGAGCATTTATCATAGTTAATAAGGCATAATTTCATCGATAAGGTGTTTTTAGGGTAGTATTAAAAAATTCTCTTGAGTTGGAAGATGGGGTCAAGACTAGGAGGTGGTCCAAAAATGACTAAGGGAGTGTACACCAAAGTGAGCACCAAATAAAGTGTGAGATTATACTTTCACCCTTAGGGAGCACAATTTATGATGCTACATTTAGCCCCCACTTTATCGGGCGTATGACACTATGTGCATATGTAGTTTAAATTACAAATAATAAATTATGAAACATGAAAAATGATACCCAAAAGGATATTGTAAAGGATGCAAAATATTTCCAAGCGAGAGAATGAAGCCCCCAAAGTAGTAATTTGTAAAACAACAACCAAAATCTAAAGCTACATCCTACAAAACCAACTTGTCAAAAATCTAAAATCAACCTATAGGCACAAAATAAATTGTTAGTCCAAAAAATTCTAATGAGAATGGAATTTGAGGGTAGATATATTCCCCATGTTTTTTCTTTCTATACTAATGTAGAAAAAAGATGGTGATCTTTCCACTTTGAATTATTTAGGGTTTTGATAAAAAAATGCCTTAGCTAGGGTCATTTGTCGAAATAACATCAAGATAAAAAACATTGAATACAAACAAGGGTAGAACCAGGATTCCAACACAACAAACAATGCAAAAATTGAAGCTCACAAGTTGAAGTTGTGATGATTTGAATGAAGGGTGGTTTGAAGAGAAGGTTAGAAACATATGTTGTATTGCTTTTTTTTGCTATAAGTAGTAAAAATTTCTAACTTTTTCACCATTCATTTTGATTTTTAATTTGAGTGCATCCTCAGAGGCTCCAAGTAGCTTTGGGAGAAAATATGCCACAACAACGATCATACCACACACCCAAGCTATAGGCCTTGAGAGACCGCATCATGTATGAAGTGTAGGCATGAGAGGTGAGTCATACCTTCTCTTTCTATGCACTTAGGAGATCATTTTTCAATTTTTAGAGATGATTTATCAAATATGAGGCACTTATGTCCAAATGGGAACCCTAGTCAAGTGTGGGCACTAGGGTCCTTACTGGGTGACCTAGTCTAATGTGGGGTGCCCCTACCCAAGAGATTTGACTTGAGACTTATTGAATTTGACTGAGGTTGGTTTGATGTTATTGAAGGAATTGATGAATGAATGTTTTGATGTTTGATAGGTTCTACCATGGATGCAGGAGCATTTAGGAGGTCATATGTGTAGACTCTTGCATGAGAATGTTGAGTGTAGAGTCCTTTCTAATGTCTAATAAACTTGGTGGTAAGCACTCAATTTAGGGGAAAACCTGGCTGAACAGTCCACTTGACATTGAGAAGTCTTTCATTAAATTATTGACCAGGGCTAGTAGGCTTGTTATGGTACTGGCACTGTATATGCTTCCAAAGATTTGTGGTTACCTAAATTATCCTAATGAAGGTATCATACTTGCTATAAAATCATAAAAAAACACATAACAGTGAAAGAAGTAAGGTTGATGCTTTGGCTACGGGTACCTACAACATAGTCTATGACTGAACTACTATTAAGAGATAAAATGTTGAAACTGACTAAAAAATAATAACTGAACCTATTCTACACTCTAGAGTAATACAAGTTAAATGAATGCAATGATGAATATGAACAAAAACTATTGTTAACTTGATATGGGAATCTATCTTAACTTATTATGTAATTATGAAGTAACTACTTAACAAAAATAAAAACTGTAAATGTAGTGAAGAATAGTACCTAAGTGGCCCTTGCTTAGGTGGTTGTCTTCACTAAACTAAACCAAATCTAAATCTTCAGAGAAACTCAATCATATCAACTCAAGATCATTCATTGCACATTCTAAAATATCACATGAAATCTTGTTCAAAGATTGTATTAAAAAAAACCATGTTTGAACAATCAACATGTCTATGTAATAAAAATTGAAAATTGAAAAGTGTTTGATAACTCAAATCCACAATTGAGAGATTAATTGACTCCCCATTTAAAGACTCAACCACTAGCTATATACATGCACGAGGGAGTTTATTTAGAACACAACTCTAAATTGAAATCATTAATTTCAAATCTCCTAGATATTAGAGCATAATTAAGATTTAGTTACCCTAACTGCAATTGAAAAGAAATAAGAATCCAAATAGGATTAGAACTTTGCAATAATAGAACTAAAATGTGGAACATAGAATTAGCTATGTTGGAATCCTAATGATAATAGGGTTCTCCTTATTCAATTCCTTTATTATTTTCCATAATGATGCATGATTTTCTCCATCAGGTGTCTCCATGTTGTAGTTATTGCATTCAATGTATTTAGGAACATCCCTTATTTTGTTGTCTAGGAACTCCATCGGTTGTGGGTTACATTTTGTAGTTGCTGCGGGCTACAATATCTTTTTAGGCTGCAAGGGGTTAGTTCATAAAACACATACACAATACTAACTAGAATGATTAAACACATATATAAATCATAATGCATACATATTCACATATAAATCAAACAATACCATCATATCATGACTACATTTCCACATACTTTAACCAAGTTCGAGGTCTACATGATAGACATAAAGATGACATACTATAGGAATAATTGCCTTAGGAATGTCTTATAGGCAACATAAAGATAACATAAAACTAGCTAATAAATAGGCTCATAACTCCACCCAACTATCCTTTTGCTTTCCCTTAAGCAAATGAACTAGGAGGACACATTATAGTGTAGTGTAATCTCCCTAAGGTCCATGACAATATTTACTCCCTTGATCTACTTCAGGTAGAATCCCTTGTAACATGAAAGCCTCTTCATCCTGTTAAGTTCAATCTATTCACATTCCTCCATCTTATACCCTGTCCAATGGGGTACTGGATAAAGAAGGATAGGTGGTTGGAATGTTAGTGGAAGCTATTTAAGTACAAGTTTACTAGCAATATCCATATCCCTGCGTACTCTTTCAAGCATAGCCATGAAGTTGTATACTGAATGTGGCTCTTTCCTCTATAGTTCTAGAGTCAAACTATCCCATCTCTACTATACATACTTATAACTGTGATGAACCAATCCAACTTCCAATGTCTGCATCCTGTTAGAGTCCTGCATCCTCAATCTCATAATCTTTCCTCCCGGTCCTTTGTACTTTATAAGTTGTAACCATTTATTTATGATGGCATCATATTCATTTGATTCCTTCCTTACTAGGAGAACAATAAATTTCTCTCTCTCTCTCTCTCCTCATATTCCTCCATAAGTTCACCCCTGAAACCTTTATTCCTAAAGTAGGATGCTAGTGCTCTAACTTGTACCCCCACAAACATCAAGGGGTTCCACTATGTTTCCTTAGGCACTACATAGTTGTGCAAATAGTACTCACAAAGATGATCCTGTTCATCTGGTGTAGAGTCAACAAAAACATTAAGAAAATTGTAGACTCTAAACTAATGTATTGTAAACTTGGTAGAACCTACACAATTCAAAGGTATGACTAGCTGAACAGTCAACTCAACATTCTCAAGACTTCATTAAATTTTCAGCCAAGGTTTGTAAACTTGTGATGGTGCTGCATTGTATGTGCCTTCAGAGACTTGAGGTTACCTAAGCTATCCTATTCAAGGTGTTCTATTTGCTAGAAATTTACATAATTGCATAACAATGAAACAAACAAACTAGTGCTAATGGCTACAGGTGCCTACAACTTAATCTATAACTGAACTGTTGCTAATAAAGAATTACTGAACTAACTCAAAACTACTCAAATTGGTAATTAAACTTATTCTAACCTTCAGAGTACTACAAATCAACCAAATGCATCTATGCTCACGAACATTCATGACTGATAATCAAAGTATGAGGATCTATTTTGCTTTACATGCAATTTATGAAACAATGATAAATGGAAATAACTACTAAACAAAAATGAAATAGCTATAAATGAAGTGAAGAATAGTTACCTTGGGTGGCTTTCTCAAGTGGTTGTGTTCACTCAACTAGAACCAAATCTAAATATCAGATTCTACACATCCATGTGAAATTGAACTTCATTCATTATGCATCATAAAAGAGTACACAAGATCTTCTTCATAGATTGTATTCAATGAAATCATTTTGAATAATCAACATGTTTGTGGATGATAACTGAAAATTTGAAAAAATAAGTGATAAAAAGATATTGAAATCAACTAACTAATCTAAGAACTCAACCTCTGGCTATATAAAAGCACGAGGGAGTTTATTCTAAACATAATTCCTAATTGCAACCATTGACTACCACTCCTAGATATTAGAGTATATAGTTAAGATTAAATTATTCAAACTATAATTGAAAAGAAAGAAGAATTGTAATAGAATTGAAACTCTGTAAAACAGATTTGCATGTAAGACACACAAATAGTCATCCAGAATCCTATCAACAAAAGCATTCTTCTTCTCCAGTGCTTTATTAACTATCATAATGATGCACGACCAACTCGATCAGGTGTCTTCATATGATAGTTATTGAATTCAACTTAATCTGGCACTTCCCTTGTTTTGCTGTCCAAGTCTTCCTTTTGCTACAGGCTATAGCTTCTAGTTGCTATGAGCTACAATTTCTTTTTGATCTGCAAGAGGTTAATCCACAAAATATATACACAAAGCTAACTAACATAATTAAACCTAAAATTCCATCCACATTTCATACATACTCACATATAAACCATGCAATGCTACTATATCATAAGTATATTTCCATTACTATGATTTAGGTCCAAGGTTGTATAATAAACATGAAAAGATAACATAGCATAGGAGTATTGTCTGAAAGTTTTATCTAATAGTGTCTAAAAGTATGCATAAAAACAACAGAAAATAGGCTAATTGATGAACCCATAATTCCTCCCAATATACTTTTGCTTGTCCTCAAGAAAAACACTAGGGGTACAAATTATATCGCAGGCTGATCTCCCTAAGGTCCATGACAACATCAACTCCCTTGATCTGCTTTAAGTAGAAACCAACCTGTAAGTTGGAATTTGTCTCATTTTGATGATCCCAACTTTCTCACACTCCTCACCTTTTCCCCAATCCAATGTGGAATTGGATAGAGTAACATAGGTGGGTGAAATGTGAGTGGTACCTAGTGAATTTCTATGTCAGCACCAATTTTCATATATTTGCATACCCTCTCAAGCATGGTCGTAAAATTGTACACTGATTGAGGTTCCTTTCTCTGCAACTTTGGGGTCAAGCTGTTCCATCTGCTCTGCACATAACTGTAACATTGTTGATCCAAGCCCATAGCTAATGTTTGCATTCTTTTGTAATCCTCTACCTTTAGTTTCATTATTTTTCTTCCTACACCTTTATGATCCAGGAGTTTCAACCATTCATCCATAACTACATTAGGGTCTTTAGATTCTTTCCTTATTGGGAGAGCAACTTATATCTCCCTCTCCTCATATTCTTCCATTATTTCTCCCCTGAATTGTTCATTCTTGTAATAAGATGCTAGTGCCCTTATTTGGAGATCCCTTACAAAGATCAGAGGATTCCATTATGTTTCATCTCACACCACATAGTTGTGTAAATAGTATTCACATAGTTGAACCTGCTCTTCTGGTGTAGAATCGACAAAAACATTAAGAAACTCAAATTTATTGCTCATCCCAACTAATTGGTCACTGATTAGCCTACTAAACTAAAAGCTCAACAAAAATTCCTGGAAAAATAGTGCATATATCCTTACTGGAGTTCTTCATCTCATGATTTGTGCATCTTTATACGCCACATCTTCCAATCTGACTGCTGATTTTCTTAGCTCAATCTCTTTCCCTTCCAACACCTTAGCATGTTCTTCAATCACTATTTATTTTTCTTTCTCCCAAAAGAAAAACATTAAGAAACTCAAATTTCCTGCTCATCCCAACTAATTGGTCACTGATTAGCCTACTAAACTAAAAGCTCAAAAAAATTTCCTGCAAAAATAGTGCATATGTCCTTGCTGGAGGTCTGCATCTCATGATTTGTGCATCTTTATATGCCACATCTTCCAATCTGACTGCTATTTTTCTTAGCTCAATCTCTTTCCCTTCCAACACCTTAGCATGTTCTTCAATCACTATTTCTTTTTCTTTCTCCCACTTTTCTTTTTCTTGTGCAAATTCATCAGTCACCCTCCATAGCTGATAACCAAGAGATAAGGTTCTATGGTGAATTAGAGTTCTTATGGGATGAGGCCTTTGATTTGGTACTACAAGTTCTCCATCCCATGTCTTAGTAATGGCCAATTGTTCCAATAAATCTAGTTTTGTACCATGGCCATATGTTTGCAATTTTTCTTCCAATTCTTGTATTTTTGTTTCCCTTTCCTTGTCTTTCTTTTCATAGCTCTGCACTAACTCTTCCAAATTTTTAATTTTGTCCAAGGCTTCTTTAAGATCCTTCCTGACATTTCTATCTTATATATACATTTCTTCTGTTTCCATAAATTGCTCATTACCCTCCTGTATAGTCTTCATAGGTAGGACTATCTGGGGTTCTCTTTTGTGTTTTCCTGGCAACAAACACATATTTTGAGTTTGAATAAGAAGTAGTAGCCACATATCTATTACTCTTCACATGTGTAGTTTTCTCCTTTTCAAAATCCTTCTTCCTTTGAGCATCCTTCTTTTTCTTCTCTGTTTTAGAAGGTGTGGATGTTGTGGATGTATTGCCTCTTCTGCTCTTGGGTTTTGGTGGTTTTGAAGAAGATGAAATTTCTTCCATTGCTGGTGACCTAGACTTAGAAAATTATGCTCCTCATTCTCACCTTGGCTATGGGTAGGTGAAGCTGTAGGTGATACATGAGAACTTTCTCTTACAGGTTCAACTTGTGGCTCTAATATTTTAGGTATTACAGGTGCCTCAAGTAAACTGTTAATATCTTCACATTTCTTAAAATCTTCCCAGTCGACTTGTGGGTACTGAATTCTCAAGCTTCTTTTTACTAATAGGGAAATCAAACAGTGGTGTGATAAGGCTATGTCACTTTGTTTCCTCTGAAACTTTTATTTCATTCTTTTCAACATATTATAAAGAAAATTTAGTACATTTACCAACCTATTATGGCAAATGTGACTAAGCAATTTAAAATGTGCAGTATACAAAATATTTTTCTATCATCACAAGTAAGATATCTAATGACATAGGAAGTGCAATTATCCCAAAACCATGGAAGAGAGAGCCTCTTTGTACCTTTTGATGATGAATCCAAATTATCTCCTCGCTCACATAATTCCTCTCTTGTAGCCACTACATCTGCGTGTGCTAGAAACTTTGCTCCAGTTCTAGGTAAACTAGAAACTTGTGCTATAGTGACCTTAGATGCATCTACTAATAATACTTTCACCATTGCTTCATTGTGATTCAATGTGGTTGCAAATATTCTTGCTATTTCATTATCAAATTATGTTAGCTTTAAGAAATAGTCGAGCCAATCCACTCTTGTGAAGATAGCCAATACCATTGCATCTTCGAGTATCTGCTTGTGGGCCAATGGCTCTCTCCTATTAACATCACCTCCCATTATGAATCTCTTTTACGTTAGCTCAATGTGTCAACCTTGAAAATTCAGCTCAATTTTTACTTCACCACCATCAAACCCTTCTCTTATTCTGCTATTTCCTCATGCACTTTCACTACCATACTGTAACTACAACTCCCCTTCTTAGTATTAGTTTAATTGAGCTCAAAAATAGGTTCTCGGTTTGAATTAGCTCAAATTCTTAGGATTATGGAATTGGAAATTGAAAGTATCAGCAAAAAGTAGGTGCAATTTTAGGAGGGTTTCGCATGTCATATCTATCTGTTGCATTTGGTTTTAGGTGGCAAAAATTAAAAAAAAACTGGCTGAATTGTACCCTCCCCCCAACTTAAGGTTTAAAGTGAACTCACTTCAACTCATGATTGGAAAGGGTATGATTAGAAAGTATGGAAATTAATGTTATGAATATATCACATGCTTAATTTAATATGAATGACATAATGAAAGCGTTAAGAAATCTATGGTAATTATAATAGTGTACCTTGTATACCTGTTGGAAGGGACTAAATAATCATCGCATGTGTGAACTGAATAGCATGTATCCGTAATATGATTTGATGTGACCAGAAATAACTACAAGTTAATGAATTATGAGGTGGTAGATGTAAGATAATGAAATGGAATAGACAGATAATAGTTGGTGATGTGATAGTTCAAATGTTTAAAATTTGAATTGGCAGTAGGAAATAAAAGAAGCATGCCAAGTACTTATTATGAAAAGATGGATACTGCATGTGAGAATTTGGAGATGACAACACGTGAACCGTAATTAGTGTGGCATCAAGTGATTTAAAAAAAATTCTGCTAGATGGTACTATGAGTACCTTCAGTAGCAGGTCCTGTCTGAATGTTGACAAATATTATGCTACAGATCCCTACTACAATATGACCCTTTTTGAATGTTAACAATTATATGTAAAACAGGTCCCTCTAGAAAAAATATGAACATCATT
Organism: Sequoia sempervirens; assembly: GCA_007258455.2. Lineage (NCBI taxonomy): Eukaryota > Viridiplantae > Streptophyta > Pinopsida > Cupressales > Cupressaceae > Sequoia > Sequoia sempervirens. Next base: position 165,566,822 of record VDFB02379711.1, read on the forward strand.
ATAACCATAATGTGTGTGCTTGTGAGGTAGAACAAGAAATTAATCCCAAGTGATCTTAGGGATTGAGCTGTGTAGCTTAATCATTGGGTCACCTGAAGTACTTGGTATATCATGTGCTTCTAAACCCATATCTGGAGATCACTGAGAGCACCAATACTGCTGAAATAGAGAGAAAATAAAATCTTCCTTCTATAATGGTTTCCTATAAAGCTTCAACTTGTGGCCATTGACAAGAAGTGTAAACCTTACTGCATCTATGGTGTGCAACTTCACTGCTCCGTTAGGAAAGACTTGGATGATCTCATAAGGTCCCAACCACTTGGATTGGAGTTTCCCTTTGAAATCCTTGTACCTTGAATCATATAATAAGGCCTATTCCCCTACATTAAACTCCTTTGTTGTGATGTATTGGTCATACCACTTCATCCTTTGCTTTTGCATGATCTCAATGTGATGGATTACCTCCATCTTGATTTCATCCAGCCCATTCAAGTGGTGTAACCTCTCCTTGTGAGCTGCTGTTAGATCCATTTCCAACTCTACTATTGTTCTTAATGTTTTATACTCAAAGTCAATTGGAAGGACTGCTGTTTTTCCATATACTAGTTCAAAGGGTGTAAAACTAGTTGTTGTTTTTCAAGTTGTTATGTATGCCCTTACTACTTCCAGTAATATAGTAACCCAATATTTCCTATGTAATTGCACTATCTTGGTGAGAATACTTTCAATTTCTTTGTTAGTAACCTCCACTTGACCATTGGCCTGAGGGTGATAATGTGTTGAATTTTTGTGCCTAATTTTATATTCTTCAACTAGTTGGGTGATGAGATCTGAAATAAACCGTGGACCCTGATCAGTGATTATTTCCCTAGGTACTCCATACCTAGTAAAATTGTCCTCATACAAGAATTTAGCCACATTACCATCTCTGGAAAACTGCAATGCCTTTAATTCTGCCTGGACTTAGTCAGATAGTGAGTGCAAACTAGAATGTACTCCTTGTTGTTGGAAGTAGGTGAGATTGGTCCAATAAAGTCTACAACCCATTTGTCAAATGGAGCTTGTGTTAATTGAGGCTGCAATGGCATTTCATCACTCCTTGTTGGCTTACCCATTTTTTGGTGCCTATCATATCTCCTTGTATACTTGAAAAAATCCTCGTGTAGAGTTGGCCAATAGTAACCAGTTGTGAGGATTTTGAATACTATTCTTTTTGCTGCAAAATGACCCCCACATGGTTCATCATGACAATATTTCATGATATCATAGATTTCATCTTCCCTTATGCACCTTCTCATGATGTTGTTAGGGCCAGTGTAGAAAAGATAACCTGATGTCCAAGAGTATGGAAAACACTTATGTACCAGCCATCTCTTTTCCCTTGGAGAAAAGTGTGGTGGAATTTGCCCTGCCACTAAATAATTTACAATGTTAGCATACCAAGGTACATGTATATTAAGAGCAAAAAAGTGTTCATCAGGAAATGAATCATCCACTACGCCTTCTATTGATTATGTTGGTAGCTTGGACATAAAATCTGCCACTACATTAGCCTTACCAGACTTTCCACTATTGTAATATCAAATTCTTGTAAAAGGATCAACCATCTGACTAATCTACCCCCAACTACAGGCTTGTTCATCAAATATCTGATAGTTGTATGGTTGTATACACAAAAATTGGATAACCAGTAATGTAATGCCTGAATTTATTGATGGCATACACTATTGCTAGCATCTCCTTTTCTATAGCAACATAATTTAGCTCCGCTCCCTAAAGATTCTTGCTAATTTAGTAAGTTGCATACTCTTTGTTACCTTCTTTCTGACCAAAACTGCTTCAATAGAAAAATCTAAAGCATTTGTATATATATGAAAGGGTAAGGTCCAATTTGACCCCCTCAAAATAGGTGCTTGGGTTAAGGCCTTCTTTAGCTCTTCAAAGGAATGTTGGCACTCTATTGTCCAATCAAATCCAATATCTTTATTCAACAAAATAAATAATGGTGGAATAATCTTACTGAAGTCTTTAATAAACCTCCTGTAGTAGCCTGCATGGCCAAGGAAACTTCTGATATCTCTTTCCTTATGTGGAATAGGTAATGTACAAATAATTTCTATCTTATGTGGATCAAATTGAATCCCTGCAGTGGATAAGAAATTGCCTAAAACAATTCCCTGAATCATCATCATAAAGAAATTTTCATTACTAAGGGACAAGTTGTGTTCTTTACATCTCTTTAATACCTTTTCTAGATTGCTAAGGACTTCCTCATAAGTTTCCCCATATGTGGTAAAATCATCCATATATATCTCCATGTTGTCATGAGCATAATTAGAAAATATGTTGAGCATTGCTCTTTGAAAAGTAGCTGGAGCATTGCATAAACCAAAGGAAAAAATAGGGTAGGCATAAGTACCCTGAGGACAAGTGAATGTTGTCTTGTCCTGATCCTCTAGAGCAATTTTTATTTGATTGTAACCACTAAAACCATTTAGGAATGAAAATTACTTCTTCCCAGCTAAAGAGTCAAGCACTTGATCTATAAAGGGCAATGGAAAGTGGTCCTTCCTAGTGGTTGTGTTTAGTTCCCTATAATCTACACAAATTCTCCATTTTCCACCTTTCTTGGGAACAATGACGAAAGGTGAGACCCATTCACTACCAGATATAGGATAAATAAAGCCTGCATCAAGGAGTTTTTGAAGTTTAGCTTTGACTATTTCTCTCAAGGCAAGGTTCATTCATCGTTGAGGCTGTCTAATGGGTCTATAACCATCATCAATATAGATCTTATACATACATAAGTCAGGATCTATGCCTTTCATATCATACTAGTCCCATGCATATGCTGTTGCGTGTGCCTGATACATTGTGTGCAAGGAATTCTATTTCTCTTCAGTCAATGCATTGTTTATGTTCAACATTTTTCCTGGAATGAATTCTAATTCTTTGGATGATTCTTGCACAAATGAGGGGTCAAGGCTTGGAATGATTGATACACACTATTGTGAAGTAGGGAATGAAAGATTTGATATATTTCTTCTAAAGAATTGGTGGGTATAATACTTTTCAAGGGGTCTTGTAGGCATGCGAGACAGTCTTGTTGTTGCGGGCTCCTACCACAGTCATTATGTATTATGTGAAAAATCATCTCATCTTCATCCCGATCACCCAATAGAGGGCTGCGTTCTATAGTCATCAATGTCTGTAGGGAATAATTATCTTCCTCATCTAAAGTGGGCCAAATAGTTTGCTCAAGATCAACACAAGGTTGGGCTGGAGGATAGAGGACCAATTTCTTGGTCATAGTCCCATTAGATATTATCATGTTTCTAGACCTACAACCTATGAATGCATCAACTGTAGTTAACCATGGTTTGCCTAGGATGAGTGGATATGCTGCAAGATTAACCTTTGGCTGTAAAACTATGAAATCAATAGGATATTCCCAAGAATCTAATGCAATAACTAAATCTTCAATTATTCCTTCAGGCTTGACTATTGACCTATCAACCAACTATAGAACAATTTGTGTAGGTCTAAGGTTGGCTAATTGAAGTAATTGCATTGTTTCTTTATTCATGATATTGATTTCTTCCCCTAAGTCTATCAAGGTGTTCTTGATAAGGGTCCCATTAATCTTAACGTCCACTACTGGACTACCAGGGTTTGTGTATTTAGGGATAGTTATGTTCACTAATATGATATTTGCAAGGTTTTCTAGGACATGTACTGTCCGAGGATCCTTCCTTTTCCTCTTTGGTTTTTTAAGTCATAGGTCCCTAACTACTTTAGTATAGATTGGGATGTCCTTAATAGCTTGGATGAGAGGAATCTTAATATTGACATCCCTAAGCTAGCCCAACAGGTCTGTCTTTGCTTGTGTGTGATACTTTTGAATGGCTAAGCATTCAGGGAAAGGAGGCTTTGGACGTGAGGTATTTTGGTATACCTGATTTGACTCAGGTTCTAAAGGTGACTTGTCTGAAGCTTCAATTTTAGGTTCCTCATCCTCCATCTCAATGATTTGAGGGGATGAAGGTCTAGCTAGTTGTTTCCTTGATTTGAGGTGGAAATCACTCACCTCTACCCCATAAGTGGGGTATTGCATAGCCTCATTAGTATAAGCCTGTTGAACATGCTTGTTGTTAAGTTTAGGTGTAGGTTGGGCAGGTAATTGTGGTGGTTTGGGTGGATGAGATGTAGGATTTGATGGAAGCATAATGGCTTGTTGTTTTAGCTAAGGAGGAAGCATAGGTTGTTGATAATTCATGTTTTGTTGTTTCCACTGCTGACCTTTTTTCCATTGAGGCTGCCACTAGTTATGTTGTGTTGGCCATTGGGGATTATAATTGGAACCTTGGAAATTTTGTTATGAACAAGGATTTGGTTGCTGATGGTTCCAATTTTGCTGAGGTTGCGACCATTGTTGAGGGTTTTTCCATTAATTTTGATTAGCTGGTCAGGGCTGATAATTCCAAGCAGAAATTTTTTGATTTCCAATGAGAAAGGATGAATTGAAGTTAAGAGGGTCTTGTGGCATACCTTGTCTTTGTTGCCATGACATTCTTTGAGCTATGTAAAATAGTTTCCCATCCCCTCCTTCAACTGGTTGAAAATCAGGTCTCTCAATTTTGTCTTGTTGAATACTAGCCACCCTCTTGCATTTACAGTTTGCTTTCCTTTGCCTATAACTGGGGCAATATTCAGTGATCATTACTTTAGCTTCCTCTTGATTCTTGATGTGGAGAGTATCCAACTGAGTTGCTAAGTGGTTGATAATGCCCTCTTTCATGTTGGACAAAAAAATTCTTAACTCTATCTTTGAAAACCCTGTGGATGATTTGCCAATAGTGGATGTCATGTCTCCTCTTGGTCTCTTAGTGAAGGTCCTAGAGTAATTCCTGCAAAACTTGAAAATTTATTCAAATGGTATTTGAGAGATATCCTATTGTCCAATAAGATTGAGGGCATCCATACAGTCCTCATTGACTCCCCTCAAAAATACTAACTTGAGGGATTCTTCAGACAACTTGTTCTGTGGGTTTTTCTTCAAGGAAAATTGAAATCTCTCCACATAATCTTCTAATGGCTCATCCTCCTTTTGTGAAATTATGAAAATTTCATCTCTCCTCCTATCGAGTCCTCTATAATAGTCTTGGTACTTCTCCAAGAACAATGTTTTCATGGTATCCCAATCAGGAACAACATTCTTTCTTAGTCCCATAAACCATCTTAGGGCTGCATCTTTTAGAGTGGTAGGGAAGAGTTTGAGCCTATGAGCATCAAAATTATAGTCATAACTTCTGCATAGGACAACAAATTCAAACATAAATGTATCTGGGTCTTCAGTCACCAACCCATAAAAGACTGGTAATGTTGAAGGAGGGATATTCTTTAGCATAGTAGCCCTTTCTTGGTTGGTGATTGGTAACTCAAAGGTTGTGTGTTCAGGTTCATCCACTACATCACCCATGGCTCGGTATGTCCCCTTTGTAGGTGTAGTAGATTTTGGTGATAGGGAAATTTCTTCTTTAGTATTACCCTCGCTTTGAGTATTGGATTTACTAATTTATGCTATGGATTCTTGGCGTGTAGAGGGGAGGAATCTTCCCAAAGAGTCTCTTTGCCTTCATATACGTGAAATATATGGCTTTATATTGTAGCAGTCCTACACAGTGTTAGTGTATCTTTTTGGTGTTGTGAAAAAGATTAAGTCTAACAGTCCTAATGTTGAAAACAAAGTATAAACTATGAAAGCTCAGAAAATAAGTCTATGAAGATAGCACCATCCCCGACAACGATGCAAAAAATGTAGAGTCTAAACTACTTTCTTGTAAACTTGGTAGAAATTACGCAATTCAGAGGTATGACTAATTGAACAGTCCACTCAACATTGTAAAGACTTCATTAAATTGTCAACCAAGGTTTGTAAACTTGTGATGGTGCTACATTGTATGTGCCTTCAGAGAATTGAGGTTACCTAAGTTATCCTATTCAAGGTGTTCTATTTACTAGAAATTTATATAATTGCATAACAGTGAAAGAAACAAACTAGTGCTAATGGCTACGAGTGCCTACAAATTAACCTGTAACTGAACTGCTATTAATAAAGAATTACTGAACTAACTCATAACTACTCAAATTGGAAATTAAACTTATTCTAACCTTCGAAGTACTATGGATTAACAAAATGCATCTATGCTCATGAAAATTTATTAGTGATAATCAAAGTATGAGGACCTATTCTGCTTTACATGCAATTTATGAAACAATGATAAATGAAAATAACTACTAAACATAAATAAAATAGCTATAAATGAAGTGAAGAACGATTACCTTGAGTGGCTTGATTAGGTGGTTGTCTTCACTTAACTAGAACCAAATCTAAATATCAGATTATACACATCCATGTGAAATTGAACTTCATTCATTACACATCACAAAAAAATACACAAAATATTCTTCACAAATTGTATTCAATGAAATCATTCTGAATAATCAACATGTTTGTGGATAATAACTAAAAAATTGAAAAGCAACTGATAAGAAGATACTAAAATCAACTAACTAATCTAAGGACTCAACCACTAGCTATATATAAGCACAGGGGAGTTTATTCTAAACATAACTCCTAACTGTAACCATTAACTACCACTTCTAGATATCAAAGTATATAGTTAAGATTGAATTGTTTGAACTATAACTGAAAAGAAAGAAGAGTTCTAATAGAATTGAAACTCTGTAAAATAGATATGCATGTAAAACACACAAACAGTCATCCAAAATCCTATCAACAAAAGAATTCTTCTTCTCCAACACTTTATTAACTATCATAATGATGCACGATCAACTCCATTAGGTGTCTTCATATGGTAGTTATTATATTTAGCTTAATCTAGAAATTCCCCTATTTTGATGTCCAAGTCTTCCTTTTGCTGCGGGCTACAACTTCCAGTTGCTATGGGCTACAGTTTCTTTTTGAGTTTCAAGAGGTTAATCCAAAAAATATATACACAAAGCTAACTACCATAATTAAACACAAAACTCCATCAAAATTTCATACATAATCACATATAAACCATGCAATGCTACTATATCATAATTATATTTCCATTACTAATGATTTAGGTCCAAGGTTGTATAATAAACATGAAAAGATAACATAGCATAGGAGTATTTTTTGAAAGATTTATCTAATAGTCTATGAAAGTATGCATAAAAACAACAAAAAATAGGCTAATAGATGAACCCATCAAAAATCAAATTTCCTACTCATTCCAACTAACTGGTTACTTATTAGCCCACTAAACTAAAAACTTAGAAAATTTTCTTGCAAAAATAATGCATACTTGTTCTTGCTGGGGGTCTACATCTAATAATTTGGGAAACTTTATCTACCACCTCCTCCACTCCAATGCTAACTTGTTCAGCTCAATATCCTTCCCCTCTAGCACTTTGGCATGCTCTATAATTAGGGTTTCTTTTTCTTTTCTCCATTTTTCCTTCTCTTTTGAAAATTCATCAACAATTTTCCATAACTAATACCCAAGGGATAGAGTTGTGTGATGAGTTGGAGTCTTTATAGGAGGGGGTTTGCTATTATTTGTTACAAGCTATGTATCCCCTGTTTTAACCATGGAAAGTTGTGCCACACAAGTCTAGTTTAGCCCTGTGCCCATATGTCTGTAGTTTTTCCTTTATCTCTTGAGTCTTCATCTCCCTCTCTTTATCCCTTTGTTCATAAGTTTTCACTTGTTCTTCTAACTGCTTAATTCTTTCTATTGCTTCCTCCAATTCTTTCCTAACATTCCTTTCTTTTAAAAATATTTCTTCATCCCCTAAAGTCTGATCACAACCTCTTGTGCATTCAAAAACCTCATTGTTAGGGTTGTTTGGGGTTCTCTTATTGATTTTATGAGAAACAAAGATATCCTCTAAATCTGAGTCAGAGGTAGACATGTACCATTTTATTTTAGTAGGAACATGCACCTTCTCAGGAGAATTTTCCTTTATTTTAGAGTAAGTATCAACCATCATAATATTTTCCTCTTCTATTTCCTTACCCTTCAATTCCTCTTCTGGTTTTCCTAAACTTCCCCTCATAAAACCTTTTTATCTCAACTGGTTTGAACACCTAGGTGTAGCAAATGTCTCTTTTTGTGTTTCCTTTTTCTTCTGCACCTTTGAAGGTGTAGAAGGGATACCACCCTTTTTCTTAGCTTTTGGTGTCTTAGAGGTGATTAGGATCTTCTTTGTTGCAGGTTTCTTAGATGCTACAGGTGATTTTTGTACATTATGCTACTCAGGTTCACCTTGGTTGCGGCTAGGTGAAGCAGCTAGTGAACCAAGAGAGGTTTCTCTTATAGGCTTAGCTAATGGTTCTAGGGTTTCAATAATTGTAGATTACTCTAATATACTATTAATGTCTTGAAATTTCACAAATTATTCCCAAGATACCTGTGGGTATTGAATTCTAAGACTCCTTTTTGTTAATAGGGCTATTAAATAATGATGGAAAAGGGCTTAATTCTATTTTCTTTGGTATTCGGATCCCATCCTCTTTAACAAGTTGTAGGGGTAATTTGGCACATTAACAAGCCTATTAAGATGAAGATGGCTTAATAATTTGGAATGCACAGTGTAAAGAAGTGATAACCTACCATCACATGTGAGGTACCTAATGATATATGAGGCACAAGAAGCCCAAACCCACAGAAGTGAAATTCTTTTAGTACCCTAGGATGATGAATCTAAGTTTTCTCCTTGCTCACAAAATTCTTCTCTTGCTGCTACTGCATCTACTTAAGTTGGAAATTTAGCTCTAGTTCTAGGAAAACCAGATACTTGTGTAATTTCTCCTATTGAAGCATCGACTGATAATCCTTTTACAACTTTATCATGCTCTAATGTAGCTAAAAATCTCCTTGTTATATCGTCATCAAATTCTATCAACTTTAGAAAATAATCTAGCCATCCTACCCTTGTGAAAATGGGTAACACTATGCATCCTCTAGTATCTATTTATGTGTAGATGGCTCTCTTCTAATGATATCACCTCCCATGGTGATGTATTCTACCTTTGATTAAAAACTCTTGAAGAAATCTGAAAATTCAACCCAAATTCAATCTCAATAGTCCACCAACCCAAGTTTTTGTTACTCTTACATGCACCTTTCCTTTAGCAACTTCAATCACTTTGCCCTTTTCTCCTTTGTTTAGCTTCTATAAGCTTGAAAGGTTCTAAATTAGCTTGAATTTAGGCAATTTTCAACTGGAATTGAAAGAAAGAAGGTTGTAGGTGCAAAACAGGGTATGGAAAAAAGGTTTGTACATTTAAAAAACATAATAGTGAAAGAGGTAAGGTTTATGCTTTGGCTATGAGTATCTACAACATAGCATGTGACTTAACTATTGTTAACATATAAAATGTTGAAACTAATTGAAAATTGATAACTGAACCTATTCTACACTCCAGAGTAATACAAGCTAAATGAATGCAATCATGAATATGAACAACAACTATTGATAACTTGATATGAGAATCTATCTTAACTTATTATGTAATTATGAAGTAACTACTTAACAAAAATAAAAACTATAATTGTAGCGAAGGGTTCTGAATTAGCTTGAATTTAGGCAATTGTCAACTGTAATTGATAGAAAGAAGGTTGTAGGTGTAAAATAGGGTATGAAAAAAAGGTTTGTATGTTTGCTTCTTGGTTCTACACTTAGCTTTTTGGTGGCGGCGAAAACTAAAATTTGGCTTATGTATTACCCTTCCCCCCAACTTAAATTCTTGAAGTGTCCGCACTTCAAGTTAGGAAAAATAGGTGAAGATAATAATTGCAAAGTATGGAAATAGAAGTAATGAATAGAAAGTATGCAATTTTTAATGTAAGTACATATTGAATCATGATAAAAGGCCATGTTAATTATGGTTGTGTAGTATGCGTACCTGGTGAATATTATGAACTGAAATTCCACTCATGTGAAACTTGTTTGAAGATAATCCGCTACATGATGCTGATTTGAAATGATTTAATTGCAATGAATGAATGGATGGAATGTGAAATTAATGACAGGCTAGCGCATGGTGTGGAATGAGGAAAAATGTATGGATGAGGGAAGTTGGTGTGATAGTATGAATTCTTAAAATTCAACATATGCATTGTGAAATGAAATGAGCGTGCTGCATGTATCGATACGACAGGTTTTGTTTGTTGCATGTGTGACGAATAAGTGAAGTGAAATGTGATTATCAGTAATTAATGTGGTTCCAATTTTGAAAATTTTGACATATAGTGTTGCGGGTTCCTTTGGCAATAGGTCCCAAACTGAAGTTTGACAGTTCTTGTGTATTGTGCTATAGGTCCCTATTGCAACAAGTCCCTAAATGAAATATAATAGCGTTGATACATGAAACTATAAGTCCCTACGGGAATATGGAGAATGTTGCAAAAAAAATATGTATCATTGTAACCGTGATGTGTGTGCATGTGAGGTGGATTAGTAAATTAATCTTGTGTGACCTTAGGGGGTGAGTTGTGTAGCTCAACCACCAAGTCACTTGAAGAACTTGGTACATCTGCTGCTAAGTCATCATTGTGTGTGTATGAACTTGTATCTAGATTACTGATAGGACCATACTGCTAAATGAGACAAAGAATAAAATATTCTTTATGTATTGGTTTCTTATAAAGTTTCAACCTATGGCCATTAACCAACAGTGAAAACCTTACTACATCTATGGTCTTCAACTTGACTTCCCCATTAGGAAAAACTTGGATTATCTCATAGGGTCTCAACCATCTAGATCGAAGTTTTCCCTTAAAATCCTTATATCTTGAATCATACAATAAAGCCCAGTCTCCTACATTGAATTCCTTTGTCTTGATATATTGGTCATGCCATTTTCTCCTCTGTTTCTACACTATCTCTGTATGATGCATTGCTTCCATCTTGATTTCATCCAACCCATTTAAGTTATGAGATCTCTCCTTTTGTGCTGCTGTAAGGTCCATGTCCAATTCCACTACTATTTTGAGTGTTTTATACTTGAATTATATTGGGATAAATGATGTTTTTCCATATACTAATTCATAGGGGGTGAAACCAGTAGTTGTTTTCCTCGTAGTTCTATATTCCCATACTACCTATGGTAATCTAGCAGCCCAATCTTTCCCATGTGATTGCACTATCTTGGTTAGAATTCTCTCAATTTCCATGTTTGTAACCTCCACCTAGCCATTAGCCTAAGGGTGATAAGGTGTTGAATTTTTGTGCCTTATTTCATATTCACCAACTAATTTTATAATGAGCTCTAAAGTAAATTATGGACCTTGATTAGTTACTATTTCCCTAGGAACTCCATACCTAGTAAAGATTTCTTCATACAAGAATATAGCAACATTACCATTCGTGGAAAACTATAATACCTTCACTTCCACCCACTTGGTCAGATAATCAGTACAAACCATAATGTACTCCTTGTTGTTAGACGTAGGTGAAATTAGCCTATTGAAATCTAGGCCCTATTTGTTAAAGGGTGCTAGTGTCAATTGTAGCTGTAAAGGCATTTCATCAGATTTGGTTGTCTTACCCATTCTTTGGCATCTATCACAACTTCATGTGTACTTGATAGAATCCTTGTGTAAAGTTGGCCAGTAGTAACCTATTGTGAGGATTTTGAAAGTTGTCCTTTTGGCTACAAAGTGACCCCCACAGGGATCATCATGGAAAAATTTCATTATATCAAAGACTTCATCTTCTCTTATACACCTTCTCATGGTTATCTAGGCCTGTGTAGAATAGGTAACCATATACCCAAGAATATGGAAAACACTTGTGCACTAGCTGTCTGTTTTCCTTTGGAGAAAAGTGTGCTAGTACCTACCCTGTCACTAAATAATTTTCAATGTCAGCATACTAGGGTGTATGTACATTAAGAGAAAACAAATTATCATCTAGAAATGAGTCATCTACCGCCCCTTTTGCTGATTTTGTTAACAACTTTGATAGAAAAACTGCTACTACATTAGCCTTCCTAGGATTGTCCACTATTGTAATATCAAATTCCTGTAGAAGAAGTATCCATCTAACTAGCCTACCCCCTACCACAGTTTTTTTCATCAAGAATCTTATGGTGTGTCATCTATATGGATAAAAAATGCATATCCAATGATGTAATGCCTAAATTTATTGATGGCATATGCTACTGCTAGCATTTCCTTTTCCGTAACAGTGTAATTTAGCTTTGTCCCCTGCAAGTTCTTGCTAATGTAATATATAGCATATTCTTTATTACCTTCTTTCTAACCCAAACTGCTCCAATAGAAAAATCTGAAGCATCAGTTTGTATATGGAAGGATAATGTCCAATTTGGTCCCCTCAAAATAGGTGCTATGGTTAAGGCTATCTTAAGTTCTTCAAAAGAATGTTGGCACTCTGATGTCTAGTCAAATTCTACATTTTTTGTTAGCAGAACAAACAATGGTGCTGCAATCTTACTGAAGTCTTTAATGAACCTCCTATAATAGCTTGCATGGTCTAGGAAGCTTCTAACATCTCTCTGCCTTTATGGAATAGGTAATGTAGAAATGATCTCTATCTTATGTGGGTCAACTTGAATCCCTTCACTGGATATGAAATGCCCTAGAACAATTGCCTGAGTCATCATCATAAAACACTTTTCATTACCGAGGGACAAGTTATGTTCTTTACATCTTTTCAGAACCTTTTCCAAATTGGTAACAACTTCTTCATAAGTTTCCCCATATGTGGTGAAGTCATCCATACATATCTCCATAGATTCATGAGCATAATCAGAGAAGATGTTAAGCATTGCCCTCTGAAAAGTAGCTAAGGCATTGCATAACCCAAAAGGTAGGACAAAATAGGTATAAGTGCCCCAAGGGCATGTGAATGTGGTTTTGTCCTTATCCTCTGGAGCAATCTTTATCTGATTGTAACCACTATAACCATCTAGGAATGAAATGTACTTCTTCCATGCTAAAGATTCAAGCACTTGACCAATGAAGGGTAATGGGAAGTGGTCTTTCCTAGTGGTTGTGTTCAACTCCCTATAATCTACACATACCCTCCATTTTCCACCTTTCTTAGAGAAAATTTAAATAAGGATGATACCCATTCACTGTCAGATATAGGATAAATGAAGCCTACATCAAGTAGTTTTTGGAGTTCAAATTTAACTATTTCTTTGAAAGCAGGGTTCATTCGCCTTTGAGGATGTCTAATGGGTCTAAAACCATCATTTATATAGATCCTATGCATACATAAGTCATGATCTATTCCCTTCATGCCATGGTAGTCCCATGCAAAGGTTGCTACATGTGCCTCCAACATTGTATTTGGGGAATTCTGGTGCTCTTCAGTTAATGCATTGTTTATGTTCAATGTCTTTCCTAGTAGAATTTCTAATGTTTTGGATGATTTTACACAGATGAGAGGTCAAGTGTAGGAATGTTTAGTATACACTGCTGTGGCAGTAAGGAATGGAAAATATGAGATATTTCCTTAGATGAATTAGTAGGTATAATGTTTTTCAAAGGATCTAGGCATGATAGATAGTCTTGTTGTTGCAGGTTCCTACCACAGTCATTCAGTATTATGTGAGCAATCAAATCATCTTCATCCCGATCATCCAACAAAGGGTTGCATTCTATTATCATTAGATTTTGTAAGGAATAGTGGTCATCCTCATCTAAGGTGGGCCATATGGTTTGCTCAAGATCAACATAAGGTTGGGATGGAGGATAGAGAACCAATTTCTTGGTTATAGTCCCATTAGATATAATCATATTTCCAGACCTAAAACCTATGAATGCATCAACTGTAGCTAGCCATGGTCTTCCTAATAGGAGTGGATATCTTGCAAGGTTGACCTTTAGCTACAAAACTATGAAACCAAATGGATATTTCTAGGAATCTAATGCTATAACTAAATCCTCAATGATTCCCTTAGGCTTTACTATTGACCTATTTTCCAACTGTAAAAAAATAGGTGTAGGTCTAAGGTTGGATAATTGAAGGGGTTGCATTGTTTCCTTAGTCATGACATTAATTTTTTCCCCTAAATCAATCAAGGTGTTCTTCATAAGGGTCCCATTAATCTTAACATCTACTATCGGACTACCAGGGTCTATGTATTTAGGGATAGTTATGTTCCCTAGCATAATATCAACAAGATTTTTTAGGACATGAATTGTCTGAGGATCCTTCCTTTTTCTTCTCGGTTTCTTAAGACATAGGTTCCTCACTATCTTTGTATATATTGAGATGTCCTTGATTTCTTGTATGAGAGGAATTTTGATACTTACATCCTTTAGTTGACTCAATAGGTCTATCTTAGCTTGACTTTGATGTCTTGGTATAGCTAAGCGTTTAGGAAATGGAGGCTCTAGACTTGAGATTGTCTAGTTTACCTGATTTGACTCAGGTGCCAGGGTTGGATTGTCTAGAGCTTTAGTTGTAGGTTCATCATCTTCCATTTCAGTAATTTGTGGAGATGAAGGACCAGTTAGTGTTTTTCTTGACCTAAGGTGGACATCACTCACCTCTACCCCATAGGTGGGGTATTGCATAGCCTCGTTACTATAAACCTGAACTGGAAAGGCTTGTTGTTAGGGTTAGGTGCAGGATGGATAGGTAACTTTGGTGCTCTTGGTGGTTGAGATGTTGGATTGGATGGATTAGGCATAATGGCTTGTTGTTGTAGTTGAGGAGGGAGTAAAGGTTGTTGGTAATTCATATTTTGCTGCTGCCACTACTGGCCTTTTTTCCATTGTGGTTGTCTTGGTTTTGCTATGCTAGCCATTGAGGATTATAACTGGAACCTTAAAATTTTTGTTGTGGCCAAGCATTTAATTGCTACTGGTTTTAATATTTTTGAGGTTGCTGCCATTGTTGAGTGTTTTTCCATTGATTTTGATTATTTGGCTAAGGCTGGGAATTCCAAGAATTTTTTTTTTGATTTCTAATTGGAAAGGTGAATTGAAATTAAGAGGGTATTATGGCATACCTTGTATTTGTTTCCATGGCCTTCTTTGAGCTATGCAAAATAACTTTCCATCCTCTCCTTCAAGTGGCTGAAAATTAGGTTTCTCTGTTTTATCTTCTTTAATACTAGCCACCCTCTTGCATTTGCAGTTTTCTTTCCTTTGTCTGCAACTGGGGCAATATTCAATGAGAATTTCTCCAGCCTCCTCTTATTTCTTCTTTATATGGAGAGTGTCCAATTGAGTTTCTAGGTGAGTGATAATTTCCTCCTTCATGTTGGACAAAAAATTACTTAACTCTATCTTTGAAACCCTAGTAGATGATTCACCAATGGTGGATGTCCTCTCTCCTCTTGGCTTCTTAGTGAAGGTCCTAGAGTAGTTTTTGTAGACCCTACAAATTTATTCAAATGGAAGTTGAGAAACATCCCCTTGCCCAATAAGATTGAGGGAATCCATACAATCCTCATTGACTCCCCTCCAAAATACTAACTTGAGGGATTCTTGAAATAGCATGTTCTGTGGGTTTTTCTTTAAAGAGAATTGGAATCTCTCCACATAGTCCTCTATTGGCTCATCCTCATTTTGTGACATTATGAAAATGTCATCTCTCTTATCAAGTCCTCTACAATAGTCTTGGTATTTTTCCAAGAACAATGCTTTCATGGTATCCTAATCTAGAATAACATCCTTGCCTAATCCCATAAACCATCTCAGGGAAACATCTTTTAGAGTGGAAGGAAAGATCTTGAGCCTATGAGCATTAGAGGTATAGTAATAGCTCCTCCATTGGACATCAAAATCAAACAGAAATGTGTCTGGATCTTCAGTCACCAAACCATAAAAGATTGGTAATGCTGAAGGAGGGACATTCTTCAACACAATATCCCTTTCTTGGTTGGTGATTAGGAACTCAAAGGTCACATGTTCAAGTGGATCATCCACTGTTGCATCACCCATGGTTAGGTATGTCCTCTCTATGGGTGTAGTAGATATTGGTGAAAGGGAAGATCCTTATTTAGTAGTACCCTCACTCTAATTACTATAGTCACCAATATATTCTCTAGCTTGTTGGCTTGTTGAGGGGAGGAACTCTCCCAATGTGTCTCTCTGCCTCTGCATACAATAGGTAGAACTTTGTATAGCAACAACTCCTGCACAATGTTAGTAGAATGTTTTGGTATTTGATAAGATTAAACCTAACAGTCATAATGTTGAAAACAAAGTGTAAACTATAAAAGCTTGGAAAAACAAGTCTATGAAGGTAGCACCATCCCCGAAAATGATGCCAAAAATGTAGAGTCATTTCTAATGTCTAATAAACTTGGTGGTAAGCACTCCATTTAGGGGAAAACTTGGATGAACAGTTCACTTGACATTAAGAAGACTTTCATTAAATTATCAACCAGGGCTAGTAGGCTTATGATGGTACTGGCACTGCATGTGCTTCCAAAGATCCGTGGTTACCTAAATTATCCTAATGAAGGTATCATACTTGCTAGAAAATCATAAAAATGCATAACAGTGAAAGAAGTAAGGCTGATGCTTTGGCTACAAGTACCTATAGCATAGTCTGTGACTGAATTACTATTAAGAGATAAAATGCTAAAAATAACTAAAAAATGATAACTAAACCTATTCTACACTCTAGAGTACTACAAGTTAAATGAATTCAATCATGAATATGAACATCAACTATTGATAACTTGATATGAGAATCTATCTTAACTTATTATCTAATTATGAAGTAACTACTTGACAAAAATAAAAACTATAAATGTAGTGAAGGATAGTACTTGAGTGGCCCTTGCTTAGGTGGTTGACTCCACTAAACTAAACCAAATATAAATCTTTAGATTAACTCAATCATATCAACTCAAGATCATTCATTGCACATTCCAAAATATCACATGAAATCTTGCTCAAATATTGTATTAAAAAAATCCATGTTTGAACAATCAACATGTGTGTGTAATAACAACTAAAAAGTGAAAAGTGTTTGATAACTCAATTCCATAATTGAAAGATTAATCAACTCCCTATCTAAAGACTCAACCACTGGCTATACATGCACAAGGGATTTTATTCAAAACACAACTCTAAACTGAAATCATTAATTACAACTCTCCTAGATATCATAACGTAATTAAGATTTAGTTATCCTTACTGCAATTGAAAAGAAATAAGAATCCAAATAGGATTAGAAATCTACAATAACATAATTGAAACATGGAACATAGAATCAGTTATGCTGGAATCCTAATGATAACAGGGTTCTCCTTCTTCAATGCCTTTATTATTTTCCATAATGATGCATGATTGTCTCCATCAGGTGTCTCCATGTTGTTGTTATTGTGTTTAATGTATTTAGGAACATCCCCTATTTTGTTGTCCAAGAACTCCTTTAGTTGCGGATTGCATTCTGTAGTTGCTGTGAACTACAGTATCTTCTCAGGCTGTAAGGGATTAGTTCATAAAACACATACACAATACTAACTACCATGATTAAACACATATATCAATAATAATGCATACATATTAACATATAAATCAAATAATACCATCATATCATAACTACATTTCCATATAATTTAACCAAGTTCAAGGTCTGCATGATAGACATAAAATATGGCATACTATAGGAATAGTTATCTTAGGAATGTCTTATAAGAAGCATAAAGATAACAAAAAACTAGCTAATAAATGGGCTCATCATTGAGATGCTATCACTGGTAGAGGCAAGAAACCTAAGAGATGTGGGGTTACTATGGGTGTATACCATGTCGACCATGAGATATCATGATGTGATGTTGATGGAACTTATGGAGCAGTAGAATATGGAAACCTCAACCTTCCATCTTTCAGTGAGGGAGATGAGTGTGATGCTTGAGGATGTATACAAGATTCTATGGTTACCCCATGAGACCGTACAACTTGAGGAGGGGAGGACATCAAACGGAATCCTAGATGACTAGGTGTATTGCATCGCTTGTGCTATGTTAGAGGATGGTGAGGGTCAAATAACAATGGATACTACATGGTGATATAAATATCCCTCTTATGTGTTGCATTCTTATTGTGATAATAAAAATTATAGCAACACCTAATGAGAAAGGAACACACCTTTATGAGGGCCTTGTATGTACCATATGAGTGATGGAGGATCAATGCACCATGATATCCTAGGGTTGAAGCATATTGGCCCACCTATACCATGATTTAGGTTGTTATGTTCATTATGAGGCACGTAGTTTGGTGAATTGCACCCTCCTTCAAGTGTGGGTATTCAAGCACATCGCATGTATGTGGCCCGTAGGGTGTTCGTTAGAGCCAACATGGGCCTTTCCCTTAGCATACACCTACCCCTTGAGGAGGTCATGGAAATTTGAAGATTTACTATATTGGTGAGTGGTATTTGATAGATTATGAGTTGCAGACGTGACATGCAAACCGTATAGGAGGCTACAATCTTGGTCTGATCAACCTCGACAACTACCAAGGATGCAACAAGACTAGCTTATTGTCAGTTGCTATGAGTATATTTTTATTCCCTTTTATTATGATCAAGTGACCCAATAGTTTGATCATCCACAAGGAGTCCCTATTGCATGTCTGACATATATATGATCAATTCGTAGCACTAATAGACCTAGATATGTGGGTCAGTCAACCATCATGGACATAACTTTAAGCGAATATGATGATGAGGTGTGAGATGCACATCCCATATTTGAAGAAAATGATGTTAGAGTGAGCATTACATATAGGACATGGTGGAGCACTTCCTGCCCGACTCCTATATTTCTTACAGACCATCCTACCAACGACTCGAGGCCATGCCCATAGAGAGACATAGAGTATAAGGAGGAGGAAATAGATGAAAACAGGGGCAGTTATGGAGGTGAGGAGGATGATGGGGAGGATCAATCAACAATGACGAAAGGAGGAAAACTAAGGGAGTAGGAGGAGGTCGATGATACCCCCGAGGAGAGGCCTAGGTCTCATTCTCACATATCATGAGCACTACTTACCATAGGTGAGAGACCTAGCATCCATGAGCATGGAGAGATGAGCAGAGTGGGTGCTACCATTGCCCCAATCTCACAAATGAATCTAGGTATAGCCACAATTGTCATGCCCATAGATCCTCACTAGTGATTCAACGATCTAGGTGAGATGATATATTTCTTTTTGTGATATAGTAGAAAACTAGATATTGCATTTGATTTTGATTTTTGGTCTATATTATGTTGAGATATATGATTTGATGTGTGTTGTGATTCTTCTAGTTGGTATGTAGGAATGGCTCAACTATATGGGTTGAGTCATATCAGAGGTGGTCCTTGATGTAAAACTTCAATAGCCAATGCGAGCTAGTTATAGACCACAATAGACTGCAAGGTGACATGCATAAATATTTAAGCCTATGATGTGACTGAGAGTCACATATGAGGAGATGGGAGTAGAGAGAGATCAGGCACTAGTCGATCTTTGGGAGATGAGAGTAGGAGCATCATCATCTATCAATCACTCTCATGTGATGAATTTTCATGCAATGTTAGAGAGGTTGCAAGCTAAGAGAGATTGACTATAGTAGTAGTACATGGATGTATGAGAGACGATAACAAAGCTTAGAGCTTAGAGGCAAGATTAGAGGTCTATAGGAACAAAGTAGCTCTAAGAGCTACACATGATCTACTATTTCATGCCAACCACCACCAGCAAGCCTTGAGGGTTTTGATAGTCATAGTCTTGTAGGTTGATGACATGATTATGTATGACACACCACATTTTTTTAGAGTGGTGATTTTTTAGGTATATGGAAACTATTATATATATACATATGGAAATTTTACTTTTGATTTGACATATATGTGTTTATGATATGAATTAATGCTATATGTGATTTAATTAATTAAATGCAACAAATATTTGATTATGTGTAGTAAGTGACATGTATGGTAAATTAGATACAATTGTGATTTGATTAAACAACCTAATGAGATCGTTTAATAAATACAATAATGATCCAATTGACACATGTATTGGTTTTATGGTCAGGTGATCTAACTAAACATATTTGTAATTTTTTTTAATTAAATCTAACACATAATTTCTTAGTGCGCATATGCTGAATTAAATGAATCTATGATCTAATTAAACAATGCAATAATGATCTAATTAACATGGAACACAAATTACTAAATTGTATGTTAACAACAAGTAATTATCTTTAATAAGAAAAATTACTCATATTTTAAGACAACAAATATTTGTCATGAATGAAGCAACACAATATTAAATAGATAAGAATATTAACTATCTAACATACACTCTTTAAATATAGCACACCATTCAAATGTACAAGGAGAATAATTTAAGCATAAAATATATGTAAGTACATAGCATTAATAGGTTCTTTGAGAGGTGTACCATCCATTTTAGACAGTTTATATGAACCTGATTCATAAACTTTCATGATGATGTAAGGTACTAACTGATTCAGACTAAACTTTTTTTTTTCACCTGGTGCAACATTCACATTATGTTGGTTTTCATAAAGAACCAAGTCACCAACCTTAAATGAAATATGAATGACACGTTCATTATAGTTGTATTGAATAATTTTTTAATAAGCTTGGAGATGTTTGAGAGCATGTATACATTGTTCGTTGAGCATATCAAGTTGTTGAAGTCGTTGTTCTCTATAGGAATTGTCATAAAAAATATTGTTGAGAGAAATTCACAATGAAGGGATTTCTAGTTCTAAGGGAATGATTGCATTGACACCATACACCAAGTTATACAAGGTGGTTGAGTGTGCCAATCTTTTCCATGTTTATTGATAGTCTTTCTTAGAATTTTAACAATTGTTTTGTTAGAAGCTTCTGCTTGACCGTTTGATTGAGGATAATGTGTTATTGAGAAGCAATGTTGGATGTGTAGAGAAGGGGGATTTGATTCTCACAAGTCTCTTTATTCTCAAGAGAGTCCCAGGGAAAAAACTTCCCTAAACTACCTCAAGGAACAAAGCAAGAGTTCTAGAATTAGGAGTAGGTCATAGAGGTTTTCCAAACAAACCAACAACTTTTTAGCCAAAGGATGTCAGCACGATATACAGACTACAACACGACTCACTGGAGTCCCAAAGGAACACTGGCGTCTTGTATGGACCAAAAACCAAGAATACCACAGAAAAAACTAAATGACTACTAACAATCAGATTGCTAAGAACTCCTAAGAATGGGGGAAAGTAGCAGAGAATAATAGAACATAAATAAATTAAAATCAAAAGATAAGACTAAAGAGGATAAAGGAAGTTCTCACAACAACCCAAGCAATGGAGCCTCCAACAAGTAAATATCTTCAACACCTGCACACATAAGATAGAGGGAAAAATGTTGGGGCTGTTTACAGGATTGCCTCAGTAAAACCCTTGTTTCGGTATTCCCACCTCCACAAATAGCAAAATAGATAGAGAAAAATAATATGAAAAAATGAAATAAATGCAAGAATGATAAAACCAAACCTCTCTTAAGGAGGAGAACCCGTATAAAAAAATAGAGATATAATAGATAGGGGATGTGAGAAATCCCAATATGCTCAAAGATACAAGGTAAGCAAGATATCACCTGCAAGGCTTAAGGAAGCCAAAGAGAAAGAGTAGTAGCTGCGAGAGCCAAGAGAGTAGCAAAGAGTGTTGTGAGAACTTGAGAGCTTGAAGTTGTTGTAGCAAGCAAGAGAGTTGTGCAAGTTTGAGAGAGTTAGAAGAGAATGTCCAAGAAGGAGAAGAGAGTCCAAGATAGAACCCAAGAAGACCAAATGAATTGAAAAGATAACATTTAAAGAGAAAAGAGGAGGGAAAAGAGGCTTCCTGAGATGTTACAAGGTGTCTTGGGCCGTAACCACCAATAAAAGTAGATGACAAGTGGCAAGGTACTAAAAAATGGCCATTTGAACGTCAAAATGTCTCAGGATGATGGCATGACATGTGGATGTCCACGCGGAGTGCTAGTGTCCAAAAACATCATGCTATAAAATGACGAGAACGTGAAAAGCATGAGATTTGATGCACAATTGACACACAAAGGGTAGCTGTTGAAAAGGGGTCTTGAGCATTCTGAGAGGGGAAAAGGATGATGCAGGGGCTAAAATGAGCCTACACAAGTTCTAAGGGAGTGGACACTAAAGTGGATACAAGAATATATGTGAAATTGCAAGGGGTGCAATTTTACGACATTACAAGATGTAATTTTTTTTAGAGAAACTTCACATATTTGTTCTTAAATGATGTACCATTATCAAAAATAAAAGTGGAAGGAAGACCAAATTAAGAAATAATGTTGTCAAGGATAAAAAAATAGATAAATTTAGTCTTCGTGGATCAAAGTGGAATCACTTCAACCCTTTTCCTGAAGTAATCGGTAGTTGTGATAATGGAGTTATGCGCTTGGGAAGAAAGAGAAGTATTTCCAATTAAATCCAAGAACCATACAAAAATGGCCAAGGGGATACTTGAGCATGAAGTTCTTGAGTAGGATCTCAAATCAAATTATTATGTTGTTGACACTAAGGGCACTTTTTGACAAAAGTGAAAGAATCATGTTCCATACTTTTTGAATAGTAACCTATATGAAGCAATTTTTGAACCAAAGATCAACCACCAAAATATCCTCCATAAACACCTGAGTGGGCCTCCTCAAAGGAAATGAGAATATTTGATTTGTCAAGACAACCATGATGAATACCATTGTATCCTCTTTGATATAGGATATTGGATAAAATGATATATCATGATGCGAGCTTTTGAATGTGAGTTCGACCACTTTAAGATGAAGGGTTAGGAAAAGGTACCATCATGAAAATATTTAAATATATGGGAGTACCATTCATTTGAACCAATGTTCAATAGAAAGTTATGTTGGTAGAATTTTCAGAGATTGATGGAGAAGAGAGATTATGAATGGTAAATTTGAAATCAATGGATAAATTGTTAATGGATATAAGGGAGGCAACACTCACCATTGCATCCACATGTCAATTATCTTTCTGAGGGATATTGTCAATAGTTTAGGCATAAAAACAATTTAATAGTGATAATTCCAAGTCACGATATTGAGATAATTTATCTTTTTTTGCTTGATATGATCCATTGATTCAAGTCTTATAATCAATTGTAAATCTTGAAAAATATGAAGATGTTGAATATTGAGAGATAATACAACATGCAAACTAGAAATGGGGGCATCGTATTCTATAATGTTATTAGTGCATAAGAAATTGAGACAATAAGATAGGGGAATTGGCTTTCCTAAAGGGGGTATTAGTATAACATTGGCGTCGAAGCCACTTTGACACCTAGAACCATCAAAGAGTAAATCCCATGTCTTATCAAATTATAGTGAAAGAAAGTGATCATTGGGAAACAATTCTTGGTTTAGTAAATCAAGTGGTGAGGGAGCATCATTTAAGTGGTCAGTCAATGCTTGAAATTTAATTTCCTTTTGAGAGAAAAACTTAGACCAAATTCTGTTAACAACATCACCCATTTAGCTAGACAACTTGATAAATCAATTTAGGAAAATATATCTTAATGGATCAAAATTTACCATTACATATATTTCAACATTTAAAAGATAATGTTGTAGCTTATATGTTGCGAACACAAGAGATAATTTTTTTTTCTTAATTATAGTGTCTTGGACCTCATAATTGAGTATAGTATGATTGATATAATACACAACATGATCTTTACCATAGTCATCATGTTGTTCCAATAACATTGCAAGAGCATTAGATGAAGCATAAGTATAAAGAAGGAAAGGGTGTCTCGAGATGGCTGGTTGTAAAATGAGAGGATTAGAAAAATATTTTTTTAGACCATCAAAATATTTTTGACAATACTCATTCCAACTAAATGAGAATCTTTCTTAATAAGTTGAGTGAAGGGGATGGTCTGATTCACTAGTAATGAGACAAACCAACTAATAGCCTGAATATTCCCTTATAAACTACAAAGTTGAGAAATATTTCTTGGAGGTGGCATATTAATTATAGCATCAATTTTCTTTGTTTCCACCTCAATACCCTAATGTGCCTAATGTGATATGCTAAACCCTAATAATTTACCACTATCAACACGAAAAACACATTTATGAGGATTTAAAGCATGTTATATTTATGAAATCGCTCAAAGATTTGATGAAGGATTTTGAAGTGATCCTGATGTGAGATTGACTTGCCAAGATATCATAGACATAGTCCTATAAGATATTATGAATTAAGTCTTTAAAAATTAGTGTCATAGCACATTGGTATGGTGCTCCAATTTTTTTAGTCCAAACAACATGACCACCCAAAAAAATGTTCCCCAAGGTGTAGTAAAAGTTGTGTTATATTGATCTTGAGGATTGATAGAAATTTTATTATATCCAAAAAGCCCATCCATAAAGGATAGTAAGGCATGTATAGTGGTAGAATCAACAACATATCAATGTTAGGAAGAGGAAAGTGATCTTTCAAAGAGGCTTTGTTGATATCATGAAAATCAATGCATATTCAAATATGATTATTAGGTTTAACAACAACCACAATGTTTGATATCCAAAGTGAATAGTCAATAACACAAATAAAGCCAACTTGTAATAGCTTCTCAATCCCAACCTTAACCAATAATTCCACCTTGGGGTTAATTTTTTGAATCTTATGTCTTACAGGTTTGGCATCATCATGCAATATAATATTATGTGTTACTACTTTAGGATTACTAGGCATGCCAGAATATGACCAAGCAAAGAGCTCAAGAAAGTCATGCAAAAGAGTAGAATTTTCTTGTTGTTCATTAGAGTCAAGTAATTTTCCAATTAAGATAACCTTCTCAAGATTATATGGGTCTATCGAAACATAAACAATATCTCCAACAAGATGAGTATTATAGACTAGGATATTAGAAGGATGAGGGAATTCTTGGGGGGTTTCTTGAGAAATCAATTCATCATTTGATGTACAAGCATATTTCCCAAAGTATACCTCAACATTTAAACAATATGGAAATCCACGATCATGATGATATTGAGGTAAGTTCTCATAAACTCTTAAGAATTCAACAAAGAATTCATCAGTTGGAAAGACATAAAATGATGGTTCTTTAGAGTGGAATTTGTTTCTATTATTTCAAGATGAATTAGATTAAGTGATAAGGCAGAAGGATTTTGAGATTGAGATATCATATTCACATTAAGGTAAGGTATACGAGAGGCCTTAGTCAGTTTTAAAGGGTGATAACCAAGATCGACGATCGAACCTTATGAATTTAGTTCGAAAGGGACCTTGATACCTTGTTCATTTATAACACAACCATTACCTTTATACCCAAATTTAGAAAAAGATATTAAATCCTTGAACATAATGGATTTTGTTTCTTTTGAAGATGGTGGCTTACCATAAATGGTGTCATAAAAAGTGGAGGTATAACTAGCATTCATTATAAAATTAGAAGAAGGGCCTATAGTGGTGAGATTAGATGTTTGAGAGGAAGGGATAGAAGATTGTGTAGATGCTACTAAAATATCCTCCAACTCTTCAAGCTTTGATGGTAAGATTTTATACTCCCCAATGAAGTTAGGTGTGAAATATAATGAACCCCAATCACCACCAAAGAATGTAATCATAGGTGCATAATCATCAATATCATTATTATTTGATGGCAATGGTTCCACTTTTGAAGATGGAATCAAGGTACTAAGAGATTTATGTCTAACTTTTGTTTGTAAACACATTTTTGAATATAGATCCATTTTAACCATATGGACTTTATTATTATATACAAAATTCATTATATGATGAAGAGTAGATAGGACTCCCCCCATGGTGTGAATCCATAGTCTACCAAGAAGAAGATTAAATATGAGAGATAATTAGGCATAAATAGATAATGGTAGAAAAAATCATGAGTCCTACCTTAATTGGTAATTGTTATCACTTAGAAGTGTGCCCTTCCTAAGTTGCAAAACTCAGCCTACTAGTAAAACATGAGAACTTTTCCAGGCTGTGGGTCACCTAAAATGGAAAAGAATCTCCAAAGAGGGTTGGTTCCCTTTGGTTTTATCACCTAAACTAAGCTATCTATCACTGCTACTGAGAAAATAGTGAAGGAAAACATAAAGATGGACTTGGAATGACTAAAAGGTGATGCACCAAAATATAATGACTTGCACTACTATTTTGACACACAATCTCTCAATTTTTCAGTTAGTGTTTACACAACTCAAGTGCTCAACATATTCATACATAAGTATTTCATAAGAAATTTGAAATGTTTTCAGCCTTTAGAAGGAAAACCAAGTGATTTCAAAAATAAAGAGTTTAAACTTCAGTAACATAACTTATGACCTACATGTGACATACATTTTTTGCCTAAAGGTGTTGGAATGAAATAATATATTGGTGGATTTAAACATAAAACACAAAAAATACATATCAATCACCCATTTGCACACAATAAAACAACTAATGAGAAGGTAAAATCACTAAATTTTATTGATGGAAAGGTGTGCTTACAACAAATACAAGTCTGAAATATATATCCTTGTTTTGAAAATGTGCTACAAAATAAGTCTTTTAAGTGCTATGATTGAGAAAAACTATGAGTTAAAATGTTGTGTTTTTTCTTTTAGAGCTCAAAAACAAGAAAGAACTAACTTGAAAATCTATCATAAGGGTCCTATATCTCATCCCAAGCATAGGAGAGCATATAGGGACTAATTATGACTAAGTTACCAGGACTAAAAGTAGGCCAACCTCCTTTGCATGCCCAAGAAGTTTCCTTGTTTTACTTGGTTTCTTTAGCTCCTTGAAGTGTGCTCCAACTGGTTATGAAGCTCCTAGATGTTTTGGCTTTGAACTACTCCTAGATGCTCTCAAACTGCCTTGACTGCTCCATTTTTTGTCCTTTTCATCCTCTGTCCTAACTATTCCATAATATTCTCCTAGATGCTTGTAAGATTCCCTTGATTGATCATAAAGGCGACCAAATTTTCTAACCTCCTTCATTAATGTCAAAACTACCTTTTTCATGAAGATAGTATGAGTGGGAAAGTCTTGAAATAGTCAAAAAATCACTCAGGTCATGGGAATCCTTTAAGGGTGGTTTTCAACCACTTGGCATCATCATACAACTCTCCCTCCCTTTGCATTTTCATCCTACACCTGCATATTTACTTAACTCATCATTTTACACTACATATTGTTATTCTAGCTTGGATATTGCTCTTTTTGACTAGAACATGTTTGGTAATAAGAAGACTACCTCTTTTCCACTCTGCACTTTTAATGGATATTAAGATATATTCTCCTCAATTTTCCATCTCACAAAGATATTTTATGGCTCATCAACAATTGTAATGTACATCTTGTAGATCACTGGTCATTGTATCTCTATTATATGCAAGCTCTTATCAATTATTGACTATCATCCACAAGTTTTCCCTATATTCTACTATTACATGTATCATTGGATAGGATTTCCCTTCACTTGCTACTATCCTTTGTAATTATTGACGCCAAAAATTGAGGAGGTAACAGTGCCTTATGGGAAACTCAGTTTAAGGGGGACCTTTTACGCTAAATTGAATAACTTTCAGATTTTTAGAGAAGTCGACTTCTTCTATAATGGGGGTTGGAAAGGGAAAAGGAAACAGATATAATAAAATGAAGTCTAACCTAAGGCGATGCGCCAAGACTTAATGATAGGCACGATAAATCATAGATCTAAGGGCTTGAATGGTGTTGTAGTGTTCCAGAACATTAGAGACTCAAGATGATAACATAGACAATTCATTTATCGGCATAAAATAACATTGCATACATTTTGACTGCCAAGAAGAGTCATTAGACATGATCTAGGTAAGCAAAATTGCATTCAACATATATAGAAGTTCTTAAATGAATCGTCTAGACAATAAAAAACACAGTTTATAGTTTGATCAAATAGCATGAAAAAACAAAAAGGCCAAACAATTAGCACAGTCTGAGAGTTTTTTGCAATCCAATAAAACAACAATAAAGGCTTGGCATCTTTAACTAAAACCAATGTTTTCCTCAAATTCCAGATCCCTTTTCTCATCACAGAGAAAAGTATATATAGCAGGAAAACCTTCCACTTCTTCGGAGAGCAGCAACAAAAAAGATCTTGCAATCCCCGACAATGATGCCAGAGTCAAAATATTCTCCAAGTCGTTGCAACAGAAATGATCAGGAACCAAGCATCTGGTCATCCCAGGTACAGGTGCATCTTCTACAAATGATGGCGGTGGTCCTGACAAGGCCCGATCAGACAAGTGTCACCCCTTGTGTGAATGATTATGACACGCAACGACCAATAGCATTATCTAGTTCATTTGGTCCTTCGCCCGAATATGAGATCCGCTGGTTAGGAACGTGGCAGCCTTTCACTGCCTGTATGAACCTATCTCCCCTCACTATTGAGGACTTGCGTTAATGCTACACGTGTCAAATGAGCGAATCCTTCACTAACAACGGAGGGAACGATCGTCAGCAGGGCGCAATAGAGATGCGTGGCATCATTTTGCTACCCGCGGTTGCTACTCCATCTCCACATTGAAAGATGTGCGAATGGTAGAAATGTAGCAAGTATACACTACAGACACCAACCGTGGGGCCCGCCAGAACCTTTTAAGAATGAGGGCTTCGTGGTAGCCTTTCGGAGCCTAATGATACATCAAGAAAACATGACCAAAAGAAACACGTGGAAGCATAGCGGAGCTTGCTGGGATGTGAAAGGAAAGCCGAGACTCAGAGTTGTGAAGAGTAGACATGTGGAGTGGTAGAGAAAAACCTTGATAAAAGGCCAAGTTGACTTTGCGAAGCGTGGGCCGACTTATAGAGGAAAAATACACCCGAAGGGAGCTAGTTAAATATTTGTTAACTTTTGGCGACTATCAGGGGCGTTTCGACTAAGGAACGAAGAACCCAAAATTTCTCTGGCTTATAGGCCAGAGTGCCATTTCATTAGATAATGGAGTTAGAGATTGGAAAGAGCCACCTGTAGAGGTGACCATTCATCCTTCGATGGCTTCACCATGCTGCGCAAATTCTCCTGCGCTCCACTTAGATCAATAGTTTCTTTGTGAGGCAGTGCATTGGGTAAACTGACCCCTGCTTCATAATGAAATAGTAAGTTGTGCAAGCAGATGAATGACTCCCTCAATGTCGGTCACCGTGGGAGGATCACTGAAATCCTTGAAAGCCTCTGGATCATTTTCCTTCTCTTCTATCCTTTTCGCAATTTGCTTGGTCGTGGCAATAGAGTTATCTTCAAGGAACGGGGACGGTAAACCCATCCCATTTAACTCTGAGAAACTCCCCCGTATGCTATCCAGTGTCTTACTTAGAATAGCCATGGCTGCTTTAGTGCACTGGAAGGAAGAATGGCAATGGATGAACTTATTTTCCGTTTGAGCAGTAGCATCCCGATCTTCAATACCCGCTCTGGCAAGGCTCTCATAAGAGATCGAGTATCGCTTGGTGAGAAGATCTTTTGCTCCTGAAACCTTCTCCAAGATGAACCATGGGAACTGTTCAATCGTATCATGGGCCTCCTGGGTTAGCTTTGATGCCTTGGCGATGAATCAAAGGGTAGGCTACAGTGTTAGGCAAAAGGCTTTAATTTTTTCCCAGTGAGATGTACAATTACCTAACTAGCGGAATGATGTCTGGCTGTGTAGGGGGAGGCAGGAGAGATATTTTAAGAGAAGCAATCTTTGCATCTCTTGAAATAATGGCTTTAGCCAATTTTGCCCTTTTATTTTTCTTGGACACTAGCTGTTCCGCAGAGCTGCTCATTTCTTTATTCCAGTTCTCCTCGACTCAGGAGTGATTTTCTAAGTGCTCGTCCAGAGAAGACTTTGTCTCTCAGAATTATTCCTCTATTTGAACCTTTAGGCCTTTAAATTCAACCTCTTTCTCTTGTATTTTCTGCTCATATTGAGCCTGTTGGTGCTCCAACACTTCATTTTTCTGCACCATTCCTTGGCTATATTCAAGGCGAAGTCGCTCTAGTTCTTCATTCTTCAGTTGCAGATTCTGTTCCGCCTCTTGATTTTTAGAGCGTAGTTATTTTTATCATGGCAGGGTCAGTGGCCTGAGTTTTCGCAAGTTCACCCTGAAGTCTATTCCTCTCATCTTCTGCTGCCAGCACCCTTTCGGTCATATGGGCAACATCCGCCTCTAAGGATTTCTCTTTCTTCTCCAAAAAGATAACCTTTTCCCTTGCTGCTTTAAGCTGCTCATCCTTCTTCTTTAGTTGGCGGCCAATTTTAAGGAAGTCGAAAGTGACTACCCGTTGCGTTTCCTCCATGATTTCAACCTTATCTTGCGGTCGGGCCACCTTCATGTCGAGTCCTACCGCATATATCTCATAGTCTTCTAGGTGCATTTCTCCTTGATGCTTGCTTACCTTCGGGTACATGGTCACAAACTTCAATTCTTGTCGGGCCTCATCATAAAGAGCTTGTATTTTTGGTTCAGTAGAAACACTATCATCTTTTGCCCTGCGCTTTCACATTCTACTTGCGCATGCCTCCCTTCCACAATCAATCTATGCTATAAATTTGGTTGGTGATGAAACTAGTCCACTTGCGAAGGGAGCACCAAAAGGCAGGGCATAGGGATAGGTAACCTTCATAGGCGCAAACATTTGTTTCTTATGGAGAGTAATAGTTTGTGGGGAGAAGTGGGGCACGTTCCATAGTTTGGTTTGAGGCCCAACATTAGGGCTAGTCATTTCTAATGACTGAATTGGGGAATTAGCCATAGGACTCATTGGCTGGGATGGTGGAGGAGTTGTCAATGGGGTGTCAGCCTGTTGCGATGGAAGAGGATCTGCAATAATAGCAGAAAAAGAAGGGGCACTCACAGGGGGTATGCTTTTGAAAGTGAGGTGAGGAGAGTCTGAGTGGCAGCGGCGGGTGTAAGGGTCCATGGAGGATTAAGGACAAGCGGAGTGGTTTGCAAAAATTGGGAAAAACCTCTTGAATATGTTGGATTAAAAGTGGAAGGCAAAGGGCCAACACTCATGGTAGGGATCTCTAGTGAGGTAGGGGCAAATACCAAGGAATGAGAAGCAAGGGAAGAAGGAGTGAATTTTACCTGTTGACTGGTCGATGGCAGCTCCAAAATTATCAGCGACTCCTCCTCAGCCTCAGGATCCTGGATAGCTACAAGCATTTTTCTTTCGGCGGGTTCTTGCAAACCTTCTCCGATAATGCTCTCCGTGTGTTGCTGTTTCGTGGGTGGGGTCTCTTGAGCTTCGATAGTTATCGACGTTTGCTTCAGTGATAACCTGGATGGTTTAACAACCCAAGTGAGTGTATGCAAGCCCCTTGATATGTTAAAGCACACATTCATGGCCACATAGGCAGGCTGTCTGGGGCCTTTCTCCTTCGGCATAGAGGAAGCCGATGTCGCCGCTTCCTCTTCCTGCTCTTCAGACTCTTCCTCCAGGTCTCCGCTCCTATTAATACTAGAGCTTAGGCTGGGGTGGCCCTCCTTCCACCATCTTTCAAATTCTTGGTCATCCTTCAGATTGTTGTAAGGGGCATCCAATTGTGTTGTTTCTTGGCGATACTTCCAGAAAGCCTCTATTTTTTCTTCACTCCATTCCTCATCCTTTTTCAACCTATTGTACATGCCGCACTCCATGTGGAGATTATCTTGGGCCACCGCCATAGCAAAGTAGAACTTGTGTTATGGCCCTCTAGTATCTTGCGTACAAATACGTGCCAATTCAACAAAATTTTCATCTTTGTCTACTCGCGGGTTATGCTGCTTCTCCCAGTAAGGTCGGGGAACATGTGTAACTCTCATGTGTGGCTTCAGAAAGTCATCGAAAGGGTTGTATTCCCACTTATCATTTACCAACACCAACCCTGTATAAGTCAATTTATCCTCCAATAACTAGTCCTATTGTATCTTTATCAGAGTTACCGATTTGAAATTCTTTGGACAAGAAAAGAATCCCTTCTTGACACTTTTGCTGCTACATAAGGTAAAATCAATGATACACACCTACCAAAACATTTCTAGTGTGAGCACCCTATCTGTGACACAGGATGGGAGTAGGAAAGGTTTACCAGTAAAACCTTGCATCCGAAGAATCGTGAAATCCTTACCTAAGAACTAGTCACAGGTGGGAGTGAAACTCTGCATAAATCCGGTCTGCTCCTTGTCAAGCCGAATTATGTCGCCCTTTCTGATTAAATCATGTAAGACCGGAGCTATGAAATAGTCCGAAAATGCACAATAATCATATGATGTGGAAAAAAAGGCATCCATGTGGACACTGGCTTCCTCTTCCCCCGCTCATAAAAAATTGATAATTGAAAATATTGGGCGAAGAAATCAAGGTTTTGATGAAGAAATATGTGGACTAGGAAAGAAGGAAACCTAAATTTTTTCTCCGTTGCATAATTCTTTATTTACCGTATCATTTCCTCTACCATAAACTCATCAAAATCATACCAGAAAGTATCATGCTGCTTGCAAAATTGGAACGCTGGTCCCAGTTGAAAAGTATCCACCCTCTCATCGGAGTCTCGACCACACACAAAAGCTAGCATTGACATGGCATCCTGTAGATCCTTGTGTAACGCACCACGCGACAACGAAATACTTGGCAGTTTAGTGGCTGGGATGCCTTTCCTACCAGTTTCCTCCAACAAGAACTTTGAGTTCTTTTTCATCGCCCTCCATGTTTTCTCTCTTTTGCCAGGATAAAAGACTCAATGTACTCTTCTTTTACTTGGGTCTAGGATGCATAACATATGCTAGATGGCCTGTGGGGTGATGTGAACTCTTAAGTTTTGGCCCTCGATGTAGTGGGTGTTAGGGTTATAATGCTGGATGACAACGTCAACTATCTTTGGGCAGTAGTGCACCAGCGGGACCATGTATTGAGGAAGAACACTGTACCAAATTTTCTTTGCTATAGATTGGTCTACCTTTGGTGTGGTCAACCTTGCACATGCTACTTCTGTTAAGGATTTAGGGTTTTTCGCAAGCCGTGGATCATAGATATTATCCCATTTCTCTTCAACCCTTTTTTGGTTTCTGCAAATTTTGGGCCTTTTCAGCTCTTTTGTATAGGCCCTCTTCGGCTTGCTTGGTATACCAGGCATAGCATACGCCAAATCCTCATAGATATATACATCTTCAGATGACCGTATGGCTGTAAACAACTCCTGGCTAATTTCTTCTTGCATTGGCTGAGATGAACTCTGCAACATTTTTCTTTGGATGAAGACCTCTGCAAGTTCTTGGCTCTGCAATTTTCTTTAGCTCTGGATACACAAAAGAAGAACAACTTTGCACCTCTAGCTTTGGCGTTTGTGAAAAGACTTTGAATAATAATCCTTTTCATGCAATATTTGGCAATCTTTCCTCAAGGTGGTAGAGGAAAGCACACCTTTTGCATTTAATTCGGCATGTACCGTTAATTTTGCAATTCGTGTAAAATGAACTGCTTGCCATTTTGAGGCGGCATGAGTTTATTATTACGTTTGGCAATCATGTGATACGCTGTGATTCCCTTGGAACTTGAGTCGACAATTTTCTTTCTAACCTTGCGTTAGTATGTGCTGATAATTAATATCTTGGCCGGAATGATTACGCCAAAAAAAATGATCACGACTTGAAAAGATATGAATATTGCCTTAGGCTCTAGGAAACGCTTATGAGATGACACAATAGCCTACGACCGTGCATCTTACTATCAATGAGTGCCACCTTTTTTAAGCTAATTAATTAGCTCTTATTAATCTAGCACACATTGAGTTGTACCTCCGCAGATGCAACTGGCTTGGAAATGCGAGCAAATGCAGGAATACCTTTCAAGTTGGCAACTAGCTATTATCACGTTTTCTCAAAATGGATTAGCATGTGTCTCGCCATTTTTTCTATAAATAGGCCAGTAAGTAGTGAAGAAATCATACTTAGCATTTGAGCAGTGATAGGTTGGTAGTAGAGTTTTAAGCAAGTCTTCTCATAGGTTAGGTATTAGGTAAATTTCAGCATTGGCTCAAAAGCATAGGAATAGTGTCAGAATCATGGACACTCCAGTTCGTTTAACCTCATATAAGTCACATACGACATTTTTAGGGGAGGTTTCTACTAGGAGGCTGAAACAGATGACCAAGAATAAGCATTCCTTGGTCCTGATAGCCATAAAATGGGTTTTGGGTAAAGACTGCATAGAGTATGAGGACAAGTATCGGGTGAACACTGATATATGTTCTCACTTCGTCGCGTCCATGTTAGAAATCAATTTCCTTTGACCTCTCATCCTGAAACTTGTTAAAGAAATGTTTCCCAAAAAGTACCTGAATGGCCTTGGCGAGGTTGTTGCTCATGCCGCATATGGAGTAGGTCTGCCATCAGCTAGTGACCTCCGTCGCTCTATCGAGGAAGAAGCTGTAGTCGTTTGGCTATCATTTCTCAGTGGATTCCACCTTCAGACACGCGATGAGCATCAGCAGAGGGTTGCCCAGGCCCTACATTTCCTGTTACGCAACTACAATGTGATACCTTTCTACGACGTAGATTGGTATATTGACTTCAGGAACCTAGTATTTCCCCTGCCAATGGCGGTTGTGCCGAATGATGCTGCCAGTACTGTCGAAGAACCTGCTGACGAGGAAGAGGTGGATGCTACTGTTGATGCGTCAATTGCTGCCTCTCATGCTATTGGATGAAAACCCCTTTCTGCTCCCAAAAAAATGTCTCCCTGTTTTCTCTATTTCTCGCTGTTGCCCAGACTACCTGCCTAATAGTTGTATATAAGCCTAGAAAAAGGCTATCATATTGCATATATAATAGCTCGAATACTTGTATATTTTGGATTATGGCTTCCCCAACCATTTTTGCAATGTAAAGAATATATATAAATAGATATATATCTTTTTAAAGAAAATCCATGCTCTTTCCTTCATCATGTATTTTAGTTTTATGGGCCCTTTTATAGCATATGTGTTACTTCTCTACACATGGGTGTGTTTCATGTAAAAAAATCTTGATATTCTACCCTCTGTAATAATGGGTTAAATTCGTAAAAGCACAAAACAATTTCGAAAAAGATTGGCCAAAGAAAGGAAAATAAAAAGAAAGCATATTCACATATGTACAAAAATAGAGCTCAATATCTAATGGAATAGCTTGAGATGAATCCCATTAACCGGGATTCCTAAGGGTTCCTGTTCCATATTTTCTAGCTCAAAAGCGTTATGTTTTTTGCACCGAATGATTTTAAAGGGTCCCCCCCATAGGCTATCAAATTTACCATGCTGACCTGGCTTAGCAGCCCTTTTATCATACTTTAGTACTAAGTCTCTGCACTTAAGACCTTGGTCGGAAGCCTTCTTGTTAAACCATCGCTTGACCACTTGTTGACGGTTTGTCATGGCTATTAGGGAATTTTCCCTTTTTTCCTGTACTTCTAACAGTTCGGCAAGCCGAACTTCCATGGCGCCATTTTGTTCTATCTCGAAGGATTTTAACAATTGGAGTGCCAAAATTTCTACAGATATAGGTAACAACGCCTCTTTCCCGTATACCAACTCATAAGGCGAAGTCTTAAGGACTTGCTTAGGAGTTATGTGGTTTTCCCAGAGCACTGCTCAGAGGTTTTTATGCCATTCCCTTTGGTGTTTTGAACCAATCCTTTTAAGGAGCTAGAATAGGCTCTTGTTTGTTGACTCTACTAGGCTGTTTCCTTATGGGTAATAATTTGATGATGTCTTAAGGAATATGCCATTCATTAATGCAAAGTGACATACCTTTATGCCTAGGAAAGCTCTAGCATTATTCAAAATGATGGTCTTCGGAGGACTGAACCTTGTCACCAGCTCTTCGAGGAAATCCACAATCTCTGTTTCTGTTGTGCTCTTAAGTGGAACAACCTCCGTCCACCTTGTGAAGTAATATGTGGCAGTCAAAATCCACTTGTGTCCGGCACTGGAAGCCGGGTTAATCATTTCGATGAAGTCTAGGCCCCATTGTGCAAACAGTTCGTCCACCACTATGGGTTTGAGGGGCATTGCAAAATTCTTCCTTCTGTTAGTAAAGAACTGACACTTTTTAAAAGACTTCACCAAAGAGTGGGAGCCATTAAAAAGTGTAGGCCAATAGTAACCAACACACATGATTTTAATGGCGGTGGTCTTAGCAGAGAAATGTCCACCTGCAACGCTGTTGTGGAATGCGTCGAGGATCCTCTTCACTTGTTCCGAAGTAACGCATCGCAGGAGAACACCATTGAAATTCATTTTGAAAAGGACTCCCTCTACTAGCGTATATTTGCAATTTTGCAGCCGGTAATATCTCATTTTTTTGGATGAGAGACTTGGCGGATACTTTCCGGTTTGCATGAACCTCATTCTATTAGTTAGTCAATAACCTTATGATTCTGGTTCATTTATAAAGACAAACTCCGGTTGCTCCTCTGCGGCAGGTATCTCCTCGTTCTGTGCCATGTATTCATATAGTCCTCTTCCTTTAATAGTTTTAGTAGGTTTGACCTCAATGTCATATTCCAGGATCTTGGTGATCCAAATAGCTCTTTTTTTCTATGATCTCCCCTTCCATGATATATTCCCGCACACTAGAATGTGCAATATACACAAGCACCTTGTTGCAGGAAATTAGATGGTGAAACTTTTTAAGTCCTTTCATTATTGCAAAGGCTTGCCTTTGGACAACATTATAATTCGTCTCATATTCCTTCAGGGTCCTGGAATAGAATGCCACTGGATGTTATCCTTTTCCTTCAACATTATTTTGGGTTAGGACTGTAGCGATACTGGACCTACTACTGAAGGCATACATTATAAAATCCTTAGATTGATCTGGATTAACTAGTATCAGAGCTGTGGAAATAGCTTCCTTGAATTTTTCAAAGGCTTCCCGAGCTTCGGTCGTCCACTTGAATGTCTAATCCTTCTTAAGCATCAAGGTGATTAGCTTAATTATCCCCGCAAAGTCAGAAATAAACTTGCTAACAAAATTTACTTTTCCCAGGAAAGACTGAACACCTTTCTTATTTACCAGAAGGGGAAGTTCTTTGATAGCCTTTACTTGTTCAGGGTCAATTGAAACCCCTTCTTTAGACACTAGGTCTCCCAACAACTTGTCTTGCGGTACTTCGAATACACATTTCTTCAGATTTAGGGAAACCCCGAACTCATGGCACTTTTGAAAAACTAATTCTAAATGATCAAAATGATCATCCTTAGATTTAGAAAAAATAGTAAGATCATCCAAATAAATTAGAATAAACTTATTGATTAGTTCGTTGAATGTGATGTCCATCACCCGCTGGAATGTTGCCCTTGCATTGGATAAACCAAAAGGAATTTTAGCATATGCAAATGTTCCCCACTTTGTGGTGAACATAGTCTTGTGTTGATCCTCTTCTTTAACTCAAATCTGATTGTAGCCGAAGAAACTGTCCAGCAGAGAAAACATTTCAGATCCTGCAACCATTTGTAATATTGACTCCATAGAAGGAAATGGATAGTGGTCCTTTAGAGATGCTATGTTCAGGTCTCGGAAATCCACACACAAACATATATCTCCATTCTTCTTTCACACTGGGACCATATTCGATACCCAATTACTATGCTTGATTGGGAAGACAATGCGCGACTCAATGAGCTTAATTAGCTGTTGTGCCATTAGCGCTTCAATTTTAGGGTTGACTGGCCTTTGTTTCTGTCAAACTGGTTTTGCACCTTCTGTTAGCTCAATAGTGTGTTAAATGATATCAAGATCATATCCCTCCATATCATCATAGGACCATGCCACTCTCCATATTTCTCATAGAAATTGGCGAATCTTTCATTATCATGATGCAGGACATTTTTCCTGAATCAGAGATTCCTACCATCGGAGACTCGAAGGTCCACATAGTCACTTTTTTCTGCTACAAACTTCCGTTTATCATTTCAGGCATCATCACAATCAAATTTTTTTTGAGAGTAACCAATCCTTTCAGAAGTTTATTAGATTTGAGTTGCATAATTTGTCCTTCATAAGCTTCGACAATCTTTGGTTGAAGCTAATCGACAAACTCCCCTGAGTGTTGGATAAACGAGGCGATGTGCTCATCACTTTCAAAAACTTTCCAAATTTGATCATTGTCGAGGATCGCTGGTTAGATTAGTACTTGTACTGAATGTTCGTTATGTATTAGGTCAGAGACAAGATCAAACTAAGCACCAATCGCGGCCATGTGATCTGCATTGCTATTTTGACCTCAGGGAATAGTCTTGATGTTGAAAGATTCAAAACCATCAATCAGGTCCCAGACTCGGTGCCGATAGGATCTCATGCAGACATTCCTTGCCGCAACAATTCCTTGAACTTGGTTGAATACTATTTCGGAATCTCCAAAGACCATTAATTGCTTTATGCCCATTCGTTCCGCTAGGCTTAAACCTTGAACCAATCCTTCATATTCAACCTGATTGTTTGAATAGGAAAAATGAAAGCGGAAAGACCTCAACAATTTTTCATTTTGTGGGGATATTAGATATATCCCTGCTCCAAAACCCACTTTACTTCTTGCTCCATCAAAGTACAGTGTCCAAAGCTCATTTGCTTGGCTATCTTCAAACTCTTTGGCGACCTTCGGAAGCACTTGGTCTTCATCATAAATTACATAGGTGCCTAATCTTGTAGCATGATAATTTCCGAAAGGATCATTGTCCATGTGTTCACTCAAAAGAGCACCTCCTTTGTCATTTAGGTCTCTGCTCACCCTTTCTTCCTCCAGTAATTCAACACAATACATTTCTTGCTTGATGATAGAGGTATGCACGGCTTCAAAATTGATCAAGGCTTCATCCGCTACATGTTCAGAATGTAAAGCCTCCGATTCTATCTTTATTTTTGCGTCGTGTTTGGTCCTAAGTATCAGATGTGATCAATCCAAGGACAAGTATCCGCCTACCTTTGAAGTAAATTCTCAGGATAAACAAAGACCTAAAATAGGAGGAACATCTATGATCACAATGTCTTGCAACACCGTGATACTAGGGCAAGCGAATAGAGTTAAAGGAAGTGCTTTGATGACACCTACGATTTCAACTTTATTCCCATCAAGCTGCATTACCCCTCTTTTCATAGGTTCATAGCTGAGTCCTAAAGCTTCGACTATCTGTTTAGGCATAACTGTGGTACTAGTGCTAGAATCAATCATAGCATTATGCAATAACTTCTTTCCTATGATGAGAGTCAAAAAGAAGGGTTGAGGTTTTAACTTATTCCTATCCTTGGCAGTGGATTCCTTTGTATTGTTTGTAAGGACTTTAGCTGGCGTTATTTGATAAACAACCTTTGCACTGGAAAACTGCTCTGTTGGTGTCGGGTTGACCTCTTCTTGAAGCGCCTTCTGTAATAACGTCTTTTGTTCTGGGATAGCTAGAATGTCCCATAAAGACACATTAGCGGATGATTTCTTCAATCGTTCAACCACATTAAAAGGTGACAAATTTAGAGTTTTCTGCTCCTTGGTTCTTGCTATAATAATTTCCTTCCGAGGTTGAGATGGTGACAGGATGGTTGAAATACCAGGAATCTGATCGGAAACACCCTTGAGTTGTGGGCTGGCTGAATGCAGAACAACTGACTCACCGATAAATCTCCTCTTTGAGCACGTGTTATAATCATATTGCACTTGTGGTGTTTTGGATATGAACGCGTCATTAGCAAACACTATTTCTTCCTCCTCCATCCAGGAGAAAAGTGCATGATCAGGAGCAATATTGGATTCTTGTTCTAAAGAAATTCCTTGCATTTGCACGGTAAGAACCACACTCTCCATTTGTGGTAAAGCATATGTATAACCCCCATGTTTTGTTGCTGCGCCTTGGTTGTGTTGCTCCACCACCTTTTGTTGTAAGTTGCCACACAGACAGTTCCAGGGCATATGCACATCGCTGCAAGGGAAGCACCATAGATTGGTATCATCAATAAGGTTGTTCTGTCCTGCGGTTAATTCCCTACTCGAGCTTGGTGACGTGCTCGTTAGCGGAGTAGGCACCGAAACCATTTGGTTTGTAGTCGGGGCTGGTGGATTAGTGTGAGGCATGCCCTGGTATTGATTCTACTGATAAGAAGACCGCTCGCCTTGATAGTTTTGATATGTAGGCTTCAGAGGTGTTGATTGGTTCTACTTAAGAGTGGTTATATCATTTTCCATGGTTTGCAACATCTCTTTGAGGTCGATCATCTCATCTTTGGAAGAACCTGATGTAGAGGCCACATTTTGTGGGCTTGCCGCATATGTGTACATTGATTGGGTAGTTGCAGGCCTGCTAGTTGACGTGACTTCTTGTGCAGAGATCGGTATTTCAGGAAATATTGGCATAATAGGTCGAGGAGAAAATTTTCTGTAATCTACTAAATGATTCTCAGCTTTGATAGCGATACCATAAGCATCTGGTAGAGTAGCTCATCCCAAAGACTTGATCATCACAAAAATTTCAGAATTGATGGACTTTAGGTAAAATATAAACGCCAACTCAGGAGTCGGGCATATAGTAACAAGAATCCTCCACCAATTGGTGTGAAATCGGGCATTAAAGTCCGTCAGAGCCTCCGGGGGGGCTTGTTTTATGATAGATAGTTGATAATACAATGAAGAACGATCTCCATCATTTGAAAACCTCTCATAGAAGGGATCTCTGAGCTAGTCTTAGGTGCGAATTGAATTAGGTGTTAGTGTTCGGTACCAATCTAGTGCCTTGCCTTTAAAAGACGTGGCGATAAGCCTTAGGGTTACATTTTGTGTTGTGATCCCATGTACCAGACATATGTCCGCCACATCCTGCAAATGTTCTATTAGTGTTCTTGAGCTGTCTCCGGTAAACTTTGGTATAGCTTTCATGGCTGAAACCGAGATAGCACCCTAGATAGCAGGTGCTACCGGGGCTACTAGGGGACTTCCGACATCCCATGCCATGTAATTTCTATTGGTAGCTAGCAACATGGTGAGAGGAACGGGCGGCAGGAATGGAATGGTTACCAGCTGATTGGCGACTTGGACTATCCCTAGTGGAGGTACTAGTAAATTGGGGTTGCCTGCGGTTCGAGATCTAGTTATAGGCTGATGGCTCATACACCCTTCTATAATGCAATTTCATTTAAGCTTGGTCTCACCGGGCGTGCCAGAAAAAAGGAACAAACTGTTGATGCCAAAAATTGATGAGGTAACAGTGTCTTATGGGAAACTTAGTTTAAGGGGGACCTTTTGTGCTAAACTGAATAACCTCTAGATTTTTAGAGAAGCCGACTTCTTCTATAATGGGGGTTGGAAAGGGAAAAGGAAACAGATATAATAAAATGAAGTCTAACCTAAGGTGATGCGCCAAGACTTAATGATAGGCATGATAAATCATAGATCTAAGGGCCTGAATGGCGTTGTAGTGTTCCAAAACATTAGAGACTCAAGATGATAGCATAAACAATTCATTTATTGGCATAAAATAACTTTGCATACATTCTGACTACCAAGAAGAGTCATTAGACATGATCTAGGTAAGAAAAATTGCATTCAACATATATAGAAGTTCTTAAATGAATCATCTAGACAATAAAAAGAACAGTTTACAGTTTGATCAAATAGCATGAAAAAACAGAAAGGCCGAACAATTGGCACAATCTAAGAGTTTTTTGTAATCCAATAAAATAGCAATAAAGGCCTGGCGTCTTTAACTAAAACTAGTGTTTTCCTCAAATTCTGGACCCATTTTCTCATCACAGAGAAAAGTATATATAGCAGGAAAACCTCCCACCGCTTCAGAGAGCAGCAACAAAAAATATCTTGCAATCCCCGACAATGATGCCAAAATAAAAATATTCTCCAAGCCGTTGCAACAGAAATGATTAGGAACCAAGCATCCGGTCGTCCCAGGTACAGATGTATCTTTTGCAAATGATGGTGCTGGTCTCGGGAAGGCCCGATCAGACAAGTGTCACCCCTTGTGCGAATGATTATGACACGCAATGACCAATAGCATTATGCAGTTCATCTGGTCCTTCGCTCGAATATGAGATCTGTTGGTTAGGCACGTGGCATCCTTTCACTGCCTGTATGAACCTCTCTCCCCTCGCCGCTGAGGACTTGTGTTAATGCTACATGTGTCAAATGAGCGGAGCCTTCATTAACAACGGAGGGAATGATCGCCAACCGGGCGCAATAGAGACGTGTGGCAACATTTCGCTGCCTGCGGTTGCTACTCCATCTCCGCGTTGAAAGATGTGTGAATGGAAAACACGTAGAAAGCATAAACTATAGACAACAACCATGGGGCCCGCTAGAACCTTTTAGGAATGAGGGCTTTGTGGCAGCCTTTCAGAGCTCGACAAGATAGCAAGAAAACATGACCAAAAGAAACCCGTAGCTACAACACGTGGAAGCATAGCGGAGCTTGCTGGGATGCGAAAGGAACGCCGAGACTCGGAGTTGCGAAGCGTAGACATGTGGAGCGGCAGAAAAAAACCTTGATAAAAGGCCGAGTTGACTCTGTGAAGCGCGGGCCGACGCATAGAAGAAAAATACATCCAAAGGGAGCTAGTTAAATATTTGTTAACAGTAATATTATGACTATCCTCAATCATTTATTTTTCACCTTCTCTAATGTTTGACCGCCATGTAAACTTACTTGTGTTTACCTTCTGTATTTGGACTTTTGTTCTTGTTTCTAATGAGCTTCTTTATGAATACAATGTCACTTCTCATTCTTCACAGGCTTGTCACTTCTTTATATCACGACTATCCCTATTTTGGTATACATGATATTCATATGATTGTCCCTTTTAGGCCTGCTGTCCATTTTTCTTTGACATTATGCTACTATGCATTGTCATCCCCACCACACAGTCTACAAATGGAATTTCCTAGTGTCCTGTCTTCTTGGCACACCAAAACCTTTCCACATTCTTCACTTATTAACTCATTATCATATCAGTCACTATGATATATTCCTTTTAAGTAATGATTGGACTGTCCTTTTTGATCTTCTTAGCTACCCTCTATGAAAACACATACTTTTTCCTCTTTTAAGATATCATTAACTCTATGATATGTGATTATTACCTTGCCCACTGTGAAGACCATTGTGAAGATTATTCTATCTATCCACTGTCTCTTCTCAAGGATGCTTCATTTTCCCTATACTCTGTCATAGTCATCCATAAAGACTACACTGTATCACATTTCTACCTTTTTCCTACTGAACTGTGCTCCTCATGCAACTAATCTCACTATATCAAACCTTCCATGTTATCATTCTAGGAAAGTTCATATACCTCACCCAATGTTGTCACAATTACTGTCACCTATAGGCTATATTTTGTATTATCACTACTTTGCATGAATTGTCCACTACCCATCCTAACTATACATTGTGATCCTAGACTATTGATCATGCATTTCACTGTGTTTTGTTTAAAATAGCATATGCCCTTAGATGGATTGTCCATAAAATTCTTTAGTGCTATCTACTATTGAAAAACTCCATTCATCTATGTCCTTTGTATTTTTTTATAGATAAGATTCCATTTAACTATCTTCTAGTTCATGTGATTGTCCTCTGTGAGTTCCACTCTATTCTTGTCCTATAGGGTTTGTTGATATGCAACATAGACTATGCAATGGAATGTGTTAATTGTTTCTTTTAATTTTTCTCAAGTCTTCCACATTAATGATTTCTTTATAGACTTTCTTATGATTTCCTGAATGTTTTCTCAATGTCCTC
Organism: Sequoia sempervirens; assembly: GCA_007258455.2. Lineage (NCBI taxonomy): Eukaryota > Viridiplantae > Streptophyta > Pinopsida > Cupressales > Cupressaceae > Sequoia > Sequoia sempervirens. Next base: position 165,610,671 of record VDFB02379711.1, read on the forward strand.
TAATTTTCATAAAACAAAACATCCATGACTATCTTTTATGTCGTAAGAACCATCTATTTCTCTATGGTAATATTTTTCTCAATCATTGTCAACTTACATTAGCTTTTATGACTATGGATAGTCTCATTGCAATAGCTTTGACTCCTTTTCATATAACTTTGTAAATCTAAGGCTGCAAAAATTGTGTATGAAGAGACAAGGAACACAAACATCTCCTTTGATTTAATGGATGAATATGAATTCCACATGTTAGCACCTCCTCTTCTTGTCATAGTTGTCTCCTTATCCTTTTTTCAAAAAATTTCATGCTCTCATAGCCTCTTCACTTCACTGTATTGTGCATATGCATAGGCATAATCTTTAAATTTTACACTTAGCTTATTGTCCTCTTTCATCGTGATACCTGCCCCTCAAAGTAATGATTGGACTATCCTTTAAATTTCACATTAATCCAACCTGTGAGTGTCCAACTGTGCTCTATACCTTTTCAAACTATACTATCCAAAATAAGTGTGACACGCTTGGAGATATTCCTCAATCAAATCTTTAGGTTGATTCAAAAGTTATATGAGAAAACACACTATTAGTGTGTGAAGACAAAACCTATATGCAAGGTATAAGTTGTTCCAACAAATGAACTGTGCTGTCCACTATTTCAACTAAATTTTTTGGATAACAGTTCTCTTAGTTTGCAACCACTATTTCCCAATCTTCTCATTGCACAAACTTAATTTTATGCCCCTTTCTTCTGTGACTACCTTTTCCAAATGTCATCATCCAAGTCTTTGTTAACCTCTATCATTCTTTGACAATCCATTACAAGGTTTAGGGATTTGTCCTACCTTGCTTAATATATTTCATCTTCATTTCTTCTTTTGATGACCCCAAACCTAACTCACTTTGACTATTCACAAATATTGTCATATCAAGTTGACTCCTATCACAAAAAAATGAATACATGCTCCTTCATGTTGTCACACTTGACTGTGATTTCTATAAAAGCATTATCTTCCTTATTTCACTGTCCTATAGATTACTCAACTAAGGTTTAAAAAAGGGTTTAACATAAGGGAAATCTTGATGTTAAGACTTTTATACTGCTAAAACCCCCACATATGAAGGGACTTGGTGTAGTGACTATCCATAAAATGCTTTTCTCTATCCAATAGAAGATTGGTATACACAAAGTTATGCTCAAATCATTTTCATCTTTACCTTGTCTTCACTTATGAAGTTTTCAACATTTTCAAAACTTCTAGAGCAAAGAATAGGGCACCTTATCTAATTAGGCTTATCTTTGTATACATGATATGACATATATTTATCATGAAAAGAGTTTGTTTCATTAAATATATTCAAACATGGTCTTAAATTTTTGACAACATAGAGCATGTTTCAAGGTGTACCTTCCATGATGGGAATACATGCAAGTTATATAACTTAGAAGAATGTGGATGAAATCTTGGAAAACCTCCCTAATTCATGTATCTTTCCAAGTCTTTTCTCCCATTCTACAACATGCCACTGTTCTTCTTATTCTCCCTCAACGTGCCCCTTTTATCTCTAAATCTCTTGCAACATGGGTGAAAGAATAACAGAAAAAAAAACTCATTTGCTTTTTCCTTCTAACTTCCCACTTTAGTGCTAGAAAAAGTAATAAAATTTTGACCTTTTCTCCTTTTACAGTGCTGACTTACCAAACAATTAAAACTTCTCTTAAAATTTTGGCTTTAAAACTATTCATGATGATAAATTATCAACATCTTTGGTGGCCTCTAAGGGTTTTTTTCCAAGGCTAAAACATGGTGACCGACTACCTTATACATTCTAGTGGGCATAAGAGTCATGAAAGAACTTGAGAAAATATAAAAATATTAGATTTTGTGCACTACTGTAGCACTTGACACCTAACACCCAATCAAACTACCTAAGAAAATCAAGAACATGACTAAAACCACTACAACACAATAGGCAATTAGCGCCTAAAATAGCACCAGAATTTAGTGTATGGACACATCTCACGATGCAAAAGTTGGTGCTAAATGGCATGTTCATTTCGACGTCGGATTTAGCGCCCACTTTAGCACCGAATTTTGCATCGGAAAAGTGGTGCCAACAATAGCACCTCCTTTAGTGCTGGGAATAGCGTTGGGAAATAATGTCAGAAATAGAGCCTAAATTAATGCCCAAGTTGGCTTCCAGTTTTGCTTCCATGTCTGCTCCCATTTTTGCTTCTAGTTTAGCTCCCAGGTTGGCTTCCAGGTTTGCTTCCAGTTTTTCTTACAGTTTTGCTTACAGTTTTGCTTATAGTTTTGCTTAAATTTGCTCCAAGTTTTCTTTTGTTTGCTTTTGTTTTGCTTTTTTCCGATTTTGCTTCCTTTTTTGCTTCCATCCTCCAGTTTTGCTTCCCAGTTTTGCTTCCAGTTTTTCTTCCAGTTTTGCTTCCAATTTTTCTACTAGGTTTGCTTCTAGTTTTACTTCCAGGTTTGCTTCCAGTTTTTCTTCCAGTTTTGCTTCTCGGTTTGCTTCTAATTTTTCTTCCAAGATTTCTTCTAGTTTGCTTGTAGTTTGGCTTCCATTGTTACTTCTTTTTTTGCTTCTAAAAATGCTTCTTGTTTTGCTTCCATTTATTAATTTAATATTTTTTATTTCAATTTAATTAGTTAAATATATCATGCCTCTTAAATAACTCATATGATTATAGAGTAATTAATTTAATTATTTAACTCATATGATTAAATAACAAGATAATTATTATAACATGATCATCATCTATAATTAAAACAAGTGAGTCAAATATCTATAATTTATCGAATTTGACAACATCCATCCTGAGCAGTAAATTAAAGTCATCATATGTAATAAACATCCATCCAAAAATCATCGACCACTTTTAATATATATAAATTGACAAGTCAATACTAATAAGATCATCATCATATATAACAAAAACAAGTGAAAGTCAAATATGCCAGTAGATCAATAACATGTTGTAGACATGTAAAATTGACTTAACACTTATCAAAAATTCAAAACGTCTCGGAACGACCCCAAAATGACTCAAAACAACTCTGAATCAACTTAGAACGTCTCGGAATGACCCCGAAATGACTCAGAACAAATTTGAATCAACTTAGAACATCTCAGAACGACCCCGAAACAACTCGGAACAACTCTGAATCAACTCAAAATGTCTTAGAACGACCCCAAAATGACTCGGAACAACTCTGAATCAACTTGGAACGTCTCAGAATAACCTCGAAACGACTCAAAACAACTCTAAATTAAATCAGAACATCTCCAGAACATCTCAGATAATCTTAGAATCATCCTACGACATCTCATAACACATCAAACGACATTCAAAACCCTAATTTCTACTATTAATCAAATAAAACAACGTTATTTGATTAATTCACATTTCATCATTCTCGACAAATTGAATAAATACCGTTTATTTAATAAAGTCTTGAAAAACCCTAATTCTACTATTAATCGAATAAAACGTTATTTGATAATTCACATTTCATCATTTCGACTAATTAAATAAATTACCTTTATTTAATCAAGTTCTAATCTTATCTTATTTCGTCTTGATTAGTCAAATGACATCGATTATTTGATTACGTCACTAATCCACCTTATTCCTCAAAATTAATTGAATTATTAAATCATAATAATTTAATTATCACATTTTCCTCCAAAATTTGAATAATTGAATCAAATTAAATTAAACTATTCAAATTGGAAAAAATCAAAATCAAATTGGAATGAATGAATGAATTAAATAAATTAATTAATATTCCTCACCCACTTTTTTGATTGAGGAAATCATGGATTGTTAACTAAGCAATCTATCTTGCTAACAAAGCAATGAATTCTGATAACTCAACCATCTAATTCCTAACTCAACCCTAACTCAACCCTAACTAATCAATCAATTGCTAACTAAGCAATCAAAATCCTAACTAGCCAATCTATTCTTCAATCACCCTAATTGTGCAATCAACTTTGCACAATTCCATCATGTCTAAAATCCTCTTAACTCCTTTTGACCGTTGATCTGAATATTCTCCAACACGATCTCGACCGTCGATTCGAAATGAATTTTTCTATATAAAAGGCCTTTTTCTTCACAAATTATGATCAAAATTTCAACTTACCTTATGCAACGAAGTGCTGTCAAGATCACCATTGAGAGAGCTTCATCATTTCTTCAAGAACAAGCATTGATCATCAAGCTTTTGCATACAAGCAATGAAGGATTTACAGTGATACAAACAACCCAACATCATGCAAATACACTCCAAGATGGAATAGTAATATTTTCTTGTGTTGTTTGAATTTGTTTTGTTAATCTTAGGGTCTCATTTCATTCAAATAGCTTAGAATTGTTCATTTCATGAGTGATGGAATATGATAGATTAAGTGTTTTTGAATTAGATTAGTTTCTGATTTCAATCTTGCACTTTAATCTTGTTTTCATATCATTTTCCTAATGGATTCCTTCCCCCTCACACATTCTGGCATGCTCGGTGGGACCTAGATCCTCCTCACTAACATTTTTTTGAGCTAAATTGCAAGTTACAGGGTTCCGGGAGCTTTCAGAGGCATTACACGGACTGCCCAGCAAAAGCTTGCTTTTGACTGGCAAAATTTCTGAGCTTTTGCCAGAAAATTCATGCCTTTGCCATGGGAATGGTGCTTTTGCACAAAAACCAATGCTTTTGCTAAAAAAACAACGCTATTGATTTTTCTTTTGAGTGTGCACTGTAAGAAAAATCTGAGCTTTTGCCAGAAATTTTGAGCTTTTGCAAATTTGTTTTTCTAAGCTTTTGATCTTTTTTCTGAGCATTTGCTCTAAAAAACAAGTGCACAGATCCTGCACTATTGTAATGAACTTGCTAAATGTTTGCTTGTTTTGCAAGAACTAATGCAGGATTTGAAACACATTGACTTGTTTTATGCAGGGAAGACAATTGGTCCAAGTTGTTTCTAGATCCATAAGTATTTTTAATTAACTTAGGAAATTTTCATTTTGGTGCTTAAAATTGAACAAAATAACTTTCACATTTTTATTTTGGTGCTATCTAAAATGAACATTTCAAAGCTTTCTAACTTAGGAATTTTCATTTTGGTGCTTAAAATTGAACAAAACAACTTTCACATTTTGATTTTGGTGCTATCTAAAATGAACATTTTCAAAGCTTTCTAAGGTAGGAATTTTCATTTTGGTGCTTTAAAATTGAACAAAACAACTCTTGTGTTTTGATTTTGGTGCTATCTAAAATGAACATTTTCAAAGCTTTCTAAGGTAGGAATCTTCATTTTGGTGCTTAAAATTGAACAAAACAACTCTCATGTTTTGATTTTGGTGCTATCTAAAATGAACATTTTCAAAGCTTTCTAAAAGTAGGAATTTCCTTTTGGTGCTCATAAAAAGAACATAAAACACTTCCAATTTGGGGCTCTAAAATGAACACATTTCATGTTTTCATAATTAGGAACCTTTAAATTTGGTGCATAAAAAGATCGCAAACGTCTTTCAATTTGTTGACAAACGTTTGATTTACATTTTGTTGACCATTAATGACAAGACCTGACTTTCTTTGAAACACTTCAACTTTGGGGCTTAAAATGAACAAAATGTTTTCACACTATTACTATCTTAATTGCTTGATGTCTTGAACACTTCAATTGATGTAAAGATAAAAAGAACATTTCAGTTTACTCACATATTCTTGGGGATAACACCGTTCGAGGTGTTTAAAATGAATCAATTTGTGATGAATTGTCTTCTGTGCATACATTGATTGGAAATCTGAAGTGTTTTGTCTTCTCCCTTCGCACCATTTTGGAAATCTTGGGTGAGTGAAGAAATTTTTTGAGCTTTGCATTTATTTTAAAGTATTACCTTCTTAGAGGGCCTTCCTATTGAGACACATCTCGCGTTGGAGAACTCATACGCGACCCAAGCGGTGCTTTCATTCTAGACCGCTATATAAATCTTTTGTGAGTGTGAGGAAAGTTCATCACTCGCCGGGTGCGGATGTCCTATACTGACGTATTCTTCCTCAGTATCCTTGTGATGCATAAAAACTTGAAAGGGCTGGAAGGTTCTTAATTGAACAAAACGCTGCATGTGTAGGTTCCCAAAAATAATATCCCCAGAATATGACTAAGAGCCAATTGTTTTAGAAGCCACCCTATTTATCCAAAACATTCTCTGAAAGTGGTGCATCAGAATTTACTTATGAGAAGTTACTTGCCAAGTCCGACTATAGGCCCGTGCCATAAGTCACATGTAAAATAATCTCTTTGGAGCATGAGGCAGGCCCACCTAAGAGGATGATTTCTCTCCACTAGGGTTGTAATTGTTTGTTAATGTTAAACTTATCAAATTACATTCAAAAAATATTGTGACATCAAATTCCGTGTTTGATTTAAAGAAAAAGAACACATCAAAACAAACATTGAACCAGATAGTCAAAACACAAACCCTTTGAGTTAGTGTATACTTGCGAAAAAAGCATTATGTTTGCACTCCTTGAAATGATTTATCCTTAAAAGGTTTCCGAACATTTTAGTTTTATTTTCAGGTTGCATTGATCAAAGTAAACACTTTGGTAACTATGGCTTGGGTGTTGTGATTTCACAACTTGAGTTATAGACATTCAGGTCACACAAAGTCCATGCTTGTCAGTCAGTTTGGTGCTATTATATCACTTGCCATACTCAAGAACACAAAGGAATAAAACACAAAGAGGTTAAAAATTGCCATTCCAACTCACAATATTTTTGCTAAAACACTTAGATTGCTAATAAGGTCATTACTTGAACAAGATACTTGGAAAATTAGATTGGTCATAAAATTTCACTCATTATTCCCATACTATTTATTTGAAATCAAAATCCAAAAAAACATTAGGATCATTCCTCCACTCAAAAATCTATGATATCAACAGTTACTTGGAACTCACAAATAGTTCAAGTATCTTTCCCACAACATATCCTCTAGATCATGAAGTGGAATATGAACCCTAGTTCTTCAGCATTTTGATTTCCAAAAGAGTAGGTACATTCCAAAACAACACTCAAACTTTAGGGTTTTTGAGTTTCATAACAAACCACCCAATACCACCACACCTTATGACCATTTGGCGACCTATAGCTCCCGTTCAACAACTAGGCCTTATAGCACCTATTGTACAACCTAGCCTTACACACATTGAAAGTTCCCAAACTGACATCATCAGTAGTTTGAGAACATTCATTTTGGAGGAAAACAAAACACCCCATCAATTTATCACAACATCCATCATCTTGAATGAAGAATAAGAAAAGGAAAGCATAGCAGTAGGAAGACCCATGTTACTACCTCCCACCTGGAAATAGGTAACCTTATGTTAGGGTATTGAACATCGTAAACCACAAAAATACCTTATGACCATTTGGAGACCCACAAATCCCATTCAATAACCAGGGCTAGCTGCACCAATCTTTCAGCCAGGTAACACACATATTGAAGGTGCCCAAACCAACATCATCAGCAGTTTGAGAACATTTATTTTTGAGAAAAAATGAAACACCACGCCAATTTCTCACTGCATCCATAGTCTTGACGAAGAATAAGAGAAAGAAGACATAGCAGCTGAGAGACCCATATTACCACCCACCACTTGTCAATAAACATTCTTATTAATCCATGATCTCACACAGAGTTAGGATCCCCAAAGCTAAGACTATAAGTCATTATTCTCAACTTAGGAATCTTAAACAAAAGGCTCTCAAGAAACACCTTGCAACACTACGCAAAGATAGAAACAAACTGGTGGCAAACTTTTATAAACGTGCTTCTAGAAACTATCCAGATTTGTACATGTTCTTTTTTGGCCAAAACCCAGGTATTTTCCATGAACTGAACTTCTCTAGAGAGGTAAACCAGATTCACATACCCAAATCTACCCTCTTTTTCAGATCAACATTCAATTCAAAAACTTTAGAGGTCTAGCACTATTTTTTTCTTGTTTATGACAACCATGAGGTCACAACATAGAAAGAAAATGGAAGCAAACAAAACCAACACTAGCATCCCACCAACTAATACTATCAATGATGAAAGTAGCCCTTGGGGCTATAGGCCAAATGATCTTGAAACACCACAAAAGAGGCCTATGTATAGGAATACCTACAGTGAAGAGGAACTAAATCACAAACAAAAGGAGGTAATTGAACAAAACAACCAAGACCTAAACAAAGTAGTTATAGAAGAGGTAGACATAGAGGAGGAAATAAATGAGGATGAACTGTTCGAACATTCCAACAACCCCAAGGTTTTTAAACTAATGGACAAGCTATTGAGAAAGGATCCAAACTCCTATTTTTTCAAGTTAGCACAAAGTGGTGCTAAATTACCAGTGGATTTCAATGTAGAAGATCTCAAGGATACCAACCTTATTCCCTTAGGAGATAACTCAGTTGAAAGAAAAATAACTGAACCTCTAGGGATTCCAAACATGCTACCTGTGTTCTCACAAAATGATAGTCAACCCAAAGAGAACCCCCTATTCATAAGACCAACTTAGGTTGAATAAGAAATAGTAGCACAACTGTATCAAGGAGGACCATCACAATATGAACCACCAAACAACAATCCTCCACTTGGACAGTATATACCTCAAAATACCTCAAACATTGACCCATCTCAAAAAATTTAATACAATTAACAGGGCAGAACACAGGGTCCCCCTCCCAACAGTCAATACCTTCAATAGGGTGGGACACAATGTACCCCTCAGAATATTCAGTACCACCAACAAGGTGGACCATGTGGTCCCCTTTTTAACCAAAAATACTAGCAACAAGGTGTGTCGTAGAGCACCCTTCCCCAATCATCCTACCAACAAGGTGTCCCGATAATGCATCAACAGGGTAACCTTTAGTTTAGTCCTACCCAACAACAAGGTGTGCCAAAAAGCACCCTTCCCTAGTCGTCATACCAACAAGGTGTCCCGATAATGCATCAACAAGGTAACCTTCAGTTTAGTCCTACCCAGCAGCAAGGTGTGCCACATAGCACCCTTCCCTAGTTTTCATACCAACAAGGTGGCCCTATAACACATTAACGGGGTAACTTTTAGTTTAGTCCTACTTAGCAGCAAGGTCTGCCACATAGCACTCTTCCTTAGTCGTCCTACCAACAAGGTGTCCCGATAATGCATCAATAGGGTAACCTTCCATACACTTCATCTCAACAACAAGGAGCTAACCCTCCTTACACCCAACAAGGACCTAACCCCATATACACCCAAAATAGTTACCAAGGTCCTATACCCCCACAATATCTGATATACAAACCAAACTTGGTGAGACAACAAGGCTATTATACACATAACTCACAAACAAACCTACCAAAAATGGACATGGAAATGAAACTAGAAGTAGTCACCCAATAGGTAGCAAACATGCAAGCTGGAAAACAAAAGAAAACCTATACTATCCAAGAGATATGCCCCTTCCCATTCGATAAATCTATTACTACAATACCCTTTCCAAAGAGTTTTGAAATACCTAGGTTTGACAAAAAGTATAAAGGAATAGGGGATCCAGTAGAGCATATACGAGATTTATCAATATCATGCATGGAAGTACGACACAATGACTCATACCTCAAGAGACTATTTCCATGTAGCCTTATGGGCCATGCTATGGAATGGTTCACCTGTTTGACACAAGTAGTCAAAAACTTTGATGAATTGTCTAATAAATTCATAAGTCACTTCTCCTTCAACATTGAACAAGATGTCACCATTACAAGCTTATCCAAAATCAAATAGAATCAAGGAGAATATTTTATCTCCTATCTATAGCGATGGAGACACAAGGCTAGTAGATGTAAATGACCCATTCCTGATAAGGAGTTGGTAGACATATTCATTACCAATGTCTTACCTAAGATCAATTATCGGCTCACAATGTTATGTCCAGTAGACTTTGAAGAAACCATTGAGAAGGGATTGAATATTGAAAGAGCCCTCATTGCAAGAGGAGCCCTTAAAATAAATAGCTCAAAAGATAGTCCTTTTACTTCAAATGAGAAACCTAAAGTCTCGACTAAAAAAAAAATGTCACAAATGATGGAGTGGTTGATGCTAGAACACTATGGCTGTCACAAAACACAGTTCAAAACAAACCACAAGTAGCACAAACAAGCTATGTTCCAAACAATGCACAAAATAACCAAAATGCCTATCCCAAGAACAATTAGGTTGTGAACCCACAAATGAATCAGGGAGGACAACAAAGGCAGTATGATCAACCAAGAATACAATTCACGGTTCTAGGTGAGTCATTAGAAATAGTCATGCGCAAACTAGTGCAACAAAACCTCCTCAAAACTAATGATCGTGAAAACTATGAGGAACCTAGTTTCAAACACCATGGTATAACGAGAAGGATTTGTGTGACTTCCACATGATCAAAGGACACACCACAAACAAATGCATGAGACTCAAGCACCTTATCCAAGATTTAATTGACAAAGGGGAGGTAGATGTCGAACATCATCCTGGGAATAAGGACCTACAAATTTACACAAACCCAATTCCAAACCATGCTAAGGGGAATGACAAAGGAAAGAAACAAGAATACCATAACGCCAATTACACTTATGGGTACACAATTTTAGGAACCATCTCACAAATTGATGATAATAGGGAAAACTTCATGACTATACAAGGAGGAGACAATAACTGCAATGTAACCACCCACTGAGGAAGAGTTACAATTCAAGTCCAACACCACCTAAACCTGTAATCAAGTCACCCAGTGACTATAGTATTGTAGAAAAATTAAATAAAACACCTACCTTAATCTCAATTTTAGAGTTGTTAAAACTATCACCTGCCCATAGAGAAATACTTGAAAAGGCATTAGAAACAATAGTCCTTGATGACCTTAATCCTAGTCAGTTCCAAGCTATGGTTGGTAAAATCACACAGACTAATCACCTAGTCTTTTCTGAGAAATATCTACCCCAAAGAACCTTTCATAACCAAGCCCTCTACATAGATGTTGGTGTTCATAAAACCATGGTCAAACGGGTATTGATAGATAATGGTGCAGGTTTAAACATCTATACCTTAAATTTTTTCAAAAAACTGGTGTATTCTGACGATATGATTAACAAAGGAAAAAGTATCATAATAAGGGCTTATGATGATCTAGAAATAAATTTTGAAGGAATAGTCCAGTTACTGGTACAGATAGGGCCAACCCTAACAAAAACTACTTGTCAAGTACTGGATCTTGAGCTGCCATACAACCTCCTTCTGGGACGACCTTGGATCCATGCTTTACAAGTAGTCTCATCCAATTTTCATCAATGCCTAAAATTTCCCCATGAAGGAAAATAGGTAACACTATATGCCGATCCTGAGCCTTTTCATTTTTGTGCCAATTTAGAGGAGAAATACAACAAAATCCAACGTGTGCCTAGAAATGACATAACATTCCACTCTCTTTCTTATGTTGACCCATCAACACTTCCATCTACCTCAACCAAAAACACCTCAAGTGACCAACCAAAAATGGAAGCCAAGATTTAGGTACTTGACAAGGGTAATGGGAATTACTTTCTTAACCAAGCATTCTACATTGGCATGCTTCCACCAACACCCAAAGTATATGGAGTTCCAAAGGAGATCAAGATAAAAAAAATGATTTCCAAGCCCACTATTTTCACTATATGGGGAGACATGCAAGATGAAGAAATATTTGAGGAGTATTTTTTATCTATGATCTACAAGGAGGACAAAGAAGAACCAAAAAAGCCATAACCTATTTTTGACCCTACTACTAGAGGTTATCAATTAGTTAAACAGATGGGATATAATGGAAAAGGTGGCCTAGGGCTACATGAACAAGGATGGTCGAAACCTATTATATTAGAACAAAGGAAGAAGAATACTGGGTTAGGTTATGAACCAAAGGGTGTGGTTATTCCAAAAAACTGGATGAACATATTGGAAGAAGCGAGGAACTTCTACTAGCATCAAGGCACTAGATACCTATCATACCTTAGACAATGATTTACCCATTGAAGATTTATTTGATAGCTTTAGCTTTGATAGGTTCCCTCTCCAACATATTCAAACTATTCCCAACATCTACTACAATTCTGGTACAAAATCTAATGAATACGAGTGGGATTCCCCTTCCTTCGTCATCGGATATGATTCTCCCACTTCTAGCAATGATGACCTAGACACCTAGTGGGAAAAGGACACCCAATCCATACTGACCCTTTCATCCACTTCCATAGGCTTTACAGATCAAGATGATAACCTCCCACTCCAATACTCGCAACTCATAGATTGGGATCGACAACAACATGCACCTGTTTTGGATTAATTCCAAAATGATGAGGCAATTGCGAAGTTCATGGGAATTTGAATGGACATACTTGCAGGAGACCACAAAGTAGGGTTCATCATAGAACTAGAATAGGAGGCATACTTTGGTGGAGATATTGAATCTTCCAGTCACAAAAATGAAAGAAAAAACATAAAAATATGGTTCCCTAGAGAAAACCACTTTGTGGCTCTATCAAATCCTAAAAAGAGAAAAATAAAGGATGCATTCAAAGGTGAAAACCTCTCAGAGGCACCCGAGATGGAAGATTCAATCTCCCCATATCAGAATATCATGAAAGATCAACACTGCTAGTAGAGGAAGCATAACCCATAAATATTGGAATAGTAGAGGACCCAAAGATAACCTACCATGTTGCATCACTGGATCTAGAGGAAAAGTACAACATCACAACTTTCATCAATGCCCGAAAGATAAACTTTGCATGGACCTATGCTGACATTCCTGGACTAGATCCAACATTAGTGGTACATCATTTAGCTGTAATACCCGAAGCGAAGCCTATCAAGAAAAAACTCAGAAAAGTGCATCCACATATAGTATTATTGGTAAAAGTAGAGCTAAATAAGTTACTAGATGTGGGTTTCATTAGACCCATTGACTATCCACAATGGATATCAAATCTAGTACCGGTATCCAAACCTACTGGGGGAATAAGGATATGCACATACTTCAGAGACTTGAATAAATCCTATCCAAAGGATGACTTTCCATTACCAAGTATCGACATGATTGTAGATCTAACAATAGGTCATGAGATGCTATCCTTAATGGATTGTTTCTCTGGATACAACCAGATAAAGATCTCTCCAGATGACCAACAAAAAACAAAATTTACTTGTGCTTGGGGAAAATTCTGTTGGAATGTAATGCCCTTTGGTCGAAAGAATGGAGGAGCGACATATCAAAGAGCAATGATGACAATATTTCATGATATGCTACAAAAAATCATGGAGGACTATGTGGATGATATTCTAGTAAAATCAATCAAAAGAGTAGACCACTTGAAAAACCTGGCCAAGGTATTTGATCATCTTGAACAATACAATCTGAGACTCAATCCTAAGAAATGTGTATTTGGGGCAACATCTGGAAAATTTTTAGGGTACATATTATCAATAAGAGGGATTGAAGTAGATCTGGCCAAAGTAAAAGAAATAATGGAAATGCCTCCACCAAAGACACTAAAAAAGTTGAGGAGCTTACAAGGGAAACTACAATCCATTAGGCGATTTATCACACAATTGGCAGACAAATGTCACCCTTTCACTCATCTCTTACATTAGGACATCACCTTCAAGTGGGATGGGAGATGTGACCAAGCATTCTGACAAGTCAAGGAGTACCTACTTACTCCTCCTGTACTCATGCCACCTATCCCGAAAAAGGAGATGATACTTTATGTGTCTACCATACAAGCAACACTAGGAGCTCTCTTGGCCCAGCTAGATGATAACAATAAAGAAAGGGTAGTCTACTAAATTAGCAAAAAACTGGTGGGATATGAACTAAACTACTCGCCCATTGAAAGAGCGTGTCTCTCAGTCATATTTTAACCACAAAAACTAAGACACTACATCCTAAATAGAAGGGTCAAGCTGATTTCTAAGATAGACCCACTCAAGTACTTACTAGCAAAGGCAGCCCTAACAGGACGAATAACCAAATGGGTCATGATCCTAAGTGAGTTTGATATAGAATATGTGGAAAAGAGAGCTATCAAGGGAAAAATTGTAGTAGACCAACTAGCCGAAGCACATGTAGATGATCATAAACCTCTCATGGTGGAATTTCCAGATGAGAGTATCTTGATGACAGAGCAGATAGACCAATGGAATCTATACTTTGATGGATCCCATACACAACAAAAGTTTGGAGCTGGTATTCTATTTCTCACACCACAAGGAGATAGCATACCCAAGGCCTACAGGATTGCATTACCATGCACGAACATCTTAGAATATGAAGCTCTTATCACAGGGTTGAAAATGGCTATTGAATGACAAATAAAAGAGCTATAGGTCTTTGGAGACTCTCATCTAGTGATCAGACAAGTGAACGATGAATACCAGAAAAAGGATGAAAAATTGTTGCCATATAAAATGATGGTGGATAGCTTCAAGGAATACTTCATCAGAATAACCTTTGAGAAAATTCCCCGAATCAATAACAGAGCTGCCGATACAATGGAAACAATAGGATCATTGCTTCATATTCCATAGAGCGTGCCTAAATATGAGTTCCTCATGGAACAATTGTTGGTACCAGCATTCGACATCCCAGAATCATAATTGGTATGTGTTGTTGTTGGTCCTAATTCCCCGTGGTACCAAGATACCTTTGACTACATCCAGTATGGTACCATACCCATTGACTTAACGACCACTCAAAAGGAAACCTTTACCCGTAAAACTTCTCGTTTTACCATCTTAGGAGATACCCTATACCATTGTAGTCTAGATGATATGTTACTCTAATGCCTTGATGCAGAAGAAGCATAAACAACCTTGCAAGAGGTTCACGAAGGTATTTGCAGATCTCACTCTGGTGAAATTAACCTAGTCTAGAAACTACTCAAAACTCGATACTACTGGCCCTCCATGGAACAAGAATGCATATAGTATTCTAGAAAGTGTCGACAATGTCAGTAGCACAGTGACCTTGTTCATGCACTAGCACAAGAACTGAGACCTATAACCACACCATGGCCTTTCTCACAATAGGGATTAGACTTGGTAGGAAAGATATCACCCGCTTCATCCAACAGGCACAAATTCATTATCACAACAACAAAGTACTTCACTAAATGGATAGAGGAAATTCCATTGACCTATATCACCAAAAAATAGATATCAAAATTAATTTTGAATTATCTCATATGCAGATATAGAATTCCCTAAACAATAATAACAGATAATGGAACTCCATTCAAAAATTAGGATGTCCAAGAGCTATGTTCCCAATTTTCTATCCACCATTGCTTCTCCATGCCCTATTACCCCCAAGGAAATGGTTAGGCTGAGGCATCTAACAAAACCATACTAAAGATACTCAAAATACTGTTAATGAAGCCAGTCGTGATTGGCATTTGTAGCTAAACCCAAACTTATGGGCTTATTGAACTAGCATTCGCACACCTACTGGTGCCACACCCTTTTCCTTGGTCTATGGATTAGAAGTCATCTTGCCTATTGAGGTCAAAATTCCTTCATTGTGAGTTTCACTAAAAGGAATGGTCAACAACGAAGAATATAGAGTATCGAGACTGAATGAATTAGAACTCCTAGATGAAAAACGTTTGAGTGCGTTAAACCATCTACAGGTTTATCAAAATCGGCTCAAGCGAAACTATCTACAGGTTTATCAAAATCGGCTCAAGCGAAACTATGACAAAAGGATCAAGGAAAATAAATTTTATGTTGGTGAATTAGTCCTCAAAGAGAATCAAAAGGTACAATTAAATCAAGATGGCAAAGGAAAATTTGAACCTAACTGGTTAGGCCCATTTTTCATCACAGGAAGCTACGACTCTGGGGCATATCAGTTAGCTAATCCTGAAGGAGAACCTTTACCTGAACCACTGAACAACTACCACCTCAAGAAGTTATACACATGAAGCATGTTAGAATACCCCAGAAAAAGGGTAAAAATCCAAAAAATAATAGAAAAAGGATAAAAAAATACAAAACAAAAAAATCAAAAAGAAAGAACAAAATAGTAAAGAGAAATAAAACATTCTCTGAGTGAAAACCACTTTGTGGCTTTCTTAGAACATGTGCCATTGTGAAAACCTGGAAAATAGGCACTATGTTTAAATAAACTTGCATCATTATCTATCCATACTATCCATAACATCCACCCATTCATAATAAAACAAGATATCCAACCATGGCTTGTCACTGATTAAGGAAAGTTGTCTTGTCCACAACTGGGGGCAATGTCAAAATACTGGTCATGGGTTAGATCTTTGAGTATCCTATCATGGTCACATAAAACATCAAAAAGGACAAAAAAACATTCAAAAGATACAAAAAGGACAAAAAAACATTCAAAAGATACAAAAAGGACAAAAAAACATTCAAAATATATAAAAAGGACAAAAAAACATTCAAAACAACAAAAAGGACAAAAACATTTGAAAAAAATAAAAATAAAAACATCGTGGGATTATTCCTTCACTCAAAAAATCTAAGATATCAACATTTGCTTGAACCTCATAGCTAGTTCAAGTAGATTTCCTGCAACATATCCTCTAGACACAAAAGTGAAATATCAATCCAAATTATCAATGTTGTTTACCCAAAAACAGTTAATGCTTTGAGTCAAACGGTCGAACTACGTGGTCTTTGCATGTACAACATAGGCAAGGCTCATTAGCCCTCGAGACCCTAGGTCAGTCCCCTTAGGTTTCTAGCATGCTTTATTTCAAATTAGTCAAAAGATACAAAATCCAAAAACATTCACAAAATAGAAAAGGTCAAAAACACTCAAACCAAGTGACCTATGAGCCTTTGGGTGTACAACGTAGGCAAGGCTTATCTTTGATGAGCCCTCGAGGCCCTAGGTTAGTCCCCAGAAAATGAAAAAAATAACATCATAAAACTTAGAAAAATTAAAAAGTCCCATGTCTGCCATCACAATTCGCAATAAAACATCACCCATAATAAACAGATTGTCACACTCATCCTTTGACAAAACAAACAAAACAAACAAAGCAAACATCAACGACTAGAACTTTCAAGAAAACAATCGCGGAAGAATTTGATCGCAAAATTGAACTAAAACAAAGCTAAGTATCAAATACATATCTTTTTGACAAGACCCAACAACATCCTGAGATATGTCTTAACGGATCCATTCCTACGATAGACATGATCAACATCGGATAATAGACCCACCCCAAACAGATATGGCAAGTGATATAATGGCATTGTTTTATCTTTTTGTTGTCTTATGTTTTTTGTGATTTACATTATTGACTCATTCCCAAGATCTCTCAAGGATGTCTGTAAGGATTTAGAGAAGAAGGAATGGGGGCAATTGAGCGTCATTTCGTTTGCTGTTTGTGGATAGTCTTGTTATACTACCATGGCGAATACTTGCTTTTTTTCTGTGTGTGGAAGTCATCTTTGAAAAATTTCTTGTAATAGCGACATGTTAGGTTATTAATACCTCTTGTGTTACTGGTCTGACATGTTTTTAAAGCTTCTCACCTATACACTCTAACAGGGTTTCTGTATGTCTGGTAGGAGCTAGAATACTCCTTGTTTGTAAAGTCAAAGTCCATGCAATAAATACAAAGTCACCTTGGTCATTAATACCCTGGCACATCGTATTTATTTGCTATATCAAAATGGATTGTTCAAACTGCAAAGTCTTTAAAGCAAATAAAAATCAACTCATCACTACTAACAATATCATATTTCTATCTATCAATAATTTCTTCTAATTAACATCACACTTCTATTTCAAATCATCAACATTTCTTCAAAGTGAGATCTGCATAGCAATATCATTAGTACCATTATACATCCATGAATAACGACAACACACATCATGATGATATTAAAACAAAAAAGAACATCATGTATGGGGCATACATTTTCACATCATAAACATACATCATCATATATCATCATCACATGAGCATAAAACGAGAATGAACCGAAGAAGGTATATATCATATATATCATCATAAAAAAGGAGAGTACATCATCAGTGTGATAAGATATGCAAAACCACAGTATATATACGAGACCTCGATGGGGCCAATGAGTATAGGCATACAAAATACATGTCTACATAATTCCTCTGAACAAGGAACAACATGAAGATCAAATACCCAAAATAAGACCCAAATAGGAAAAGGATAGAACCCTATAGATCACCAAAACGACCTGGCTGTCTCACAGAATGATCACCTGCACCATCAATTGCACCATCACCGTCCATAGAACTAGGCTCTCCAAATTGTGGACATCAGGAACTCCTAGGAACAACAACCTCATATAAATTCTGATAGTAAGTAGACCTCTGCAAATAATGATCACATTCTGCCCTGAGAGTATCTCTCTTTGTGGTCAACAACTATACAAAAGCCTTTGCAATGTGACCTCAACCACTCTCACTATCCCACTCGATCCTCAAAATATCTATCTAAGCCTCTGCAACCTGTCGTCTCACTATCTCTGCATCTCTGGTAGCATTCATTTGAGCTAACAGTATGTCTCCATCCCTAGTTGGTGGAGGAGGATCCAGAACATGCCTACGACCCTGCATTTGAGGTGGCTGCTCATCTTGATCACCCTACACTCTATCACGATGAACTTTACCTCAAGCTCTATCCAATTGCTCTGTAAGGACCTCAATACGCTGACACTCACCATGATGACCTGTAACACCTGATCTACCTAAAGCAGGAGTACTCCTGGGAACAATGAGTCTCAGAGGCCTGCGATGAGACCACCACTCATCACAGTCATCAGAAGTACCTGGATCTGCGGGACCAACCGCCAACCCCAATCAACTGGGGAAAGTTCTATAAAATCAGCAATAGCAATATCTATATCAAGCTGAATACCCCATACACGAACCTCCCATGTCGTCCAACCAAAACGAGCCTCATAGGTATCAAGAAATTGGTCCTGTCTCTCCTTAAACTGACAACATACTCGGTTTGGTAGATAACACTCTAGCAAAATATCAGAATGACCAAGCAACCAATGGGTCTATCGACAATAGACAAGGTGATATACATCCTCTGGCCAAGAATCACACCCTAAATATGGTCTCCACACAAAACCAAAAATATCATCAAAAACATGACACTAGTAAGGAAGATCTCTAGGTAAGGTGTAGTGCACAAAATCCCCATAATGATATGAGTATGGATCATTAGGGTGACAATCCTGTATCCCATCTGGCCGAGTAACTGTAATATGCTCCCACGCCCACACATGCAAAAGTGAGACACCTGCAGAAATAGATTTCCCGCCCCCGATACACGACCTCGTGTATATCTTTGTACAAGTGGGCGAGAAGACATGGACCCCAAGCATATCTCGTACCATGCTCAAGAATATTCTCAATGCACACACCCCAACATATGGGAAATTTTTTACCTTGGCTATCAAGAACAACAAGTCCTAAAATCAAACCACATAGAACAAGCGAGATAGGATCTGCACTGTTAGAAAAATTAGACAAATCAATCTTCGATTGATGTACCATTAGGTGTCGAGCACCTAACACATGCTGTGTAGCAGGGATACCATGTTGAATGTGATATGTAACCAACTCCCCATGGATAGGAATATGAATTATCCTCCATACATCCTCAAGTGTGATAGTCGCCTCTCCTATTGGTAGATGAAACAAGGATGTTTCTGAATGCCATTGTTCCACCAATGCAGTCATCATGGCAGTATGAGTCTTGATGGGAGGCATATAAAAATATGCAAAAGTCCCACAAAATTAATAAATTTCCACTCTAACACACTAAAATAGACAATGGGATCGAACAAATGTCGCAGATGTCTCTCCCTAGGTTGTAGTACGCTAAGGTCAACTTGCAATCATTTTCAATCTATAAAGTTAGGGTTTCGCTCTAAACAAGTGGGAGACATAATATAACATAAAACATGATGAAAAATGACATTTAGGATGAAAAATGAACAAATGATAAGGTTCCAAGCACAAGCTAAGGAAAAACAAAGAAGAAGGGGTCAAAAGCAAAGGTTTTGAGCAAATACTTAGAAAACACAACACAAAGGAAAGATTTTATGGAAAATGCACCAAAAAAAAGGTGAGGATCCTGAGTAAAGGCGAGGAAAAAAGTCAAAGGCGAGTTTCTAGGGACAAACAAGAAAAAGTGAGCTTCTAAAGCAAAGGCGAGCTTTTGGAGCAAAAGCTCAGAAAAACAAAAGCGAAGATTCTGAGCAAGGGTGAGGAAATTTTGCAAAGGCATGGATTCTTGACAACAAAGGCATGAAAACTGATGCAAAGGCGTGGAAAATAGGAAAACCTTGCTTTTGACCTAGAAAACTTTGTACATGAAAAAAGAGAATGAAACAAGACAAAAGGGAAAAAGAGAAAAGGTACATACCGGGCCACCAACATGTGAAGGCCATCCAACCTCTCGAACAAGCTCAGAACTATGTGGGACAACATGAAAATGATTAACAGAATGAGAGAACCAAAGACAAGAATTAGCTATAGATTCAAAACACAAATGAGCTATCTACAAAACAAATTGCCTATATAAGCCACAAGAAAACCCTAATTTCTACTTAGGGAAACTTTCTACATTCAAAATAGAAGCTCAGGGAAACATCAGAATAGGAAACGAAGGACCTATAAACCTAATTATATGACGTAAACACTTAGTAATGAAAAATAGAGTCGTGAGCCTAACCTCAAAACTTGAAAATTTCAGCCAACCTCTCAAGGGGGCAGCATAGAGTCTTACCATCATTCCACAAAACATTGGGGCACAGTGGGGCATAATTTTTTTTTCAAAACACTTGATCTTAAAAACAAAATATTTGAAACAAAGCAACCAGTACTTTGTATCAAAGAGGGGAAAAATGTAGACATGTAAAATTGACTTAACACTTATCACAAATTCAGAACATCTCAGAACGACCCTGAAACAACTCAGAACAACTCAGAATCAACTCAGAACGTCTCAGAACGACCCCAAAATGACTCAGAACAACTCTAAATTAACTCAAAATGTCTTAGAACGACCCCGAAAGGACTCATAACAACTCTGAATCAACTCCGAATGTTTCAGAACGACCCCGAAATGACTCAGAACAACTCTGAATCAACTCGAAATGTCTTGGAATGACCTCAAAATGACTTGGAACAACTCTGAATCAACTCAGAACATCTCAGAATGACCTTGAAATGACTCAAAACAACTTTGAATCAACTCAGAATGTCTTAGAATGACCCTAAAACGACTCAGAACAACTCTGAATCAACTCAGAACAACCCCGAAATGAATCAAAACAACTTTGAATTAACTAAGAACATCTCAAAACGTCTCTAAAACATCTCGGATAATCTCAAATCATCCCATGACATCTCATAACACATCAAACAACATTGAACGACATTCAAAACCCTAATTTCTACTATTAATCGGATAAAACAACGTTATTTGATTAATTCACATTTCATCATTCTTGATAAATTGAATAAATACCATTTATTTAATAAAGTCTTGAAAAACCCTAATTCTACTATTAATCGAATAAAACAACGTTATTTGATTAATTCACATTTCATCATTTCGACTAATTAAATAAATTACCTTTATTTAATCAAGTCCTAATCTTATCTTATTTCGTCTTGATTAGTCAACTGACATCGATTATTTGATTATGTCACTAATCCACCTTATTCCTCAAAATTAATTGAATTATTAAATTATAATAATTTAATTATCACATTTTCCTCCAAAATTTGAATAATTGAATCAAATCAAATTAAACTATTCAAATTGGCAAAAATCAAAATCAAATTGGAATGAATGAATGAATTAAATAAATAAATTAATATTCCTCACCCACTTTTTTGATTGAGGAAATCATGGATTGCTAACTAAGTAATCGATCTTGCTAACAAAGCAATGAATTCTGCTAACTCAACCATCTAATTCCTAACTCAACCCTAACTAATCAATCAATTGCTAACTAAGCAATCAAAGTCCTAACTAGCCAATCTATTCTTCAATCACCCTAATTGTGCAATCAACTTTGCACAATTCCCTCATTTCTAAATCCTCTTAACTCCTTTTGACCATTGATTTGGATATTCTCCAACACGATCTTGACTGTCAATTCGAAATGGGTTTTTCTATATAACAAGCCTTTCTCTTCACAAATTATGATCAAAATTTCAATTTACCTTATGCAATGAAGTGCTGTCAAGATCACCATTGAGAGAGATTCATCATTTCTTCAAGAACAAGCATCGATCATGAATGTCACTGGCTACCACCAGCAACTGCTTCATCATCATCATCACCATCGTGATCATCATGATCATGATCATGATCATCGTCATCATCATTGTCATCAACCTTTGTGTCTTCTATATCTACGTCATCATCATCCTCTGCCATGTGATCTATACCGGCATAACCAATATTTTTTGTATCTATATCATGATGAGGACCATCTTGATCTTCTGGAAGACCTATGTTCTGCAAAAAAAAACATTTAAAATGAAAAGTTATTATTTACTTCATGCAATAATTTATTTTTTTGTTATATATCTAATATTACAACATATGAGACAAAACAATAATCATATTACATCATATCAAAGTGCACATACCATAATAAAATTTCAAAAAAGTTACAGCTAATATGTCATTCCAATGATATAAAACTTGCAACAATTCTAATAAATGTTAGTAAAGATCATAAAAAAAATTGTTATACAATTTAATTATCAACTGTAAATTCTATTACATAACCTTAAGTACCAACCCTCTGCATTTTGTGCTATATATGATTATGTTTTCCTTGAAGATCCTTTGAGAGCTAACTGGTTGATATATCTTCTTCTCCTATATTTCAGATTTGGATATTTTTCTAGGACATTTTGGAAATGTAATATGCTTCAAAGGTTCTTTGAGAATTAACTAGTCTATATGTCCTCATATTTGAGAGTTAACATTTATGGTTTAGTTTTTTGTTTGTAAGAAAGCTATGACATGCAACAATACTTGAGCATATAGAGAATAGTTCTTCAGGACATTTTATACTTTGATTATACTATTTTTAAGTGACCTTTTCATGTATATAATCATATCATGTTCACATATGTTAATATAAGGAAACTATGGAGGTAGTTCAAAGAGATGGCCCTGAACGTTTTCCTCATCTTACAAAGTCTACATGAATAGGAATATGGATCAAATTTCGAGAGTCTAGTTTAAGTTTGAATTCAAGAAATGACAAAATTGTGAAGGCTGGAATGGCTTTTAATGTATCACTTGGGTTTCAGAATTTGCAGTTGCAGATTGGTAACCCCAAAACATAGAATTATTCATTGCTCCTTGCTGACACTGTGGTTGTTAAGGATAAAGGGCTTGAAAATGCAACTAGGGTTAGCTCCAAAGTATACACTGATGTTTCATACTCATTTAACGACGATGATGAAGACAAGGAAGTGAAACAAAAACCCAAGGCTAAGGTAAATGGAGGAGAATCAAGAATCTCCAAGGCAACCTTATGATCTAATAATCAGGAGATGACTAAAGAAGAGCAGTGCCGACAATACCAAGCATAACTTGCAAGGAAAAATAATGAGGAGACTGCAAGAAGATTGGTTGAAGGGGGCATTGGTAGAGGATATGGACATGGATCTTCCAATCCATCCACTAAGATGGTTTCGTACAAAAATGTGGATGATATCCCTATTTCTAGAGAGCTCATGATTCAGGTTGATACAAAAAATGATGCTATTCTGGTACCCATATATGGCATCATGGTTCCATTTCATGTAGCCACCATCAAGAGTGTTACAAGCCAACAAGATGGAGGGAATTATTATATAAGGATAATTTTCAATTTTCCAAGTACCGACTTTAATGCCAACTACATGCCAACATTGAAATTCCCTAGCAGTATTTATGTTAAGGAAATTTCCTTTAGATCTAAGGATTCAAAGCACATCAACCATGTGGTAAAAATGATTAAATACCACAGACGATTTGTAGCAATGAAAGAGTCTGAAAAGGTAGAGAGAGATACACTGGTGACTTAGGAGAAACTTCAACTTTCAAAAACAAAGCCAATTAGGCTGGCAGACTTGTGGATCAGGCCAACATTTGGTGAAAGAGGAAGAAAGATGACTAGAACTCTGGAGGCCCACCATAATGGATTTCGGTATTCAACCATGAGAGCATAAGAGATAGTTGATATCATGTATCAAAACATTAAGCATGCATTCCTCCAGCCAGCGAAGAAGGAGATGATTACTTTGGCTTCATTTTCATTTGCATAACCATATCATGGCGTATGAACCAAGAAGACCAAGGATGTCCAGTTTTATGTGGAGGTAATGGATGTGGTCCAAACTTTAGGAGGGGAAAGAAGGTCAATGTATGATTCTGATGAAATTGAGGAGTAACAACAAGAGAGGGACAAGAAAAATAAAATCAATGTAGAGTTTCAAGGATTTGTCAAGCGAGTAAGAGAGCTATGGGAGCAGCCTCATCTAAAATATTTTGAACTAGAGTTTGATATACCATTTAGAGAGTTTGGTTTTTATGGAGTTCCTTTCAAATCCTCTGCTTTTATTATTCCTACATTAAACTATTTGGTAGAGTTGGTGTAATTACCTTTCTTAGTAATCACTATTAGTGAGATTGAGATTGTTAATCAATTAGGAGCTAATTTCCTATAGCAATGAAAGAGTCTAAAAAGGAAGAGAGAGCTACACTGGTGACTCAGGAGAAACTTCAGCTTTCAAAAATAAAGCCAATTAGGCTACAGACTTGTGGATCAGGCCAACATTTGGTGGAAGAGGAAGAAATATGATTGGAACTCTGGAGGCCCACCGTAATGGAGGCCCACCATAATGGATTTCGGTATTCAACCATGATAGCAGAAGAGAGATGATATCATGTATCAAAACATTAAGCACACATTCTTCCAGCCAACAGAGAAGGAGATGATTTCTTTGCTTCATTTTAATTTTCATAACCATATCATGGCATGGGAACCAAGAAGACCAAGGATGTCTAGTTCGATGTGGAGGTAATGGATGTGGTCCAAACTTTAGGAGGGGAAAGAAGGTCAATATATGATCCTGATGAAATTGAGGAAGAACAATAAGAGAGGGATAAGAAAAATAAAATCAATGCAGAGTCTCAAGGATTTTTCAAGCGAGTAAGAGAGATATGGGAGAAGCCTCATCTAAAATATTTTGAACTAGAGTTTGATATACAATTTAGAGAGCTTGGTTTTCATGGAGTTCCTTTCAAAGCCTCTTCTTTTATTGTTCCTATGGTAAACTATTTGGTAGAGTTGGTGGAATTACCTTTCTTAGTAATCACTATTAGTGAGATTGAGATTGTTAATCAATTAGGAACTAATTTCCTGTAGCAATGAAAGAGTCTAAAAAGGTAGAGAGAGTTTCACTGGTGACTTAGGAGAAACTTTAGCTTTCAAAAACAAAGCCAATTAGGCTGGCAGACTTGTGGATGAGGCTAGCATTTGGTGGAAGAGGAAGAAAGATGATTGAAACCCTAGAGGCCCACCATAATGGATTTTAGTATTCAACCATGAGAGCAGAAGAGAGAGCTGATATCATGTATCAAAACATTAAGCATGCATTCTTCCAGCCAACAGAGAAGGAGATGATTACTTTGCTTCATTTTCATTTGCATAACCATATCATGGTGGGTACCAAGAAGACCAAGGATGTCCAGTTTTATGTGGAGGTAATGGATGTGGTCCAAAATTTAGGAGGGGCAAGAAGGTCAATGTATGATCCTGATGAAATTGAGGAAGAACGACAAGAGAGGGATAGGAAAAATAAAATCAATGCAGAGTTTCAAGGATTTTTCAAGCGAGTAAGAGAACTATGGGAGCAACCTCATCTAAAATATTTTGAACTAGAGTTTGATATACCATTTAGAGAGCTTGGTTTTCATGGAGTTCCTTTCAAAGCCTTTTCTTTTATTGTTCCTATAGTAAACTGTCTGGTAGAGTTGGTGGAATTATCTTTCTTAGTAATCACTATTAGTGAGATTGAGATTGTTAACCTTGAGAGAGTAGGACTTGGGAAAAAGGAATTTGATATGGCTATTGTTTTCAAAGACTTCAAGAGAGATGTACTTCACATTGACGCCATTCCTCAATCTTCGCTTGATGGCATCAAGGAATGGCTGAACTCCATGGATATAAAGTATTATGAAAGCAGAATGAACTTGAACTGGTGGCCAATTTTGAAGACTATTACTCATGATCCAGATAAATTTATTGAAGATGGTGGTTGGGAATTTTTGAATATGAAAGCTAATGATTCTGATTCTGATAATTCAAAGAGTCATATCAAGGATATGAACCCTCTGATGTAGAAGAGGAATCAAAATTAGATGAGAAAGGTTTAGAAGATGAATCTCTTGTGGAGTCAGATGAGGATGATGAAGAAGAAGAAGATTCTGAAGAGGAGGAAGGTAAAACATGGGATGAATTAGAAGCCGAAGCCAAAAATGTAGATAAGGAAAAATGAGATGAGTCTTCCAGTGAAGAGGAAAGGAAATGATGAAAGGTAAAAGCTACAAGGAAGTCTCAGGCACCTGATATTAGAGATTCAAGAGGAATGCCTACCAAGAGGCATAAATTCCGATGAATTGAGTTCATCTACATCCTTCTACTATTTATTCATGCACATAAATGGTTCAACTATTTATGCAAATGATGCATATATGTGAACTTGATTAGTGTTGTTACTTCGGTAGTTTGACTTCTTTGACAACTGGCCATTAGGCCATTGTGTGCAGGAGCACTTTTGTGTTTTTAGTTAGCTTTTTTGGATAGCTCTACTGGGTGTTAAGGAAATTCCATTTATATTTTTCAAATGTTAAGAAGTCTTGTATTACACACTTCTCTATGTTGATTAGATCAGGTTGTAGGTTTTTTTCTGCCGATTTCTTTATTTATGGAGTTTTTTTAACTTGGAAGACATGAATTTATTGCCTTTTTAAAATTTTATGGACAAATTAAGTGGTTGGTTAGCTACACCAAGTGATGTAGACTACACAGATGTGTTAGATCTATAGGATGCCTACCAAGATGCATCAAAACATTCTTACATGTTAAAAGAATGGAAACATCGTGAGGAAGGATGGCAAAGATGTATGTGGATCACTTAGTATAATGGCAACATGAATTCAAGGAAGAACTTGTTGAGATACCAAGGAAGCACTCCTTGAGATACCATGTTTGAGAGAAAAGAAGATAAATCAAATCAACATGGGACTAAGTTACTCAAATGATACAACTCATAACTTAAATGAGGACACTTAAGAGATATTAAAAGACCATGGTCATTAATTAAAAGATGCGATGAAAATAAGGCATGAATGTCACCCTCTGCCCTTTAAGGAAAACAATATTTTTTTCCTCAACATGAAATAATGGGACAATTGAGTGGGATCTAGGGCTAACAGAGAAGCACTCTAGAACTTATCCTACGCATCAATAAACAACTCAACACAAGAAATGAAAATTGACATATTAACACAACAATATCCAACTAAGTTATTGAAAGTCAACTATTGATACCTCGTTCTCCATCCAGATTACAAAATCGGCCCAATTTTTGCTTTGGATGCTGGCCATATTTCTCCTCCTATCAAAACATGGCACATGGACTAGTTAAACTAATTAATATGCAATCATTTACTTTTTTCTAGGAAATAAAAAAATATCTTTTAACATATTAAATATACTTACAAATGTACAGATCAAGGCCTGTAAACCTTTCTGGCCACTGTGATGCGTGGCATGAAGTTTTTCAAGCCTAGCCTTGGAGACCTTGTCCTGAAACATATACTAATTCAATTTAACTATGCACAAATAAAATTTAAAAATCGTTTAATAAATTTGATATAATCTTATGAGCAAATTCAAATACCTGCATACTCTCCTCACTGGACTTCCTCCATGCATCAAACTTCTCATATGCTTTTACAATCTCTTTCCATACTTTGATACTTACATCAATTGGATTTTTTTTGAGCCTTAGCTCGGGAGGGATTTTTTAATCTTCTTTGTTTGGTTGCACTAAAATCTCTTGCAATTTTTAGACATTCGTAGCTTTACCTTCTTTATAGACCAACCTATGCAAAATTTAGTCTCCATGTCATGGATAACTACTTTTTGCAGGTGTATGGGTATCTTTGAGAATGGAAAATGTAGATGGTATTTGAACCGTTGAAGGCATGATTCCTTCAACCTATTCAAAAATTCTTTTCTAGCATATGTCATTTAGACTTCCCCTAAAACTACATCATATTCTATCTTAGTATCGTAGCTACCAATGCAAGATGCAAAACATGACATGGTGGAAGAAGTTTGTGTCCCAGGAGTGGCTAGGACAGTGAAAGTCTTTGCTCCATGTTCTACATTCCTATAGTTTACTATTATTGATTTCCTCTTTGATCTTTTGCTCGATTAAGGACTGCTTGGGGAATCAATTGATTCCCTTTGACATGGTTGATTTGGTTGCAATGTTTGAGGGGCTTCACTAGATAATTTTTCTATGCATCTGGAAAGCATTGCCAAGTCCACATCATCCAATTTGTTCATTGCCTCTACCCCCAATATGGAAGCCAATGCTTCTTTATCTTTGTCTGTCTCATGTACCTGTATATATAATAAATTTCTTCTTTTAAATTTAAAAATAAAAAACTAAAAACTAAAAATGAAAGAAACAATGGAAACATTTAAAAATCTATAAATTGACAATGAATTACCTCATTGTGGCCAGAGTCTACTCCCTTTTCTCTCTTCTCTCTATTTCTTAACATTTTAAGGTGACCTAGGGAAAATTATTTTCATCCAATTTGTGGAGGAAAATGAAGTACACACTATTAGGTATGAAAGTTTTCATCTAGTTTATGGTATGAAAGTTTTACCTTGAATGACTCTCTTTCTCGATTTAAATGCCTGTGAATCAATTACCTGTGCACCTATATAGAATATAAATATATTTGAAAGGATATAAATATATGCAAAATGAAACAAATGTATTGTAAAAAAATCAACGCTTATGCACCTATATAGAATGGTAATCTTTAGGGGATAAAAAGGGTGCGAAGTGTGGTTTTATTGAGAGTTAACATAGATAGGTCCCATGCTCGAGTCACATCCGCTGATTAGAAAGAAAATGAATGTGTGCACATAATCAATTCGAAACCACGAGCTCATTTCTCTATAAAAGAATAAGTGAAAATTAGTAATAGTTAATTTAAGCCCAAAGGTCTCACAAATTTGAGGAAATGATCTATTATTCAGCTGTCATCTCAAAATCCCTATCTCCTCATACTGTCTCGACCAACCTCTGTTCCCACGAGACCTATTTGCAGTGGGGAGGATGCAGTTTAATGACTTGTCTTGAAAGCACTCGACTACTTTTTTAGGAAGGAAGCAAGAAAGTTGTCTTCAAAGAAAGGTATGGAAGGAAGGTCTGAGAAATCGAACCGAAATCCAAAAGCTTGGGATGGGAATGATAAGCGAACTGGGGCATTGGGGTTTCAAAAACGCGTTCACTACTCTTGGATGCGGAGAAAATAATGCAATGTCTACAATTTTACCCTCCTCCTTTGTAGCCACATGAGACTTGAATGATTCACCTGTAAAAAAAAAAATATTCACAACCCTTTCTTCACAATCCTCTCCATTTAATCCAAACAAAAATATTTGTGGGAATGAAAAAAATAATTGTAACCTTACCTATGGTGTCGCAAACTAAATAGAATTTCTGATTTACTTGCTTGTTGCCCTCCTTCACACCATTTTCCCCTTTTTTCTTCCTCTCTTCCTTGATGCAGGAAGTTTTTAATTTTTGTTTTTGATTCAATAGTCGGCTCTATAGTGGGTGTAGTTAACACCAACTTTAGCACCGACGTTTAGCCCTAAATGTGATCTATTTGGGGTGCCAAAGGCGGTGCAAAGTGCACCTAATTCAGCTCCTAGCAGTGTAAAATGATGTATTTTTATTGGAAGTTGATAAATAAATTGATCCTAAATTGACTTCATCTTTATATGTTCCAAGGGAGCAATCATGGTTCCCTATTTTATCTATTCCTTATCCCATGTCAATTTTGTGGGTGCAAAACTAATAGAGGTTAGATTTGTGAACTCATAAATGACCCCTAAACTTTTAAATTTAAATTTAAATGGGCCCATGTTCACCCTATACAACTAGATGAGGCATCTAAAGTGTGAAATATTTTAAATTGCATGTTACAAATTTGTATAATGCAATTAACCCTAATTCATTACTATCATCTTAAATATAGGGCTTATTGGGGAATTATGAAAAATCATCTATGAGAACTAAAACATTATCATGTGACATTGATATTGCATCAACATCCTATGTGTATTGCATGCTTCCTAGAGATATTTGAGCTCTAGTTGTCAACATTCCGCGTGTAAACTTTTTGTGAAGAGAAAAATGTTGCAATGTTCTATTTTGTTTTTCATAGTGTTTCTTAATGAAAATCAAGCATATTAACAAGATAATTTCAACAATATTCTCTTGGTGCACAACTGTTATGTGACTATTGTCATTTTTGTGTATTACAGGATCCAGAGGAGGCCATGGAGAGAGGGCGTGGATGATGTAGATCTACTAAATCGTAGAGAGGAAAGTAGGTGGAAATAGATATGACAACAAAATCTGCAGATACAATACAGGTAAGAAGAGAAAGCAGCCTCAACCAAAGGAGGAAGGTGTTTATAAATTCAAAAATGCTACAACATAGAGGAGATAAAGTCATTTTTTTGTCCACGAGGCCTCTGAGGTCAAACTTATTGGTTGAAAATGCACATGAATGGTGATTAAATGTGATTCTATGATCAAGGGAAAAGTCTAAAAATTAGGATGGCCAAAACACGATATCAATATGTCAAATATATGACTAAAGTGAGGTTTTGTGTTGGATAGCATATTCATTGAAATGATATAATTGGTGTACTAAACATTATTTACTATGTTCTATATTATAGGGGTGAGACAAGGCCATGGCAACAGATCGTGTCATATCAAATGAGGACACAACGGATGAAGCGGGACATCAGGTACTCAAATTTTGACTTAACTTAGGAAAAAATGATCTGATGGCATTTTGTGACACATCCATCTTTTTTCACAGTATTATTGAAATTTATAATGTATTATCTAATCTTGACATAAATTAATGCATGTTGATTATTTCAGATGGAGATTGGAGCAAATGCAAAGCCTAAGTGTCAACTAGAAAAATAAGAAGATATGTACATGGACATGGACCTAAAACTATTAAATCACGTAGAGGACAATTGGTGGAAGAGGATATGACAATGAATCTTGCAGACACAACAAATGATTGCACTGAACAAGAGGTTGGTTAGGACTATAAAATAATGTTCCATTATTCAATTGATGTATATATGTTCATACAATTTATATTTATATTTTTTAAGCCATATTTGATTATATTTCTTTGAAATTAATACATTTATGATTTACCCAATTGTTGGAAAACATTAAATAATGCTTGCATTTGTTGATAGGTAGAAGATGTTGATGAAACACATACTAATACCCATGATCCAACTGGGTTATTAAGATTTGTACGGGATGATCCAAACCATCCTTTAAACAATACCAGGGAGAAAAGAGCAAGTTTGAAGAGAATACTACCAATTGAGAAATTTGAAGAGCTGATGAGATCCGCATACACTGATGACATGCCACCTAGCCTTAATGATGATGATCATGATAGTGACAATGCATTGCATGAAGAGGGATTGAATGAAATGCTTACAGGTTTCTTTGGGGATGGAAACAATGATGACAATAATGATCATATGGTTGACAGTAATGATGATAGCAGGGGTAATTACCACCAATGTAATGTTGATGATAACAACCTGAAAGACTCCATCAAGCAAGCAACAAAGACACCCGTGTTCAAATCGGGTGCAAGTAGAACCTCAAAACTAGCATGCACATTAATATTATTAGAAATCAAGTCACTATTTGGTTGGTTAGACAAAGGATTCACTACCCTACTGAAGTGAGTTGAAATCTATTTCTTACTTTGCATTGTCAATTGGTGTACATAATTTGTAAACATTCATCAACTTCGTTTATATTTCTTTAAGGGGATTTTAAAAGCATATATTGTATATAAACAGTCCTAGTATAGATTGAAATATCAAACATGTTCATCATAAGTCAAACATTCAATTGATTTAATCTATGGCAATCTTATAGGGCACTAAAAACTAAAATATTCCTTGAAGAGAATGTGTTGCCATTAACTTATAGAGAGGCACATCTGTTGTTGGTTGAGTTGGGGATTGAATATAAGAAAATTCATTCATGTAAAAATGATTGCATTTTATATAGAGATGAATATGAAAACAAGGTAGAATGCCTTGTATGCAAAGAGAAGAGATATCATACAGATGTACAAGGTCCTATAGTTCCAAAGAAGGTTTTATGTCACATGCCAATTATACCTAGACTTCAACGAATGTTTCGTTGCAAGTCACTTGCACAATTGATGGACTAGCATGTAAAGAGCAGGAGTAAAGATGGATTCATGTGAATTTCGGTTGACTCCAAAGCAATGAAACACATAGAGGAAAAATGACCAAGAAAATTCAAAGATGAACCCCGTAGTATCAGGTTTGGTCTTGCAATTGATGGAGTGTGCCCATTCTCTTTCCTGAGCTCAAATTATAGTGTTTATCTAGTCGGATTGATAGTATAAAATATTCCCCCATGGATGAGTGTTAGAAAGGAGCACCTTATGCTAATTCTCATTGTTCCAGGAAAACATCAAGTTAAAAACATGGATGTTTATCTTGTGCCTTTTATTGATGAGATGCAACTGCTATGGAAAGGCATAAGAATGTATGACATATCATGTTCCCCATCAAATAGGTCCTTCATGTTGTATGGTGTGCTATGTTGGAATATTCATGATTTCCCAGGACTTGGTGTTTGTTCTAGTAAGAAAAAATATTTACATATTTACACTCATAATTTATTTCATCCCAACTTTCATACTTAGTTTTATACTATTTTTTTGATGTTATTAACATTACTTATTGAATTGCAGGGCTTCAAACTAAGGGGATATTTGCATGTCCAAGATGTGCAAAACAATTTCAAGGGTGGTATTCTAAAGATCTACATAAATTTATTTACGCAAACAACAAGGTTTTTCTACCACTAGATCATAAGTTTAAAAATCACCTGAAGAATCAATTTGATGGAAAAGTTGAAAATAGAGGCCCTCCCATGATTATGGGTCGAGGTGATTGGCTTAAGAAGTATGAAGATGTTGAATTGAAAGCTTGGGAGGATTTTTTTGATTGGGGTGATTTAATTGAAGAACCATAACAAGTTGTAGTTAATATGCCAGAAGGAATGAAAAGGAAATCCATATTTTATGAGCTCCCTTACTGGAAGGATCTATTAATATCTCACCTATTAGATCCTATGCACATCTTCAAAAATGTCCCAGATTCTATATTTTGACATATATCAGGAAAAGAGGACACCTTGTCTTTGAGGAGAGATATTGCTCTTTCGCATACCAAAATTGATAGAAAACATTTGTGGCCAAACAAGGAAAATCAAACATATGCAGAAGCTCCATGGATTTTGAAAAAAAAAGAGCTAGACCAACTAAAAAATGTCATATGTTCAATAAGGACACCTATTGGCTATGGGTCATCATTGGCTAAAGCTTTTACAATTGATAGACATATCACATGATTTAAAACACATGATTTTCATAATTTTCTGAAGGTATTATATATCATCATTTAACATTTACTGGTAACATTGATTAAGTACTAAATATATTTTGATATTTTTTGTGTGAGAAAAAATTACTAATGACCTTTTCATAAATGCGTTTGATAGCATATCATGCCATTGGCAATTAGGGGAGATTCTTGTCTTACAACTGACTTAAGGAATGCCATAAGTCGATTGTCAACACCTACAAGGTATGAGGTTATATGAAATGTTCATGTGTGAGAGACATAGAGATATTATATTACATTTTAATTTTTGACTAAAGGTTCATACTAATTTACTATTCTTATATTAGGTGGGTGACCTCCAAGGAGATCCACGAATGTGAAGTGCCAAAATGGAAGAAGGAAATTGCAGAAATTGTATGCGTATTTGAGAAGGAGCTCCCTACAAGTTTCATGGACCTAAAAGTCCATTTACTTATACACCTAGTCGATGACATTGAATTGGTGGGTGTCGTATCAATGAGGTGGATTTTTTTCTTTGAGAGG
Source organism: Sequoia sempervirens (assembly GCA_007258455.2). Classification (NCBI taxonomy): domain Eukaryota; kingdom Viridiplantae; phylum Streptophyta; class Pinopsida; order Cupressales; family Cupressaceae; genus Sequoia; species Sequoia sempervirens. Next base: position 165,645,173 of record VDFB02379711.1, read on the forward strand.
TATATGAAAACTCTAAAAAGATATGTCTGACAAAAGGCACATCCAGATGGTTGCATGGCTAAAGGGTATGTATTGAATAAAGCATTTTTCTTCCTGTGTGAATTCCTTGGTAAGGATTTTGAAGATGGGCCATGCTTTTGGGATGAAGAATGAGCATTAGATATTATTGATGGAGAAAAACTATAATCTAATGGTGTTCAAGTAGAAATTAGTAAGTAAATTCATGATCAGTGTGGTTGTTTTTCTTGCAATCATTAATTTACTTTGTAATTTATTTGTCAAATTAACAGCATGACATTTGGAGTTTGAAATAAACATGTTGACATTTAATAGGTGTAGAGGAAAGTGCTATACTTGACAAGTTCATTCTGTACCACATGGACTTTCTGAACAAATGGATTGATCTGTATGATAAAAAAAAGAGAAGTGTTAGAAGCAGGGAGATAGTTTAAGAGATCGAACCCAAGGAATACTCCACTTCCCATTGATCTGCTTAGGGAATGGGGCAAAGATTGCACACTAGAATGGGTTACTGAACAAATTCAAAATCAAATAGAAGATGCAGGTATAGTTTCAAACATAACAAAAGATGAAATCAATATGTCTAGAGGATGTGAAAGAAAGGTACAATTGAAATTTTACAAAATTTTGTTTCCTTACAGTTTTGACACTATTAACTATTTTAATATTCGTCATTATATTTTTTTTCACTGAAATAAATGGTCTTTCTCAGGTGAGGAAATATCCAGCAATGTGGGCATATGGTCGACATTATAGTGTAGAAAGTGTAGATGTAAAGAGACGATCCTTCGATTGTGGCATCGTGGTTGATTTCAAGCAATCCAGTCGATCAATCTCAAAAGATAAGAATACAATTGAAGGGAATCTACAATATATTGGGAAAATACAATAAATTATTGAGTTGGATTACCGCTCTTTTAAATGTTGTATTTTTAAGTGTAGATGGTATGAAGCATTTCAGAGGACACGAAGACATGATACCCATAGTGGATTGTTTTCTATAGGTTCCTCATGCTTCCTATCGAAGGATAAAGAGCCTTATGTTCCACCAATTCATTGTGAGTAGGTATTTATTTAACTCAAACAATAAGCGGTAGTGATCATTGATCTATTAATTCATAGTTTATTGTGAATATATACACGTGTTTATTAATCAATAAAATTGTTATAGCATACGTTAATATATGTATGTCATTCATGTGCAGGTATTTTCTATGAAGATATTTTGGACCCAAAATGGATATTTGTCATACATTATGATCCAAGATTAAGGCATGTATTTGATGAAACATTAGTGGATACAGAGCAAAAAAATGATGGCCAACAAAATGAGAGAGAGGGATTAGAGAAAATTGAAGAAATTGACATCCATGATGATGTTGAAGATGGTTATGTTCAGGCACAAGAAGACAACAATCTAGAGTTAGATAATGTTATGGAAGACAACTATATGGATGGTATAGAAAATGATGATCCAAATACATCAAGTAACAATATAGATGGTCTACAGTCAAATTTCAATGATGATGAAGATGATGTAGGTCAAGATGAGGATGATGATAATATTAAATACTTGAAAGAACATATGAAAATTGACAATGACACATTTGATGACATTGTAGCAGACATTAATGTTAATGACTAAGACTTCTAAATTTTCAAAATTATTTGCAATCCATTTTAAAAAAAGGATGATTCTTATGGTCTAAACTTTGAAATGCTTCAGTAATATTAATTCAAGTGTTAAACTATAGAACCAACACTCTCCATTTTGATGGTATATAACTTGTTTATTAGAAATATTTTATTAACTATAGATTTAGCTTGATATGTATCTCCCAATTTCTTTAAAATAAGTGCTATAATGGTCTCTTCATGCACATTCAACAATATTGAACTAGCATACCTATATTTAGAAAAATCTATGTAAAATAAGCTGAGAGATATACTTCCCGAGACCCTATTGTATTTATATGGTGGAAATTTAATTTAGTTTAACTTTAAAATTCATAATTTTTTTGAAAAATAAATCAAAATGAATATTTTACTGACAAGGCTTACATTTTTTTCAAGGTGCCTATTTTAAATTTCATGATCAAACTTCATAATGAATTTTTCCTATTTTACATGTAGCAGACAATAATGTTAATGACCAAGACTTCTAAATTTTTAGAATTATTTTCAATCCATGTTTAAAAAGGATGATTCTTATAGCCTAAACTTTGAAATGCTTCAGTAATATTAATTCAAGTGTTAAACTATAGAACCGCCACTCTCCATTTTGATGGTATATAACTTGTTTATTAGAAATATTTTATTAACTATAGATTTAGCTTGATATGTATCTCCCAATTTATTTAAAATAAGTGTTATAATGGTCTCTTCATGTACATTCAACAATATTGAATTAGCCAAATAGAGTCTAATGAGACTCTTATCGTTTTTTACATTTTTTTTTCCTTATTATGACATTCCAATAGGTTTTTATCTAGCTACTATTAAATTAAATTTCAATTATCATATAAATATAAGTAGTGATTACAAAACCATGATCTACAACCACAAAAAAAAGTGGCACCCAAAAACCTAGTTAGAAAATAAACACCCAAATCCCAAGATGAGCTCATTGGATAAAAATGGCATATTAATTCCACGTCATAATTGGATCATAAAATAATCATCGAATTAGGAATTACCGTATGGATTCATGACAAATTCACCATTCTTGTGGGTCTATATGTGATAATGGTTCTAACAATTTTATGATGAAGTATGTAGAAAAAAATATACATGGTCATAAAATAACCTCTTTTAAAGGATTTTAACCCTGGGAAGGGACCAATTAAAGTAAACTATTTGAAAGGATTTTTAATTCACATCAACCAAAAACCAATCAAAGCATCAACACAGTAACAAAAAATGTGTTCTGATAAATATTGAAGACTTAAATAACTTGAAAAGACCACTTTGGAGACAATAAAGTAATAGATAAGCAATGAAAATTGACACAGTAATTGAACACTGAAAATGGATTACAAATTATAAGTAGTTTGCTCCATTGTATTACTTCAAAATATAAGCATTTTTAACAGAAGTATTTTAATATGATATGGATGGGTGGATTATGCAACCTATCTTCTTACTAATGCTTACTCTAATGGAATATGATCTGATGATGATGATTTCAAAATCAGGCCTTAGTTTCCCTATTTGTATGAGAAGCAACAAGCTTCAGGCCCATTTACAAAAAGTCACATCGCTTCATAACTAAAACATAATTAGCATAAACATAAAAATATTGAGAGTTTGTTGGTGGATGCACTACAGTCCGTTAATCTCCAGCAAGCGCCCGTGATCACCTAAGACCTATTCAAGGCTCATGCACCATGATTGTGTATCAAAACCATCAAACTCCAGTCCCTGTTACTCCTCTCTTACTTGGCCTATACAACAAATGAGTTAATCTTTCACAAATGATCAATGTACCCACTATTGGCATGAATTTCTACATTATCTATAATATCTTTCATAGCATACTCCAATTCAAAAATTCTTCCAAGTTGTTGATGTGTTTTCTTTAGTACCTCATCTTCGTCATTGATTGCATCAAGAACAATTGAAAAATAGTGGGCTATCTCATCCTTCCATGTATCCTGATCTTTCAATTCTGTTTCCTTGAAGAAGTTGGGCAAGTCCATACTCAATGGTTGACTAAAGTCACTTAACTCTTGTGTCAATATGCTATGGAAATATTTATGGGATTTCATAAGCACTTGATATTCTTGTAGCACAACAATGTTATCTTACTTCTTTTCCATGATGTGAGACTCCAGTTCCTTCATTTTGTCACTCAATTTAGTGTTTTCCAATAATGCTACATATGTTTTGTCATGAATATTCTAGACTTGTTCAACATGCTTATGCATATATTCAAATCTCATGTAGACTATCTCTGATACCATTTTAAAGATGGCAGTCTTGAGCTTTCCTTTTAACTCCTCTTGTTCCTTCTGAACTTTCTCATGTCTGTGTTTCTAGTAAGTAGTTTTTGACTTGCTTCTAGCACCTTTCTTTCATGCTCAACCAGTGGAGAGTAAAGCCTTGAGGAAGAAGGCAATCTATCTCTATAGTTGATCAACTCTTGCTTTAGCCTTTCATTCTCTTCTATAAGTCCCTTGTTATCCCTTATCGGTTTCTGAATTTGAGCCTTGATGAACTTGGCCACATTTACATTCAAGTCCGTAGTTTCCATAGGAATTTTCTCTCCTACCCTTTGCACCAAAAGATTTCCATAAATTTGATCATGATCAACAAGGGAAGGCTTTTTGCTTGGCGGGTAAAGTGTAGATATATGTAAAGTAGTACTATCAGGATTATATCCTAATCCAGTATAGATCTTATCACCAGCTTCGTCTGTCAAGTGCAAGTTTTTATTCTTTCTCTTTAGAAAGCTTTCAAACATAATGGCTCAACTGATATCCCACCCTGGAAGGAGCATAACCCCAACTTCTTGCAATAATTCTCTTCCTATCTTAGCAGTCATGTTCTTCATCTCTCTATCAATTTCATGTTGAAGATCTTTCAAAGAATATGCCTCCTTTTTAGAGTCAATGTCTTTTAGCCTTTCCATTACCACCTTTCCCTTATACTCATAGATGAAAGCCTTAAATTCAAAATTTTGGACAAATGCATCATCTGCAATGAATTCCTGACTGGCACGATGTATCACATCATTAGATAGCTGATTGGAAGCTACAAAGGTAATCACACTCATTTCCAGTGGCATTTCATATTAGGGAATAACAAGAGTGTTAATCTGTGTGACCTCTTCTTCCCCTTCAGTATCATCTTCAACCATGATTGGGGTGTCAACTGAGAAGCTTACCTCTGGAGTAAGCTATGGTGACAGATGGCCCAATGGTGTTATATTTTCTGCTTGCCTTCTAGAGCCAACATTTCTTCTCTTCTCAAATGCCTCTAGAGGTACATCCTTTATTATTTCTTCATGCAGAAGCAATTGCTCAACTCTTTCCATAGGATCTCAAACTTTATGAAAAGCTTCCACATAGGCTGGGTTATTATTCATTCTCCAAGCCTCAGTGATAACAATTCTATTGTATGCATTTATCCTCATTATCACTTGACTTTCCTCACAGTTCTTGATGACATCATCGACATGAAACTCATGCTCATATCCTTTCAGTTTTTGAGAAATTTTGGCATCATAGATGAAATTCTCAGGGTCAATTTTTTTTCTCTTGTTTCCTATCGGAAAGCCATAATAATCTAGCTTGCTACCAACCAAGTCATACCCTGTATCAACAATAATAGTGAATTCACCAAAACCAAGAGTGGAAGGCATGAAAGTTTGCCTTCCATAGATTTTCAAATGCATGAAGGATGAGTAAGACAATTGTCTTATGCTCTCTAGGTATGCAACCCTATTTGGCACAACCTTAGGTAGTAAATATGGTGCTGCCTCAAATCCATACACTCTAATGACAATACAATCTGCAAACGCATACCAATCTCCCCAATTGTGATTTATTTTTCCATCACGACCCTTCTCCTTTGGTTGGAGGAACCTCTATACTTATGGGGATATATTATAGTCACATTTGTGGCCAAGTAATTTGTATAAGGGTTTGACAATTTATTCTTCAAAGTACAGGTAGTGGGATCTCCCACATCTACTATCCTAGATTGATGTCCACATTTGCACTGGTCTAGAATTACCATCACTATCCAGATATTTTATTCTCAATTCTTCTCCCCATTTTCCCATCACTTGTCCTTCATACAGTATCATATGCATAAGAAGTGAATAGTGTTTGAAGTAGATAGCTTCATTGTTATTCTTAATAGCATTAAGAGAACTGCTAATGGCCTCAGATAGATACTCTACATAGTCATAGGGCCTGGCATCTTGGATTTAAATGTCTGTAGCTAGAACCATGGGAGCTATAGACATGTTATCAGGGGCATAAACTCCCAATACTTGGCCAGCTGAATAGTATGTGTATTGATAGTATTCTTCAAACAAATCTACAGAGAATGGGGGCCTTTCATCACTAGAAAATATCCTAGGTTGATTCCCTGGACCTTTGGGCATGTGCAGAGGCAACTTCCACCTCTTATAGTTTATATCCATACAATGATACTCTTCCAACAAGTCTCTCAAAGAATATTTCATCTTTAGGGAGGTGTCTAATTGGAAAACCATACAAATATAATCTCGTGTTATAATCATAAAATGTGACCCATCGTGTAAGTGAATTTCCCTTATTTTGGGATTATAATTCTTTGCTAGTGCTTTAATTAGTTCTACGTTCACAAAAACATTTGGCATCACGAGTTTTCCTAGATTCAAATTCCATGGGTTTGAAACTAGGCTATATCTATACTTCTTCCTATAGTGATAGATGAACAAGTCATAACCCCTATGCAGAGTCCACACATCTCCCAATTTATTGTGCTTGTCCTCTATGGTCTCCCATGATGGGTTTAATTGAGCTATTCTCCTTGCTTTTGGTCCATACCTAGGACACTGGTCTATTAAGTCTTGATTAAGTGGCCTACTTTATTTTTTTGCCTCTTTGCTCTTGTTTTCTCTGGGGTTTTATCCATTTTAACCCTAATTGTGCTATACTTCAAGTTATCTTTGAAAAAATACATTCAACTGAGCCAAGATGTACTTACTTGAATGAATGCCAAAATTTTTGAGCTTCTCGCCTTCATCCAACTTCGTCCTCTAGAAACTTAGGCACAATTTGCAGTGAATTTTGATTCCTTAAAGGTTGTATTTATCAAAATTTAGCATGCTCGAGCAATATTTGGTTCATAAATGGCACTCGTGCCACCATTCCTATCAACTTGCACATTAATAACAGTTGTCTCTTCGATGACTTCGTCAGTCAAATCGATTCGGTGATAATTATTTCATATTTTGTCGAAGAGACTTTAATCACAACGTCTATATCTCTCTTCGATATATCCTTGACCATATTTTGAGAAGTGTCTAAGAGACATTTAGATTTCTCTCTTTGATGTTATAGGGTCTCTTTGATATTTACATTTCAGTTTCTTCCCTTATGGTCCCCCTTTTGTCGATGAGACTAGCAAATATCTCTCGCTGACAAGCCTATGTCTCTTCGACATATCCTTATCTCTTCCTTTAGTGGTATTACTTTTTGATGATCTCTATGTGAATTTTTCATGTCGAGGAGACCCATAGTCACATCTCTCCGATGCCTCTTAGTCTCATCGATAACATGTGTTTACACTTGTGCCAGGATGTCGGGCAAACTTTTGATACTGTCTACTCGATCTCCTGTGTCTCCTCAACATATCCTTGTTATGATGTCGATGAGACCTTGTCAAATGTCTATTCGATGTCTTTATGTCTCACCGATATTTTTCTCCTTGAATGTCAAAGAGACTCTCTTAATTCTCTCCTCGATATGCCGATGTCTTTTCGACATTGCCATTTGTTCGTGTTGTTTTACCGATGACCTATGACTTATTTTATGATAATCTCTCGATGTACGAGAGATGTTTTTCTGTTTCCTGAATGTTGAATGCTCCATATAGTTTTTTGGTGAGACATGTTAGATTTTCTCCTCGACATGTCCAAGTCGCTTAGACATATCGTTCTTTAGGCTGGCGAGAAGACATTTAAATGTCTTAGAAATTTTGGAGTCTCATCTACATTTCACATCAACCCTTTCTGCTCATGTCGAAGAGACTATGGTGAGACTCTCTTTGATATAGCATTGTCTTAGCAACATGCCATATGCTGCTATGGGAACACTTCAGATAGGGAATTCACTTTAGTGTTATGAACAAGGGCCTTATTTGGTGGTTTCTATTAGTGTTAGCCATTATGAATTTTACCAATGTCTACAATTGTATTCCTATACGAATATATTTAGACATTCATCAAATGCATATATGACATTGTAGACCTTATAACACTATATGAGATTTTCAAGACATTATGTATACCTTCATGGCCTTATTGAGATCTATATATATATATTGCATGTATTCAAGGCTTAAATGGTTTAAATTATTTGAGTGGTTTGAATAATAAGGCTTAATATTACTTGTTAGGAGTGATAATAATTTTTTAAAATGGTTTCAACAATAACTACAAACTTAATATTGTTTTTATTGTTGATAGTGATAAAAATATATATGATTCTTTGATAGCACCTATACATTAAACCCTAATCCATCAACCCTTAAACCCTTTAACCCAAGTAAACTCTCTACCCTAATCCCTCAACCCTCTACCCTCAACCTTAAACCCTCTACCATCTACCCTCTACCCTATACATTAAACCCTCAACCCTTAATCTGGCCTCAACCCTCAACCCTCTACCCTCTACATTAATGGAACCTCAACCCTAGTCCTTCAACGATATATCCTCAAACCTAGCAATATATACCCTAAACCATCGACCCTATACCCTAAACCATAAATCGTACTTAAACCCTCTACCCTAGTCTTTCATCAACCCATACCCTCTACCCTCGACCCTAATACCTCAACCCTAATCCCTAAACCCTTAAACCCTTAAACCCAATTAGTAAACTCTCTTTCCTAATCCCTCAATCCTCAACCTTTAATCCCTAGTCAACCCTTAAACCCTCAACCCTCTACCCTCTACCCTCTACCCTTAAACCCTAATCCCTCAACCCCTATACCCTCTACCCTATACATTGGACCCTCAACCCTAATCCTTGAACCATATACCCTCAAACCTCAACCCTCAACCCAATACCCTCAACCTTAAACCCTCTACCCTCTACCCTCTACCCTATGCATTAAACCCTCAACCCTTAATCTGAACTCAACCCTCAACCCTTAAACCCTAAACCCTCAACCCCTATACCCTCTACCCTCTATATTAATGGAACCTCAGCCCTAATACTTCAACCATATATCCTCAAACCTAGCTATATATACCCTAAACCCTCGACCCTGTACCCTCAACCCAATACCCTAAAACCTAAACCATACTTAAAACCTCTACCCCCTACCCTCAACCCAATACCCTCTAACCTCGACCCTAATCCATCAACCCTTAAACCATTAAACCAAAGTAAAATCTCTACCCTAATACCTCAACCCTCAACCCTTAATCCCTATTCGACCCTTAAACCCTCAAACCTCTACCCTCAACCCTCAACCCTCAACCCTCAAACCTTAAACCCTAATCCCTCAACCCCTATACCCTCTACCCTATACATTGGACTCTCAAACCTAATCGAACCATATACCCTTAACCCTCAACCCTCAACCCTCAACCCTCAACCCAATACCCTATTGGCTCTTTTAAATACCAACCAAATCTTCAAGGAAGCCTATGGATTTTCCAATTCCAATAATTGACGAACTAAAAGAGGTTGGCCAATGAATGAGAGAAAGCAATTTAGCTTTCCTCCTGCACTTTGAGCTTTGCAAAATCCAAGAGGGTGATCCTACAATGCACTTACTATATTCCTTCAAAATATCTCCATGTACATTGCATGTTAAGCAAATACATTCTCATATCAATGACTCAACAAGTGACAAGTTGTAAGGAATTGGAAAATCCTTAACACCTTTATGACTTGGTGTAGAGAATGGACAATTGGAACGAAACCCATAAAAACCATCACCAAAATGAAGATGAATTTAACTAAATGAAGTGTTCTTTAATATGATCTAGTTGACCCGATAGATTTGAAATTACCTAATATATATAAGCAGTGCATTATCCAAGGGTGATGAGGTCAAATACACAACACACATAATGCAATAACTAAAGCATTCAATATTTATAGACCATTAAGGATTTGCATTGCAAATTCATAATCCATACCTTCCATACAAAACTTACTTAAAGATCCTATGAATTAACTCATAAAACCATTGATTGCATTAAAGCATTTTAATCAACTACTTGAATTGAAGCAACAATGCAAAAACACATCCAATTAGATAAATTGGAGACCAATGAGACAATCCTTGACTATTTCATTATTGATTTGTGAACATATACATAGGAGACAATTTGTATGAAATTTTCCATTATCGATTCTCAAATGCTATAATTGATGCAAAAAATTTAAGCTAACTGTGAATACTGACTCATATCCTAAGACTCAACAAGTAATTCTATATCCATTACATGCTTTTACTCATAAATTTTTTGTGTGACTATCTGAGATCAACCAAAATTTCAAAGACCCCGCACAATAGCCTTAAAATCCCTTTTATATGATCAAGGGAGCAAAAAAGCATCAGGCTATTGGTTAATTACATTTCATTTCAATCAACATTTCAGGTGTATTTCACTTCATTTCAACCCCCGGGCAGTTATATTTGTACCTTGAAGAAATGGGGGGAAAATACAAAAAGACAAAACTTGTAAAAGCTTCTGGAGCTTGTATCCTCATTGTCCAAGAACTCCACGTCACCATTCATTCAACAAAAGTGTAGAGCATGCAAGAAGAGGAAAATAAAACAAAAGGAAAGGATTGGCTGTGTTACCACATGCATCTTCATATTGAGAGGATATAAATTTCCCTTACACAATTATTTCAAAGGTCAGACCTGTACTATACTTGACCATACTCTATATACCTCTCGCCACCCTCATGACTTACTCAAAATATTTTTCCAGCCAATCTTTATATTCTTCCTCAGTGGCCAATCAATATCAAGCAATTTCTGCACCTTTGTATTGTATGCATTGTACCTTGCATCAATTACCACTCTGGCTTCGTTCACAAAGGTGTCCATATCTACTTGGATTCCAATGAGAGTATCAATGACACCATTCAGAAAAGTTATGTCTAACTTGTCATCAACATACTGTATTCGTGGACCTGTAGTTGTTTGATGCTTGAAGAATTTTCTCCACGGTGCATACTCCATAAGTGTTCCATCTTCATTGAGGATTTTGGGCATACCACATTCCTCCATACTCCTAAAGGCCTTGATTTTACTTTGCAGTTGTGCTCCAATTCATTCATGAGAAATTGTGATCTCACCAATCATCTCAATTCCCCTTATGATAAATGGGAGATTTGTTAGAGCTTCAGGGTCATCCTTTATGTTTTCTTGTATTTCCTTTAAACTATTCAATCTACTGCTCCATTTATTCCATGTGTTTTGGAAAAATTCCTGAACATGTTGGAACCTTTCAAAAGCCTCATGTATACCCTTGTATGTTAACCATGCATCTTCTAATTTAAAGGCTTCCTTTTTCAATCTATGGCCCAATATCTCATCAGCCATATCCTTTGTGACTTTATTCATATCCTCCTTGAGCTTGATATTTTCAAACTTAGCTGTCTGGAGTTCATTCTTCATGGCAATAATTATTGCTTTGAAAGTTTCCTTTTCCTGTGATGAGATACTAGTTGGAGAAGTAGGCAGAGTCTTCTGACTTGTACTAATTGTAGTAGACCTTAACGTATTGTATTCCTCAACTAACTTATGTTTTTCCAATAACTTCATGTACCCGGCCTGAGAGATTTCTGCAGTGTCCACACTCAACATGGCTGTATGCATAGTTAATCTTGCAGTTTGTGGGGATGTCATCTCTGAAGCCCTACCTATTATAAAATCTCTTGAAAGGCCAGTCATTGTCCTATTGAGTCTACACCTTCTTGAATCTAGTGTCAATTTCCGAATAGCGAAAGCATGTAGGCTAGGACTAAACCCTTAACCAAAAGTTCTTTCATCAAAAGTTTCTTTTGACACCATAGCACTTGGATCATTTCTGATTGCATCCAAGGCAATTATCAATGAAAAGCTCTAGCCAGACATCACTATCATCCCATTGTCCTTGACCAATCTCCTAGCTTCCACAAGATTCATTTGTGCAATCTCTTGAATGATTTCTTCTTCAATACTATTTTTGACTTCCTCTAGTTGGGAAGGGTCTACTCCATCCTGAGCCTTCTATATCCTATCATTTATTTCTTGTGGCTTAAGCTCAACCACATATTCTTTGAATCTTCTTGTTGTCACAAAAGACTCATCTTGTAGAAACTTAGTACAAGTGAGCACCCTTGCATCATTATCTCGACTTTCATCATATTCCCAAGGTACTAGCCTATCATCTGGGACAAAAGGTTCCATTGCATCCCCTATATCAAGGTGTGAGAATTCAGACTCTGTTCCCTATTCAACAGGTGTTGATTCAGTGGATGGTTGTTGCACATCTCCCTCAGTACCATGTGCTTCATTAGGGCTCTCAGTAGGCAGCTTCATAACAAGAGTATCTCCTATATCCACTGGTTGTTGCTCTTCCGGTGTTGTGAGCTCCTTTGGTTAACCACCAACTTTTATTAGATGCTCTTGTAGAGCTCCTTGAGCTAACTGCTTAGCTTGTTCCACTTTCTCCAAAAATGTGCCATCCATGAAATCACTAAGGACCAACTCCATCCTTTTATATTTGTTAGTGATATGTTTATAAGGGCTCTTGTAGTAATAATTATGAGTAAAATCCTTGTGCTCAACCTCAACAATCTTCATCCATATCTCCTCCCTATCCCGAATGACAACAAGTGTTGAAAAATTCCTTATCACATCTCTGAAGTAAAATGCATGAGGTCCATATCCTGAGATTGACCTCTTTATCTTTTCTCTGTTGATATGTCCTTCTAGGTCAAACTTTCTAGTAGAGTCTACTTTCATTCTCAGGTTACTAACAATTATACCAAATACCTCATATGCTTCCTTTGATGATACAACAAAATGATGGAAGCCTTTTGGAATAACCCAAAGTTTTTGGCGTCAAAGTGGTCCATCTACCACATTATCTCAATGAAGTCCAACCTATTAGAGACAAAATTCGGTAGCAAATGTGATGCAATAGGAGTCCCATAACATTTGATGACTATGCAATCATTATATAAATACCAGTCTCCCCAATTGCATTCATAATCTAGGTCATCACCAAATTCCTTTAGCTTCAACAATGCTTGAATTTTCTTGGAAATCCTTTCAGTGGGTGCAACACCCATATGTTCCAAAGTAGTGTGTTTTATGATGTTACAAAATGTTGCATAGTTTGAGTTTGAGCAATGTAAATCCCAAATGTGTGTCCATATTTGAATAGGCAACTTATTATTCCTTTCATCCACTTGCCTTAGTTTTATGGCCTTGCCAAAGACTTCCTGTCCCTGATATAATATCATATGCATTAATAATGAATAATGCCTGAATGTCAATGGCTTTCTCCTTTCCTTTAATTTTACCAGATCATAGTGTAATTGCTCTGCAACTCTGTGGGCATAATCAAACCATGTGTGCTTGTTTCTATGTTGAATATCCAGAATTATGAATAGTAGGGGTGAGGTTATCCTTCCATCACACCTTACTCCAAGCACCTAACACAACATATAATATGTATATTTGAAGTAGTATGCAAATCATTCACAGTCTAGTGGTTCAACCTCTTTAAGTGCAAACACAGTTCCCTTTTCATGTCTATGTCTTGGTATTTTACCTTTCTGAAGTGCTACCTTATGTTTAACATATTCCTGCTGCAATTTCTCAAAATTAATCTTTTTTGCTAGCATCAGGTCTCATTCCGGAAACCTCTACAACTTTACTTTCCTTTATTTTCAGAATGCTCCTATTCTCAGTGTCTGTAATTACCCTATTTATATCATCATATCTGTCTAAAAAATGTAGCATCAATTTCACCTCAACAAAAACATTGGGGACAACTAGTTTTCCCAAATCATAACACTAGACATTTTTACCAGGATGTCGAGCATCTCTTCTCATAAATGCATACATGAACAATTCCTATCCAGTCTCTGGCACAACAATATCACCAATTCCCTCTGCAAGGTCCTTGAAATTAGTGGTTAGAATCCCTTCCCCTATAGCATTCCTACCACTTTCCTTGACGTTCGGTAGTTGGAATTTATCCATAAAGCATGTATAATCCTTAGGCTGGCTTCTTTTCTTCTCAATGACTTCAGATGTTTGAGGGGAGCCATGGGAGACCTTCTGCTTTTTCTTCTTGGGCACAAGTTTCGACAAGAACGAATCACCAGGTTGGCTCATTGTAGCTTCTTCATGGTTTTACTTAGTTCAAAAGTAAACTAGATTTAGGATTATTACCCTATTCTTAACAGCTCAAACTCGGACTCAAACTTGATTCTACCCAATTAAGAAACTGTACTAACTCAAGAAAAACCAAAAACCCTAAATAATCCCTGGAATTAACTCAGACCTCCTTTGGTTTGGTGCACAAATTCTTACAGAGTAGTAAAGGAAATCAGTGGAGGATTGATGGCAACTTACCTAGGAGAAAAATCTCCACAACTCTTTTAACTTCAGCTCTGGTTACTTCGAATTCTCCTTCAGCTCCTCGAATGTTCAACTAAGATGAAAATATAAACTGTAAACCTCCTTCAATGAATTTAGCTAAGTACATATACCATTAATGGCACACAAATGCTTGTGTGAGTGAACAATTATGCCTCAAGTTGGTCGTTCCTATTTGAATTCAAACCATCGATGAATTCATATGAAAGAATCATCTAATGGATCACATTGTTTCTTACCCTCCATGGGCCCTACCGGTGATTTGATGTGTACTTGATGAACCAAGAAATTGCCACACATATTTCCCCAAATTTCATGAGTATCACTCATTGCGTGTCTCTTTTCCAAACTGGGATCTCATCAAGCAATGGCTAGAAGGCCAGTGATGAGATGCCAACCCTTGATCATAAGTGTAAAGAGGATCTCGACCGAAAACTCAAGTTTCATTACTCATCGCGGGTCTAAGGTCCATTAATCAATCCCAACTCACAATAGACCAAAGCTGCATGATGGGAAGATACTCCACCCATCCGCGGTCACGAGTTCTCTTTAGAAAAGTAGATTGTAACCAACGATAGTAAACGGGCTAGCGATGGGTGAAGATCTTAACCGCATCGCTCATCGCACATTACCCTATCAAAATAACAACAAAACACGCGACAAGCAATGAACCAAAGCCAAAGGATAGACCTAACATCGCTCATCGCAGGTTATAAGAAATATTTCATGCAACAACGTGTGATGGGAAGATAGTCGGTGAGTGACAAGCTTAGACAATACCAAGCCTGACGGTAACCAAGGCATTGGGGCCGGTTGAACAACGATAATAAAGACCATGGGAAAAATATTAAGTAACAAGTGAACTAGTTCAGCCGGTTTTACGCGAAAACATAAAATGGATGATAATCGAGGGTAACAAGGTACATAGAACTCTTAAACCCAAAATCCTAATGCCAGAAAACACAAGCGACCAGTGCCACAACCATGAAGTCAATGGAACTAAGAAAATTTTATGGGTTCCACCATACCCTAAACCCTAAACTGTACTTAAACCCTCTACCCTCTACCCTTAACCCAATACCCTCTACCCTCAACCCCTATACCCTCTACCCTATACATTGGACCCTCAACCCTCAACCCTCAACCCTTAACCCTCAACCTTCAACCCAATACCCTAAACCCTAAACTGTACTTAAACCCTCCACCCTCTACCCTCAACCCAATACCCTCTACCCTCTACCCTCAACACCTATGCCCTCTACCCTATACATTGGAACCTCAAACCTAATCCTTGAACCATATAACCTCAACCCTCTACCATCAACCTTAAACCCTCTACCCTCTACCCTCTACCCTCTACCCTATACATGATTAAACCCTCAACCCTTAATTCTCAACCCTCAACCCTTAATCCGGCCTCAACCCTCAACCCTTAAACCCTAAACCCTCAACCCCTATACCCTCTACCCTCTACATTAATGGAACCTCAACCCTAATCCTTCAACCATATATCCGCAAACCCAACTATATATACCCTAAACCCTTGACCCTATACCCTCAACCCAATACCCTAAACCCTATATTGTACTTAAACCCTCTACCCTCTACCCTCTACCCTCTACCCTCTACCCAATACCCTCTTCCCTTGACCCTAATCTCTTAACCTTAATCCATCAAACCTTAAACCCTTAAACCCAAGTAAAATCTCTACCTTAATCCTTCAACCCTCAACCCTTAATCCCTCAACTCTTAAACCTTCAACCCTCAACCCTCTACCCTCAACCCTCAACCCTTAAACCCTAATCCCTCAACCCCTATACCCTCTACCCTATACATTGGACCCTCAACTGTAATCCTTGAATCATATACCATCAACCCTCAACCCTCAACCCTCAACCCTCAACCCTAACCCTAAACCATACTTAAACCCTCTACCCTCTACCCTCAACCCAATACAATGAAAAATCAAAGGAAGTAAATATTTTGATGCAAATTAAATGTAGGAAAGCAATTGAAGGTCGGTGAATATTGGGGAAGGATTTTTTGTTCTAACACCCTTAATCCCTGTTAGATTAGAACAATTAGGTGCTAAAATAGGTTCTAAAGTAGGCACTAAATTGGGTGTTACATCGGGCGCTAATGTAGGCGCTAACCTGGGTGTTAATATAGGCGTTAATTTGGGTGCTACTCTAGGCGTTAATCTTAGTGCTAATTTTGACATTAATGCAGGTGCTAATTTGGGCCTAATTTAGCGCCTACTTGTTCTAGTTGGTGCAAAAAATGCCAAAAATAGTGCCATCTCGATAAATAGCGCCAAATTTTTCAAAAAATTGGAGAAAAATACATTAAAACAGTGGGTGGAAGCAAAAAATAGAGCAAAAAAGGGAGCTAATCACATTGATTTGTTGTAGTGAACAAACTGATTAACTGCGCATCAACACTTGGAGGAATGAAAAGATACCTAAACCCTGTGTGCAACATCACTTACCGACTCAAAAGAAAACTAGACTAATATGTACAAAAGACTTATCATACGTCAAAAAAAATTCTTTGAGGTGAATCCCATTGACTGGGATTGGTATTTCTTCTCCATCCATCTTGGATAGCTAAAAGGAATTATGCTGTTTGCACCCAAAAATGATGTAAGGTCCACTCCACATTACATTAAATTTTGTGTGTTTTTCGGGTCTTCTCTTAAGTTCATCCCATTTGAGGACTAGCATGTATTAAGAGTTTCTAATGGATATTTTGGGGGTGATTCTATCCACCCATAGGGCATATTTTAACTTGGTATACCAAGTCCTTTGATTATCTTCCATGGTCCTTCTGATGATCCTTATTAAGTTCTTGTTAGTTGAATCAACCAAGCCATTACCTTGAGGGTAATAGTTTGATGAAGTACTCAAATAGATACCATTATTTATAGCCCATTCACTTAATTTTATACCCACAAAAGTGAATGCATTATCAGGAAATAATAGAATTAGGAATACCAAAACTTGTCACCAAATCCTCATAAAAGTTTAGGACATCACTCTCATTAGCTTCTTTCAATGCCACAACTTCGATCCACCTAGTGAAATAATCAGTGGTAGTGAGAACCCACTTATGAACTACACTAGAAGGTAGATTAATGGCTCCAATAACGTCAATACCCCACTTCATGAAGGGTTTTTCAACTTAAATAGGTTGCAAAGGAAGAGCTGCTAGCTTTTCCTTACCAAGAAAAAGGCACATTTATTAAACTTCTTTACCCATTCATGTGTATCCTCAAAAAAACTAGGCCAATAATAGCCTACTCTCATTATCTTTAGTGTTGTTGTTCTAGGTGCAAAGTTTCCACCAACTGCTCCATCATGAAATTATTCAATCACTTTTTCAACTTGATCAATATCATGCATCTAAGAAACACACCATTGAAATCCTTCTTGAAAATTATGCCATTTGAGAGTACATGTGGAATATTTTGCAGCCTAAAATACCTTCTCTTAGCCCTATCCATTCCCTATGGACACTCACTTGTTTGGAGAAAATGAATAACACCTTGTACCCAACTTAGAGAATAAGTATGTGCAACTATTTGGGGTTGTTCTAGGATGGCTAGGACAACCTCCATATCCTCTTCCTTGCTATTTTCTAGATCACCAACTAAATATTCACACAAACCTTTTCCTCTTACCAACTTGGTTACCTTAATTTCTACATCATATTCCATAACCTTGGTAATCCAACCTGCTATTTTCTCATTCAAATCCTTGTTCAAGTGAAATTCTTTGACACTAGGATGGACAACCATTAAGTAAAATTTGTTGTTCAAAATCAAATGCCTAAATTTCTTTAGACTTCTATTAAAAAAAAGAATATCTTTTTCAACAAAAGTATACGGCCTTTTCTCATACTCTTCCAAGCCTTTGCTAAAGAAATCTATTGGCTGCTCTAAAACTTCATCATTTTTTTGCCCTAATATAGCCGAAATAGTGTCAAGATTCCCATAAGAATACAAGGTAAAATCCTTGGAAAATTTAAGATTCAAGAGAGTAGGTGTTGTTGTTAATGTTTCTTTTATGCTCTCAAAACTTATCTTTCCTTAGTCCATTTGAAAGCTATATTTTTCTTCAATATAGCTATTAGTGGCTTCAAAAAATTAGCAATATCTGGTATGAACCTTCTAACAAAATTGATCATTCCTATAAAACTTTGCAAAACCTTTTTTATGAGTTGGTAAAGGTAAAGCTAAGATAGCACTCACCCTTTCAGGATTAATCGTAACACCATATTTGGACACCACATAACCAAGTAAATTACCTTGATGGATAACAAAGATGCATTTCTTTGGATTGAGGGATACACCATACTCCATACACCTTTCAAAAATCTGCCTTAGATGAGTAAGTTGTTTCTTAGCATCCTTTGAGAAAACTGTTGGAAAATATGCCTCAACTTGCTGGCTTGAACCTCTCTTAAAGACTTGGCATTTTTCCCTTTGTTGGCCTTCTTTGTCGGACTATCGCTGAAATCTAGAACCTTGGAACCTATGTTGTGCGGTTCGTGAGTTTCATAACCTCCTGACATGGTGATCTACTTGTTGTCGCGAGTTTGAGGAATTTCCTAACCTCCGATGGAGGTTGTGAAGTTCAGGTTTCTCTCAACTTGGTGACATGACCAGTGGATGGTGGGACCGGTCTGTGTGGATGGTGACGTCAGCTGTACGGAAATGACATGGATGTTGCGTGGATAGTGGGGACCACATGGGATGAGTTGATGAGTTGTAAAGGGTTATCGCTAGGTTTTCCTTGCATCGATGGGACTCATGGGCTTTGGCAAGACCCTCAACCTTGTCTCATCGATTAGCTGATAGACATGTAGCTGCGAAGTATACTTTGGTGGGAGACAAATTGGTGTCCCTTCAATATAACGATGGTTGAATTGGTGAACCCAAATGGTACGATAGTCAAAAGCGGTGGAGGAGTGATGTGTCGACACATGGCATGATTTCATTCGTTGATTCTACATCACTGTTGTGAATCAACAATCATTGGACCGAAAGTTGTATTTTGTGATAGCGATATAGTTGCATTAAATGCATGATTTGACTTGGGGGTTGATAGAGAGAAAATATGGTAACATTCTCTGTAACCGAATTAATTGTTGAGCGACTTTATGTGTGTTGGATGGTGGTGTGTGTGGCTCGAGATGAAGGAAGCTTGTCGATGAAGATAGTGAAATTAATGAAAACCTAATGGTAGTTGGGTGGTCCTACATTGTATGCTTTTATGAGCATTGTAATAGTGTGAGGTGAACTATAATCTATGTGTGAGGTTTACCAAAGGGATTGTATTATTGCTGTGAGTTAACATTTGAGAGTGAAGTTTGTAACTCTGTATGTAATTTATTTACTATAATACAACATGACTTTACTTGGTGTGTGGGTTTTTCTCTTGTAAGGGTTTTCCCACATAAATTTGGTGTTATCTCTTTGTGTGATGAATTTGTCTATTCTTTTGTTCTCTGAATGTGCATCTCAAATGAATGTAATTTGTTAAATGAAAGTTTTTTCTACACTTCTCTCCTGACGATTTGGCACTGTGTGTGAGAAAATTGAATCAAATCGTAATTAAAATCAACACATGTTAATAAAACATTAAATCGAAAAGCTGAAAGAAAGAAAACAAAATGTGCAAACCGTAACAACAGCCTTTCGAAATTGTTTTATCCTCCTCTATCTTCACCGTTTTGTTGCTTTGAAATGGCTCTTAGATCAACAGATAGAGCTCAACAAAATGACAGCATGAAGAACGAGATTTAGAATGCATAATATGCAACATCTATGCTAACATGAAAATGGGAATGTGATGCTGAAAATGATATGAGTGCATAAAGCTGATTGCATGAATGTGAGTATGCATATGTAAGTGTAGGCATATGAACGTGGGTGATTATGCAGAATATAGGTGGATGATTAACCAAGGCTTGGATTTTCACGTGCTTTTATAGAGTTTTCGAACGAGTTTGATTGGCTGAATCGATCGACGGTCCAGATTAAGCTTGTTTCGAATGGACGGCGAGAGATTTTTGAAAGTGGACAGAAGAATGGAAGGTTTCATTTCTCTTTATTGAGTTCGAAGGGAAAATTCCATTTTGAAGGATAAGATACGAATTTAGAAGGGCGAGTTAGCATGAGTTAGAATTTTGGGAAGGTGAGTTAATAATGAATTAAATAAATTAAATTTATTTAATTAGGAGTGAAGATGGAAATGGAAACCCACATAATTAAATAATTCATATTTAATTATGTTTAAAATGAAATTAGAGTGAGGTGGAAAATATTAAATAACATATTTAATATTTTGAAATTCGAAAATGGGATGGAGAATATTCCATTATTTAAATATTCAAAATATTTAAACTTTAGAATAAAATGATAATTAAATATAAATAAATTATACAAATTTATTTAATTTAATTAAGCGGAGGGTAGAAATGTTAGTAATTAAATAAAATTATTTATTTAATTTAAGGTAGAAGAAATAGAAAAATGAACGATATAAATAAATAATTAAATTTATTTATATGTAGATGACATTAGAGGAATTAATTAAATAAATCATATTTAATTAATTAACAAGCTTAATCATGACCATTTTTAGACATATACATTTTGCCCCTCTTTGAAGTGATGTGTAAAACACATTGCTTCAAAGAAAATAAGATTTTTGCCCCTGATATGCTTTCGATGTTGCTGCTGATGATGCCCCCTCGGGAGGTAAATCACGGATGATATGAAGTCTGAAAATGTGATAAAGAAGATTGGATAATGATATTCTGCAGAAGAGACAGTGATTTAGCTCCCGATAAATGATGAAAAAGATGCCCCTGTTGATATGATGCCCCTTTTGATGGAAATGGTAAAATGATGATGATGAACTGATAACTTTGCTTCCCGAAAAGAGAAAAACAAAGAGTAAATGACTGATAAAGTGTTTGATAGATTTGCTTTCTGCGATAGAAAACAAATAGTAGATGAATGATTTCCTTTTTGATAAATTTGCTTTCTGCGATAGAAAACAAATAGTGATTGATGGTAGATCAGATTGATATGGTATCAAGCTAGATAAATTTGTGTATTGGTTTGCCTGGTAGAATTGATTGGGTGATATGGGTCTGTGATATGATGCACTGGTATGAGTCACTGATATCGGTCACTAATATAGTTCACTTGATATGGGTTACTGATATGGGCCATTGATATGGATCACTTGAAATGAGTCACTGATATTGGTCACTTTGATATGGGTTGCGATTGCATGCTGTGAGGCATTGATAGATAGAGAGATTTTGATTGAGTTTTTCAAAATCGAGGTGTGTCAGGACCACACAGAGATCTTGGGGCAGGAGATAAGACTTCCATCACAGAGGCCAACCCTATCAGGGGGCTCTGATATTTTTGATGTATCATTATTGATTCATTCACACATCTCGATGTCTATTATGTTTGGAGCATGTACGTTATTTTGGTCATATCTCATGTATCTCTTTGGAATTTTTAGCTTCATTGGACATTGGACATTTGTATTATTTTTGATGAGTAATGATATGCAGCGGCGATGATTTGTGATGATGTGATGTGCATTTATGATGTGATATGCATTTTTTTTCTATGTGTTATGGATTTTGATATGAATTTTAATGATTTGATGACTACCATGATTTGCAGGATGATTCGATATGATGTTTTTATGATGATGATGATGACTGATGATGTAGACTAATGATGTCATGCAGGTGGATGACTTATGAAAATGATATGAGAATGTATATATGGAGTATTTGTTTTTTGAATGTTCAAATGTAAGATGATAAATGATGACAAATGAATTTGCAAAATGAAAAGATATGGAAAATGATAGGTTGATTAATTATACGATATGAATGTAAATGTTTTGTAATGATGATTAAGTGAAATGATAAAATGAAATGCAATGATAATGACATGTATGAAAATGATAAGTGATATGAAATGAACTGCATGGTAAGATATGATAACGAAAAATGATAATGAATGAAATAATAGTGAATGTATAAAAGGAACATGAAATGAATATGAAAATGATAAAGTGTTAATGAGATGAAGATGATAGAGAAACTAAATGATATGCAAATGAATGATAAATGATAAATGATAATGCAGGTGAAAGGTGATGATGAAACAAATGTTCAAATGTCCTCCACAAGCAGTCCAAAGAGACATGACATCCATTGATGTGATTATTATCCTTTCAAAACTCGGGTGCAAATCCACTATGCAGGTATGTATAAATGATCTAAAATGAAATGCAACTAAATGAAACTGACCATTTTGTTGAGCTTGTTGGTATATTTTCTGGAATCATCATAGAGCGCTTTTAAAATGTTGGAAGTATGTACAAGCATCAGAGGGGAAATTAGCACCAATGATGACCTGAGTACAACTTTCATGATTTTTGATATAGCAAGTGAACACAAGCATCTAGGTATAATTGAACCAAGATGACCTGAGCATTTCTTGTGTAAACAGACAAAGACTAACCACTATCTGATGCAAATTTGGAACTGTCATCAATGATAAATCATCACGTCTCGTGACATATTTGCAACCGATAAATGAATAACCTCCAGACAACAGACAAAGAAAAAATCATCCTCTTTCCTCGCCACTCTAGTTCAGTACATCATCGAGTGTGCTCCAGAGAAATGATATCAAAAATTAAACAACCATTATTCAAAAATGGACTACTGTGATTCCAAACATTAATTCAGATTTAGAGATCATCCAGATATGAGTCATGATAAGGTACGCAACTGAAAGCTACTGTGATATGGATCAATGGTTGGTTGTTTTGGTTTGAGTTGGTTGTTTTGTTTTGCGTGATTGGCTTCGATGTCATTGTCTTACCGCTTGAAAGTTGATTGCCCCCAATATGCCCCACGTTTGCCCCAGGTATCGACACAACTTGTTGAAGTCAATAATAATCAAGCCATGATAAGACATTATCACTCGAGGCAAATGATGATAGCATGGTGCTGGTGTGACCCTAAGATGATGGAAAAGATGCATGAAAAAGAAGGATGAAAATTTAAATGCAGAACATGAACTAATAGATGGAGAGCTTCCAAATAGCGTATGTTTGCCAGATTTTCACTATTTGTTTTTATTGCATTTTTCTTGTCAATAGACTGCCTGTTTGCCAGGTTTTCCTATGACATTTTCTGATCTTTGATATTTCTTGACTTTTTTTTGATATTTTTCAGACTTTTGACTTTTTTGATTTATTTTTCTTTTCGATTTTCGATTTTTTGACTTTTTTTATTTTTTTTTTTGATATTTTTTTTGATTTTTTTGATTTTTGATGTTTTTATTTTTTTTTGGATTTTGATGTTTTCTATTTTTTTTTTGATTTTTTTGATGTTTTAAGGTGTCAAAATTTGAGTAGCCTTTGTGCTAGATACCAAATGACAAGGGGAAAACCAAGTCTAGGTGCAAGGGTGGGTGATGGGATAAGGGATAAAATGCTCATGATAAATGGATGGATGGAATGGATAGGTCATAGTGAATGGAATGGATGTATGCATCATAAGAGAGCAAGGATGTGATTTCCAAAGACTATGTCACATAGGAATAATATGCCCCATTCTAGGTACAATACTTAGGATATTTCATGACAATAGGATAATGATAGGCTTGTTTGGAAGGATGAGGTATATCAAGAGATACCCAGGACATGTTTCAACATTTTTCCCCATATCTTCATCAAGATCAAAAGAAGAAGGGTGGATGAATGGACTCGATATGATAGGTATGTATGATGGCTAAAGATGGTAGGTAGGATGGAAATGATATGATATAAAAAGGATAGGTTGGATAGATAAGACATTATGCCCCCAAGTGTAAGCGACATAGAAGATCAACCTACACATGATGCCTATTTGCTAGGTTTTCACCATGGTACTTATCCAAGGCGCCTGTTTACCAGGTTTTCACCATTGGACGAAGGGATTTCTCTTTACTTTTTTTTTCTTCTTTTTTATTTTTATTTTTTTGACTTTTTGACTTTTTGAATTTTTTGGATAGGAGAAGTGGAATATGGATAGGAGGGACTCAAGTGTCTCATTGCATGAAAGTTGATAGTCCTGCTAGGGATGGATGTCATTGCATGGACCATGTCAAGTGTCATTATGCTCATAGATGTTGGTAAGAGATGACATGAAAGGGATGGATTAGGTAGATGATGGATTATGATGTGGATGATGGAGGACAATAATGGATTATGATGCAGATTATGTAGGGAAGATGATAGGTATTATATGGGACTTATGAAAAAGATGAATGGGGAGGCTTAGCCAAAAGCATGGACCATAGGAAGATGATGGGGGAGATATGTAGGATAATGAGTTAAGGGTAGGGAGATGGAGGTATGTGGGATTGTTGTGAAATGGAAGGGAACCATGACCAATGGTTGCACACATTGTGATAAACTTTGAATCTTTTGATGTGGATGGGGTGTAGGAAGCAATGAAGATGTTTTCTTAGGAGGTGGAGGGTGAAGTGCTTTTGGTACCCACATAGACTTAGTATTTTTATGATTTTTAGTTTGCTTGTGGGTTTTAGGAATTTGAGACTTTTGAATGGAATGAGAATGTATGATGGAAGTGGATGGTTGGGATTTTTGTGATGTAGATGCCTCGTTTGACTTGCTTTCATTTTTCTTAGGTACCCAAACCAATTTAGTTTTGGCCTTTACTTTTGGAGGTATGGGCTTATATAGCTTTTTAGATGTATTTTGCTTTGAATTTTTGTATTGATGTCCTAAGGCATGAAAACCCTTAGAATTTTTTATTTTATGGGTAGAGGCATTGAAATTATTGCTTTTGAATCCCATGGGTTTGGTGGAATGGGTGGAAGCTTCATGTTTATACAATGTGTGCATTTGTTGGTCATGATTAGGAATGTTAGGGTATTTATGGATGGAGGGATAAAAGGATTGGATGGTAGGGATATTAGGTGTTGGGAGAAGTGGAGGTAAAGTTGATGGAGGGATATTAGGAGTTGGAAGTAATGGTGGTAGATTTGATGGTGGAAGGTGTATGGTCGCATGCTTTTGACATTTGTAGGATGATGGAGGTGGAATGGCAACATATGTTTTAGGGATATGATAGGCTTTATGATGAAAGGAGGACTTAGAATGCATGGAGGAAATACCAACATATGTAGGTTGTTGTCCTTGGGGTGTAGGTCCAAGGTCATAAGAGTGTGGAGGGACTTTGACATGTATAGGCTCCAAAATATCTTGTTCATGAAGGTCTAGACCTTTACCTTGGTGGTTCATGTTTTGGAGTGTGCAATGGACAATGGGACTAGGTGTAGGTGGAACACTAGACACGAGTTCCTTATTGGATGGAGAAAATGAAGCAAGGGAAGATAATGGTTGTTGTTGTTCTAAGGAGGAACATTCATGAATGATGGTGGAAAGACCAATAGGATATGATGGATGACTTGCAATGGGGTCGATAGTGGGTGATGAAGGATCATTAGGATCTTGATTAGAATTGTGTTCACTTAGATCCACGGTGTTTGTTTGATCTTCTATGTTGGCTTGGGAGGCATGTGTCTCATCAAGGGAAGTGGATGTTGATAGATCATGGATAGGACTAGGTGGAGGTGAATTTGGAATATCTTTCTCGTGGATGGGTATAGGATCAAGTTGCTCATGGATAGGCTCTTCATCATTATAGATATCATCTTGATCATAAAAACAATATAGATTATGGATAGGTTGGATGAAAATGATTTGATCTTGATTAGGGCTAGGGCTTGATGTTTCCACATGCTTGGGAGTAGCTCTTGACATACCTCTTGGGTTTCTTGCATGGAAGTGGAAGGGGATGAATCTTGAAGAGACTTGACATGTTCTTGATGGTCAACAACATAGGAGCATGAAAGAGGGTGAGTTGGACTTATGAAGGGAGACTCTTGAATTGGCTCAAGGGGTTGTGGATGACTCGGTTGACTTGAAGGACTTGGCATGGCGTTTGAGGACTCTTTTGTATGTTCAAGTATATGTGTTGAATGACATGGAGACAATTGATTCCTTGCTTGTAGTCCTTGGGTCACATCCTTTGGAGGTGTAGGGGTGGATTTAGGCAATTCCATGGGTTTACTTTTGAAAAATTTGTACCATGGAGTTGATGTATTGGCAAGTGGATTAGAGGATGGTAAGGGTAATGAAGGGGTTAATGGGTTGGAAAGTGTAGGGACCATTGGATTAGGACTAGGACATGGTGGCTTTAGGATAGGCTTTTGATTGGATAGTGGTATGATATACTCAGAGGGTGCATGAACTAGATTAGTGTTCCCCTTGTCAAATGGAACATGAGAATTGAAAGGCTCTTGATTTTGCTGCCAAGGTGGACTTGGGCTCCTATGTTCTTGCAGAGGTGTGGATGTGTTGGATGTGGCATTGACATGCAAATAAGTGCAAAGAAGTGGATGAATTAGATTGGTATGAGGTGGAAGGGGATGACACATTAGGTTGAGGTGGAATTGGTTGATAATGAATGGATAGGGGATGATGTTGTGGTTGTTGAATTTGACAAGTATCAATGAAATGATTGGCTTGAGCTAGGAGGTGTTGGAGGTGAGGTGATTGGTTTGTTTGAAGTTGAAATTGTTGGATGACACCTTGGAGCCCATGTATATCTTGTTCATCTAAGGGTTGTGGTGCTTGATAAAGTGATTGGAGGAGGTCTTGGAATTTAGATACTAGGTCTTCTAATGTTGGCATGGTGTAAAATGATGTTGATTGGATTAAAGAGATGATGATGATTAGGATATGATGTGGAATGAAAAGATTGGATGATTTGGATTGATTAGTATGAAATGGATAGGATGTGGCTAAAAAGAATGATTAGGATGAAAGTGATTGGATATGGATGTGTTGGAAGAAGGTGTAGAGTGACTTGTCTTTATGTGTTTGATGTTCAGATTGATTTGGCAATATTTAAATGTTGGGAGTGTTTTTGAATCAATGATATGAAAAATGCTTAAGTGGCTTTCAGTTGTTGTTCTTCATGTTCCTTTTGGATGATCTCTTTATCTGAATTAATGTAATGGAAGACACAACAAACATTTTTGAAAACAATTGTTCTTAAAGCCCTATGCTAACATGAAGTGTTTGATCAAGAAATGTTTTTCATCAAATGTTTTCACAAGTTTTTCACATGAAAGACAGTTCAGACAGACTCACTCTTAAGTGCTCAAGTAGGTCATTCTAGTAATCAACAGCCCACATCTTAGAACTGCGTCGACTCACATAGCCGTGTCACCCCCCAAGGGGCGCCCGTGTTTTTGTCTTTTTCAGGCGCGTACTCAAAGTTACGGAAGTGGATACCGGGTCCCCTGAGCAAACGGTCCTTGGCAGTTATATGGTGAGTATCTTGGGGGTAGATTCTTCCCTCCCCTTGCACTGTGATTATCAGAATGTTTGGCAACTAACTCGGCTAGCCACTACACTAGGTTCGTAGTAAGGATTTCCGTTCGGTGCGGCAATAATAAACTCCCTCAGGAGACCTCCCAACCTTTAGAACAAAGGCTTTGGGGATGGTTATCTTGCACACTACCGACAAAAGAGGGTTTCCCCAAATTCGCTTTAAATTTTATAGTGGGGTGGAATACCCTGGCTTTGGCTTGAACCCACTTGAGTCGTTCCTCTTGGGTGATTACTTTTTCCCACAAGAGTAGGCTCTCTAAAAGGTTTTATCAAAGCTTAAAAATGCATAAAATAGAATAGATGAGTTTGACATTTTGATCACCCAGTTAAGGGGAGAGCATAGGCCTATCACCGTTTAAATCAAAGCAAGCAAGAGTTCATTTTTAAGCCCAAATAAATAGTTTTCTATGCTAGGTGAAGATATTGCTTCACAAAAACATGGAGTTCTTTTTAGTCCCAAAATAAAAGTGAAGTGACTATCCTAGGATTGGTTGATTTTGAATTATATGACTACCCTAGGATTGCTTCATTATTTTAAAGTTATTACTATCCGCGGTTGTGTCGGATTCAGTCAAATTAAATTACAAATTACAATTTGCAGCCTTTTTCAAAAGTGCGCTATAACAGACATCAGAGGCGTTGTAGGAATCTTCAAAGGTGCTGATTGATCCCAATGCTTTTCCAGTTCCGTATGATTCACCTACAAGATAAAAAAAATGATATTGTAATGCAGCCAAAAAAAACTAAATAAACTCATAATTTTTTTTTGCAATTTTAGAGACATGTTTTTGGCATAGCCGAATTAGGTTTCAGTATTTGATGATTTTATTGATCTTAAAAATGAAAACTCAAAGAAGAGATCCATGTTAATTTTCTAAGAGCTTTCTAGAAATGTAAAGAAGTTAGACAAATTCTCTGTTTTGCTCTCAGAAACACGGATTTATGGAAACCATACAAAAAATGAAGATCAGATTTTTTTGCATTGTATTTGACCTCTAAATTAAATCTGTAAAACATAGACCCCCATTAAAATTTAAAGAGCTTTCTGAAAATGTAAATTTTTTTGAAAAATTCATTGATTTGCATCCAAAAGATCAATTTTGTGAAAAAACATAAAATTATGATAACTTCTACAAAAACGATGATACTCCCTCGATTTTTTTACTGTAGCCTCTTGAGATGATGCAAAAGATGTAAAAATATTGTAGAAAAATTCGTAGCTGTGTAGAAGATATGAAGAAATTGGTAAAACTTGCAGTTTTTTTCCAAAAATTGTCAGATCTACATCAAAAAAATCAATAAAACCTGCAAGTAGATATTAAAAACGGGGCAAGGAGCCCCACGGTGGGCGCCATTTTAATGTGTGTGAGAAAATTGAATCAAATTGTAATTAAAATCAACACATGTTAATAAAACATTAAATCGAAAAGCTGAAAGAAAGAAAACAAAATGTGCAAACCGTAACAACAGCCTTTCGAAATCGTTTTATCCTCCTCTATCTTCACCATTTTGTTGCTTTGAAATGGCTCTCAGATCAACAGATAGAGCTCAACAAAATGACAGCATGAAGAACGAGATTTAGAATGCATAATATGCAACATCTATGCTAACATGAAAATGGGAATGTGATGCTGAAAATGATATGAGTGCATAAAGCTGATTGCATGAATGTGAGTATGCATATGTAAGTGTAGGCATATGAACGTGGGTGATTATGCAGAATATAGGTGGATGATTAACCAAGGCTTGGATTTTCACGTGCTTTTATAGAGTTTTCGAACGAGTTTGATTGGCTGAATCGATCGACGGTCCAGATTAAGCTTGTTTCGAATGGACGGCGAGAGATTTTTGAAAGTGGACAGAAGAATGGAAGGTTTCATTTCTCTTTATTGAGTTCGAAGGGAAAATTCCATTTTGAAGGATAAGATACGAATTTAGAAGGGCGAGTTAGCATGAGTTAGAATTTTGGGAAGGTGAGTTAATAATGAATTAAATAAATTAAATTTATTTAATTAGGAGTGAAGATGGAAATGGAAACCCACATAATTAAATAATTCATATTTAATTATGTTTAAAAATGAAATTAGAGTGAGGTGGAAAATATTAAATAACATATTTAATATTTTGAAATTCGAAAATGGGATGGAGAATACTCCATTATTTAAATATTCAAAATATTTAAACTTTAGAATAAAATGATAATTAAATATAAATAAATTATACAAATTTATTTAATTTAATTAAGCGGAGGGTAGAAATGTTAGTAATTAAATAAAATTATTTATTTAATTTAAGGTAGAAGAAATAGAAAAATGAACGATATAAATAAATAATTAAATTTATTTATATGTAGATGACATTAGAGGAATTAATTAAATAAATCATATTTAATTAATTAACAAACTTAATCATGACCATTTTTAGACATATACAGGCACTAGGAAGGTGTTTCCGCACCTCTACCTTCCCTTACAAGTGGTATCAGATGTTGGCCAATTGTGTTATCCTTGTGAGTAGGCCTAGTTTTTTGTGCTAATCCTGTTCAGTGGGAGTCTTGCAAAATAAGAACTGATTGTCTTATTTACAGTTTGAGATGACAAGCATATCAGGTAGAGTAGAAATTGAAAAGTTCAATGGAGGCAATTTTGAGTTGTGGAAACTCAAAATAGAAGACCTGTTGGTGGATAGAGACCTCTGGATTTTTGTGTATGGAATTATGCCACAAGGTATGAAGAAATAAGATTGGGACCTCGTAGATAGAAAAGCTAGAGGGTTGATAAGACTTTTTCTAGCTGATTCTGTACTCTTGAACGTCCATGAGGAGAAGACTGCATCTTCGTTATGGAAGAAACTTGGTGACATTTATTAGGGGAAGTCTGGTGAATAAGTTATTCCTGAGGAAGAAGTTTTACTCCTTGAAGATGGAAGAAGGTGCATTTGTAGCAGACCATCTGAATTCATTTAATATGATTGTTGCTTAGTTGGCATCTGTGGGTGTGAAGATAGAGGGGGACGATTGTTGTATGCTTCTGTTATGTTCCTTGATTGACACTTGGGATCATTTGGTAATGGCTATTGGAAGTAAAATAACTACTTTCAAGATAGAAGACGTGGTTTCTTTGTTATTGTCAGAGGAAATGCGAAGGAAGTCTGTTGAAATGGAAAAGGATGCTCTTGTTGTTCAGGGCAGATCAAAGGAGAGAGGCAAGAAGAAAGACAAGAAGTATAAATCCAAATCAGAAGGGAGATCAAAGTCTCCTAGAAATAATTCTAAGGTGAAATGATGGAATTGTGGGAAAATTGGTCATATTTGAAAGGATTTTAAGGAGGAGAAAAAGAAGAAGAACAACAACTCTTCAGACAATGACTCTTCTCAAAGTGATGTAGATGCCTTCATTGCTGCCTTGGTGACTCATGCATAAAATGATGTCTGTCTAATTGAATCAGGTGCATCTTTTCACATTAAATCTCACAGAGATTGGTTCACTAAGTATGAAAAGTATGCTGGTGGAAAGGTGTGCCTAGAAAGTGATTCAACTCTGGAAATTGTTGGCTATGGAAGAGTCAAAATCCAATTCCTTGATGGAAGAATCAAAGAGATTGATGGTGTGCTGCACATACCAGGTTTGGCTCGTAACCCGCTTTTTGTTAGTAATCTAAATGATGTTTGCGTGCAAGTTTCTTTCTCGAGTGGAGGTTGGAAGAATACTAGAGGCTCAATGGTGTTGGCTAAGGGTGCACGCATATGCACTATGTACAAGTTAGATGCATGTCTTGTTCAATGTAACGTCTCTATAAAGTCAAGCAAAGTTGCTCATGTAGAGAAGAAGAATGAAGCTCCTCTAGGTGAAAATTCCTTGGAGGTGAAACTCCCAATAGAGAAAACCATGTTGTGGCATCATAGACTTGGTCACATAGGAGAGAAAGGCTTAAAAGATTTGAAAAATAAAACTATTGTTGAAGGGCTTGTTGATTGTAACCTTGAGTTCAATTTTTGTGAACATTGCATTTATGGAAAGCAACATCGTGTTTCATTTTATTTGAGTCCTCATAAATCTTCTGGCATACTGATTTAAGTTCATTATGATGTATTTGGTCCACTGAATGTTCCTTCCTTATCAAAGTCTAGATATTATGTTTCTTTTATTGATGACTATTTGAGAAGGGAATTTGCGTATTTTCTAAAGAGTAAATTAGAAGTGTTCAATCAGTTTAAAGAGTTTAAAAACTTGGTAGAAAATCAGACTGGAAGAAAAATTAAATGTTTGAGGACAGATAATGGCAGTGAGTTTTGTTCTGTAGATTTTGAAAGGTATTGCAAAGACCATGGGATTAAAAGGCATAAAACTATGCCTTATAATCCACAACAGAATTGAGTTGCTGAAAGGTTAAACAAGATGCTAATGGAAAGAGTGAGAAGTATGTTGAGTAGTGCTGGTCTGGAACAGAATTTCTGGGCTGAGGTTGTGGCTACATCATGTTACTTGATTAATTGTTCATCTAGTTCAAACCTTGTTTAAAAAATACCTTTGGAAGCGTGGTTTGGTAAGAAGCCCTCTCTAAGACATATTCATGTCTTTGGCTGTGATGCATATGTATATGTGCTGAATAAAAAAAGATCAAAGTTGGAAAACAAGGCTGTCAAATGTATCTTCATTGGATATGGTGTTCGTGTGAAAGGATACAAGCTTTGGAATCCTATTACTAATAATGTTTTGTATAGCAGAAGTGTAATCTTTCATGAGCTGATGCCCTTAGTAGTTGGTCTGCAGTTAGAGACAAATAAAAGGGAAAAGAAGAATGATGTAGTTGAAATTCCTTGAACTCCAGATAAAGAGGAACTACAAAGTGTACTTGAAACTAAGGAGATTTCTAGTAGCTCTGAGAGTTCTGAAGAAGAAGAACCGCAACCTTAGCCTCAGTTTGTGAGGAGGTCTACACATGAAAAGCGTCAACCTGATAGGTATGGATTTTCTATGTTGGATTCAAACTATGCCTATGATTTGAATACTAGCACCAATGAGCCTAGGACTGTGAAAGAGGAAATTAATATGTTTGATTCAAATTCCTGGTTGGAAGCCATGAATGAGGAAATGGTGGCATTGAAAAAGAATGAAACCTGAGATTTGGTACCCCTGCTTGAAGGGAGAAAGCCTGTTGGCTATAAATGGGTATTTAAGAAAAAGAGTGGTCTAGATGGAAATGTTGAGAAGTATAAATCTCGGTTGGTCGTGAAAGGTTATTCCCAGGTGGAGGGAATTGATTATGGAGAAATATTTCCTCCTATAGCTAAGCTGACATCTATCAGATTTATTTTGTCACTTGTAGTAGCGTATGACTTAGAGATCGAGCAGATGGATGTGAAGTCAATATTTCTTCATGGAGAGTTGGAAGAAGAAATTTATATGTCCTAGCTTGAGCACTTTGTGGAAAAGGGTAAATAAAATCTGGTTTGCAAGTTGAAGAAATCTCCGTATGGTTTAAAGAAATCGCCTAGAATGTGGTACCAAATTTTGACACCTTTGTGTTGTCATTGGGATTCGTGAGATCAAAATCTGATCATTGTATGCATTACAAAACTGAAAATGATTGAGTTCTTATTATTTCCTTGTATGTGGATGATATGTTGTTCATAGGAAATAGTAAGACTATGATTTATGATCTAAAATCTCATTTGTTCGCAAAGTTTGAAATGAAAGATCTAGGTGCAACAATGTATATTCTAGGGATGGAAATAAAAAGGGATATAGGAAGTAGAAAACTTTGGATTAGCTAGAGTAAGTATATCAACACTATCCCGGAGAGATTTGGTATGACTCATTGCAAGCAACTAGTTATTCTAGTGGTGCAGGGAATGAAGCTATCTGTTGAAGATTGTCAGAAGTCTCCTACTGAGATGGACAACATGACTAGGGTGCCTTATGCAAGTGCAGTTGGCAGTTTAATGTATGCAATAGTATGTACAAGGCTAGACATTTCCAAAGCAGTGGGAGTACTTAGTCAGTTTATGGCTAATCCAAGAAGACTGCGTTAGGATGCTGTGAAGAGGGTTTTCAAATATTTGAAGGGTACCTCAGAGTATGCTTTGTATTATCATGGCAACTCGGTTGGATTATAGAGATCTCTTAGCATTCGTGGGTATGTGGATTCTGATTGGGAAGGGGACATTAACAGCAGAAGATCCACTAGTGGATACATCTTCATGTTATTTGGTGGTGTAGTGAGTTGGATGAGCAAGCAACAGGCTGTGGTCACTTTATCTACTTTTGAGGTAGAGTATATGGCAACAACACACGCCTACAAAGAAGTCGTTTGGCTTAGAAGTTTGTGTTCTGATGTTGGGTTTAATGCAGGGAAGATTACGATCTACTATGATAGTCAGAGTGCTATTTTTTTGGTGAAAAATCCCACTTTCCATGCCAGGACGAAGCACATTGATGTTCAGTATCATTTCATTTTTTATATGCTAGAGGATGGAAAGGTTAATCTTGAAAAAGTGGATATTTTGGACAATGTCATTGATGCATTGACAAAACCTGTGAGCACATACAAGTATAGGTGGTGTTCCAATTCGATGGGCCTTGGGGCCTATGAATTTCAATAACTTTGAGTTTAGAGGAAGCCAACAAGTCTTTGTCAAGTGGGAGCTTGTTGGAAAATATGCCTCAACATGTTGGCTTGAACCTTTCTTAAAGACTTGGCATTTTTCCCTTTGTTGGCCTTCTTTGTCGGACTATCGTCGAAATCCAAAACCTTGGAACCTATGTCGCAGGGTTCGTGAGTTTCATAACCTCCTGACATGGTGATCTACTTGTTGTTGTGGGTTTCAGGAATTTCCTAACCTCCGATGGAGATTGTGAATTTCAGATTTCTCTCAACTTGGCGACATGACCGATGGATGGTGGGACTGGTCTATGTGGATGGTGACATTAGCCATATGACAATGACATGGATGCTACGTGGATAGTGGGGACCACATGGGATGAGCCAATAAGTTGTAAAGGGGTATTGCTAGGTTTTCCTTGCATTGGTAGAACTCATGGGCTTTGGCGGGACCCTCAACCTTGTCTCATCAATGAGTCGATAGAGATGTAGCGACGAAGTATACTTTGGTGGGACTTGCTTTTATCGATGGGAGACGAATTGGTGTCCCTCTGATATGGCGATGGTTGAATTGGTGAACCTGAATGGCATGATAGTCAAAAGAAATGGACGAGTGATGTGTCGACACGTGGCACGATTTCATTCATTGATTCTCCATCGCTATTGTGAATCAACAATCATTGGACCAAAAGTTGTATTTCCTAATAGCGATATAGTTGCATTAAATGCATGCTCTGAATCGAGGGTTGACAGAGAGAAAATATGGTAATATTCTCTATAATCAAATTAATTGATGGGTGATTTGATGCGTGTTGGATGGTGGTGTGCATGGCCCGAGAAGAAGGAAGCTTATCGGTGAAGATAGTGAAATTAATGAAAACCTAACGGTGGTTGGGTGGTGCTATATTGTATGCTTTTACGAGCATTGTAATAGTGTGAGTTGAACTATAATCTGTGTGTGAGGTTGACTAAAGGGATTGTATTGCTGCTGTGAGTTAACATCTGAGAGTGAAGTCTGTAACTCTGTATGTAATTTGTTTACTGTAATACAAAGTGAATTTACTTGGTGTGTGGGTTTTTCTCCCGTAAGGGTTTTCCCATGTAAATCTGGTGTTATCTCTGTGTGTGATGAATTTATCTTTTCTTTTGTTTTGTGAATGTGCATCTCAAACAAATGTAATATGTTAAATGGAATTTTTTTATGCACTTCTCTCCTAAGGATTTTGCATTAGGAAGGTGTTTTTGCACCCACTGCTTTCCTTACAAAAACATTACAAAAACATTAATATCATCCAAGCATACAAGTACAATCTTATTCACGAGGCCTTAAAAATCCATATCCATGTCCCTTTGAAAGGTTGCCCCAACATTGGACAATCCAAAAGGCATTTTCTCATATGTCATGGTACCCCATTTGGTGGTGAAAGCTATTTTGAACTGATCTCCCTCTTTAACCAAGATTTGGTTATAACGAGAAAACCCATCCAACAATGAGAACCTCTTTGAACTTGATACAACCTACAATATTTGCTCCATAGAAGGAAAAGGATAATGATCTTTGAGTGAAGCTCTATTTAAATCCCTAAAGTCTACACATAATTTGATTTCTCCACTATTTTTCCTCGCAGGTTCTAAATTAGATACCCATGTTGTGTGTTTAATAGGGAAAATGATACTACCTTCAATCAACTTGCTTAATTCTTTCTTCATGAGGTGTTCAAGATTTGGATTCTAAGGTATTTGCTTCTTCCTTACTGGTTTTACATTTGGTTCTAAATCAATAGTATGTTGTGCTAACTCAAAGTTAATGCCTTTCAAATCATGATATTCCCAAGCAAAAATATCATCAAACTCTTGACAAAGAAACAAAATAACGTCTTTCTTCTTTGGTACAAACCTTGCCAAGTTTGAGAAGTTTACCTTTGAAAATCTCAATGGACTCATAATGTTCTCCCTTAACCAACATTCTAGATTTTTATTTTCTTACTTGATCATCTATGTTGAAAATAAACTCTAAAGTCACCAATCCCTTTGGTAATTTATTTGACTTCATGTTATCTACTGAAAATGCACCCTGTTGAACTTGATGTTCAACAATTCAGAGAAAAACATGGGAAGACCTCTAAAGTTGTGCGTTACTTATAAATAGAGGTCAACCTCCGGAGAAGGCTGACTTCCTATGGTGTCACTTAGAACTACTAATTTTTAGAGGAACAAGGAGAAGGATACCTTAAAAATACTAAAACTGGAAAAGATGAAACTTAAAGAAAAAACTAAAGTGATACACCAAACTTTAAAGTGGACATGAAAACTAGAAAACTATGACACTTGATTTTGACTGATAGTGAAAACACTTGCACAACTCATTGCAACATAGCTTTTGCATTAATATTTCACTAAGAGGACAAAATACATAAACTCATAAATGGAGAATGAATTCACAATTAAAAGTTATATGCATTTTAAAGACACTCCTAGCAACCTGCAAGAACAAGCTTTTTGTAGAAAAAGGTACAAATTAAGAGACAAAGTTATAAGGAAAAAGGATAATTTCACTAATAACTTGATCAATTTTTTGTACATACACAAGAACTACAAGAATAAGAAGGAAAAAATTCCATTATCAGCTATCTCCAAGGTATAAATTGTATTCCATATCCAAAAAGAGTTACAAAAGATGCTAAAATTTGTGCCAAAGGACTGTAAAAGTCACTAATTCTTCAACTGCATAATCTGAACTAAATAAAAAATGAGTTACAAAAGTGAATAAGTAACCAACACCAAGTGGTACCACTAAAAAAGGCTCTAGAACCCACCTTGGGTCAGATGCACTCAAAAAGCCAATAATATAGCATGTAAATCTTCTCCAAAAGGGCTCATAATGGGTGAAAAAGTCAATCGTGACTTGATCAAACCATAAACACCTCTAAAAATGCTCTAAATGGAGTCAAAGAAGCCTATATTCTCTCAACAAGGTGATGACAACACCCTACATCTTCTCCGCATGTTGGCAGTTAACTTATAACAATCCCCATATTCTTGGCATGCACATAAAAGCCATCCACATCTCTGTCATGACTTGGTCATATGAACACATGTTCTTATCTTTGCATTTAAAAATAATGACTTAAATTTAAGTGATTTATAAATAATCACTTAAACTTAAGCATTTACAATGTAAAACAATGCAAAAATAAAGGAAACTCCATGTATTCGGCCCTAGATTAAAATAAAGGCATGACCAAGTCAAAATACATATTTTAAAATGCCTAAGTCATAAAAGGCATAAAATATGGAGTCTTAGCCCACAGGAAAAAGAATTACATGTCATTTTTTAAAAGTTAAGCAAAAAATGCCTAACTTCATCGGTATTTAGGGTTATGAAGCCCTAAGAAAAAAAGAGTAAAGGTAAAACATTTACTTTACTCTTTGAAGCTTCAAGAAGAAGCATCCCGCCAGTGAAGGGTTTCTGTGAAGCTCTATTGAAAGAATTCTCTGAAGGATTTTGATGGCGGATTTCTAGTTCCTCTTGCAAATTCAACAGAAATTTTGAGGAAAAAATCCGCGGCTAGATAGAAGTATAAGACCATAGACAGGCCGACAAGGAACTCTCAGGTAAGCTAATAATGAATTTTTTTTGTTGTTTCTTACTTTTCTAAGAAGGAAAAGAGCTTGAAACTGAGCCAAAATTCTAAATCATGATTCAAATACTGTGATCTTTCTCTTTCTGCAGTTGTTTCAATTTTTCATGAAAGATCTAATGCATTCTTGGTATACTAAAAAATAGGGTTTGTAGAAAGAAAAACCCTCCATTACTCACAGGTCGCGGGCTTTAGGGCTTTGCTCTTTAAGAATTTACCCTGTCTTTGTCAATAGTTGGAGAACTTGCTTTCCTGTAGTCAGCTATATTTCTTGTTGTGTTATGGCTACGACCACATTCTCATGTTTTTCTTGTAGCATAACTTCATTTTACTGGAAAAATGATAAACCATTTTTGTATTTGGCTTGACTTAACCATTCAAAATTATAGAACTCTAAAATTCATGCTTCTCAAACTTTTCGACTTTTAATCTTTGTGAATGAAAATGTGCTTCATCTGAGATTAACACCATATATTTTAGCTATTTTCCTGAATTATATATTGTCCCTTTGTTTCCTTGAGTGAAAATGGCTCATTTCTAGCTCCAGTGTACATCTTCTGGTTCAAAGAAAAAAAATAGGCCATGGCTCGACTGGCCTCCTCACTTCATTTCATAGTATTTCATTTTGTAGATGTAGAGGCACAGTTTCCATTTTTTGTTAGACATCCCTCAAGGGTTTTTCATTATAGAAAAAATAAGATTTTGGGTTTTCTGATTTCATACTGGTTGAGGATTTTATTTTCTATACTTTTCATTTCCTACAACTTGGAAGTAAAATGGGCTCAAAATTGAGCCATCTCTGTACTTCACCCTTTTTACCTGTAGCTTTCATTATACTGAGAACCTAGCTCAAAGGTTCACATTTCCGATTTTGTTTCTTGTGAATTCCTCGTCCTCTATAGAAATTTCTGAATATTTCCATCTTTGGCTTTTTGAAGATCTCTTCACTTCCCACTTGAAACTTTTGCACCTAACACATGAAAGGAAAACCTAAATAGGTTTTCATGCAAATAGCTCCTTGCATTCCCATGACTGTGTTCTTTGTCTTATGTTTTCCTCAATAGTGAATAACACCATCGTGTACCTTGGAGATGATTATACTATCCCATTTTTAGCTTCATGGTGTATTTGATGACTTGCTCCTACATTATTATCCATGG
The DNA here is from genome assembly GCA_007258455.2 of Sequoia sempervirens. NCBI lineage: Eukaryota > Viridiplantae > Streptophyta > Pinopsida > Cupressales > Cupressaceae > Sequoia > Sequoia sempervirens. Next base: position 165,684,465 of record VDFB02379711.1, read on the forward strand.
CTTCCAAGGCTATGATAGTGTTATGACTGTTTACTGAGCATTGTTCAAAACTACAGTCATGAGGACTGTATTCTCAGGATTTAACACCTTTTCAATAGTATCATACTTCACAGTTATAAGAGACTTGACTGCCTTAACAAATATGGATGAACTGTTATAAGGTGCAATGGCATTGTGACAAATATATAATAATATCTTCATTTGTAAACTGTTCCTTTTGACTATTCTTGTCTCTTTAGCCTCTTTTTGAATGTTTGTGAATACTCATTTGTATCAATATGCGTTCCTTACTCATGCATTGTTGTTTGGGCTAGCATACTATAGCATTGACCATCAGACAATTGTACCTATCATGAAAAAATACATCATTGCATTTCTAAATCTGTTTTATGCAATACATTGAATACAACCTTTATGATTTCTTCAAAACACAACAAAGCACGCTGGGATCAACCCTTGTGGGAGCCACATTTATCCCACGTGCTGTAATCAAATGAATTTGAAACAACAACATTATTTTTTCTATATTTGCACATGAATCAAACAAGTTAGAAAAATAAATGCATATTTTGGATGTGTTTGATGACTTCA
>VDFB02379711.1:165685155-165743140 GCA_007258455.2 Sequoia sempervirens
TGATTACTTTGGCTTCATTTTCATTTGCATAACCATATCATGGCGTATGAACCAAGAAGACCAAGGATGTCCAGTTTTATGTGGAGGTAATGGATGTGGTCCAAACTTTAGGAGGGGAAAGAAGGTCAATGTATGATCCTGATGAAATTGAGGAGTAACAACAAGAGAGGGACAAGAAAAATAAAATCAATGTAGAGTTTCAAGGATTTGTCAAGCGAGTAAGAGAGCTATGGGAGCAGCCTCATCTAAAATATTTTGAACTAGAGTTTGATATACCATTTAGAGAGTTTGGTTTTTATGGAGTTCCTTTCAAATCCTCTGCTTTTATTATTCCTACATTAAACTATTTGGTAGAGTTGGTGTAATTACCTTTCTTAGTAATCACTATTAGTGAGATTGAGATTGTTAATCAATTAGGAGCTAATTTCCTGTAGCAATGAAAGAGTCTAAAAAGGAAGAGAGAGCTACACTGGTGACTCAGGAGAAACTTCAGCTTTCAAAAATAAAGCCAATTAGGCTGGCAGACTTGTGGATCAGGCCAACATTTGGTGGAAGAGGAAGAAATATGATTGGAACTCTGGAGGCCCACCGTAATGGAGGCCCACCATAATGGATTTCGATATTCAACCATGATAGCAGAAGAGAGATGATATCATGTATCAAAACATTAAGCACACATTCTTCCAGCCAACAGAGAAGGAGATGATTAATTTGCTTCATTTTAATTTTCATAACCATATCATGGCATGGGAACCAAGAAGACCAAGGATGTCTAGTTTGATGTGGAGGTAATGGATGTGGTCCAAACTTTAGGAGGGGAAAGAAGGTAAATATATGATTCTGATGAAATTGAGGAAGAAAAATAAGAGAGGGATAAGAAAAATAAAATCAATGCAGAGTCTCAAGGATTTTTCAAGCGAGTAAGAGAGATATGGGAGAAGCCTCATCTAAAATATTTTGAACTAGAGTTTGATATACAATTTAGAGAGCTTGGTTTTCATGGAGTTCCTTTCAAAGCCTCTTCTTTTATTGTTCCTATGGTAAACTATTTGGTAGAGTTGGTGGAATTACCTTTCTTAGTAATCACTATTAGTGAGATTGAGATTGTTAATCAATTAGGAACTAATTTCCTGTAGCAATGAAAGAGTCTAAAAAGGTAGAGAGAGTTTCACTGGTGACTTAGGAGAAACTTTAGCTTTCAAAAACAAAGCCAATTAGGCTGGCAGACTTGTGGATGAGGCTAGCATTTGGTGGAAGAGGAAGAAAGATGATTGAAACCCTAGAGGCCCACCATAATGGATTTTAGTATTCAACCATGAGAGCAGAAGAGAGAGCTGATATCATGTATCAAAACATTAAGCATGCATTCTTCCAGCTAAGAGAAGGAGATGATTACTTTGCTTCATTTTCATTTGCATAACCATATCATGGTGTGGGTACCAAGAAGACCAAGGATGTCCAGTTTTATGTGGAGGTAATGGATGTGGTCCAAAATTTAGGAGGGGCAAGAAGGTCAATGTATGATCCTGATGAAATTGAGGAAGAACGACAAGAGAGGGATAGGAAAAATAAAATCAATGCAGAGTTTCAAGGATTTTTCAAGCGAGTAAGAGAACTATGGGAGCAACCTCATCTAAAATATTTTGAACTAGAGTTTGATATACCATTTAGAGAGCTTGGTTTTCATGGAGTTCCTTTCAAAGCCTTTTCTTTTATTGTTCCTATAGTAAACTGTCTGGTAGAGTTGGTGGAATTATCTTTCTTAGTAATCACTATTAGTGAGATTGAGATTGTTAACCTTGAGAGAGTAGGACTTGGGAAAAAGGAATTTGATATGGCTATTGTTTTCAAAGACTTCAAGAGAGATGTACTTCACATTGACGCCATTCCTCAATCTTCGCTTGATGGCATCAAGGAATGGCTGAACTCCATGGATATAAAGTATTATGAAAGCAGAATGAACTTGAACTGGTGGCCAATTTTGAAGACTATTACTCATGATCCAGATAAATTTATTGAAGATGGTGGTTGGGAATTTTTGAATATGAAAGCTAATGATTCTGATTCTGATAATTCAAAGAGTCATATCAAGGATATGAACCCTCTGATGTAGAAGAGGAATCAAAATTAGATGAGAAAGGTTTAGAAGATGAATCTCTTGTGGAGTCAGATGAGGATGATGAAGAAGAAGAAGATTCTGAAGAGGAGGAAGGTAAAACATGGGATGAATTAGAAGCCGAAGCCAAAAATGTAGATAAGGAAAAATGAGATGAGTCTTCCAGTGAAGAGGAAAGGAAATGATGAAAGGTAAAAGCTACAAGGAAGTCTCAGGCACCTGATATTAGAGATTCAAGAGGAATGCCTACCAAGAGGCATAAATTCCGATGAATTGAGTTCATCTACATCCTTCTACTATTTATTCATGCACATAAATGGTTCAACTATTTATGCAAATGATGCATATATGTGAACTTGATTAGTGTTGTTACTTCGGTAGTTTGACTTCTTTGACAACTGGCCATTAGGCCATTGTGTGCAGGAGCACTTTTGTGTTTTTAGTTAGCTTTTTTGGATAGCTCTACTGGGTGTTAAGGAAATTCCATTTATATTTTTCAAATGTTAAGAAGTCTTGTATTACACACTTCTCTATGTTGATTAGATCAGGTTGTAGGTTTTTTTCTGCCGATTTCTTTATTTATGGAGTTTTTTTAACTTGGAAGACATGAATTTATTGCCTTTTTAAAATTTTATGGACAAATTAAGTGGTTGGTTAGCTACACCAAGTGATGTAGACTACACAGATGTGTTAGATCTATAGGATGCCTACCAAGATGCATCAAAACATTCTTACATGTTAAAAGAATGGAAACATCGTGAGGAAGGATGGAAAAGATGTATGTGGATCACTTAGTATAATGGCAACATGAATTCAAGGAAGAACTTGTTGAGATACCAAGGAAGCACTCCTTGAGATACCATGTTTGAGAGAAAAGAAGATAAATCAAATCAACATGGGACTAAGTTACTCAAATGATACAACTCATAACTTAAATGAGGACACTTAAGAGATATTAAAAGACCATGGTCATTAATTAAAAGATGCGATGAAAATAAGGCATGAATGTCACCCTCTGCCCTTTAAGGAAAACAATATTTTTTTCCTCAACATGAAATAATGGGACAATTGAGTGGGATCTAGGGCTAACAGAGAAGCACTCTAGAACTTATCCTACGCATCAATAAACAACTCAACACAAGAAATGAAAATTGACATATTAACACAACAATATCCAACTAAGTTATTGAAAGTCAACTATTGATACCTCGTTCTCCATCCAGATTACAAAATCGGCCCAATTTTTTCTTTGGATGCTGGCCATATTTCTCCTCCTATCAAAACATGGCACATGGACTAGTTAAACTAATTAATATGCAATCATTTACTTTTTTCTAGGAAATAAAAAAATATCTTTTAACATATTAAATATACTTACAAATGTACAGATCAAGGCCTGTAAACCTTTCTGGCCACTGTGATGCGTGGCACGAAGTTTTTCAAGCCTAGCCTTGGAGACCTTGTCCTGAAACATATACTAATTCAATTTAACTATGCACAAATAAAATTTAAAAATCGTTTAATAAATTTGATATAATCTTATGAGCAAATTCAAATACCTGCATACTCTCCTCACTGGACTTCCTCCATGCATCAAACTTCTCATATGCTTTTACAATCTCTTTCCATACTTTGATACTTACATCAATTGGATTTTTTTTGAGCCTTAGCTCGTGAGGGATTTTTTAATCTTCTTTGTTTGGTTGCACTAAAATCTCTTGCAATTTTTAGACATTCGTAGCTTTACCTTCTTCATAGACCAACCTATGCAAAATTTAGTCTCCATGTCATGGATAACTACTTTTTGCAGGTGTATGGGTATCTTTGAGAATGGAAAATGTAGATGGTATTTGAACCGTTGAAGGCATGATTCCTTCAACCTCTTCAAAAATTCTTTTCTAGCATATGTCATTCAGACTTCCCCTAAAACTACATCATATTCTATCTTAGTATCGTAGCTACCAATGCAAGATGCAAAACATGACATGGTGGAAGAAGTTTGTGTCCCAGGAGTGGCTAGGACAGTGAAAGTCTTTGCTCCATGTTCTACATTCCTATAGTTTACTATTATTGATTTCCTCTTTGATCTTTTGCTCGATTCAGGACTGCTTGGGGAATCAATTGATTCCCTTTGACATGGTTGATTTGGTTGCAATGTTTGAGGGGCTTCACTAGATAATTTTTCTATGCATCTGGAAAGCATTGCCAAGTCCACATCATCCAATTTGTTCATTGCCTCTACCCCCAATATGGAAGCCAATGCCTCTTTATCTTTGTCTGTCTCATGTACCTGTATATATAATAAATTTCTTCTTTTAAATTTAAAAATAAAAAACTAAAAACTAAAAATGAAAGAAACAATGGAAACATTTAAAAATCTATAAATTGACAATGAATTACCTCATTGTGGCCAGAGTCTACTCCCTTTTCTCTCTTCTCTCTATTTCTTAACATTTTAAGGTGACCTAGGGAAAATTATTTTCATCCAATTTGTGGAGGAAAATGAAGTACACACTATTAGGTATGAAAGTTTTCATCTAGTTTATGGTATGAAAGTTTTACCTTGAATGACTCTCTTTCTCGATTTAAATGCCTGTGAATCAATTACCTGTGCACCTATATAGAATATAAATATATTTGAAAGGATATAAATATATGCAAAATGAAACAAATGTATTGTAAAAAAATCAACGCTTATGCACCTATATAGAATGGTAATCTTTAGGGGATAAAAAGGGTGCGAAGTGTGGTTTTATTGAGAGTTAACATAGATAGGTCCCATGCTCGAGTCACATCCGCTGATTAGAAAGAAAATGAATGTGTGCACATAATCAATTCGAAACCACGAGCTCATTTCTCTATAAAAGAATAAGTGAAAATTAGTAATAGTTAATTTAAGCCCAAAGGTCTCACAAATTTGAGGAAATGATCTATTATTCAGCTGTCATCTCAAAATCCCTATCTCCTCATACTGTCTCGACCAACCTCTGTTCCCACGAGACCTATTTGCAGTGGGGAGGATGCAGTTTAATGACTTGTCTTGAAAGCACTCGACTACTTTTTTAGGAAGGAAGCAAGAAAGTTGTCTTCAAAGAAAGGTATGGAAGGAAGGTCTGAGAAATCGAACCGAAATCCAAAAGCTTGGGATGGGAATGATAAGCGAACTGGGGCATTGGGGTTTCAAAAACGCGTTCACTACTCTTGGATGCGGAGAAAATAATGCAATGTCTACAATTTTACCCTCCTCCTTTGTAGCCACATGAGACTTGAATGATTCACCTGTAAAAAAAAAAATATTCACAACCCTTTCTTCACAATCCTCTCCATTTAATCCAAACAAAAATATTTGTGGGAATGAAAAAAATAATTGTAACCTTACCTATGGTGTCGCAAACTAAATAGAATTTCTGATTTACTTGCTTGTTGCCCTCCTTCACACCATTTTCCCCTTTTTTCTTCCTCTCTTCCTTGATGCAGGAAGTTTTTAATTTTTGTTTTTGATTCAATAGTCGGCTCTATAGTGGGTGTAGTTAACACCAACTTTAGCACCGACGTTTAGCCCTAAATGTGATCTATTTGGGGTGCCAAAGGCGGTGCAAAGTGCACCTAATTCAGCTCCTAGCAGTGTAAAATGATGTATTTTTATTGGAAGTTGATAAATAAATTGATCCTAAATTGACTTCATCTTTATATGTTCCAAGGGAGCAATCATGGTTCCCTATTTTATCTATTCCTTATCCCATGTCAATTTTGTGGGTGCAAAACTAATAGAGGTTAGATTTGTGAACTCATAAATGACCCCTAAACTTTTAAATTTAAATTTAAATGGGCCCATGTTCACCCTATACAACTAGATGAGGCATCTAAAGTGTGAAATATTTTAAATTGCATGTTACAAATTTGTATAATGCAATTAACCCTAATTCATTACTATCATCTTAAATATAGGGCTTATTGGGGAATTATGAAAAATCATCTATGAGAACTAAAACATTATCATGTGACATTGATATTGCATCAACATCCTATGTGTATTGCATGCTTCCTAGAGATATTTGAGCTCTAGTTGTCAACATTCCGCGTGTAAACTTTTTGTGAAGAGAAAAATGTTGCAATGTTCTATTTTGTTTTTCATAGTGTTTCTTAATGAAAATCAAGCATATTAACAAGATAATTTCAACAATATTCTCTTGGTGCACAACTGTTATGTGACTATTGTCATTTTTGTGTATTACAGGATCCAGAGGAGGCCATGGAGAGAGGGCGTGGATGATGTAGATCTACTAAATCGTAGAGAGGAAAGTAGGTGGAAATAGATATGACAACAAAATCTGCAGATACAATACAGGTAAGAAGAGAAAGCAGCCTCAACCAAAGGAGGAAGGTGTTTATAAATTCAAAAATGCTACAACATAGAGGAGATAAAGTCATTTTTTTGTCCACGAGGCCTCTGAGGTCAAACTTATTGGTTGAAAATGCACATGAATGGTGATTAAATGTGATTCTATGATCAAGGGAAAAGTCTAAAAATTAGGATGGCCAAAACACGATATCAATATGTCAAATATATGACTAAAGTGAGGTTTTGTGTTGGATAGCATATTCATTGAAATGATATAATTGGTGTACTAAACATTATTTACTATGTTCTATATTATAGGGGTGAGACAAGGCCATGGCAACAGATCGTGTCATATCAAATGAGGACACAACGGATGAAGCGGGACATCAGGTACTCAAATTTTGACTTAACTTAGGAAAAAATGATCTGATGGCATTTTGTGACACATCCATCTTTTTTCACAGTATTATTGAAATTTATAATGTATTATCTAATCTTGACATAAATTAATGCATGTTGATTATTTCAGATGGAGATTGGAGCAAATGCAAAGCCTAAGTGTCAACTAGAAAAATAAGAAGATATGTACATGGACATGGACCTAAAACTATTAAATCACGTAGAGGACAATTGGTGGAAGAGGATATGACAATGAATCTTGCAGACACAACAAATGATTGCACTGAACAAGAGGTTGGTTAGGACTATAAAATAATGTTCCATTATTCAATTGATGTATATATGTTCATACAATTTATATTTATATTTTTTAAGCCATATTTGATTATATTTCTTTGAAATTAATACATTTATGATTTACCCAATTGTTGGAAAACATTAAATAATGCTTGCATTTGTTGATAGGTAGAAGATGTTGATGAAACACATACTAATACCCATGATCCAACTGGGTTATTAAGATTTGTACGGGATGATCCAAACCATCCTTTAAACAATACCAGGGAGAAAAGAGCAAGTTTGAAGAGAATACTACCAATTGAGAAATTTGAAGAGCTGATGAGATCCGCATACACTGATGACATGCCACCTAGCCTTAATGATGATGATCATGATAGTGACAATGCATTGCATGAAGAGGGATTGAATGAAATGCTTACAGGTTTCTTTGGGGATGGAAACAATGATGACAATAATGATCATATGGTTGATAGTAATGATGATAGCAGGGGTAATTACCACCAATGTAATGTTGATGATAACAACCTGAAAGACTCCATCAAGCAAGCATCGAAGACACCCATGTTCAAATCGGCTGCAAGTAGAACCTCAAAACTAGCATGCACATTAATATTATTAGAAATCAAGTCACTATTTGGTTGGTTAGACAAAGGATTCACTACCCTATTGAAGTGAGTTGAAATCTATTTCTTACTTTGCATTGTCAATTGGTGTACATAATTTGTAAACATTCATCAACTTGACATAACTGCTTTAAGAGTTTAAAAGCATGTAATTGTATATGGCGTTCATTATGATTAGATATCAAAAATGTTCATCATAAGTCAAACATTCAATTAATTTAATCTATGGCAATCTTATAAAGCACTAAAAGCTAAGAATATTCCACAAGAGAGAGATGTGTTGCCATTGCTTATAGAGGCTTATTTTGTATTTGAGTTGGGTTGGGGATTGAATATAAGAAAATTCATTCCTTAATAAAATGATTGCATTTTATATAGAGATGAATATCATAAAAAGGTAGAATTCCCTGTATGCAAAGAGAAGAGATATCATACAGATGTACAAGGTCCTACAGTTCCAAAGAAGGTTTTACGTCACATGACAATTATACCTAGAATTCAGCGTTTGCTGAGTCCTTGCACAATTGATGGATTGGCATGCAAAGAATAGGAGTAAAGATGGATTCATGCGAATTTTGGCCGACTCCAAAGCAATGCAACACATAGAGGAAAAATGACCAAGAAAATTCAAAGATGAACCCCGTAGTATCAGGTTTGGTCTTGCAATTGATGGAGTGTGCCCATTCTCTTTCCTGAGCTCAAATTATAGTGTTTATCTAGTCGGATTGATAGTATAAAATATTCCCCCATGGATGAGTGTTAGAAAGGAGCACCTTATGCTAATTCTCATTGTTCCAGGAAAACATCAAGTTAAAAACATGGATGTTTATCTTGTGCCTTTTATTGATGAGATGCAACTGCTATGGAAAGGCATAAGAATGTATGACATATCATGTTCCCCATCAAATAGGTCCTTCATGTTGTATGGTGTGCTATGTTGGAATATTCATGATTTCCCAGGACTTGGTGTTTGTTCTAGTAAGAAAAAATATTTACATATTTACACTCATAATTTATTTCATCCCAACTTTCATACTTAGTTTTATACTATTTTTTTGATGTTATTAACATTACTTATTGAATTGCAGGGCTTCAAACTAAGGGGATATTTGCATGTCCAAGATGTGCAAAACAATTTCAAGGGTGGTATTCTAAAGATCTACATAAATTTATTTACGCAAACAACAAGGTTTTTCTACCACTAGATCATAAGTTTAAAAATCACCTGAAGAATCAATTTGATGGAAAAGTTGAAAATAGAGGCCCTCCCATGATTATGGGTCGAGGTGATTGGCTTAAGAAGTATGAAGATGTTGAATTGAAAGCTTGGGAGGATTTTTTTGATTGGGGTGATTTAATTGAAGAACCATAACAAGTTGTAGTTAATATGCCAGAAGGAATGAAAAGGAAATCCATATTTTATGAGCTCCCTTACTGGAAGGATCTATTAATATCTCACCTATTAGATCCTATGCACATCTTCAAAAATGTCCCAGATTCTATATTTTGACATATATCAGGAAAAGAGGACACCTTGTCTTTGAGGAGAGATATTGCTCTTTCGCATACCAAAATTGATAGAAAACATTTGTGGCCAAACAAGGAAAATCAAACATATGCAGAAGCTCCATGGATTTTGAAAAAAAAAGAGCTAGACCAACTAAAAAATGTCATATGTTCAATAAGGACACCTATTGGCTATGGGTCATCATTGGCTAAAGCTTTTACAATTGATAGACATATCACATGATTTAAAACACATGATTTTCATAATTTTCTGAAGGTATTATATATCATCATTTAACATTTACTGGTAACATTGATTAAGTACTAGATATATTTTGATATTTTTTGTGGTAGAGAAAAAATTACTAATGACCTTTTCATAAATGTGTTTGATAGCATATCATGCCATTGTAATTAGGGGAATTCTTGTCTTACGGTGACTTAAGGAATGCCATAGAAGTCGATTAGCTCGGCCTTCCCAGGAATTATAGAGTTTATATGAAATGTTCATGTGTGAGAGACAGAGATATTATATTACATTTTAATTTTTGACTAAAGGTTCATACTAATTTACTATTCTTATATTAGGTGGGTGACCTCCAAGGAGATCCACGAATGTGAAGTGCAAAAATGGAAGAAGGAAATTGCAGAAATTATATGTGTATTTGAGAGGGAGATCCCTACAGTTTCATGGACCCTAAAGTCCATTTACTTATACACCCTAATTGATGACATTAGATTACTGGGGTCTTCGTGTCCAATCAGGGTGGATTTTTTCTTTGAGGTATATGAAACTCCAAGATATGTCGACAAAGGGAATGACTAGGGACCAGTGTTTCCTTTGCGTTGGCGGTGGACAGAGATGCAGGGCGGCGCTTTTGGGTGCGTGGAGAAAACTGAAGATGGCAGGTGGAAGTGTTCGTGGAAACCAGAACCATTCATGAACGGAACGACGGAACAGCACGATATTCGTTGGGCTGTAGAACATGGAGGGTTTGACTCGGCAGCGGCTGTGGATTGTAGAGAGGTACATACCCGGCAGTTCATTATTACCACAGCGGACTTCCCGGAGCCGAAATGGATTGATCTCTATGATAAAAAGAGAGAAGAAGTGTTAGAAGCGAGGAGACAGTTTAAGAGATCGAACCCAAGGAATACTCCACTTCCCACTCATCTGCTTGGGAAATGGGGCAAAGATTGCACACTAGAATGGGTTACTAAACAAATTCAAAATCAAATAGAAGATGTAGGTATAGATTCAAACATAACAAAAGATGAAATCAACATGTCTAGAGGATGTGAAAGAAAGGTACTTTTGAAATTTTACAAAATATTGTTTCCTTACAATTTTGATAGTATTAACTATTTTAATAGATCATTATATTTTTTTCATGAAATGAAATGATGCTCGGGTGAGAAATATCCGACCAAATGTGGGCATATGGGTGACATTATGGTGGCGGTAGCGAATGTAAAGGCGATCCTTTGATTGTAGCTCATTGGTTGGAAGCACAAACAAATCTGATCCCGATCAATCTCAAAGATAGAAATACAGGGTAGAGGGGTCTACAATGATATAAGGCCACAATAGAATTATTATTGGGTTGGATTACGGCTCTTTTAAATGTGTATTTTAGAATGTAGATGGGTGAGCATTTGGGGACCTGCAGGGCACAAGTACCGTGGTTGTTTTTCTGCCGGTTCCATAAGCCTCTTCAGGGATAAAAGAGCCTTATGTTCCACTAATTCATTTTAGCCAGGTGGGTATTTCCTTTAAACTCAAACAATAGCTCCCATTGTCTAATAATTCATAGTTTATTGCGAATATATACATGTGTTTATTAATCAATAAAATTGTTATAACATATGTCTAATATATGTATGTCATTCATGTGCAGATATTTTTCTATGAAGATATTTTGGACCCAAAATGGATGTTTGTCATACATTATGATCCAAGATTAAGGCATGTGTTTGATGAAACATTAGTGGATACTGAGCAAAAAAATGATGGCAAACAAAATGAGAGAGAGGGATTAGGGAATATTGAAGAAATTTACATCCACGATGATGTTGAAGATGGTTATGTTAGGGCACAAGGAAGAATATGAATCGAGTTGAATGTATCTTTACTGGAGACAACTATGGATGGTGCAGAAAATGATGATCAGTACATCAAGTAACAATATATAGGGTAAATTTTCTGAGTCAAATTTTCGTGAGATGATGTGGGTCAAGAGAGGGATGATGATAATATTAAATACTGAAGAACATGTAAAAGAGAACCAACCGGACATTTGACAGTAGCATTTGCGGAATTATTCAATATTAATAGCTAAGACTTCTAAATTTACAAAATTAACGTCCATGAAAGATGATTCTATGGTCCTAAGCAATCACTTGGGTAATAATTCGGAGTGTAAACTACAGACAACACTCTAAAATTAGTTATATAACTTTGTTCCAATGGAAATACACATACTTCCATAGATTTAGCTTGATATGTAATATACAATTTCTTTTCAAAATAAATTACTATAATGTATAGTTCTCTTCATGCGACAACAATGTGAACTAGCATACCTATATTTAGAAAAATCTATGTAAAATAAGCTGAGAGATATCCTTCCCGAGACCCTATTGTATTTATATGGTGGAAATTTAATTTAATTTAACTTTAAACTTCATAAAATTTTTGAAAAATAAATCAAAATGAATATTGTATTGGCAGGGCTTACGTTTTTTTTGGGGTGCCTATTTTAAATTTCATGATCAAACTTCATAATGAATTTTTCCTATTTTACATGTAGCAGACAATAATGTTAATGACCAAGACTTCTAAATTTTTAGAATTATTTTCAATCCATGTTTAAAAAGGATGATTCTTATAGCCTAAACTTTGAAATGCTTCAGTAATATTAATTCAAGTGTTAAACTATAGAACCGCCACTCTCCATTTTGATGGTATATAACTTGTTTATTAGAAATATTTTATTAACTATAGATTTAGCTTGATATGTATCTCCCAATTTATTTAAAATAAGTGTTATAATGGTCTCTTCATGTACATTCAACAATATTGAATTAGCCAAATAGAGTCTAATGAGACTCTTATCGTTTTTTACATTTTTTTTTCCTTATTATGACATTCCAATAGGTTTTTATCTAGCTACTATTAAATTAAATTTCAATTATCATATAAATATAAGTAGTGATTACAAAACCATGATCTACAACCACAAAAAAAAGTGGCACCCAAAAACCTAGTTAGAAAATAAACACCCAAATCCCAAGATGAGCTCATTGGATAAAAATGGCATATTAATTCCACGTCATAATTGGATCATAAAATAATCATCGAATTAGGAATTCCCGTATGGATTCATGACAAATTCACCATTCTTGTGGGTCTATATGTGATAATGGGTCTAACAATTTTATGATGAAGTATGTAGAAAAAAATATACATGGTCATAAAATAACCTCTTTTAAAGGATTTTAACCCTGGGAAGGGACCAATTAAAGTAAACTATTTGAAAGGATTTTTAATTCACATCAACCAGAAACCAATCAAAGCATTAACACAGTAACAAAAAATGTGTTCTGATAAATATTGAAGACTTAAATAACTTGAAAAGACCACTTTGGAGACAATAAAGTAATAGATAAGCAATGAAAATTGACACAGTAATTGAACACTGAAAATGGATTACAAATTATAAGTAGTTTGCTCCATTGTATTACTTCAAAATATAAGCATTTTTAACAGAAGTATTTTAATATGATATGGATGGGTGGATTATGCAACCTATCTTCTTACTAATGCCTACTCTAATGGAATATGATCTGATGATGATGATTTCAAAATCAGGCCTTAGTTTCCCTATTTGTATGAGAAGCAACAAGCTTCAGGCCCATTTACAAAAAGTCACATCGCTTCATAACTAAAACATAATTAGCATAAACATAAAAATATTGAGAGTTTGTTGGTGGATGCACTACAGTCCGTTAATCTCCAGCAAGCGCCCGTGATCACCTAAGACCTATTCAAGGCTCATGCACCATGATTGTGTATCAAAACCATCAAACTCCAGTCCCTGTTACTCCTCTCTTACTTGGCCTATACAACAAATGAGTTAATCTTTCACAAATGATCAATGTACCCACTATTGGCATGAATTTCTACATTATCTATAATATCTTTCATAGCATACTCCAATTCAAAAATTCTTCCAAGTTGTTGATGTGTTTTCTTTAGTACCTCATCTTCGTCATTGATTGCATCAAGAACAATTGAAAAATAGTGGGCTATCTCATCCTTCCATGTATCCTGATCTTTCAATTCTGTTTCCTTGAAGAAGTTGGGCAAGTCCATACTCAATGGTTGACTAAAGTCACTTAACTCTTGTGTCAATATGCTATGGAAATATTTATGGGATTTCATAAGCACTTGATATTCTTGTAGCACAACAATGTTATCTTACTTCTTTTCCATGATGTGAGACTCCAGTTCCTTCATTTTGTCACTCAATTTAGTGTTTTCCAATAATGCTACATATGTTTTGTCATGAATATTCTAGACTTGTTCAACATGCTTATGCATATATTCAAATCTCATGTAGACTATCTCTGATACCATTTTAAAGATGGCAGTCTTGAGCTTTCCTTTTAACTCCTCTTGTTCCTTCTGAACTTTCTCATGTCTGTGTTTCTAGTAAGTAGTTTTTGACTTGCTTCTAGCACCTTTCTTTCATGCTCAACCAGTGGAGAGTAAAGCCTTGAGGAAGAAGGCAATCTATCTCTATAGTTGATCAACTCTTGCTTTAGCCTTTCATTCTCTTCTATAAGTCCCTTGTTATCCCTTATCGGTTTCTGAATTTGAGCCTTGATGAACTTGGCCACATTTACATTCAAGTCCGTAGTTTCCATAGGAATTTTCTCTCCTACCCTTTGCACCAAAAGATTTCCATAAATTTGATCATGATCAACAAGGGAAGGCTTTTTGCTTGGCGGGTAAAGTGTAGATATATGTAAAGTAGTACTATCAGGATTATATCCTAATCCAGTATAGATCTTATCACCAGCTTCGTCTGTCAAGTGCAAGTTTTTATTCTTTCTCTTTAGAAAGCTTTCAAACATAATGGCTCAACTGATATCCCACCCTGGAAGGAGCATAACCCCAACTTCTTGCAATAATTCTCTTCCTATCTTAGCAGTCATGTTCTTCATCTCTCTATCAATTTCATGTTGAAGATCTTTCAAAGAATATGCCTCCTTTTTAGAGTCAATGTCTTTTAGCCTTTCCATTACCACCTTTCCCTTATACTCATAGATGAAAGCCTTAAATTCAAAATTTTGGACAAATGCATCATCTGCAATGAATTCCTGACTGGCACGATGTATCACATCATTAGATAGCTGATTGGAAGCTACAAAGGTAATCACACTCATTTCCAGTGGCATTTCATATTAGGGAATAACAAGAGTGTTAATCTGTGTGACCTCTTCTTCCCCTTCAGTATCATCTTCAACCATGATTGGGGTGTCAACTGAGAAGCTTACCTCTGGAGTAAGCTATGGTGACAGATGGCCCAATGGTGTTATATTTTCTGCTTGCCTTCTAGAGCCAACATTTCTTCTCTTCTCAAATGCCTCTAGAGGTACATCCTTTATTATTTCTTCATGCAGAAGCAATTGCTCAACTCTTTCCATAGGATCTCAAACTTTATGAAAAGCTTCCACATAGGCTGGGTTATTATTCATTCTCCAAGCCTCAGTGATAACAATTCTATTGTATGCATTTATCCTCATTATCACTTGACTTTCCTCACAGTTCTTGATGACATCATCGACATGAAACTCATGCTCATATCCTTTCAGTTTTTGAGAAATTTTGGCATCATAGATGAAATTCTCAGGGTCAATTTTTTTTCTCTTGTTTCCTATCGGAAAGCCATAATAATCTAGCTTGCTACCAACCAAGTCATACCCTGTATCAACAATAATAGTGAATTCACCAAAACCAAGAGTGGAAGGCATGAAAGTTTGCCTTCCATAGATTTTCAAATGCATGAAGGATGAGTAAGACAATTGTCTTATGCTCTCTAGGTATGCAACCCTATTTGGCACAACCTTAGGTAGTAAATATGGTGCTGCCTCAAATCCATACACTCTAATGACAATACAATCTGCAAACGCATACCAATCTCCCCAATTGTGATTTATTTTTCCATCACGACCCTTCTCCTTTGGTTGGAGGAACCTCTATACTTATGGGGATATATTATAGTCACATTTGTGGCCAAGTAATTTGTATAAGGGTTTGACAATTTATTCTTCAAAGTACAGGTAGTGGGATCTCCCACATCTACTATCCCAGATTGATGTCCACATTTGCACTGGTCTAGAATCACCATCACTATCCAGATATTTTATTCTCAATTCTTCTCCCCATTTTCCCATCACTTGTCCTTCATACAGTATCATATGCATAAGAAGTGAATAGTGTTTGAAGTAGATAGCTTCATTGTTATTCTTAATAGCATTAAGAGAACTGCTAATGGCCTCAGATAGATACTCTACATAGTCATAGGGCCTGGCATCTTGGATTTAAATGTCTGTAGCTAGAACCATGGGAGCTATAGACATGTTATCAGGGGCATAAACTCCCAATACTTGGCCAGCTGAATAGTATGTGTATTGATAGTATTCTTCAAACAAATCTACAGAGAATGGGGGCCTTTCATCACTAGAAAATATCCTAGGTTGATTCCCTGGACCTTTGGGCATGTGCAGAGGCAACTTCCACCTCTTATAGTTTATATCCATACAATGATACTCTTCCAACAAGTCTCTCAAAGAATATTTCATCTTTAGGGAGGTGTCTAATTGGAAAACCATACAAATATAATCTCGTGTTATAATCATAAAATGTGACCCATCGTGTAAGTGAATTTCCCTTATTTTGGGATTATAATTCTTTGCTAGTGCTTTAATTAGTTCTACGTTCACAAAAACATTTGGCATCACGAGTTTTCCTAGATTCAAATTCCATGGGTTTGAAACTAGGCTATATCTATACTTCTTCCTATAGTGATAGATGAACAAGTCATAACCCCTATGCAGAGTCCACACATCTCCCAATTTATTGTGCTTGTCCTCTATGGTCTCCCATGATGGGTTTAATTGAGCTATTCTCCTTGCTTTTGGTCCATACCTAGGACACTGGTCTATTAAGTCTTGATTAAGTGGCCTACTTTATTTTTTTGCCTCTTTGCTCTTGTTTTCTCTGGGGTTTTATCCATTTTAACCCTAATTGTGCTATACTTCAAGTTATCTTTGAAAAAATACATTCAACTGAGCCAAGATGTACTTACTTGAATGAATGCCAAATTTTTTGAGCTTCTCGCCTTCATCCAACTTCGTCCTCTGGAAACTTAGGCACAATTTGCAGTGAATTTTGATTCCTTAGAGGTTGTATTTATCAAAATTTAGCACGCTCGAGCGAGATTTAGTTCATAAATGGAACTCGTGCCACCATTCCTATCAACTTGCACATTAATAACAGTTGTCTCTTCGATGACTTCGTCAGTCAAATCGATTCGGTGATAATTATTTCATATTTTGTCGAAGAGACTTTAATCACAACGTCTATATCTCTCTTCGATATATCCTTGACCATATTTTGAGTAGTGTCTAAGAGACATTTAGATTTCTCTCTTTGATGTTATAGGGTCTCTTTGATATTTACATTTCAGTTTCTTCCCTTATGGTCCCCCTTTTGTCGATGAGACTAGCAAATATCTCTCGCTGACAAGCCTATGTCTCTTCGACATATCCTTATCTCTTCCTTTAGTGGTATTACTTTTTGATGATCTCTATGTGAATTTTTCATGTCGAGGAGACCCATAGTCACATCTCTCTGATGCCTCTTAGTCTCATCGATAACATGTGTTTACACTTGTGCCAGGATGTCAGGCAAACTTTTGATACTGTCTACTCGATCTCCTGTGTCTCCTCAACATATCCTTGTTATGATGTCGATGAGACCTTGTCAAATGTCTATTCGATGTCTTTATGTCTCACCGATATTTTTCTCCTTGAATGTCAAAGAGACTCTCTTACTTCTCTCCTCGATATGCCGATGTCTTTTCGACATTGCCATTTGTTCGTGTTGTTTTACCGGTGACCTATTACTTATTTTATGATAATCTCTCGATGTACGAGATATGTTTTTCTGTTTCCTGAATGTTGAATGCTCCATATAGATTTTTGGTGAGACATGTTAGATTTTCTCCTCGACATGTCCAAGTCGCTTAGACGTATCGTTCTTTAGGCTAGCGAGAAGACATTTGAATGTCTTAGAAATTTGGCAGTCTCATCTACATTTCACATCAACCCTTTCTGCTCATGTCGAAGAGACTATGGTGAGACTCTCTTTGATATAGCATTGTCTTAGCAACATGCCATATGCTGCTATGGGAACACTTCAGATAGGGAATTCACTTTAGTGTTATGAACAAGGGCCTTATTTGGTGGTTTCTATTAGTGTTAGCCATTATGAATTTTACCAATGTCTACAATTGTATTCCTATACGAATATATTTAGACATTGTAGACCTTATAACACTATATGAGATTTTCAAGACATTATGTATACCTTCATGGCCTTATTGAGATCTATATATATATATTGCATGTATTCAAGGCTTAAATGGTTTAAATTATTTGAGTGGTTTGAATAATAAGGCTTAATATTACTTGTTAGGAGTGATAATAATTTTTTAAAATGGTTTCAACAATAACTACAAACTTAATATTGTTTTTATTGTTGATAGTGATAAAAATATATATGATTCTTTGATAGCACCTATACATTAAACCCTAATCCATCAACCCTTAAACCCTTTAACCCAAGTAAACTCTCTACCCTAATCCCTCAACCCTCTACCCTCAACCTTAAACCCTCTACCATCTACCCTCTACCCTATACATTAAACCCTCAACCCTTAATCTGGCCTCAACCCTCAACCCTCTACCCTCTACATTAATGGAACCTCAACCCTAGTCCTTCAACGATATATCCTCAAACCTAGCAATATATACCCTAAACCATCGACCCTATACCCTAAACCATAAATCGTACTTAAACCCTCTACCCTAGTCTTTCATCAACCCATACCCTCTACCCTCGACCCTAATACCTCAACCCTAATCCCTAAACCCTTAAACCCTTAAACCCAATTAGTAAACTCTCTTTCCTAATCCCTCAATCCTCAACCTTTAATCCCTAGTCAACCCTTAAACCCTCAACCCTCTACCCTCTACCCTTAAACCCTAATCCCTCAACCCCTATACCCTCTACCCTATACATTGGACCCTCAACCCTAATCCTTGAACCATATACCCTCAAACCTCAACCCTCAACCCAATACCCTCAACCTTAAACCCTCTACCCTCTACCCTCTACCCTATGCATTAAACCCTCAACCCTCAATTGTCAACCCTCAACCCTTAATCTGAACTCAACCCTCAACCCTTAAACCCTAAACCCTCAACCCCTATACCCTCTACCCTCTATATTAATGGAACCTCAGCCCTAATACTTCAACCATATATCCTCAAACCTAGCTATATATACCCTAAACCCTCGACCCTGTACCCTCAACCCAATACCCTAAAACCTAAACCATACTTAAAACCTCTACCCCCTACCCTCAACCCAATACCCTCTAACCTCGACCCTAATCCATCAACCCTAATCCCTCAACCCTTAAACCATTAAACCAAAGTAAAATCTCTACCCTAATACCTCAACCCTCAACCCTTAATCCCTAGTCGACCCTTAAACCCTCAAACCTCTACCCTCAACCCTCAACCCTCAACCCTCAAACCTTAAACCCTAATCCCTCAACCCCTATACCCTCTACCCTATACATTGGACTCTCAACCCTAATCGAACCATATACCCTTAACCCTCAACCCTCAACCCTCAACCCTCAACCCTCAACCCCCAACCCTCAACCCTCAACCCTCAACCCACAACCCAATACCCTATTGGCTCTTTTAAATACCAACCAAATCTTCAAGGAAGCCTATGGATTTTCCAATTCCAATAATTGACGAACTAAAAGAGGTTGGCCAATGAATGAGAGAAAGCAATTTAGCTTTCCTCCTGTACTTTGAGCTTTGCAAAATCCAAGAGGGTGATCCTACAATGCACTTACTATATTCCTTCAAAATATCTCCATGTACATTGCATGTTAAGAAAATACATTCTCATATCAATGACTCAACAAGTGACAAGTTGTAAGGAATTGGAAAATCCTTAACACCTTTATGACTTGGTGTAGAGAATGGACAATTGGAACGAAACCCATAAAAACCATCACCAAAATGAAGATGAATTTAACTAAATGAAGTGTTCTTTAATATGATCTAGTTGACCTGATAGATTTGAAATTACCTAATATATATAAGCAGTGCATTATCCAAGGGTGATGAGGTCAAATACACAACACACATAATGCAATAACTAAAGCATTCAATATTTATAGACCATTAAGGATTTGCATTGCAAATTCATAATCCAGACCTTCCATACAAAACTTACTTAAAGATCCTATGAATTAACTCATAAAACCATTGATTGCATTAAAGCATTTTAATCAACTACTTGAATTGAAGCAACAATGCAAAAACACATCCAATTAGATAAATTGGAGACCAATGAGACAATCCTTGACTATTTCATTATTGATTTGTGAACATATACATAGGAGACAATTTGTATGAAATTTTCCATTATCGATTCTCAAATGCTATAATTGATGCAAAAAATTTAAGCTAACTGTGAATACTGACTCATATCCTAAGACTCAACAAGTAATTCTATATCCATTACATGCTTTTACTCATAAATTTTTTGTGTGACTATCTGAGATCAACCAAAATTTCAAAGACCCCGCACAATAGCCTTAAAATCCCTTTTATATGATCAAGGGAGCAAAAAAGCATCAGGCTATTGGTTAATTACATTTCATTTCAATCAACATTTCAGGTGTATTTCACTTCATTTCAACCCCCGGGCAGTTATATTTGTACCTTGAAGAAATGGGGGGAAAATACAAAAAGACAAAACTTGTAAAAGCTTCTGGAGCTTGTATCCTCATTGTCCAAGAACTCCACGTCACCATTCATTCAACAAAAGTGTAGAGCATGCAAGAAGAGGAAAATAAAACAAAAGGAAAGGATTGGCTGTGTTACCACATGCATCTTCATATTGAGAGGATATAAATTTCCCTTACACAATTATTTCAAAGGTCAGACCTGTACTATACTTGACCATACTCTATATACCTCTCGCCACCCTCATGACTTACTCAAAATATTTTTCCAGCCAATCTTTATATTCTTCCTCAGTGGCCAATCAATATCAAGCAATTTCTGCACCTTTGTATTGTATGCATTGTACCTTGCATCAATTACCACTCTGGCTTCGTTCACAAAGGTGTCCATATCTACTTGGATTCCAATGAGAGTATCAATGACACCATTCAGAAAAGTTATGTCTAACTTGTCATCAACATACTGTATTCGTGGACCTGTAGTTGTTTGATGCTTGAAGAATTTTCTCCACGGTGCATACTCCATAAGTGTTCCATCTTCATTGAGGATTTTGGGCATACCACATTCCTCCATACTCCTAAAGGCCTTGTTTTTACTTTGCAGTTGTGCTCCAATTCATTCATGAGAAATTGTGATCTCACCAATCATCTCAATTCCCCTTATGATAAATGGGAGATTTGTTAGAGCTTCAGGGTCATCCTTTATGTTTTCTTGTATTTCCTTTAAACTATTCAATCTACTGCTCCATTTATTCCATGTGTTTTGGAAAACTTCCTGAACATGTTGGAACCTTTCAAAAGCCTCATGTATACCCTTGTATGTTAACCATGCATCTTCTGATTTAAAGGCTTCCTTTTTCAATCTATGGCTCAATATCTCATCAACCATATCCTTTGTGACTTTATTCATATCCTCCTTGAGCTTGATATTTTCAAACTTAGCTGTCTGGAGTTCATTCTTCATGGCAATAATTATTGCTTTGAAAGTTTCCTTTTCCTGTGATGAGATACTAGTTGGAGAAGTAGGCAGAGTCTTCTGACTTGTACTAATTGCAGTAGACCTTAACTTATTGTATTCCTCAACTAACTTATGTTTTTCTAATAACTTCATGTACCTGGCCTGAGAGATTTCTGCAGTGTCCACACTCAACATGGCTGTATGCATAGTTAATCTTGCAGTTTGTGGGGATGTCATCTCTGAAGCCCTACCTATTATAAAATCTCTTGAAAGGCCAGTCATTGTCCTATTGAGTCTACACCTTCTTGAATCTAGTGTCAATTTCCGAATAGCGAAAGCATGTAGGCTAGGACTAAACCCTTAACCAAAAGTTCTTTCATCAAAAGTTTCTTTTGACACCATAGCACTTGGATCATTTCTGATTGCATCCAAGGCAATTATCAATGAAAAGCTCTAGCCAGACATCACTATCATCCCATTGTCCTTGACCAATCTCCTAGCTTCCACAAGATTCATTTGTGCAATCTCTTGAATGATTTCTTCTTCAATACTATTTTTGACTTCCTCTAGTTGGGAAGGGTCTACTCCATCCTGAGCCTTCTATATCCTATCATTTATTTCTTGTGGCTTAAGCTCAACCACATATTCTTTGAATCTTCTTGTTGTCACAAAAGACTCATCTTGTAGAAACTTAGTACAAGTGAGCACCCTTGCATCATTATCTCGACTTTCATCATATTCCCAAGGTACTAGCCTATCATCTGGGACAAAAGGTTCCATTGCATCCCCTATATCAAGGTGTGAGAATTCAGACTCTGTTCCCTATTCAACAGGTGTTGATTCAGTGGATGGTTGTTGCACATCTCCCTCAGTACCATGTGCTTCATTAGGGCTCTCAGTAGGCAGCTTCATAACAAGAGTATCTCCTATATCCACTGGTTGTTGCTCTTCCGGTGTTGTGAGCTCCTTTGGTTAACCACCAACTTTTATTAGATGCTCTTGTAGAGCTCCTTGAGCTAACTGCTTAGCTTGTTCCACTTTCTCCAAAAATGTGCCATCCATGAAATCACTAAGGACCAACTCCATCCTTTTATATTTGTTAGTGATATGTTTATAAGGGCTCTTGTAGTAATAATTATGAGTAAAATCCTTGTGCTCAACCTCAACAATCTTCATCCATATCTCCTCCCTATCCCGAATGACAACAAGTGTTGAAAAATTCCTTATCACATCTCTGAAGTAAAATGCATGAGGTCCATATCCTGAGATTGACCTCTTTATCTTTTCTCTGTTGATATGTCCTTCTAGGTCAAACTTTCTAGTAGAGTCTACTTTCATTCTCAGGTTACTAACAATTATACCAAATACCTCATATGCTTCCTTTGATGATACAACAAAATGATGGAAGCCTTTTGGAATAACCCAAAGTTTTTGGCGTCAAAGTGGTCCATCTACCACATTATCTCAATGAAGTCCAACCTATTAGAGACAAAATTCGGTAGCAAATGTGATGCAATAGGAGTCCCATAACATTTGATGACTATGCAATCATTATATAAATACCAGTCTCCCCAATTGCATTCATAATCTAGGTCATCACCAAATTCCTTTAGCTTCAACAATGCTTGAATTTTCTTGGAAATCCTTTCAGTGGGTGCAACACCCATATGTTCCAAAGTAGTGTGTTTTATGATGTTACAAAATGTTGCATAGTTTGAGTTTGAGCAATGTAAATCCCAAATGTGTGTCCATATTTGAATAGGCAACTTATTATTCCTTTCATCCACTTGCCTTAGTTTTATGGCCTTGCCAAAGACTTCCTGTCCCTGATATAATATCATATGCATTAATAATGAATAATGCCTGAATGTCAATGGCTTTCTCCTTTCCTTTAATTTTACCAGATCATAGTGTAATTGCTCTGCAACTCTGTGGGCATAATCAAACCATGTGTGCTTGTTTCTATGTTGAATATCTAGAATTATGAATAGTAGGGGTGAGGTTATCCTTCCATCACACCTTACTCCAAGCACCTAACACAACATATAATATGTATATTTGAAGTAGTATGCAAATCATTCACAGTCCAGTGGTTCAACCTCTTTAAGTGCAAACACAGTTCCCTTTTCATGTCTATGTCTTGGTATTTCACCTTTCTGAAGTGCTACCTTATGTTTAACATACTCCTGCTGCAATTTCTCAAAATTAATCTTTTTGCTAGCATCAGGTCTCATTCCGGAAACCTCTACAACTTTACTTTCCTTTATTTTCAGAATGCTCCTATCCTCAGTGTCTGTAATTACCCTATTTATATCATCATATCTATCTAAAAAATGTAGCATCAATTTCACCTCAACAAAAACATTGGGGACAAATAGTTTTCCCAAATCATAACACCAAACATTTTTACCAGGATGTCGAGCATCTCTTCTCATAAATGCATACATGAACAATTCCCATCCAGTCTCTAGCACAACAATATCACCAATTCCCTCTGCAAGGTCCTTGAAATTAGTGGTTATAATCCCTTCCCCTATAGCATTCCTACCACTTTCCTTGACGTTCGGTAGTTGGAATTTATCCATAAAGCATGTATAATCCTTAGGCTGGCTTCTTTTCTTCTCAATGACTTCAGATGTTTGAGGGGAGCCATGGGAGACCTTCTGCTTTTTCTTCTTGGGCACAAGTTTCGACAAGAACGAATCACCAGGTTGGCTCATTGTAGCTTCTTCATGGTTTTACTTAGTTCAAAAGTAAACTAGATTTAGGATTATTACCCTATTCTTAATAGCTCAAACTCGGACTCAAACGTGATTCTACCCAATTAAGAAACTATACTAACTCAAGAAAAACCAAAAACCCTAAATAATTCCTGGAATTAACTCAGACCTCCTTTGGTTTGGTGCACAAATTCTTACAGAGTAGTAAAGGAAATCAGTGGAGGATTGATGGCAACTTACCTAGGAGAAAAATCTCCACAACTCTTTTAACTTCAGCTCTGGTTACTTCGAATTCTCCTTCAGCTCCTCGAATGTTCAACTAAGATGAAAATATAAACTGTAAACCTCCTTCAATGAATTTAGCTAAGTACATATACCATTAATGGCACACAAATGCTTGTGTGAGTGAACAATTATGCCTCAAGTTGGTCGTTCCTATTTGAATTCAAACCATCGATGAATTCATATGAAAGAATCATCTAATGGATCACATTGTTTCTTACCCTCCATGGGCCCTACCGGTGATTTGATGTGTACTTGATGAACCAAGAAATTGCCACACATATTTCCCCAAATTTCATGAGTATCACTCATTGCGTGTCTCTTTTCCAAACTGGGATCTCATCAAGCAATGGCTAGAAGGCCAGTGATGAGATGCCAACCCTTGATCATAAGTGTAAAGAGGATCTCGACCGAAAACTCAAGTTTCATTACTCATCGCGGGTCTAAGGTCCATTAATCAATCCCAACTCACAATAGACCAAAGCTGCATGATGGGAAGATACTCCACCCATCCGCGGTCACGAGTTCTCTTTAGAAAAGTAGATTGTAACCAACGATAGTAAACGGGCTAGCGATGGGTGAAGATCTTAACCGCATCGCTCATCGCACATTACCCTATCAAAATAACAACAAAACACGCGACAAGCAATGAACCAAAGCCAAAGGATAGACCTAACATCGCTCATCGCAGGTTATAAGAAATATTTCATGCAACAACGTGTGATGGGAAGATAGTCGGTGAGTGACAAGCTTAGACAATACCAAGCCTGACGGTAACCAAGGCATTGGGGCCGGTTGAACAACGATAATAAAGACCATGGGAAAAATATTAAGTAACAAGTGAACTAGTTCAGCCGGTTTTACGCGAAAACATAAAATGGATGATAATCGAGGGTAACAAGGTACATAGAACTCTTAAACCCAAAATCCTAATGCCAGAAAACACAAGCGACCAGTGCCACAACCATGAAGTCAATGGAACTAAGAAAATTTTATGGGTTCCACCATACCCTAAACCCTAAACTGTACTTAAACCCTCTACCCTCTACCCTTAACCCAATACCCTCTACCCTCAACCCCTATACCCTCTACCCTATACATTGGACCCTCAACCCTCAACCCTCAACCCTTAACCCTCAACCTTCAACCCAATACCCTAAACCCTAAACTGTACTTAAACCCTCCACCCTCTACCCTCAACCCAATACCCTCTACCCTCTACCCTCAACACCTATGCCCTCTACCCTATACATTGGAACCTCAAACCTAATCCTTGAACCATATAACCTCAACCCTCTACCATCAACCTTAAACCCTCTACCCTCTACCCTCTACCCTCTACCCTATACATGATTAAACCCTCAACCCTTAATTCTCAACCCTCAACCCTTAATCCGGCCTCAACCCTCAACCCTTAAACCCTAAACCCTCAACCCCTATACCCTCTACCCTCTACATTAATGGAACCTCAACCCTAATCCTTCAACCATATATCCGCAAACCCAACTATATATACCCTAAACCCTTGACCCTATACCCTCAACCCAATACCCTAAACCCTATATTGTACTTAAACCCTCTACCCTCTACCCTCTACCCTCTACCCTCTACCCAATACCCTCTTCCCTTGACCCTAATCTCTTAACCTTAATCCATCAAACCTTAAACCCTTAAACCCAAGTAAAATCTCTACCTTAATCCTTCAACCCTCAACCCTTAATCCCTCAACTCTTAAACCTTCAACCCTCAACCCTCTACCCTCAACCCTCAACCCTTAAACCCTAATCCCTCAACCCCTATACCCTCTACCCTATACATTGGACCCTCAACTGTAATCCTTGAATCATATACCATCAACCCTCAACCCTCAACCCTCAACCCTCAACCCTAACCCTAAACCATACTTAAACCCTCTACCCTCTACCCTCAACCCAATACAATGAAAAATCAAAGGAAGTAAATATTTTGATGCAAATTAAATGTAGGAAAGCAATTGAAGGTCGGTGAATATTGGGGAAGGATTTTTTGTTCTAACACCCTTAATCCCTGTTAGATTAGAACAATTAGGCGCTAAAATAGGTTCTAAAGTAGGCACTAAATTGGGTGTTACATCGGGCGCTAATGTAGGCGCTAACCTGGGTGTTAATTTAGGCGTTAATTTGGGTGCTACTCTAGGCGTTAATCTTAGTGCTAATTTTGACATTAATGCAGGTGCTAATTTGGGCCTAATTTAGCGCCTACTTGTTCTAGTTGGTGCAAAAAATGCCAAAAATAGTGCCATCTCGATAAATAGCGCCAAATTTTTCAAAAAATTGGAGAAAAATACATTAAAACAGTGGGTGGAAGCAAAAAATAGAGCAAAAAAGGGAGCTAATCACATTGATTTGTTGTAGTGAACAAACTGATTAACTGCGCATCAACACTTGGAGGAATGAAAAGATACCTAAACCCTGTGTGCAACATCACTTACCGACTCAAAAAAAAACTAGACTAATATGTACAAAAGACTTATCATACATAAAAAAAAAATCTTTGAGGTGAATCCCATTGACTGGGATTGGTATTTCTTCTCCATCCATCTTGGATAGCTAAAAGGAATTATGCTATTTGCACCCAAAAATGATGTAAGGTCCACTCCACATTACATTAAATTTTGTGTGTTTTTCGAGTCTTCTCTTAAGTTCATCCCATTTGAGGACTAGCATGTATTAAGAGTTTCTAATGGATATTTTGGGGGTGATTCTATCCACCCATAGGGCATATTTTAACTTGGTATACCAAGTCCTTTGATTATCTTCCATGGTCCTTCTGATGATCCTTATTAAGTTCTTGTTAGTTGAATCAACCAAGCCATTACCTTGAGGGTAATAGTTTGATGAAGTACTCAAATAGATACCATTATTTATAGCCCATTCACTTAATTTTATACCCACAAAAGCGAATGCATTATCAGGAAATAATAGAATTAGGAATACCAAAACTTGTCACCAAATCCTCATAAAAGTTTAGGACATCACTCTCATTAGCTTCTTTCAATGCCACAACTTCGATCCACCTAGTGAAATAATCAGTGGTAGTGAGAACCCACTTATGAACTACACTAGAAGGTAGATTAATGGCTCCAATAACGTCAATACCCCACTTCATGAAGGGTTTTTCAACTTAAATAGGTTGCAAAGGAAGAGCTGGTAGCTTTTCCTTACCTAAGAAAAAGGCACATTTATTAAACTTCTTTACCCATTCATGTGTATCCTCGAAAAAACTAGGCCAATAATAGCCTACTCTCATTATCTTTAGTGTTGTTGTTCTAGGTGCAAAGTTTCCACCAACTGCTCCATCATGAAATTATTCAATCACTTTTTCAACTTGATCAATATCATGCATCTAAGAAACACACCATTGAAATCCTTCTTGAAAATTATGCCATTTGAGAGTACATGTGGAATATTTTGCAGCCTAAAATACCTTCTCTTAGCCCTATCCATTCCCTATGGACACTCACTTGTTTGGAGAAAATGAATAATACCTTGTACCCAACTTAGAGAATAAGTATGTGCAACTATTTGGGGTTGTTCTAGGATGGCTAGGACAACCTCCATATCCTCTTCCTTGCTATTTTCTAGATCACCAACTAAATATTCACACAAACCTTTTCCTCTTACCAACTTGGTTACCTTAATTTCTACATCATATTCCATAACCTTGGTAATCCAACCTGCTATTTTCTCATTCAAATCCTTGTTCAAGTGAAATTCTTTGACACTAGGATGGACAACCATTAAGTAAAATTTGTTGTTCAAAATCAAATGCCTAAATTTCTTTAGACTTCTATTAAAAAAAAGAATATCTTTTTCAACAAAAGTATACGGCCTTTTCTCATACTCTTCCAAGCCTTTGCTAAAGAAATCTATTGGCTGCTCTAAAACTTCATCATTTTTTTGCCCTAATATAGCCGAAATAGTGTCAAGATTCCCATAAGAATACAAGGTAAAATCCTTGGAAAATTTAAGATTCAAGAGAGTAGGTGTTGTTGTTAATGTTTCTTTTATGCTCTCAAAACTTATCTTTCCTTAGTCCATTTGTAAGCTATATTTTTCTTCAATATAGCTGTTAGTGGCTTCAAAAAATTAGCAATATCTGGTATGAACCTTCTAACAAAATTGATCATTCCTATAAAACTTTGCAAAACCTTTTTTATGAGTTGGTAAAGGTAAAGCTAAGATAGCACTCACCCTTTCAGGATTAATCGTAACACCATATTTGGACACCACATAACCAAGTAAATTACCTTGATGGATAACAAAGATGCATTTCTTTGGATTGAGGGATACACCATACTCCATACACCTTTCAAAAATCTGCCTTAGATGAGTAAGTTGTTTCTTAGCATCCTTTGAGAAAACTGTTGGAAAATATGCCTCAACTTGCTGGCTTGAACCTCTCTTAAAGACTTGGCATTTTTCCCTTTGTTGGCCTTCTTTGTCGGACTATCGCTGAAATCTAGAACCTTGGAACCTATGTTGTGCGGTTCGTGAGTTTCATAACCTCCTGACATGGTGATCTACTTGTTGTCGCGAGTTTGAGGAATTTCCTAACCTCCGATGGAGGTTGTGAAGTTCAGGTTTCTCTCAACTTGGTGACATGACCAGTGGATGGTGGGACTGGTCTGTGTGGATGGTGACGTCAGCTGTACGGAAATGACATGGATGTTGCATGGATAGTGGGGACCACATGGGACGAGTTGATGAGTTGTAAAGGGGTATCGCTAGGTTTTCCTTGCATCGATGGGACTCATGGGCTTTGGCAAGACCCTCAACCTTGTCTCATCGATTAGCCGATAGACATGTAGCTGCGAAGTATACTTTGGTGGGAGACAAATTGGTGTCCCTTCAATATGACGATGGTTGAATTGGTGAACCCAAATGGTACGATAGTCAAAAGCGGTGGAGGAGTGATGTGTCGACACATGGCATGATTTCATTCATTGATTCTACATCACTGTTGTGAATCAACAATCATTGGACCGAAAGTTGTATTTTGTGATAGCGATATAGTTGCATTAAATGCATGATTTGACTTGGGGGTTGATAGAGAGAAAATATGGTAACATTCTTTGTAACCAAATTAATTGTTGAGCGACTTTATGTGTGTTGGATGGTGGTGTGTGTGGCTCGAGATGAAGGAAGCTTGTCGATGAAGATAGTGAAATTAATGAAAACCTAATGGTAGTTGGGTGGTCCTACATTGTATGCTTTTATGAGCATTGTAATAGTGTGAGGTGAACTATAATCTATGTGTGAGGTTTACCAAAGGGATTGTATTATTGCTGTGAGTTAACATTTGAGAGTGAAGTTTGTAACTCTGTATGTAATTTATTTACTATAATACAACATGACTTTACTTGGTGTGTGGGTTTTTCTCTTGTAAGGGTTTTCCCACATAAATTTGGTGTTATCTCTTTGTGTGATGAATTTGTCTATTCTTTTGTTCTCTGAATGTGCATCTCAAATGAATGTAATTTGTTAAATGAAAGTTTTTTCTACACTTCTCTCCTGACGATTTGGCACTAGGAAGGTGTTTCCGCACCTCTACCTTCCCTTACAAGTGGTATCAGATGTTGGCCAATTGTGTTATCCTTGTGAGTAGGCCTAGTTTTTTGTGCTAATCCTGTTCAGTGGGAGTCTTGCAAAATAAGAACTGATTGTCTTATTTACAGTTTGAGATGACAAGCATATCAGGTAGAGTAGAAATTGAAAAGTTCAATGGAGGCAATTTTGAGTTGTGGAAACTCAAAATAGAAGACCTGTTGGTGGATAGAGACCTCTGGATTTTTGTGTATGGAATTATGCCACAAGGTATGAAGAAATAAGATTGGGACCTCGTAGATAGAAAAGCTAGAGGGTTGATAAGACTTTTTCTAGCTGATTCTGTACTCTTGAACGTCCATGAGGAGAAGACTGCATCTTCGTTATGGAAGAAACTTGGTGACATTTATTAGGGGAAGTCTGGTGAATAAGTTATTCCTGAGGAAGAAGTTTTACTCCTTGAAGATGGAAGAAGGTGCATTTGTAGCAGACCATCTGAATTCATTTAATATGATTGTTGCTTAGTTGGCATCTGTGGGTGTGAAGATAGAGGGGGACGATTGTTGTATGCTTCTGTTATGTTCCTTGATTGACACTTGGGATCATTTGGTAATGGCTATTGGAAGTAAAATAACTACTTTCAAGATAGAAGACGTGGTTTCTTTGTTATTGTCAGAGGAAATGCGAAGGAAGTCTGTTGAAATGGAAAAGGATGCTCTTGTTGTTCAGGGCAGATCAAAGGAGAGAGGCAAGAAGAAAGACAAGAAGTATAAATCCAAATCAGAAGGGAGATCAAAGTCTCCTAGAAATAATTCTAAGGTGAAATGATGGAATTGTGGGAAAATTGGTCATATTTGAAAGGATTTTAAGGAGGAGAAAAAGAAGAAGAACAACAACTCTTCAGACAATGACTCTTCTCAAAGTGATGTAGATGCCTTCATTGCTGCCTTGGTGACTCATGCATAAAATGATGTCTGTCTAATTGAATCAGGTGCATCTTTTCACATTAAATCTCACAGAGATTGGTTCACTAAGTATGAAAAGTATGCTGGTGGAAAGGTGTGCCTAGAAAGTGATTCAACTCTGGAAATTGTTGGCTATGGAAGAGTCAAAATCCAATTCCTTGATGGAAGAATCAAAGAGATTGATGGTGTGCTGCACATACCAGGTTTGGCTCGTAACCCGCTTTTTGTTAGTAATCTAAATGATGTTTGCGTGCAAGTTTCTTTCTCGAGTGGAGGTTGGAAGAATACTAGAGGCTCAATGGTGTTGGCTAAGGGTGCACGCATATGCACTATGTACAAGTTAGATGCATGTCTTGTTCAATGTAACGTCTCTATAAAGTCAAGCAAAGTTGCTCATGTAGAGAAGAAGAATGAAGCTCCTCTAGGTGAAAATTCCTTGGAGGTGAAACTCCCAATAGAGAAAACCATGTTGTGGCATCATAGACTTGGTCACATAGGAGAGAAAGGCTTAAAAGATTTGAAAAATAAAACTATTGTTGAAGGGCTTGTTGATTGTAACCTTGAGTTCAATTTTTGTGAACATTGCATTTATGGAAAGCAACATCGTGTTTCATTTTATTTGAGTCCTCATAAATCTTCTGGCATACTGATTTAAGTTCATTATGATGTATTTGGTCCACTGAATGTTCCTTCCTTATCAAAGTCTAGATATTATGTTTCTTTTATTGATGACTATTTGAGAAGGGCATTTGCGTATTTTCTAAAGAGTAAATTAGAAGTGTTCAATCAGTTTAAAGAGTTTAAAAACTTGGTAGAAAATCAGACTGGAAGAAAAATTAAATGTTTGAGGACAGATAATGGCAGTGAGTTTTGTTCTGTAGATTTTGAAAGGTATTGCAAAGACCATGGGATTAAAAGGCATAAAACTATGCCTTATAATCCACAACAGAATTGAGTTGCTGAAAGGTTAAACAAGATGCTAATGGAAAGAGTGAGAAGTATGTTGAGTAGTGCTGGTCTGGAACAGAATTTCTGGGCTGAGGTTGTGGCTACATCATGTTACTTGATTAATTGTTCATCTAGTTCAAACCTTGTTTAAAAAATACCTTTGGAAGCGTGGTTTGGTAAGAAGCCCTCTCTAAGACATATTCATGTCTTTGGCTGTGATGCATATGTATATGTGCTGAATAAAAAAAGATCAAAGTTGGAAAACAAGGCTGTCAAATGTATCTTCATTGGATATGGTGTTCGTGTGAAAGGATACAAGCTTTGGAATCCTATTACTAATAATGTTTTGTATAGCAGAAGTGTAATCTTTCATGAGCTGATGCCCTTAGTAGTTGGTCTGCAGTTAGAGACAAATAAAAGGGAAAAGAAGAATGATGTAGTTGAAATTCCTTGAACTCCAGATAAAGAGGAACTACAAAGTGTACTTGAAACTAAGGAGATTTCTAGTAGCTCTGAGAGTTCTGAAGAAGAAGAACCGCAACCTTAGCCTCAGTTTGTGAGGAGGTCTACACATGAAAAGCGTCAACCTGATAGGTATGGATTTTCTATGTTGGATTCAAACTATGCCTATGATTTGAATACTAGCACCAATGAGCCTAGGACTGTGAAAGAGGAAATTAATATGTTTGATTCAAATTCCTGGTTGGAAGCCATGAATGAGGAAATGGTGGCATTGAAAAAGAATGAAACCTGAGATTTGGTACCCCTGCTTGAAGGGAGAAAGCCTGTTGGCTATAAATGGGTATTTAAGAAAAAGAGTGGTCTAGATGGAAATGTTGAGAAGTATAAATCTCGGTTGGTCGTGAAAGGTTATTCCCAGGTGGAGGGAATTGATTATGGAGAAATATTTCCTCCTATAGCTAAGCTGACATCTATCAGATTTATTTTGTCACTTGTAGTAGCGTATGACTTAGAGATCGAGCAGATGGATGTGAAGTCAATATTTCTTCATGGAGAGTTGGAAGAAGAAATTTATATGTCCTAGCTTGAGCACTTTGTGGAAAAGGGTAAATAAAATCTGGTTTGCAAGTTGAAGAAATCTCCGTATGGTTTAAAGAAATCGCCTAGAATGTGGTACCAAATTTTGACACCTTTGTGTTGTCATTGGGATTCGTGAGATCAAAATCTGATCATTGTATGCATTACAAAACTGAAAATGATTGAGTTCTTATTATTTCCTTGTATGTGGATGATATGTTGTTCATAGGAAATAGTAAGACTATGATTTATGATCTAAAATCTCATTTGTTCGCAAAGTTTGAAATGAAAGATCTAGGTGCAACAATGTATATTCTAGGGATGGAAATAAAAAGGGATATAGGAAGTAGAAAACTTTGGATTAGCTAGAGTAAGTATATCAACACTATCCCGGAGAGATTTGGTATGACTCATTGCAAGCAACTAGTTATTCTAGTGGTGCAGGGAATGAAGCTATCTGTTGAAGATTGTCAGAAGTCTCCTACTGAGATGGACAACATGACTAGGGTGCCTTATGCAAGTGCAGTTGGCAGTTTAATGTATGCAATAGTATGTACAAGGCTAGACATTTCCAAAGCAGTGGGAGTACTTAGTCAGTTTATGGCTAATCCAAGAAGACTGCGTTAGGATGCTGTGAAGAGGGTTTTCAAATATTTGAAGGGTACCTCAGAGTATGCTTTGTATTATCATGGCAACTCGGTTGGATTATAGAGATCTCTTAGCATTCGTGGGTATGTGGATTCTGATTGGGAAGGGGACATTAACAGCAGAAGATCCACTAGTGGATACATCTTCATGTTATTTGGTGGTGCAGTGAGTTGGATGAGCAAGCAACAGGCTGTGGTCGCTTTATCTACTTTTGAGGTAGAGTATATGGCAACAACACACGCCTGCAAAGAAGTCGTTTGGCTTAGAAGTTTGTGTTCTGATGTTGGGTTTAATGCAGGGAAGATTATGATCTGCTATGATAGTCAGATTGCTATTTTTTGGGTGAAAAATCCCACTTTCCATGCCAGGACGAAGCACATTGATGTTCAATATCATTTCATTTTTTATATGCTAGAGGATGGAAAGGTTAATCTTGAAAAAGTGGATATTTTGGACAATGTCATTGATGCATTGACAAAACCTGTGAGCACATACAAGTATAGGTGGTGTTCCAATTCGATGGGCCTTGGGGCCTATGAATTTCAATAACTTTGAGTTTAGAGGAAGCCAACAAGTCTTTGTCAAGTGGGAGCTTGTTGGAAAATATGCCTCAACATGTTGGCTTGAACCTTTCTTAAAGACTTGGCATTTTTCCCTTTGTTGGCCTTCTTTGTCGGACTATCGTCGAAATCCAAAACCTTGGAACCTATGTCGCAGGGTTCGTGAGTTTCATAACCTCCTGACATGGTGATCTACTTGTTGTTGTGGGTTTCAGGAATTTCCTAACCTCCGATGGAGATTGTGAATTTCAGATTTCTCTCAACTTGGCGACATGACCGATGGATGGTGGGACTGGTCTATGTGGATGGTGACATTAGCCATATGACAATGACATGGATGCTACGTGGATAGTGGGGACCACATGGGATGAGCCAATAAGTTGTAAAGGGGTATTGCTAGGTTTTCCTTGCATTGGTAGAACTCATGGGCTTTGGCGGGACCCTCAACCTTGTCTCATCAATGAGTCGATAGAGATGTAGCGACGAAGTATACTTTGGTGGGACTTGCTTTTATCGATGGGAGACGAATTGGTGTCCCTCTGATATGGCGATGGTTGAATTGGTGAACCTGAATGGCATGATAGTCAAAAGAAATGGACGAGTGATGTGTCGACACGTGGCACGATTTCATTCATTGATTCTCCATCGCTATTGTGAATCAACAATCATTGGACCAAAAGTTGTATTTCCTAATAGCGATATAGTTGCATTAAATGCATGCTCTGAATCGAGGGTTGACAGAGAGAAAATATGGTAATATTCTCTATAATCAAATTAATTGATGGGTGATTTGATGCGTGTTGGATGGTGGTGTGCATGGCCCGAGAAGAAGGAAGCTTATCGGTGAAGATAGTGAAATTAATGAAAACCTAACGGTGGTTGGGTGGTGCTATATTGTATGCTTTTACGAGCATTGTAATAGTGTGAGTTGAACTATAATCTGTGTGTGAGGTTGACTAAAGGGATTGTATTGCTGCTGTGAGTTAACATCTGAGAGTGAAGTCTGTAACTCTGTATGTAATTTGTTTACTGTAATACAAAGTGAATTTACTTGGTGTGTGGGTTTTTCTCCCGTAAGGGTTTTCCCATGTAAATCTGGTGTTATCTCTGTGTGTGATGAATTTATCTTTTCTTTTGTTTTGTGAATGTGCATCTCAAACAAATGTAATATGTTAAATGGAATTTTTTTATGCACTTCTCTCCTAAGGATTTTGCATTAGGAAGGTGTTTTTGCACCCACTGCTTT
The DNA here is from genome assembly GCA_007258455.2 of Sequoia sempervirens. Taxonomy (NCBI): domain Eukaryota; kingdom Viridiplantae; phylum Streptophyta; class Pinopsida; order Cupressales; family Cupressaceae; genus Sequoia; species Sequoia sempervirens. The sequence continues at coordinate 165,720,518 of VDFB02379711.1, forward strand.
CCTTACAAAAACATTACAAAAACATTAATATCATCCAAGCATACAAGTACAATCTTATTCACGAGGCCTTAAAAATCCATATCCATGTCCCTTTGAAAGGTTGCCCCAACATTGGACAATCCAAAAGGCATTTTCTCATATGTCATGGTACCCCATTTGGTGGTGAAAGCTATTTTGAACTGATCTCCCTCTTTAACCAAGATTTGGTTATAACGAGAAAACCCATCCAACAATGAGAACCTCTTTGAACTTGATACAACCTACAATATTTGCTCCATAGAAGGAAAAGGATAATGATCTTTGAGTGAAGCTCTATTTAAATCCCTAAAGTCTACACATAATTTGATTTCTCCACTATTTTTCCTCGCAGGTTCTAAATTAGATACCCATGTTGTGTGTTTAATAGGGAAAATGATACTACCTTCAATCAACTTGCTTAATTCTTTCTTCATGAGGTGTTCAAGATTTGGATTCTAAGGTATTTGCTTCTTCCTTACTGGTTTTACATTTGGTTCTAAATCAATAGTATGTTGTGCTAACTCAAAGTTAATGCCTTTCAAATCATGATATTCCCAAGCAAAAATATCATCAAACTCTTGACAAAGAAACAAAATAACGTCTTTCTTCTTTGGTACAAACCTTGCCAAGTTTGAGAAGTTTACCTTTGAAAATCTCAATGGACTCATAATGTTCTCCCTTAACCAACATTCTAGATTTTTATTTTCTTACTTGATCATCTATGTTGAAAATAAACTCTAAAGTCACCAATCCCTTTGGTAATTTATTTGACTTCATGTTATCTACTGAAAATGCACCCTGTTGAACTTGATGTTCAACAATTCAGAGAAAAACATGGGAAGACCTCTAAAGTTGTGCGTTACTTATAAATAGAGGTCAACCTCCGGAGAAGGCTGACTTCCTATGGTGTCACTTAGAACTACTAATTTTTAGAGGAACAAGGAGAAGGATACCTTAAAAATACTAAAACTGGAAAAGATGAAACTTAAAGAAAAAACTAAAGTGATACACCAAACTTTAAAGTGGACATGAAAACTAGAAAACTATGACACTTGATTTTGACTGATAGTGAAAACACTTGCACAACTCATTGCAACATAGCTTTTGCATTAATATTTCACTAAGAGGACAAAATACATAAACTCATAAATGGAGAATGAATTCACAATTAAAAGTTATATGCATTTTAAAGACACTCCTAGCAACCTGCAAGAACAAGCTTTTTGTAGAAAAAGGTACAAATTAAGAGACAAAGTTATAAGGAAAAAGGATAATTTCACTAATAACTTGATCAATTTTTTGTACATACACAAGAACTACAAGAATAAGAAGGAAAAAATTCCATTATCAGCTATCTCCAAGGTATAAATTGTATTCCATATCCAAAAAGAGTTACAAAAGATGCTAAAATTTGTGCCAAAGGACTGTAAAAGTCACTAATTCTTCAACTGCATAATATGAACTAAATAAAAAATGAGTTACAAAAGTGAATAAGTAACCAACACCAAGTGGTACCACTAAAAAAGGCTCTAGAACCCACCTTGGGTCGGATGCACTCAAAAAGCCAATAAGATAGCATGTAAATCTTCTCCAAAAGGGCTCATAATGGGTGAAAAAGTCAATCGTGACTTGATCAAACCATAAACACCTCTAAAAATGCTCTAAATGGAGTCAAAGAAGCCTATATTCTCTCAACAAGGTGATGACAACACCCTACATCTTCTCCGCATGTTGGCAGCTAACTTATAACAATCCTCATATTCTTGGCATGCACATAAAAGCCATCCACATCTCTGTCATGACTTGGTCATATGAACACATGTTCTTATCTTTGCATTTAAAAATAATGACTTAAATTTAAGTGATTTATAAATAATCACGTAAACTTAAGCATTTACAATGTAAAACAATGCAAAAATAAAGGAAACTCCATGTATTCGGCCCTAGATTGAAATAAAGGCATGACCAAGTCAAAATACATATTTTAAAATGCCTAAGTCATAAAAGGCATAAAATATGGAGTCTTAGCCCACAGGAAAAAGAATTACATGCCATTTTTTAAAAGTTAAGCAAAAAATGCCTAACTTCATCGGTATTTAGGGTTATGAAGCCCTAAGAAAAAAAGAGTAAAGGTAAAACATTTACTTTACTCTTCGAAGCTTCAAGAAGAAGCAACCCGCTAGTGAAGGGTTTCTGTGAAGCTCTATTGAAAGAATTCTCTGAAGGATTTTGATGGCGGATTTCTAGTTCCTCTTGCAAATTCAACAGAAATTTTGAGGAAAAAATCCGCGGCTAGACAGAAGTATAAGACCATATACAGGCCGACAAGGAACTCTCAGGTAAGCTAATAATGAATTTTTTTTGTTGTTTCTTACTTTTCTGAGAAGGAAAATAGCTTGAAACTGAGCCAAAATTCTAAATCATGATTCAAATACTGTGATCTTTCTCTTTCTGCAGTTGTTTCCATTTTTCATGAAAGATCTAATGCATTCTTGGTAAACTGAAAAATAGGGTTTGTAGAAAGAAAAACCCTCCATTACTCACAGGTCGCAGGCTTTAGGGCTTTGCTCTTTAAGAATTTACCCTGTCTTTGTCAATAGTTGGAGAACTTGCTTTCCTATAGTCAGCTATATTTCTTGTTGTGTTATGGCTACGACCACATTCTCATGTTTTTCTTGTAGCATAACTTCATTTTACTGGAAAAATGATAAACCATTTTTGTATTTGGCTTGACTTAACCATTCAGAATTATAGAACTCTAAAATTCATGCTTCTCAAACTTTTCGACTTTTAATCTTTGTGAATGAAAATGTGCTTCATCTGAGATTGACGCCATATATTTTAGCTGTTTTCCTGAATTATATATTGTCCCTTTGTTTCCTTGAGTGAAAATGGCTCATTTCTAGCTCCAGTGTACATCTTCTGGTTCAAAGAAAAAAAATAGGCCATGGCTCGACTGGCCTCCTCACTTCATTTCATAGTATTTCATTTTGTAGATGTAGAGGCACAGTTTCCATTTTTTGTTAGACATCCCTCAAGGGTTTTTCATTATAGAAAAAATAAGATTTTGGGTTTTCTGATTTCATACTGGTTGAGGATTTTATTTTCTATACTTTTCATTTCCTACAACTTGGAAGTAAAATGGGCTCAAAATTGAGCAGTCTCTGTACTTCACCCTTTTTACCTGTAGCTTTCATTATACTGAGAACCTAGCTCAAAGGTTCACATTTCCGATTTTGTTTCTTGTGAATTCCTCGTCCTCTATAGAAATTTCTGAATATTTCCATCTTTGGCTTTTTGAAGATCTCTTCACTTCCCACTTGAAACTTTTGCACCTAACACATGAAAGGAAAACCTAAATAGGTTTTCATGCAAATAGCTCCTTGCATTCCCATGACTGTGTTCTTTGTCTTATGTTTTCCTCAATAGTGAATAACACCATCGTGTACCTTGGAGATGATTATACTATCCCATTTTTAGCTTCATGGTGTATTTGATGACTTGCTCCTACATTATTATCCATGGCTTCCAAGGCTATGATAGTGTTATGACTGTTTACTGAGCATTGTTCAAAACTACAGTCATGAGGACTGTATTCTCAGGATTTAACACCTTTTCAATAGTATCATACTTCACAGTTATAAGAGACTTGACTGCCTTAACAAATATGGATGAATTGTTATAAGGTGCAATGGCATTGTGACAAATATAGAATAATATCTTCATTTTTAAACTATTCCTTTTGACTATTCTTGTCTCTTTAGCCTCTTTTTGAATGTTTGTGAATACTCATTTGTATCAATATGCGTTCCTTACTCATGCATTGTTGTTTGGGCTAGCATACTATAGCATTGACCATCAGACAATTGTACCTATCATGAAAAAATACATCATTGCATTTCTAAATCTGTTTTATGCAATACATTGAATACAACCTTTATGATTTCTTCAAAACACAACAAAGCACGCTGGGATCAACCCTTGTGGGAGCCACATTTATCCCACGTGCTGTAATCAAATGAATTTGAAACAACAACATTATTTTTTCTATATTTGCACATGAATCAAACAAGTTAGAAAAATAAATGCATATTTTGGATGTGTTTGATGACTTCAACGGTTTTCTTAGACACCTAAAGTATGCATTACTCATTTAATGCATTTGGAAATCAGTTTATACATGCATAGGTGTATGTCCATGTAAGGTTTGAGACTTTTCATTGCTTAGATAATTGCTCTAACATCATTGTTATTACCAGATGCAAGAACCTAAGAGCAACATGGAGCTAGGAGGAATACAAATAGTTCGGGGCAACAACAGTGCAAGACAACAACACAAGACAACAAACCTTGAACTAGTCATTCTCAAGCAATGACTGGTCTCTCTCCTTATATGCACATATTTATATTTGTTTACTTATTCATGTATATATTTTTCTTCAATTTCATTGAATAAGTTAAGTCTCACGACTTGTGTGAGAAAAATATACACTTTTGTATCAATAAAGATTACTTTTCAGAAAGATTTATGTAAATATTTTCTATGTTACATGCACTTGTATAAATGCAATGATCTGTTACTATAATCTTGTAATCTTTTAATTTTTTTTTTATACAATTGAATGTAATGTAGGAAAGATTATAAAATGTACCTTTCTCTTAGTTTGAAATCAAAGAGCTCTACCTAAATGAGCTATTAGTGAAATTTAGGTAACACTTCAATTGTAGAATTTGATCATCAAATTGTTGTTGTAAACTTTGCTAGTTACTGGCTGCAAACTCAACTTCTTCAATCAAGAAGTTGATGATTTTTTTGTCATTGTCAAATACTTTCCAATGCACTTCATTTTCAGGAATTGATGGCCTTACAATCACTTTAATGTATTATTTTTCCCTAAAAAATTTTAATCTCTTTTGGGATATCATACTCAGCTCCTATGGCAGCGAATCTATCAACATTCTTATTTTGACTTCTTGGTATGGACAATGGATTAAAATAATTAAATTATTCAAGCATATCCCAAACTCTATGCTTATAAGACTTATGTAAATAATTCTTAGTCACATTGACACCTCTTACATGATTTACAACCAACTTGTTGTCCCCAAACACTTGCAAACAACCAATACCTCTTTTCCTTTCCCATTCCAAGCCATGAATGAGAGCTTCATACTCAATAGTGTTATTAGTGCAATTGAACAAAATCTAAATACTAAATAACAATTCTCACCTTGAGGAGAAATAAGCAATGCTAAATAACACTTTGCACCTTGAGGAGAAATAAGTATAGAAGCTCCACCAACACCATTTTTTTTCTTAACCCATCAAAGTACAACTGCTAAAGTTCATTAGAGTATTGTTCATATTGTTGCTTTTTCACCTTTTACAAGATTAGGGAAAATAAGGTCTTGTTCATGTATCATATAGATGCCCAACCCTACTTCTTCCACATGCTTAAAGGGGTCATCTTCATGGTTCTCAGTTGCCCATTCATCTAAAATAAAATCAGGTATGCCTTCTATATGGGTGTTAGATTCTTGGACAACAGGATGTTCTTCTTGTTCATGGATGGTGAAATTGGTATTAATAGCACTAGGAATATATGTCTCTACATGATCCTTTACTATATGTTCTAATTTTATAGTCACCATAGTGCTATACCTTGTCCTAAAGAATAAATGTGACCAATCAAAAGATAAATATCCTCCAACTTTGTAGTGAAATCCGTGGAAAGGCATATAGCAAAATATTGTGGCAAATATATGACATGTGTATCCTATGGTATGATGAAGTTTTGGCAAGCATGAAAAGTAAGAATCAAATTTTAAATCTTCCCAATCATGCTTATGATTGTCCCATCCAATTGGACTACTCTTTTGGCAAGGGGTTCATATGACAGGCCAAGCTTATCAGCTATTTGTTTAGGCATCACTGAGCTACTTGCTCCTAAGTCAATCATGCAGTTATGAACAAGGTACTGGCCAATGATTAAGGACACATAACATGAAGGTGGTTTAACGACCTTGGGTTGTTCTTAACTCTTAACATGAGGGGTTTTTGCAAGTACAACAATAGGCTATCCTGTTGAATCTTCACTAGAAAAGGTGATATTGGACAAGGCCTTTTGTAACAAATCTTTTTGGCCAAGGAGTGAAAAATAATTCCCTATTGACATGCTAACATTGACTTTCTTCATATGTTCCAAAATACTAAATGACATTGTACTAACCTTTTTTTGTCCTTTATGAACAACAACATCCCCTTATGTTTGTAATGGTTTTGACTGGGCTATTGGCTAGTCCTTACTTGCCACAACTTGTCCTCTTTGCATAATTTGAACATTTTGAGAATATGAGGGGCTAGAAACACCTTGGTGGCTTGTAGGATCTTTCTTTTCTCCTTTATTAGCTCATTGTCCCATATCAACAACTCTCTTTTTATCTCTTGTATTAATTGCTATAGATTGGGAAGACTAATTTTATCCTTGTGGATGATTTACCCCACAAAACTCCTCACCTTTCCAATTCATTAGAGTAACCTCATGATGATTATATTTAGGATGATGGGTATTTTTTTTGTGAGCTTCTTGTACCATATCTTGTTGAAAAACATTATTGTTTTACACCATAAGGGCCTGATTTAGCATTCCATTGGAGCATGTGGCCTGATTATGGGGTTGATTACATGGAAATCATCTTTCTTAATCTTGTACCATGTTATTTTGGACTGGTACAATCTCTTTGGAGATGCTAGCAATATTATGATTGTAAGGTTGATAAGGTCTAGCATTGAAATTTTTCCTTTGGCCTTGAGGATCAACTTGGTAAGGAGGCCTATTAGACTGATTGGGTTAATTTGGGACTAGATAAGGAGCTTGGTAAGGTTTAAAATTTTCATTTTGTTTCTTTTTATATTCACCAGCTCAATAGAAATAGTTTTTAGGAGACCTTTTATCTCTTGTAGCTCCTGAGATTGAGCTGGGACAACCTTTTGGTTGGGTAGATGGATAATTCAAGGCTGGTGCAATAGGTACAACAACTATAGGAGGTATTTGTAGGGGTATGGGTGATTGAATCTCAGGAAAAAATGTTATTAGAGGCCTTGGTGAAATATTTCTAGCCTGTATAAGGATATTTTTTTCCCTTATTACAATGTCATAAGCATGAGGAAGTGTCCTTCCCCCCATTGATTGGATCATCACTGAAATATCATTGTTTAAAGCTCTTAGAAAATACAAGAAAGTGTAGTCAACTAAAGGTATTAATATTAAGGAATCCTATCCCATGTCTTTTGGAAATGGAAGTTAAAGTCCATCACATGCTCATGAGGAGCTCTCTTTATGGTGGTCAGTTGCTCTACTAGTGAGAGATGGTTTGATTTATCTTCAAACTGTCTACACAAAACATCACATAGCTGATCTCAAGTGGTGATAACATTCAATGTTAAACCCTTGAACCATTGTAATGCTTTCCCTTTCAATTAAGCAACTGAGGGTCTAATAGAAACATTTTCAACTGTAAGATTATGGACTACACATAGTGAAGCCACATTTATGATATGTTCAATGCGAGTGGTTTGATTTTGTCCATTAAAGAATAGAATAATTTTCAATGCATCCATAGGAATATCATCATGTTGCTGCAAGTTGAGTGGACTACCTCCATTAAATGGAACAAAAAAGTGATTTCTAGGTGCAACCATAGAAACCGAAGGAGTCTAATTTATGAATATGTGTGGAAAAGGTCTTCTAGGAGGGGGTATAGAAAGTGCTCTCACTGTTGGTCTTACATTTATTTTAACTATTCTTCTCCTTTTGGGTGGAGAGCTGTAAGTAAGAGAATGACTTTAAACTCCATCTAGTTTGTATCCTTCTCATTCACTTTTGCACTGATTCTTCCAAAACCAGAGCTCTAGAGTCACCGAGTATGTATGTTACACCTCTTGAAGGGTAAAAATATTGTTGCACATACCAAGATAATAATATAATAGAGATTGTATTAAACTAAAAACTAATTTCTAGTCCCACCAAGCGTGCCAAAAACTATTATCACTTAGAAGTGCACCCTTACTAAATTGTAAAACTTAGCCTAGTAGTGAAACATGGGAACTTTTACAAGATATGGGCCACCTAAAATGGAAAAGAACCTCCAGAGAGGGCTAGTTCTCTTTGGTTTTACCACCTAAACTAAGCTATCTATCATTGCTACTGAGAAAAGAGTGAAGGAAAACATAAAGATGGACTTGGAATGACTAAAAGATGATGCACTAAACTAGAATGACTTGCACTATTTTTTGACACACAATCTCTCAGTTTTTCAATTAGTGTTTAGACAACTCAAGTTTTCAACATGTTCATAAATAAGTATTTCATAAGAAATTTGGAATGTTTTTAACCTTTAGAAGGAAAACCAGGTGTTTCCACAAATAAAGAGTTTAAACTTTAGTAACATAACTTATGACCTGCATGAGACATACATTTTTTTCCTAAAGGTGCTAGAATAAGATAAAATATTAAAGGATTTAAACATGAAACATATAAATACATATCAATCATCCATTTGCACACAATAAAACAACTGTTGAGAAGACAAAATCACTGAATTTTATTGATGGAAAGGTGTGCTTACAATAAATACAAGTCTGAAATCTATATCCTTGTTTTGAAAATGTGTTACATAATAAGTATTTTTAGTGTTGTGAATGAGAAAAACTATGAGTTACAATGATGTGATTTTGCTTTTAGAGGTCAAAACCAAGAAATAAATTACTTGAAAAGCTATCCTAAGGGTCCTATATCTCATCCCAAGCATAGGAGAGAATATAGGGACTAATTATGACTAAGTTACTAGGCTTAAAATTAGGTCAACCTCCTTTGAAAGCCCAATAAGTTTCCTTGTTTTAATTGGTTTCTTTAGCTCCTTGAAGTGTGATCCAACTAGTTATAAATCTCTTAGATCTTTTGAAAAGAGTTTGAACTACTCCTAGATGCTCTCAAACTACCTTGACTGCTCCATTTGCTATCCGTGTGATACTCTTTCTCTTAATTGTTCCATAATCTTCCCCTACATGCTTGTAAGATGCCCTTGATTGCTCATAGGGCCACCAAACTATCTAACCTCCTTCATGAATGTCAAAACTACCCTTTGCATGAAGATAGGGCAAGTGGGAAAGTCTTGAAATAGTCAAAACCTCACTTAGGTCATGGGAATCCTTTAAGGGTAGTTTTCAACCACTTGGCATCATGATAAAACTCTTCGTCCCTTTGCATTTTCATCCTACACCCATATATTTACTTAACTCTCATCATTTTACACTACATACTGTTATTCCATCTTGGATTTTGCTCTTTTTGACTAGCACATGTTTGGTTATCAAAAGACTACCTCTCTACCACTGTGCACTTTTAATGGATATTAGGATATATTCTCCTCAACTTGTCATCTCACAAAGATATTTTATGGCTCGTCAATAATTGTAATGAACATCTTGTAGATCACTGCTCATTGTATCTTCATTATATGCAAGCTACTATCAATTGTTAACTATCACCCACATGTTTTCCCTATACTCTGCTATTACATGTTGTAGACATGCAAAAATTCCTAACACGTATCACACATCCTTGGATCTTGTATTTTGCATCATTTTCATTATTAACATTGTATTTTCGTTATTCTCATCCTCGATCCTATATAATTAATCATTTATATCGCTTTCACCATTAATCTCCCCTTTAACATCATCTTTCATCATTAATTATTCTAATTTTCTCTATTAATTTTTTTTATAATTATTTAATTAATTCATCATTTTTCACTAATTTTCCTCTTATCACCTCTAATTGTAATTTTTAATTATTTAATTAGCAAAATCTAATTTTCTTCTAATGTCTCCATAATTAAATAATTTTGAATTATTTAACTATCTAATTTTCCCTTCCACTTGCATGAAATATTCTTTTTAAAAAATAGAATATCCTAATCCTCCATAATTAAATAATGTTGAATTATTTAATTAATCTAATTTCCCTCTCAATGACATATTCCCATGGAATATTCTTTTTCAAAAATATCCCAACTTAACTCAAGTCTCTCATTCATCCTCAACCATTCATTTTTCTTGATCTAATCTCCATCCTCCATTTTAAAATATCTTAACCAATTTCCTAAAATTGTGGAGATATTTTGAGTTCAAATTAATCTCAATCCTTGATCCTCCTTGATCTAATCTCAAGATCAATTCTCCACCATTGATCTAAATTTTGAAAATCTATAAAATAACCCTCTTCCCTCCATTATCATCACCTAGAACAACCTAGAATCATGTGAGTTAATTCATGTCATTTGAGCGTTTGAGAGAATTTGAGCAATTTCATCATCTTATCTAGGTCATTTGAAGCTTTTGCAATCATGGGAGCTAATGATTGAGAAATCCAATACACCATCAACCAATTTCAAATTGGAATGCTAGGTTTGTACATGTTTGATTTTAGGTTTTGAATTGAATTTTCATTGTTGTTGTTGATTACTAACTTGTTTTGCATTCTATTCCATTTGCAAGTGGGATTTGATCATTGTTCTTGATTTGGGTATTGTGAATTATAACCCTAATTGAATAATTCATGCTTCAATTCCATTTCCATTAACCCCACTTCACATTTTGGCACGCCTGGTGGGACCCACATCCTTATTCTATTTTTTTTTCAAGTTTTGATGATTTGTAGGTTACAGTGCCATGATCGTTTATTACAATGAAACGTTCGACGTTCATGGATTGCCATGTTTGCCAAGATCGACACATCTGAAATTCACATATTGACGCTTCTAAGGGTTTTGACAAATTTTCTCTCTATATGTTTGTAGGGTTTCTGATAGATTGTTTCCTCTGCTACAAATTGTCGCATTTGCAGGAGGTTACAAAGTCGTGTTTGGGTATATTGTTGCGTTTGGCTATCTTTTTCCGTATTTTATTTTTGTAACTTTGCTTTTCTAATTTTTGTACTTTTTTGGTTTGACCTAACCCTAACCCTAACATGTATTTGTCTACTCTGTGTTTCATTTATCCTAACCTATTTGTGCAACATTATTGGATTTCATTGAGTGAAGATAACATTTGAAACTACTAACATGTTTGTGGTGTAGGGTATTCATTTGTCCAAGACAAATAATTTGAGACTACTAATCTAATTTGCTACAGGTTCACTTGTCAAAGATCATCATACATACAGTTTGTGTGCTTACTTTTATAGATTAGATCATATTTCAAGTTAGTGATCTAAAATTAACTTGTTTGTCATTTCTGGTAGGCTAGAGTGTATGTATCCTCTCTCCTTGTGCCTTGTGTGATATTGGGTGACAAGAAATACCTCTAGTTTGCATTTTTCTTTGCATTCACTAAATCAGTTGTCTATGTATCCTCTACCCTTATGCCTAGTATAATATTGGATGATGAGAAATAGTAACACTAATTCTTCCTTTTTTGTTAGGAGGCCTGCCTAGGGATTTCATCACCCTAGGGTTCTATAAGAGAGGGGAACCAACCACATCAAGGCTCCAGGTCACGGAGAGCCGAGAGAAGAGGGCTTCCATAACTTACCTCACTCTAAAGGGATGAGGTTCAAGAATGAAGAGCACTATGAAGTGCTTTTGTCACTCTATAGACCTGAAGTTCAAGTTTGGGCTCGGCGAGCTAGTTTTTAGGATGAATACTGCACCTCATATAACTCTTTGTCTGAGGATGGAAGTGCAGTTCTGAGATGACAGTGCGACGCGCTAGCGTCTCTCTGGCGTGCTGGTGTCCGTATGACCAGAAAATGTAAAACATAGTGAAAATACCAGAAAACTGACTAAACAAACTAGTTGATTGACTTTAACAAAAAGGACATTATGGTAAAATAAAAAAAGTAAATGCGTAAATAATGGAGCAAGTAGATAAAGAATAAGATAATAAAAATCAACTCACAAAAGTGCCAGTTCACCAACTAGCTCTGCACACATGTTCACCTACACACAAACAAGAATAGGAAAATTGTTGGGGCTGTATAGGGTCCTACCTCAGTCAGACCCCCGTTTTGGTGTTTCCACCTCCACAGACAGCTAGAAAGCAACTGAGTAGAATATGTGATAAAGAAAATAGAAAGAAAGATTATAATGAACACTACAAAACAATACTATGCTACTCTATTAAATCACAAAGGAGAGGAGTGAAGCATTACCACCTCCACCTAAAAGCTCACTAGCCAATGGAGGGAGAATGCAAGATATGGACTTGGAAAATTCACCATAGCCACATCGGGGATGAAGGGAAGTCTTGCAAGACTCCAAACCCACAACTTCTATGGATGCCTCACACTTGAAATATGGAGTTGATGGAGTGTTAATGTTGTTGCAATTCTCACAATGAAATGCTAGAATGCTACTTAAGAGTGTGAAGAAGTGAATGAATTGCTAAGAGGATGTGAAAAGAGATTGCAAGAAGATGAAGTGAAAGTGAGATGAATGTTTTTGAAGGTGGGATGAGGAGTAAGCTATTTTCGGGTTGGTTGGTCGAAGAGGGACATTACAATTCGACCCCAATTGGGTGTGTAATGCCTCTGCCAACTTCAGACATAGGAATCTGTCAAGGACAGTAGTGCGCTGCACAGACATCCGCGTGTCACACTTTCCTCCCCGAAAAATATTATCTCACTGACACACAAGATAAACACCAAGTGGATGGAAGGAAAATAGGTGATGTGGAATTTCCCCTTCGGATTTGATTTTCTAAGGTGAGGGTATGTGAAAGGGGAATTTTCTTAAGGGGTACAAATTCACTCATATACAGGTTTGACCTCAAGAATGTTTCTTTTGGTGGGCTATATAAAGGGGCGAGAGTGAAAGATATAGCTCAGTCCAATTATGACATGCCAAGTGTTCCTCTGTGGTCTTGGGTGATTCCAGACACAAGGAGTTGAGATTTTGATCTCATGTTTGCACATGCATTGGTGTTTACGAAGTACCACCACTACAAGCCCTTGTTATTAAGAAGCCTAAGACCTTCGACTATCAATCTATAATGGTGCAGCGTGATAGCATCGTCACTTGAAGTTACTCATCATGTACTATCCTTTGTTGAGGCGATGTGTCTTGTTAGAACCTAGTCCTTTCAAGATGGGGGGTGTTAAGGTGGTACATGACCTTGGTATACCCTAGTGTCCCACCCCTTGGATTCGTATTAACATGCAAGTGTGGTGGGCCCACTATAGGGAGATATACCTTTTATTACTAGCTAGGTCATGCTTATCTGACATGTTTTCAATTGTGCTATACCTGTGACACCATTAGCAAGATTTGTGGAAGAAAGCTTGTGAAATACCTTATTACCTTGGGGTCAGTCCTACCTTTTATGTTTGCTATTTGTATCACTTGTTGTAAAAAAATAACTCAAAATTTTACACATCGAACTTGCCAAAACCTTCACTGATCACTGAAATAGTAAAAAAAACTCATGTCTATCTATCATAGTCTGTCACTTTTGCACATCTTGCCACTTTTTCCTGCATATTTTTGCATTTGTGTCGGCATATTATCACCTATGTTTGGTATATTTTTGTGTTTTCATATCACTCTGCATCTTCTTACCCTTTATTTTTCCACTCTAAATCTATAGATTACTGCTTTTGTATAGATTGCCACTTTTGTATTGGCATATAACCTCCTTTGTTTTTAAAATTTTTGTGTTTGCCTATTTTACTGCATTTTCCCTAGCTGTTACTTTGCTAAAATTTCTCTACAAAATGATGCCTTTGTAGTTCTTACCGTGTTTGACTATCATCGCATTGTTGTGTCTGGTCATAATTTGTTGCATTTTCCTACACTTTTTTGTGTTTTCTTGCACTTTGTCATGTTTGTTTGGGGAAACATGTGGCATTTGTCTAGATTATCACGTTTGACTGTGACATTGTTCTTCTCAGACCTGCAAATTTTCCATAACTTAAAACTTTCATAACCTATCATCCTAAAACTGGAAACATCTATCATAATGGACCTTATAGTCCTGAACAATCCTTTTCATCCTCACACATCAAAACTATCCTTTCAATAACATGTTATAGATTGATTTATTGATATATTGAACTTTAATAGTTTAATAATTACATATCATTGTCAGTCATAAATTATCGCCAGTCATTTGTAATTAGTAATTCATTTATATTAGTATTAAATTTGGTTTCCTTGGGAAACATCACCAAATTTGATTCCTTTATCCTTAGTCTCTATAGTTGTAACATTTTTTAATTGTTTTCTCTAATAGTCAATACATCAAGGTACGAGAGATGGAGAAATATGTATGCCATCATCATAGAAGGTATCATTATGTGAAATACTACCTTCAATACCATATGGTTCATGTGAAGTGAAAATATTGATCATCAAGAAACACACCATATTAGATAAAATAAAGTATTACATCACTAGAACATGGATTTATAAGCATATGATCATCATGCATATCACTAGTGATAGGAGAAAGAATAATAATATCAGGTTCATTGGTTTTATAGTTAGAAAAAATAGGCAACCCCAATAAGTTGCAATGAGTTCCATATGAGAAGGATAAGCCAATTAAACATGAAAAAAAGGATAAGCCCTAGGAGAAATATGAAAATATCAAAACAAGAAATTGGAACCCATACCAAAATAGCTTAGCTTGATAAAATAGGGGAGGTTAATGAGGTGAATAAAAAGTATAGTACTCCTTGTACTATTTTCTATAGAAAAATAAATTAAATGGATGTCCTTCAACAAATAATTTTGGTGATGAAAAGGAAATTTAATGAGTTGGAGGATTTGGTCAACTTAACATGATCATTATGAGAAGGGAAAGCCTCAATTTCACTACCAAAATATTTAATATTGTATAGAAGGATAACAAAGCTAGATCAAGAAAAGGTAAAGATTTTATGGTTGTTTCTAGCAAAGAGTCTAATTCATTGAATGCTAAGTTGCACCTAATATCTAAAGAGAGAGAGGCCATGTCTATACTTTGTGACTTTTTTGGGACTCCAATTAGCTATTGGGTGGTTCATTTGCTACATTTTTTGTATTTTCTCTTTGTTATTATTCTTGTTTTTCTATATTTTTTAATAGTTTTATTATAGTTTTGGTTTTTGTTCATATTTGGTTATGTACTAATGCTACCTTTAGGCTTTGTAAGAGAAGGGATCAGGGAAATACAAGTTAAAGCATTACAAAACTATATCAACTTGTCTTCCACCCAAAAATGTCAATTTCTTATATAAAATCCTCTAGGTTGCTCGTGAACTTTCAATCCTAAGTTCTTAGAGCCAATGATAAAACTTGATAGATTTAATGAGTGGCCATTGGCCATCAAATCTTGAAAAATCTCATAAAATTCTTATGTAACATTTCTAATTGGTAGTATCCTTAGCTTAATTTTAACAATCATAATATTGATGCTTAGTAATGATGGATAAATTTATAGAAAAAGAGTTTATATAAGTTTAGGGTTGTCATAATCCATATAACGGTCCATTATCATGTTGTTATAGTCATAACAACCCACAAAATAATCAACTCCCATGAATAAATATTAGAAGAATGAAATATTTTGGTTTCCTAGGGTAGTACACACCAATATCTAGCTATTGGGTGTCATTATGTCCACAAAAATGAGAAAGATGGGATAGCCCTAGGTTTCCTGTGGGAAAATGATAGTTTAAACAAAAGTTGCTAAATTTCAAAATTGTAAAATTTCCAGTTAGATTTGAAAAACAAGCTATGAAAACACATCAATGTGGGTGGGTAAATGCTAGGGAAGGCCTTTATTCATTCCCCTCTAGTCACTCAATTGTTTCAAAGTGCTCTATTCTAATGTAGTCTCTTAAGAGTTCTAAGAGCAAAAAACTACTAAACTGTGATACAGTAGTTCTCGAAGCAAGTGGCACTTAGGAATATTTCATCTAAACCTAAAAGTGGATATGGAATCCCTCCACATTAACCTCTCTTAGTTTTTTCAACTCAACATTGTTTGACCATGGCAACAACTAATGCATTCTCACAAAAAAGTGCCAGTGGAGAGTAGTACAAATATAGAAAGAGGCATATTTTTTGTTTCATGTGTCATAGAGAAAAATTGATTGTGCTAGCATGTGAAGGTGGGTGAGTAAACACTAGGGAAAGCCTTTTTTTTTTCCCCATGTCACCTGGTCATTTTGGAGTGTTGTATTCTGGTGTAGTATCCTAAGATCCCTAAGAGCAAAAAACTACCAAATTATGACAGAGTAGTTCTTGGATCTCATGGCACTTAAGAATGTTTCTTCTAGACCTATGAGTGGATATGGAACCCCTTTACATTAAACTCTCTTAGTTTTTTTCAACTCAACACCGTTTTACCATGTCCACAACAAATGCATTCTTGCAAAAAGTGTTAATGAAGAGCAGTGCAAATATGAAAAGAAGCATAATTTTTGTTTCATGTTTCATGCAGAAAAAATGACTGTGCCAAAATTTCAAGGTTGTTGGGTAATTCTAGGGAAGGGATTCATTCATTCCCTAAGTCACTTGATCATTCTAGAGTGTTGTATTCCAATGTAGTCTCTTATGAGCCCTGAGAGAAAAAAAAATGCCAAACTATGATGGAGTAGTTCTCAAAGCTCATGACACTTGGGAATGTTTTGTGTGGACCTACAAGTGGATATGGAATCCCTCCATATTATGTGTGGACCTACAAGTGGATATCGAATCCCTCCATATTAACCTCCCTCAGTTTTTGTCAACTCAACACCATTTGACCATGCTAACAATGAATGCATTCTTGCAAAAAGTGTCAATAGAGAGTAGTACAAATATGGCAAGAAGCATTTTCTCATTTCATGCATCATGGAGCAAAAATGATTGTGCCAACACATCAAGGTGGGCAGGTAAGTGTGAGGGAATGTTAGGTAATTTTTTCATAGCATTAGTTGGGAGCAGTCTAAAGATGTAAGCATGCATTTTTTTTCTATTTTGTGTATCATGGGATATTTGTCAATAGTCATAGTTGTCCTTACAGAATTATTCAGACCAAATCAATAGTGAAAAAACCTCACAGTGTGCTAGTGAATGCTACTAGAAGTCCCATCTCATTCCTAGGGTGTCCCAATCAATCTAGGATACATTTTATCAAGATAGTCTCTAAAACCATGCAAACAACCTTTGTCAAATATCTTGCTAATATGAAGTCTAGAGATCCTCTACAAGTGTTTAAACCAATAATGTTATGAAGACTAAATTCATCATTGAGATGCTTTAACTTTTTAGTTTGAATGAAGAGAAGGTATTAGTTTCCCTTTCAACTTAGTTGAAAATATGACTACTCATATAGAGAGTTGAACTAGAGGTAGTGAAGTCTTAAGACTTGATGATACCACCAGTTTAAAAGATAGGGAAATAATAAATTGAATAAAATTGATAAGTAAAAGGACACCAAAATTATTTTTCCCTTAATTAAGGCACGTGGAGAAGGAAAAAATGATAGAAGTGTGATGTAGGAAACTATGTCATGAGTATAGGGAAGATAAATTAAAAAATATTAGATTTGTTAGTCTATGCGTCATTTCATTATAATCATCATAATATGCATACATACCATTAACATAATCACCATTAGATATAAACATGATATTCATGAACATGCATACCTATGAGCACCTAAATCTAAGCAATTGAGCTACATTCCATGTGCATTGTTAGAATACACATAAAACATCACATCCATCACCACTATAACTAATAATTCCCATATCATATTTTCCATGTCCTCATGTGTAAATACAACAATGCAATCTTGAGTAAGTCAACTCTACAAAGCATACACACATACCCAAAAATGTGCCCCTAAGGCATTTATTTCCTATAACTAGCATCTTAGCTTATCCCTCTTTGTGGCTATGTACCATTCTCATCTCTAACATCCTAAGGTGATCCTTGTCCTTGGCCTTGTTGAATTAAATCCTCCTTTCTACTTACATCCTCACTCAATGAGGTAGATTTTGAAGCATTGATACTCTAAAAGAAATTTGCATTTAAATATTTAAAAAAAAAAAAATTATTTAAAAAAATATATAGTGCATTAGAGGAAAGAATGTTTTTTGAGAGTATAATTTATTTCTAATGAGAAAAAAATTACACAAAAGTTGGCATTCCATGAAATGTATGATGTTTTGATTAATTTTGATTTTAAAAAATTATTAAAAAATAAACATTCATTAAAAATTGATTTTTTTCATTGCACTAGATTTTCAAGTTATCTATATGAGAAAAAAATCAAAGAAAAAAATATTTTGCTCTTTTTTGCACTATATATATTTTTATTATCTTGGATTGCCTAAAAGTGAAATTTCTATTTTCAATTTTAAATGATGTAAACTAGTGAATTGTAAAATTATTAATGTAGTTTATGTTTTTAATTTTTAATTTAAAAAAATAGTTTGGTACATTTTTTTTCTATAAATTTAAGAGATAATTTTAATTATTGATTTTTTAAAATGATGTTGATTGGATGTCACAAAAAAATATCAAAAGATTTTTTACTTTAAATTTTTTTCTCATATAGATAACTTGAAAATCTAGTGCAATGAAAAAAATTAATTTTTAATGAATATTTATTTTTTAATAATTAAATTTAAGTCAAACTTAATCAAAACATCATACTTTTCATGGAATGTTAACTTTTGTCTATTTTTTTTATCATTTAGAAATAAATTATACTCTCTGAGAGGATTCTCTCCTCTAGTGCAAGATTAAGAATCACTACTTAGAATTCTATCATAGATGTCACCTTATGAATTATATGTCATCACTGTGAAAGTTATAACTATTAATCTCAATCACCTATCTATAGTAGCTTTATTCTCCAATAAACCTAAATTTATAAACAATGGTGGATGTCTTTCCATCATAACCTCACAATACTCATAACACAAGTGGATGTATTGATCTAAATCACTTGAAAAGTATACCATTGTTCTCCAAAAAATCTACATTTTTATATACAAGTGAATTGTTAAGAAAAATAAGATTTAACCTAATTTTAACTCAAAAATGGTGGATTAATTAATATCATAACCTAATTTTAATCCAAAAAATAGAAAAAACGTGAATCTCACTAAGATGAACATTATCATACTTGTCCCATAGAAAAAATAGATTTACTACTCAAGTGTGCTTGACAAGTCATCTCTTACCTTCAAAGTATCCAATATTGCTTCATGATCAACATTACTAATAATCCATAATTATTTTTTTCTTGGTTTTACATGATTATTCAATAAAAACATTTTTTGCTACAACTAGGTGTGAATAGATGAGTATGGTTTTGTGCTTCTCAAATTTCTCAAATGCTAGAAAGCCAATCTTTCCAATCATATATGTTCACAATCAAGTTCCAACAATAATAATTGATCTTGTAGGATATGTGAACCCATCATAATTTTTTATAGGTTGTGTTAGATTTTATTTTCCTTGAACACGTTACTCCAACCAATAGTCTGATCTCTCTTCATTCCCATATGGTGCAAAAATTGCATAAACATGTCCTCGTTGCATAAGGTCTGAAAGATGTTCATAGTCAAATGAACTTTCCATTTTATTGAGTAAAGATGAATGAGCTTGAGATAAAGGGGTTAGATATTTTGGAATCCATTTATCTACCCACTCACTTGACTCACAATGATCCCAATCATATTTAATACAACTCTAACAAAAACAAGCTAATTCTCATGTCCAAAGAGTCTATGTACTTGCATTTGAGCTTCAAAATGAATGCATATTTGATGATTCCTTTATTTTATGACAATACAATTTCCCTCCTACCATCCCCTCATCAACCAACCAAAAGAACCTATGCACTTTTGAATCAATTGCCTCTTCTTATGACAATGCATAGTTACACCATTGAACAATAGAACTTGCATCACTAAATGTAGCACCACCTTTAATATTTAATTGTTCTTTAACTAGAGCTCTCTTCACATATGAACCCACTCTTGTGTGCTCCCCTTTTCCATGTGACTTCCAAAAACTCTAAATATGAGGTATACCCCTCTCTGTATGCATTTTGATCAACTAATAAAATATATGAGGATTCTGGAAATGATTGGTGCAATTATCTCACTGAATGAGATGTTGAACCCTTCTAATATATATTTTCCTACAAGAACTCAAAAAATTATTGAAAATAATATTGTACACGCTTTTATGAATGAAATTGATCATCACTCATGTAAAAATGGTACTCCTTGGCTATCTTCCTATTCTCTTTTGTACTATCAGGAGAATGTCTATATGTGGTGTGAACAAAAATAGTAATCTGAATAGAATTGTAATATTGAGATTGGACTTCATTTTGTGGTTGTAATTTGTAGTTTTCTACAAAATGGACTACAAACATAATAGTTCCAACCGAGAAAAAATACTTACACATTCTAAATTGTTGATCTAACCATCAAGACCTATGACTATGTCTTGCATACTTGTAAAAAGTATTTTTCTTAAAATAAAAAATAAAATCAACAACACTTACTTGTTTTGTAACCAACTCACATCTAGTACCTTAACCTTTTCTCTTCAAATTGTATTTCATTCTCATATCTCTTTTTCTCAACCATTTTCTTTCCAAAATCATGCTCTTTGCCCTCATGAATTCATGTGATATAAAAATTGATAACCCACTACATTATATACAATTTTCATTTAAATAATTTTTTTTATAGAAAATGAAACCATCATCTCTAACACATAAAAATAAATCTAATAAGTCCTTGGATGACTTTGGTATTTGCATTGCACCACACTCATGTAGTATTTCGTTAGTATGTAAAGTAGAACGAATATAGCATAATAGTTCACAATACATAAAAAACTCTATGTGATATTTGCAACAACATGATTACAAATTTTAAGAGGCACACAATCAAAGGGCTTACTAGATTCAAATGCACTTTGTGATTTTTTGAAACTAGGATGAGTTCACAAAATTGTTTGTACAATGTTGTTTGGGTACATTCCAAGAAATGTTTAGGATGTGGAGTGTGGTCTTGATCACCAATTCTTAATTTTAAAACATCTTTTACATTGGGTGATACTCTAGAGTTAGAGTGTCAAAATTGTTGCATTTAATCCTTTGTTCTACTAGTTAGCTTCTTATCAACTCGTAGAATCCTACCAGTAAAAGCTCAAGTATCATTTTGAAGAAGACTATCTAGTCTTGATCTTATTTCTAGTGCTTTTGACAATATTTTTTGATTTAGGCTTAATTCAACACAAGTTTCCCTCAATAAGCAAGCCTATCTTAATTGATTTCTTACTAATGAGGTTGTTATTACTCTACATGCAACTCTTTTATATTTTTACTTACTAATCTTTCCAATAGAATTTAGTGCATTAAAAGTATTTTTAACAACAATATTTATTTCAAGTGAAATTTTTGTTTACACGAATCTTCAATTTCTTTAGTAAAAGGGTTTCATTTTTTATTCTTTAATAATTGTACAAAAAATTAACATTGATCAATTTATGTATTATTGGAAAAGTATTCATTAAAAAGTTGTGAAGCACATAATTGAATGGTTCGTGATGACCTCTTTCCTTCAAGACTTTCTTTTATGTTCTCATCAATTGCAGTTAACCATTTTTATGTTCTTAAGTGTTTTATAATTTCATCAAAATCATTACAAAAAGATGGATTTGGGATTTCATTTTCTTCTTCATAAAATTCCTCTCTTCTTATGTAATTTGGAGATATATTGAGTTTCATTGTTTCATGTGCTCCATCAATTTCATTTAAGTTATGAATGAGTGGATTGTGGAGTGAAATTTCAATGTCATAGGGTTCATATCCATATTCATCAAGCAATTATTGGCATATCTCTTCTTCTTCTTCTATGATGTTACTATTATGAATAGGTGTTTGATCACATTTGACAAAATTTTTAATTACATGTTCAAAATTTTCATTTTTTAATCTAATATTTTCATTTTTAATTTCATGTTCAATATTTTCATTTTCAATTTCAAGTTAAACATTTTTATTTTCACTATTATAGTCACTTCCAATGTCATTTAAGGGTAAAGAAGAATCTTCACCTTGAAGAGTGTCCAACATACTTTTTCTTCCCATCATATTCCTTGCACTATCCTTTTGTCTACTTGAAGTTTCCTCTTCCTTTTGGCTTTACGAAAACTATTGCTCCCCATTATACAAACAAAAACAAGTGCCCTAATGATTGGTAGAATCAACTTTTGTGTAAAAGAGTGTAAAAAAGCAAGATTTTGTCTGCATCACATAGAAATCTTGAGGTTCTTGACATTAGAGTGGTTGTGGGGGTCGTTGGTACGTCCAAAATGACTCTATGTCCCTTTTCTCCCCTAAATCAAAGTAGATATTCAATTTTAAAGATAAAAAAATATATCCATTTTTAAAGCTTAAAAAGGATATCCGTTTTGTAAAGCTTGTTTTCACTACATGGTGAGAACAAGCTTTACAAAAAAAGATTTTTTTTTTTTGTAAAGTAAGAAATGGATATCTGTTGGGGCGAGGGGCCTAGCTCGATTGGCTAAAGCATC
>VDFB02379711.1:165743240-165866282 GCA_007258455.2 Sequoia sempervirens
TTTTATCATTTTGGATAAAAATCAGTATTTGAAAAAAATCAAAATATTAACTCTTGATTTTTCTATAAAAAATCATAAGAAATTTAGGCCCCCATCACATATGGTGATTCAAACTCTAAAGGAAACCCTAACATGTTCAAGACCTAGGGAAAAATCAAAGGGCCTAAGGTCATTGTCTTGATTGAATTAAAAAAATTCCAAGGAAAAGTGCATGGGTATAAAATATTTCTAAGGCATGAAAAGGCCTACCCTAGAATGAAAGGGCCCAAAGCACAGATGACTTTCTATAAAAATGAAAAAAAAATTAAGGCATATTTTTCCCTAGGCATGAACCACCTATAAGGAAAGGTATTTTTGACTTAAGGCATTTGATTTTGAAAAGAATGTGATTAAAATCACATTCAAATTGGCATATGGGGAAAACCCTAACCACAAAACCACCTCCCAATACTCATTTTGGTTTTCATTCTTATTGGCCAAGCTAGGGAAGATAGGGCTTTGCTGGGCACTGCCATGGAGATTAGGGTTTGGATCCCTTGAGCTCTATTCGTCACCATTTTTTAGTGATATTCTTGTGGATTCACCTTTGCATTTGATGGTGAGATGTTTGTCATTATTTTGATGCATTTTTGGCTCCATTTGAGAAATAAATTTGGCCTTTAGGCCGTGGCCATGACTGGATTTTAATGCTTTCTTGTGCTTCCACTATGTTGGCATTACTTCTCCACTCTTGATGGCTGCCATTGGAGGGTATGTTCGAGATTTTTGAAGGATCTGGCCACAAGTTTGATGGCTGGTTTTCCACACTCATAGCCATGGTAAGCTCTATAATTCAGTTCTAATGAATTTTCCTCTTAAATAAAAGCTTTATTCAAGCTTTTCTTTACAAAAATAATGAAGATTTGTGCATTTTCTAAGTTCGGCTATTGTATAGGTCACAACCATGCTTTGTGTATTCTTTCATTTCTACAAAAATAAACTTCTTATGGGCTCAACCCATGATATACCATGACATTATTTTTAAATAAATGAATTTTTGTATACATGATTTCCATTTTCTAGGTTTGTAAAACCCATTATGGTCGTGACCATTAGCTTTGATTCCTTCATTTTTTTGAAAGCTCCACTTCAGATATAAGCTCGAACTATTTTTATTCCTCTTTGTACTTGAATTTTATGACAAAACTCTAAGTGGGTATTCAAGCTTTTGAGGAAAAATTGCCTCTCCAAGTCGTGGCCATGAGAGCACCAACTAGCGTTTTTCTCCATTCTTGTACAAACTCGAACACTTTCATTTGAAACTCCACAACATAAACCTATGAAGGTTTCTCTCAAAGCACAAAAATGGGTATCACTGCATTTGTTTCCACTTCGAAACCCCATTTTATTGTAGCATAAGCTCACTGTTTTTGAAAAGCAACAATGATTTCATTTTCTTCAAGCTCAACACCTACAACTATATATTTATTTGCTTCTCCTCATAATGCAGATTTATCTTAACTTAGAGATCATTTTCAATGGAACACATTACCCTCCTTGCACTATTTGTATCTCTCCAGCATGATGCACACGTTGTCTTGCAAAGTTTCACTTAGTCACCATGGTGCACCTGTAGGCTATTTTGATGTCCATTATCACACATTCTATGCACTTGAATGCTTCAAAAAATGCATTTCTAGCTTCACTTTTATCTCATTTTTATGAAATGGTGCAATGAGATGGCTTTCATAGCATCGAAATACTGAAACAAAACTCAATTCTTTGCAAGCTACTTTCATTGTTGATGTTGTTTTATTTTTTGTCCAATTCAAACTTCCACAATCAACAATGTCTCTTTTCCATTGATACTCTATTTTTAGTAGTTCACTTGCATCCACTTGTAAACTTAGTCTTTGATGGAGACAACTTTTCATCTGTACTCTTCATGCATTTTTATCTCCTAGACAACAAATGTTGACATGAAATCTTGATTTATGCATAGAATATTTTGAAATACACACCATGATGGAGGTGTTCTAAAGCTCCTCAACTTGCTTCAGTTACTATTGATGACTTGTAAACAAGGGATTATGTATTCTTGTTCACTATCTCATTCCATGATGATGTAGTTGATGATAATTCACTTGATTAATTGATCCTCTATGATCTTGAATTCATTGCACTATCAGACTTGATTGTCCTAGATGATCACTTGCTTGAGCTCTTATGACACTTTGATGCAGTCCTTTGGATGCATATCTCTCTTGAGAAATACTGAATTGTTTCTTTTTTGAAACCCCTCTATGGAATGTTGAGGGGTAGCATGTCAAGCTGAACCCTTGTGGGAGCCCATTTTACACCACATGCTTTAGAATCTTCAAAAGATCAGCAATATGGATTTTCCTATACTTGCACAAGAAACAAACAGTGTTAGATTAAAACAATAATTACAATTTTTTAGTGTGTTTCCTTGGTATTCTCTTGCACACTTCTTGCTTTGATCAGTTGATTCAATGCACCATAAATAGTACTCTACATTACTGATGATGGATCATGTAGGAGGGTTTATAGTCTAAGCTCTAACAAAACTTTATAATCAATTGTAGGTTCACTTGGAGCATAGAAGCAAGGAAGGATGCACAACTCTTAAGTCAACTCGAAGGCACAACCAGACAATGACTATTCTCTCTTACATGCTCTTCTCTCCTTTTATCTTCAGTAGTGTAGAGTATTCTTTATGATCCATTGTTTCAGCTACTCCCACGGCTTGTGTGGGAAACTTGATTCTCTTTTTATCCAAATGAATACAAAACAACATTTGTGCAATTTTTGTTCAATTTTGTACTTTTCTTTTGCAAAAAATGTATGGATCATTATGAATGAAAACTAAATACAAAAGAAAGCATTTCCTTTTACATTTCATGAAATACTATGCTGCAAATGATATATGGCAACTGAAAACACATTACACTTCTAAAGAACTCAACAAATCAAATATTTGCAATGGTTAAAATATCTACAGAAATAACTAAAACTTTTCACCTTAAAATGAATTTGAATGACCAACTCTGTCAATTTAAGCTGTGGTGAAAAATTGATAACACTTTCCTTTACTATTCTAATTTTGAAGACCAATTCTTGATATAGCTTTGTTTCAATAAATTTTGATATACTTGCAAGTGATTAAGGGCATCAAGATAATGCTCAAACAAGAATTCTAGCTCATTTAGTTGAGATACTATGTACTCTTCATTAGTGATTAGGTTTTGTAGCGATACTCATAGTGATGGAAGCTTGACCTCAATAGGAAAGATGGCTTATAATATGTAGGCTAAGGAGAATGGGGTTGCACCTATAGGCATGTAGATATTGGTTTGATAGGCCCAAAGAGTAGGATTTAATTGTAGATGCCAATCATGGCCAACTTCATTGATTGTTTTCTTTAGGATCTTCATAATGGTCTTGTTTGTAGCCTCAACTTGACCATTTCCCTAGGGGTAATATGGGGTAGAGAATTGGTGTTACATGTTGAATATTTGACATATCTCTTTCACATCCTGATTCTTGAAGGGTGTTTTGTGTTCTGAGATAAGGGTTTTCAAAACACCATAATGGTAGATGAGGTAATTTAGGATAAACTTAGCAATTTTCTTCCCCATTATGTAGGTCATAAGAATGACTTTGACCCACTTAGTAAAGTAATTAGTGTCTGTTATGATGAACTTGTGGCCATTAGATGAGATGGGAGTAATATTTCCTATAAGGTCAAACCCCCACTACAAGAAAGGTGAAGGTGTTACCATTGGTTGCAACTCCTGAGCTAGAGCATGAATCAAATATCCATGTTGTTGACACTAGATACACTTCTAAACATACTAATGGGCTTCTCTTTCCATGGTTGGAGAGTAACCCATCCTCAATAGTTTCTTAGCTAAAGTCATACCACTAAAATGGGGACCATATATGCCATTGTGAACTTCTATTAAATCAGTCAAGGCTTCCTCTTGCTTAAGACATTTTGGTAATGTCCTATCTATGCTATCACAATATATGGTATTTGGAGGTGATATTAGATGGTAGGGTTCTTATACTTAGGTAGGTAAATATGTCATGATACCATAGGTATCTAGGACCAACAATGACACACACGAATTCATATTCTAATATTTCAAAAGTTGGTACGAGAAGTTGTTCTACCAAGAATTCACATTGAAGGACATTATATGGCATGTCTAACAATGATCCAATTGTTTCTATAGCATTTGTTGCTTGATTTTTCATGTGAGGAATTTTCTCAAAAGTTATATCTATGAAAAGATCCTTGAGAGTCTCTATCATCTTCTTCTAAGCAGTAAGCTTTTCATCCTTTGTTTGGTAGTCGTCATTGACTTGGTTGATAACTAACTGTGAGTATCCATAGACTTTCATCTCTTGTATCTGCCATTGAATTGCTATCCTTAGACCTATGATTATGGCTTTGTAATCAACAATTTTTTTAGTACATATAAATGATAGCCTCTATGACTTTGGGATGCAATCACTTTAAGGGGTGATGAAAAGAATACCCACCCCTGATCCATGTTGGGTGAATGATCCCTCAAAGTACATCTTCCATTGATTTTCTACATTGATAAGGAATACTAATTCATCTGGGAATTCAGATATCAATGGATTATCTACATAGATAGGTTCCTTTATCAATTGGTCTATGATCACTTTGCATTTGATTTCCTTGCACTCCACATACTCTACGTCAAATTTAGTCAAGATCATTATCCATTTTTTCATTCGTCCAATGAGAGTTGATTTGGATAATAGGTATTTCAATGGGTCGATCTTCATAATGAGTTTGATTTGATGTGACAACATGTAGTGTTTGAACTTTCTTGAAATAAAAAATATTGCTAAACATACTTTCTCAATGGATGAATATTTCATTTCATAGCCCACCAAGGTCCTGGTGATGTAATGGATAGCTCTTTCCTTTCCATTTTCATCATGTTGTGCTTGAAGAGCACCTAGTGTTGCTGATGTTGTTGAGATATACATGATCAATGGTTTGTTTGGTATTGGTGGCATGAGCACTAGAGGTGTCAATAGATAGTCCTTGATCTGCTGGAAAGCTTTATTGCACTTCTCATCCCATTTGTAACTTATTTCTTTCTGGAGAAGATGCAAGAAAGGGTGGATTTTATCTAATAGTTGTGATATGAACCTCCTAATGGACTATAATATTCCTTGTAACCCTCTCATTTTCTTCAATGTTTGTGGTGGTTCCATGTCTAGGATGGATTTTACCTTTAATGGATCAATTTTTATCCCTCTTTGTGACACGATGTAGCCAAGAAGTTTTCCTAATGTCACCCCAAAGAAACATTTTTTTGGATTCAGTTGTACCTTATATTCTTTAAGTCTATCGAAGATGGGTCCCAAGACTTGTATGTTCTCACTCCTTTTCTTTCAATTTTCCAAAATATTGTCCACATAGTCTTCAACTATTTTGTGGATCATTTCATGAAATATGAGGGTCATTACTCTTTGATAGGTTGCTCCTACATTCTTTAACCCAATTGACATCATGTTCTAGCAATATGTTCCCCACAAACAAGCGAATGCAATTTTTTGTTGATCCTCCTTGGTGATCATGATTTGATTATAGCCTAAAAATCCATCCATAAGTGATAGCATTTCATTCCAAACTATTAAATATACTATTATTTCGATGTTGGGAAGAGGGAAATCATCCTTTTGGCATGCCTTATTCAAGTCTCTGAAATTAGTGCATATTTTGATGCCCCCAATGGGTTTGGAGACTAGTACCAGGTTTAAAACCCACTTAAGATAATCTATGGGTCAAATGAATCCAATGTCAAGAAGCTTTTATAACTCAAGTTTTTCCAAGAGTGCTATCTGAGGGTGCATTTTCCCTAACTTTTTCTTTATTTTTTTGCTTTAGGATAGACTGCTAGATGATGCACAACTACTTTTGGATCAAGCCCTGGCATATCTATGTATGACCATGCA
Source organism: Sequoia sempervirens (assembly GCA_007258455.2). Lineage (NCBI taxonomy): Eukaryota > Viridiplantae > Streptophyta > Pinopsida > Cupressales > Cupressaceae > Sequoia > Sequoia sempervirens. Next base: position 165,749,244 of record VDFB02379711.1, read on the forward strand.
AATTTAACTCTTTTCTATTTCGAGAATGTTGCTAGGTTCTTTTGTTCTTCATCCAATAAATATTTGGCATATAAAGTGATCTTGGGTGCTTCTTTTATTCCCACATTGATTGGAATGGCCTTTCTACTAAAACTATTGACTTCTTTGGATGCATTGCACTAAGGGGGAGATTGAATCCCTCATCCTTGGGTGCCTCAGAGAGGTTTTCATCCTTGGATGTGTCCTTTCTTTTTACTATTTTAGGATTAGAGAGTGTTGTAGTGTGGTTTTCACTTAAAGATCTACAAGTTAGATGCATGTCATCAATTTTGTACTGAAGGATTCAATCGTTTCCCCATAATACACCCTTGTTTTGAGCTCTATGTCAAAACTAGCCTTGTGATCTACCCATGGTAAGTTGTCACAAAGTCCCATGAATTATGAGATAGCTTCATTGTTTTTGAACAAATATAGAATTGGTGGTCCTTGTTGGTCCAATTCAATGAGTTGTGGGTATACTAGGCATATTTCATTTGGCCGATCACTTGGGGTGAAGGATGATGTAGATATCATGAAGATAGAGTTATTCTCAAATAGGTCAACAACATCAAGGGGGAAGTCATTTATGGTAGTATCACATGATATTGGTAACCAAGAGGAAGCCTCACCCTATTTAGCAGAAGTACCTTTTCTAATAAGGGTAACCTTACTAGTAGTGCAACCTAGGCCAAGATTCTTTGGAGGTAATTGAGAAAACCAATCCATTGTAGGACCTTTTAAACTTCATGGGAAGAGGCACATCAAGTAGGACTTGTTATAGGCGACCTCCATACACATGATGTTAAGCTCTTTGATATGGTCCACAGGACTTCCTCTCCCTTTCTATTTGTCAAATTTGGGGATTTCAAAACTGGGAGGAAGTGGTACCATTGTGTTGATCAAATGGATATGGGCATACATTCTATGTATGGGGTTTCTTCATTTTTCCCATCTAGATATTCTGAATTTCCTATGTTAGCACCTTGAGTTGCAATGCCATATCATTTGGTGGACTTGGTGGAGGAATATATGTGGTGTATGGTGGGATGGTGGATGAAGTGTACATGGGATTCTGATATGATGAGGTTTTGTATGGTGTGTATGGTGGTGTAGGATAAGGTGATGATGATGTAGGCATACATGTTCCTAACATGTTTGGGTTGATGATGTTTTGTTGAGGGTTATAGTATAGGCCATATTGTTGTTGTTGTTGGATGAGCAATTATTATTTCTAGGAATATTGTTGAACTTGTTACTATTGTTTGGCTTGTTGTTGTTGTTGAGCTACTAGGGTTGCTTGTTGTGCTACTAAGGCTACTTGATGTTATTGTTGTTGTTGTTGTGCAACTAAGATTGCTTCTTGTTGTTGTTGTTGTGCTGCTAGAGTTGCTTGTTGTTGTTGTTATTGATGTGCGACTAAGGCTACTTGTTGATGTTGTTGCTGCTATTGGACTGCATGCAAACAAGCTTGTTGGGATTGTTCTAAAGCTATGGCATGTGCTTTCAATGTAGGATCAATCAGTTGTTGGGACATCCGTGATGGGTTTTAGGTGTTGATATTTTGTGCAAGTTGTGTATTGTTGATGAGAGGTTGGGTTTTTGGTTGGTTTAACATTCCTTGCAATATAGTGGATTGAGATGGAGGAATGTAATTTTGAGGTCCCATTTCATTTTTCATGACTTGGGGACAAATGGAAAAGATGATGATGGAACCATTAAATATTTGATGTTAAGGGTATATTAGAACCTTGGGTCCACTTATTGAAAGGATTCCCTTGACTGATTTTTTGGAGATTCCCTTGTGTTTGAGATGTGTTCAAGGTATTACATTGGTTGATGGCGTTTGTGATCAAGGGATTTATTTTTATGTGGGTTGATGGTGGATGGAATAGATGTGTTTTGGGAAACTATTGGGTTTGATGTATCAATGGGGGGATTGGATGAAGATTTTCCTTGTGTTAAAAGTTGATTTTTGATGAGGATATTCCCTTTCCCTTTTGGTTCTACTTGTGATACTTTTTCCACACTACTTGGTGTGATAATGGGAAAACTTGTGGTACTCATGGGTATGGATGAAGATGGGTGTCCTCAATATGTTGAAGTTGTCATGGAGTAATGGAGTGTAATTGGTTTATGTTGATGTAGAGGATTCTCAAGAACAAGGGGAATGCCAAATGTTGGTGTCCAAGTGGTAGTTTGAGGAGGATTGGTATCAAGGGTACCCACAAGTGTGTTGATTTCAAATGGAAGAGTATGGACAAATTCCTTAGAAAGACTAGCTGCAATACTAGGTATTGGTGTTTGATTGAGCCCTAGTGATGGAGTTGTTTGAACCATGGGTAAATTTAAGCCTTGTGCCAATGATTGTGCAACAAAAGATGGGGAATTAGAAACTTTGTTTTCTAAAGCTTGATGCTACATGATTTCTTCCCTAGTAAGTCCAAATGGGTTGTTTGTGACATCTTCTATCTCATATGGTCTTGATGGTGACGAAGGTTGTTGTGATGGGGTAACATGACTTCTTGGATGAAATTCTAAAGGATTGGGGTCACTTGAGATGAATCTGACTTTGGTTTTCTCCATGATTATCTTGTGTTGTGATCTTGTTTTTACCATAATTTTTGGGTCACCTTTGGGAGAGTTGTGTTGATATTTGTAATGTTTGAACTCTCTAGTTGACTCAAATATAGGTAAAAGGAATGCTCTAAGTATTTTTGGAGCAATAATGGTAGTGGAAGATGAAAATATGAATGATATGGGAAGTGATTTTTGCAAAAAAATTGGGACAACACTTTGGACTTAAGTTTCATGTTTTGATGTTTGGATAAAATATGTTTATGAACTTGTGAATCTTTAAGGTAGACTTGTGACCTTCAAGATAAACTATTTCAAAGATGATAACTAACTTAGCCAAATGAATGGAAAAGTATTCATTTCACATACAAAGTAACTAAGTTAGGATTTTGGTTGATAGATGCATAAGTCCAAAAGTGTTGGTGTGTTTGAAAAAATTTCAAAGTTTAGTGAGGTGAAATTTGGATTTTGATGAAGGGGTGGATGAAATGTTTGAACCAATGTTGACTTATAGTGAACCTTTGTTTTCAAAGACCAAGGTGGTGAGAAACATGCTAGAACTCTAAAGTATTCAAGCTCAAAATACCAATGTTTGACTTAAATGAGGGGTTCATATTGAGTATACATATCTGGATTATTCAGTAGGATAAGTCTATAAAACCTTGTTGGCAACTTGTTCCTATCAAGTGATATTTTTTTAGGATACATCTTCTAATGTATTTTGAACTATGATGTCTAAGTTTAAAATAGCAGCATGTAGACCTTCTCTTAGGGATTTTGATTTTACATGAGATCATTTAGACAAGTTCAAGATCATGGAAAAGACCAATGTTTTGACTTTCAAAAAAAGCATATAATTTTGGATTATTCCTTGAAGCACATATATAAAAGTTCCTTGTTAATCTAGTCATATTTTGATAAAGTGCCTCTAGGTGTTGTTTGATAGCTTTTTATCTATGACGCCTAAGTTTGAAGTGAAAAAATGTAGAAATCTTGGGGATTTTGATTTTACATGAGACCATTTAGAAAAGTTCAAGTTTATGGAATAAAAGAGGATATTTATTGCCACGCAGGTGGTGGTAATATGGGTGTTCCATCCAAAATATCATCTTGTTCCTCTTCTTCATCTATGATGTATGCTACATTTCTCCATTGGGTTGGTGTTTCCTTTGCTTCAAAAGTGAAGCTTCTTAAACTACTAATTATATCAATTTTTTCTCCTTCAATGAGTTGAAAACTTGGTTGAATGATAGCAGGTGTAAGGTCAGGTTGTTCAACTAGAGAAATCAAATGCCAAATGGTCATGTGGGGTTAAATTTTTTATCTTGCTTAAATGAGTTTATTTTTACCAAAAACACTTTTCTTTCTTAAGTTCAAACTAAATGTCTATGTCAAAAATATCATAAATTCCATAAGGCCCTTTTTGTGAAAATCATGAGGTTGAAGCCATAGTTGCCTATGTTAACTTTGGGAAGTAGGGATTGAGATATAAGTCAAGATATTTATAAGTATCTAAGGATAAAAATCCTTAGGACAAGAATTAATATCAAGGCTATTTTAAAGGGTATCCATACTTAGAACAAAGGGTTTGAAATTTTGAGAAATATTATGAATATTTGTAATGTTTTGGAACCAAGCAAAGTATTTAACTAACTCACAAGCATTTACCACCCTAGGTTCAGAAGATACTACTTTCTTAATCCCCACTTGGATTTATCCAAACACTAAGACAATGTGAACAGATAGATATTTGGTGACACTAGCTCCCCCTTACATGACACACACTTCTCAGGTACACCAAATTTGAAATCCTTAAAATCTATAGATCCAAAGGATTTTTTCCTTCTATAATGAATAGTAAAATGTGGAGTGGTCTCAAAATGACAGTTCTTGCACCAACAAGCATGAAGGTTTTTTGGCTTCTAAACAATTTGTTCTTAGCAATTGCTTTCATTCAAGGTGGCCATACACACGGCAATATTAGCTCAAGATTATTTCAATCAAGATGCCTCCTAGTCCCTTCCTAACAAAGGATTTTGACATGTCATGCAGACACTAGGGGTGGCACTTCTCGATATGACACATCCACACCTATTGCTTATGACTTTCATCACAAACACATTTTTTATATAGTGGTTCGAAAGAGCTTGGCTTTAGCTCATTACCACTTGGGTCATTCCCACCTTTCAAAGTGGGGTGGTAGGCCCTCTAAAGGTACACAAAAGTAGGGAAGTACATGTTTTTTTTTTATCTCCCAGATCACACGAAGTGCAAGGAGAGAACATACACAATTCCTTTTCCTCACACTAGCATGGGGTTTATTTTAAACCCAAATAAAAATATGTGGGTGGTTATACAAAAGTTCAAAGGAATTTTTTGATTCTCAAGATAATTAAGTGGCACGAGAGAAGAGCATATGCATTCAATGATGAAAATACAAACCACAAGACATAAAAAAACACTTGTTAATTTTAACCCTCAAAGCATAGGTAAGTTCATTTTAAGCACCAAAATGAGTGTGAGTTTTCCTTGTTCAATTTTAATCCAACAAGAAAAATGATGTGAGGGTTCAATTTTAACCAATTTGAACATTTATTTTAAAACCTAATTGAAAGCTAGTGTGGTCCTAAAGCATGAAATAAAAAAGCATCATAAATGGGTTATAATTACCCCAAAAGTGTCAAAACACTTGTTACAATTATAAGATTTAAAGAAAAGAATGCTTCTTCACTTTGGATTTTATTGTCCAGCCTACAAAACCTAGTTAGCCTAAGAAAGCGAGAATTCAGTGATGTGTTGAAAAGCAAATAAAATCAAAAATTTAAAGCACACGCTGAAAATTACTCACTGTTTTGCTTACTAGTAAAAAGAATCACTATTCACGATAGTGTCACTATAATTCAAATGAGCATCGCTCTAGTGAAAATTAGCATTGCTCTACAGAAAGATAGAGATGATGATATCATTGTTATTTGGTAGTGTTGTCATTTTTAAATTCTTGATACTTCTAAAAAGTATTAGCATCACAATTTATTTTAATCAATGTTGATGTTTTAATTACACGTCATTGTATCTAATGGAAATAGCATTTTTGTATGGAAACACATAATAAATGTGTCACTAAAATATCTAAGAGCATCATTGTCTCTACAAAAAATAAGAAAAACATTCTTCAAGAGAAAAATCCATTAAATTTGATCAGTATTGCCCTCCTTCTAGTTCCAAAATGTGACAGACGGATTACTATGGGCTAAGTACACTTGATCCATGAGGATTCAAAGCATAATCATGCCAATAAATGTCAATCCCAATAGATATCATTCAATTTAAACAAAGACAATAAGCCATTAAAAACTAGCATATTAAAATATGAAAGCTTGAGAAACCTCTAATCTAATACATTGAAACTTATCCTATTGGGGGAGTGGTGTCACACTAATGTGGAATGGTGACCCTTTTCCCAATCCTATGGATAAATGAGCCTATTCTGATTGATTCTATTAAGGAGAATCAATGAAACTGATGAAATATGTGTGATGAAACATGATTTACAAGCTACATGAACATGATGCAAGCTATTTTATCATGATCTATGCTAAGATGATTGATATGAGTGTATACAAAGCTAATCTAAATGGATTTTAAGCTAAAAAAAAATGGGAACCCTAATTAACAAATAAGCTAAATGGATGCATTTATGTTATCATGGAAGCCATTAATGGAAGCTAAGCTAATATAATGCAATTAAAATAAGCTAAAATTGTGCTAAATATGAGTGAAAGTGAGAGTGATGTTAACAAAGAAAGTTTGATGTTAAAAGATGGATCCATTTTTCTCTAAATACTGACCTATTTATAGGAGAGAAAATGAGAAATGAAGGGTTGAGATAAAAAAGGTTAATCAATGGTGAAGGATGGAGGAAGTTAGAGGCATGGATCATGGATTCTCATCAAGGGATGAGAATCAATGATGAGATTTAATCAAGGGTTCACCTTTGTCCAAACAGACACACTTTTAACTTGAACAAGAAATCTTGTAAGTTTGTTACAAAAAGGAATATTCCCCTTTTCAAATGAGTGAAGAAAGGGAATATTCTTTAGAATATTCTCATGGGTGAGGAACATAGATATTGATCAAATTAAAATAAAGTTTTAATGTGCAGAAAGGGGGAAGGAATATTCCTTGGGAATATACCTTTTGGAGGAATGTGCAAAGGAGGGATATTCCCTTGGAATATTCCTTTGCAAGTGGGGAGGTAATTAAATTTATTAGTAATTGATAATTGAAACAATGTAAATTATGCAGTTTTAGAAGAATTAGATGGTATTCATTAAATAAAGTGATTTAATGAAAGGGGAAAAGTGAAAAGATATTTAATTAAATAACTTAGGGTTATTTAATTAAATAAAAGATTTAGGGATTTAAATTAAATAGTTTGATGTATTTAATTTAATAAGATGAAATGTTAGCATGGAAGGAGGTGAATTGACCTAATTAAATTGATTAGGTTAATAGATGAAAATGACATAATTAATTAAATAGCTAGGCTAATTTAATCAATTAAGAAAAAAGAGGATGAGTTTGACAATGAAAAGGTGTTAGTATACCTTATTTGAGTGCATGATATCATTCAAGACATTTTTAAGTGTCTACAATGACACCTTATTTGGTGTATGTTATTGTTGCAATGAGAAATTTTTGTAGGTGGACAATGTAAGGGAACAAAATAATAACTCTAGTATACAAGTACTTTCCTCAAATAACTCTTGATGGAAGAGTTCATCACTTTCAAAGAGTTAATGATGATTTCTTTTCTCCTTTCTTATGTGCATTTGATCCTGAGTTAGAGACAAAAATGGTTTCTGACAAGGCATGGACTGTGGTAAACAAATATGGTTGCTTATATCTATAGTTCCCCACATTCACCTACTTGAGCATTGGTTGCTTCATGGGTTATCCATACATGCTCCTGAGATACCCTAGTGACAATATTTTCCTAATGGAGCTTTGTAGAAAATTAATGGTTGTCCATAGTAAGTAAATGGAATCACACAATCCAGGCTTCAATTTTTCCCTCACGATTGGCAGGTATTCCATCCAAACATCTCCAAGGGCTAGGGACATAGAACTTGAGATGTTGGTGTAGCCACAGTAGGATGGTCCTCAAAGAGAACAATTCTAATTGTGTAGCAAGAGCAACACAATAGAATCAACACATAATATGGAGGAAAATGTAGATTCAAACATTCTCATTAACAGAAATCTTGATTAAAATCGACCGACAACATCTGGGCTTATAGATTCAGCTCACAAGCCTGATATAACATGTTCAAAAATACAACATTCATATATGCTCCTTAATGTGAGTTGAAAACTAACATCCCAAAACTATTATTCATTTGACTAATTTTCTAACAATCAATTACAATTATTTATATCACATCTTGAGATCTAGAATCATCTACATCAGCCAAAGATTATTACAATCTCCAATGAAATAAAATGTAACGTGTGCATGAACAGGTTAGCCTCAAATTTGAATTACTCCTCAATGAATACATAGGATGAAGTGTGGACCTATAATTACGGTCAGGGACACTCCATGGAACAATTTGAATCACACCATCAAGATCCACAAGTTACGAGAAGGATCCACAAATCATCAAGCTAGCCGTTGGGCTTGAAAATTATTTTGGTGTTAGTTCAAGAAATTACCACTAAATTTGGAAGTGATAACTTGTCGGAAAAAGATCCAATCACGCTCAAATCTTGGAATAAGGAAAACGAACATTTCCATGATGTACACATAGATCCACAAGGTCTAGTGAGCAACTATGATGAAACACCAACACAAACCGAGCAAGAATAAAACAAGAACAAAAACTGAAAGAATTTTTTTTTTTGGTTGATGCAAGATTGCCAAGAACCAAGGATGCTCCTGCATCAGACATCCAGGGTTATTTGAAAAGTGATTCCCTCACTTTTCTAGGGCTAAAGGAAAACTAAAACGGTCTACCTCAGCCTAAGAAATACAAGAAGAATCCTCTACTAGTCTACCTTTCCACTTCACAAGATATTCCTTGTATTGTATTCCATGAGTTTTCCTCCCATCTCAGATATCCAAAATATCTTCAATCTCATCTATTTTTTTTTTAGGAAACTGATTCTCCAATTTTTCTTTATTGTCTTCATTGAATTCTACTTCATGGTACTGATGTATATTTGTGATGTTGAATATAGATGATATACCCATGTCATTCGGTAACTCTACTTCCTATGCATTTCCTAAATCAAATTTCTTCAAAATATTATATAGTCCAAACTTCCTCATCTTTAGCTTATTGTATGTTCCAACGGGAAATATTTCCTTCATTAGATACCCCATCACTTCATCTCCAACTTCAAACTCCTTATGTATCATTTCATCTACTTTCTCCTTATATTTTTGGTTCATATCTTCCAATTCCTCCTTCACTTGAGTATGCACTTTCTTCATATGCTCTACAAATTCCTCTGCTTCTGTACTCCTTTTATCTTCCTTACTGATGTCTCTCAACTTTGATATATCTCTAGGATGAACTCCGATAACAATCTCAAAATTTATCTCTCTGGTCTCCTATTCATTGAATTATTGTAAGTAAACTCTGCTTGTGCAAGGACTAAATCCCAACTTCTGATCTTCTCTCCAACCAAACATCTTACAAAATTCCCAAAACTCCTATTTACTACCTCTATCTATCCATTTGTCTATGGGTGAAAAATAGAACTAAATTTCAAATCTTTCTTCAACTTCATCCAAAGTGTCCTCCAAAATTAATCAACAAACTTTGTGTCTCTGTCTGAAATAATACTCCTAGGTAATCCATGCAATTTGACCACTTCTTTGAAAAATAATTCTACTACATGTACTACATTTGTTTTCTTCTTACAAGGTATAAAATGTCCCATTTTATAAAATCTATCCACCACCACAAATTTAGAATCATTACCTCTTTGTGTCTTCGGCAAACCAAGTATGAAATCCATGCTGATATCCTCCCAAGGTCTCTTCGGAATTGTCAATGATTTATACAATCCAGCATTCTAACTAATCCCTTTTGTAACTTCACAAAATCTACAACTTTGTGCAAATTTTCTAACATCCTTATGAATCTGTGGCCAAAAGTAATTCTCACTTACCAAGGCTACTATCTTATCAATTCCAAAGTGTCCTGCCAATCCTCTAGTATATTTTTCTTTCACCAGGTTCTCCCTCATTGAAATCCAAGGTATACACAACTGATTCCCTCTAAACAACATATCCTCCTAAATCAAAAAATCCAACCATTGACTCCTATCCTCCAAAATTGGTTCTTTACAATCTCTCCAAGGTTTTGCAAAATTTGTGTCTTCATCATGCAAGTTCTTCAATTCTTCAAAGACCAATACCTCCACTCTCATCTCTATCAGTAAATTCCTTCTCCTACTCAAGGAATCAACAAATCTATTTGAATTTCCACTCCTATGTTTCAAAGAAAATATATAACTCTGCAAGAACTCCACCCATCTCATGTGTCTCTGATTCAACTTACCTTGACTGTTCAAATATTGCAAAGCTTGATGATCTGTATACAACACAAACTCCTTAGGCAACAAGTAATGTCTCCACTTCTTCAAGGCTTGAACTATGGTATAACACTCCTAATCATACACTGAATATCTTCTCCTAGCAGCATTCAATTTCTCACTGAAATAATCTATTGGTCTTCCTTCTTGACTTAATATTTCTCCAATTGTATTTCCACTTGCATAACAGTCTACTTGAAATATGTTATCAAAGTCTGGTAAAGCCAACACAAGCTTCCCAGACACTTTTTGTTTCAACAACTCAAAACTCCTATCTACTCCAGATTTCCACCTAAAATCTTGTCTATCTCCTCTCATTGTTTTTGTCATAGGACTGCAAATAGAACTGAAATTCCTAATGAACTTCTGGTATAAACTAGCCAATCCATGAAATGATCTTACCTCTCCAACACTATCCAGTGTAAGCCATTCAACAATTTATCTTACCTTCTCAGGATCCATTTTCAATCCATCCACAGATATCACAAATCCTAGATATACCAACTCCTCTTTCATGAAACTACACTTCTTAATGTTTATCAGCAACTGCTCTTCTCTCAACCTCTACAAAAATTGTTTTATATGCAACAAATATTCTTCTCTACTCTTACTGAAAATAAAGATGTCATCCAAATAAATAATCACAAACTTACCCAAGAATTTCTTCAATACCTCATTCATCAGCTCATGAAAGTACTCAGTGCATTTGTTAGTCCAAAAGGCATCACCAGACACTCATACAATCCTTCATTTGTCTTGAATGTTGTCTTCCACTCATCCCATTCTTTGATTTTGATTTGATGATATCCACTCTTCAATTCTATCTTTGCAAATTATTTAGCTCCACTCAAACAATCCATAATGTCATCCATCTGGGGCAAAGGAAATATATATTTCATTGTGATATTGTTTATTGCTCTAGAGTCTGTACACATCCTCCATTCTCTATCCTTCTTAGGTGCTAACACAATAGTTACTGTACAAGGACTTAAGCTTTCTCTGATCAAACCCTTCCTCAAAAATTCTTGCACTTGTCTATTCAACTCTTCATTCTCTGTAGGTGTCATCCAGTGTGTTGCTTTATTAGGAAAACTAGCTCCAAGAATCAGATCCATGCAATGACTAATACTCCTCATAGGTGGCAATCCATCAGGTACATTATCCCAAATGATCTCTTCATACTCTTTCAACAACTCTTTTATCTCCTCTAGTTGTTCTTCTGCATGTTGAGTCTTCAACCTTCTTAGGAACCAAGGCATAGCACATGTTCTCATGTCTCAATCCATCTAGAAATATCCTTCCATCAACCAAATAAACTCTAGCACTCAAACAAACTTCAACTTTTGGAACATCTTCCAATGGCAACAAAGTCTACTTCACTCCATTAGCAACAATAGTATATGCATTCTTCTTTCCATCATGAATAGCCTGTCTATCATACTGCCAAGGTCTTCCCAACAAAACGTGGCATACATCCATAGATCACACAAAACTTCATCATGGTAATTTCCTATTTTCAATTTCACCAAAAAATGTTCACTTACAAGTATCTTATGCTCATCTTTAATCTATGCTATCTGATAGGGCTTCAAGTGTTTCAATCTTTCCAACTTCAATTTGTTCACCATTTCTTCAGAAACCAAGTTCTCTAAATTTCCACTCTCAACAATCACTTTGCAACATTTACCATCTACCTTGCATCTAGTCTAAAACAAATTCTTTCTTTGCAACGGTTCTTGCTCCATCTCACTTTCACACAACACTCTTTTATTCACCAACACTTCCCCATCTTCCAGTTTATTAGATGATCTGGCATGATCTTCCTCAACAAAGGTTTTCCTTCTATTGTTCTTTGTCTTTATGCTTGTCTCTCCTTGATTGCATTCAAATTCTCTATGTCCTTCTCCACCACACTTAAAACAAGTTCCCTTGAATACTATCTTTTCTTGTCCTCTATCTTCTTTTCTATAACCCTCATTCTGATAACCACCATATCCTCCTCTTCAATAAAAGTTCCCATCACCTCTATCATTCTTACTGACTTCCTTATCTTTATTCTGATCTACAAAAGTTCCTTTTCCTCCTCTAGTAAAAATTATTCCTCTATGAAATCTTCCACCCCTTCCTCTTTGTCTCTGCTCATATCTTTTATTTAGCTTCTCTTCTACTTTTAGGGCACATTGATATGCCTCTTCCACACTCTGCAACTTGATCAAACTTATCTCATCCTATATAGATGACCTCAAGCCATTCACATATTTGGCTACTTGCTCGATCTCATCCTCTGAATGTCTAGATCTTATATTCAACTTATAGAACTCCTCAGTATATTCTATCACACTTGATTCCTTCTACTTCAAATTTTGCAACTTCTGGAACAAACTAATTTAATAATCTGTAGGAATAAACTTTTTTTTTAACTTATTCACCATCTGATCCCATGATTTTATCTTTTCTTTTCCTCTTCTTTTCCTATCTATCTCTAAATGTTCCCACCAAAGGGATGCATGTCCTTTCAACTTTTTACAATAAAATTTTACCTTCTTATCTTCCATGGTACCTTGAAAATCAAAATGCTTTTCCATCTTTGTTATCCAATCAAGCAATTCTTTTGAATCCAACTTACCATTATAATCTGATGGATTGAAATGTGGTTTTGTATTCACTCTAGTTAGGGCTCTTATGAACCTCTCTTCTCCCTAATCCAGGATAGGTTGATCTTCTCTTCCTCTTTCTTCCTATACTTCTACCTCTTCATCACTCACATCATCAAGTGGTTGACCTCTCCTTTGGGTCATTTTAACTGCATCTAATCTAGCAACAATTCCTCTCAACATTTCCATTAAAGCTAGGTCTGCATTTCCACACACTCCATTTCCACTAACATTTCTTCTTCCCTCCATCTTTACATAAATCCTCTATAGCTGCAAGTTGGATCCTCAGTCCACCACCCCACAAGAAATCTTCAATAGGACTCCGCAAATTCTGGCAATCTCTCATGGATCAAATCTCGCTCTGATACCAATCTGGTGCAGCCACTGTAGGAGGGTCCTCAAAGAGAACAATTCAGACCATGTAGCAAGAGTAACACAATAGAAGAAACACAAAATATGGAGGAAAATACATATTCAAGCATTCTCATTAATAGAAATCTCAATTACAATCAGCCAACAACATTTAGGCTTACAGATTCGGCTCACAGGCCTAATATAACATGTTAAAAAATACAATATTCCCATATGCTCCTTAATGTGAGTTGAAATCTAACATCCCAAACATATTATTCATCTGACTACTTTTATAATGATCTATTACAATTATTTATATCACATCTTGAGATCTAGAATCATTTGTGTTAGCCAAAGATTATTAAAATCTCTAATGAAAGAAAATGTAATGTTTGCATGAACAGGATGGCCTCAAGTTTGAATTACTCCTTGGTGAATACATAGGATGAAGTGTGGACCTATAATTAAGGTCGGGGAAACTCCATGGAACAATTTGAATCACACCATCAAGATCCACAAGTTACGGGAAGGATCCACAAATGATCAAGCTAGCCATTGGGCTTGAAAATTATTCCAGTGTCGGTTCAATAAATTGCCACTAAATCTGAAAGTGATAACTTGCCAGAAAAAGATCCAATCATGCTCAAATCTTGGAATAAGGAAAATGAACATGTCCAAGATGTACACATAGATCCACAGGGTCTGGTGAGAAACTATGATGAAACACCAACATGAATTGAGCAAGAATAGAACAAGAAAAAAAATTGAAAGATTTTTTATTTTGTTTGGTTGATGCAAGATTGCAGAGAACCAAGGATGCTCCTACATCAGATGCAGTGGGTTACTTTGAAGACTTTCAAAATAAGGAATGATTTTGAATACCATGGAATTAAAGATAAGATCAAGAAATCCCACACCCATGTGCATGGAATTGAAGATGTGTGAGCAGATCAAAGGATAGAGGAGGAGATACGAAAAATGGAATATTGTCAACTGACTCTGGGACAAATTGAAAATATTGACTTGGAAGATATTATTGAAGGTATGGAGGACAATGGAAACATCCTAGAATCTTCGTATGAGAGGAATAATATTGCAATCCATCTCCTCTACTATATATCCAAAGGTCAAAGAAGGAAGTGACATCAATCAAAGAAATGTGTGAACAGATCCTAGCTACCACAAATGTATGGTTAGAGTAAAAGGGGATTTGTTTGAAACAATTTTTTACTAGATTAGAGGAGGAAGAACCTAAAGTTCCAATGGGTAGGAAATCCAAGTTGAGGATAGAGAACAAGTACTATGTACCTAAGTCTGGCATGAAACACAAGCAAAAAATAATATTTTTTTAAAAGTGAATAAGAGTCAAGCAACTAAAGGATCATCTCAAGTTACAAGTGTGGAAATTCCTAGAGAATTTTTGACTAATGCTTCACCAATTGTAAAAACTTTCGTGAGTTGATCTCTATCAACACAAGCTATGACTACTAGTCTAGAAGGAAGTGCTTCTTCGCTTCCCCCTTGGTTTTCATCTCAGACACCAAAAAGGAAGAAGCAAGTCATCTCTCCATATGACTTTGACTTTGCACAATTGGAACCTATAAAGATAAAATCCAAGAAGAAGGTGAAGAATCTTTCTAGGTTACTAGTGGATAAAGTAGGAAACAAGTATGTAGAGGTAGCACAACCTCCTAGATAAATCTATTGAGTAAGTGGGTATTTCTAAATATTCCATTACAAGGGTTGAGTTAGGAAAGGTATCTCATGAAAGTGCCAAGGTATATGTACAATCTATTTTGAATTCTCTCATCAAGAATTTTGATGAATTGAAGAAGAGTAAATACCAATACAAGGCCAAAGCGGAATAGTTAACTTCAGTGCTCCAAAAGATTACCCAATCTTCAGAGTCCATAGATCCTATGGCCATAAGTATTGAAGAACCAATTATCCATAAGGTTGGAAAGGTGCATTCAAGAGGTAAAGCAGTTAGTGATTTTTTGGACATAATGATAGCACAAGGAACCCAACTCCTAAGATCTTTTGTAAAGATAATGGGGAACATGGAAAGCATAAGCTCAAAGTTAGATAAAAATTTTGATACTTTTTCTGAAGAACAAAATGAAATTGAGAATAGTTTAGAAGCTTGGATCAAGATGAATAAACTCAAGCTTCATGCATTTGTGGAAATTGGGATAGCTTCCAATAGAGAGATGTTCATTGAGGTAAAGGAAATTATGATACACAAGATTAATTTATCATTAAATAATTGATCAAAGACTTGTAGGATGCTCATGAAGTTGGTGAGGAAAATGATTTGCATCTTGTCCACCAAATTGAGGAGCTTCTTTCTCAGTTGCTTGATGATAATAAAAAAGTCCTTTCCTCCAATGAAGTTGTTTAGGATTTACATCCATGATCCAGAAAAAATTTGAAGATCAAGCCTTCTGAGTGGCTTCAATGGAAAACTTAATGGATAGTCAATTAACCTTGGATAACCTCAAGGTGTATTTAGAAATGCATGAAAAATCTTGTGACACTGTGAAGGATTCAATCATAAGAGTCCTTGTTATCTCCAAGCATACTTTAGGTCCTAATAATGAAGAAGATCAAACAATCATGAAGAAGTTGAGGATTTCTTGGAGAAGGATGGTGAAGAAATAAT
This sequence comes from Sequoia sempervirens, assembly GCA_007258455.2. Classification (NCBI taxonomy): domain Eukaryota; kingdom Viridiplantae; phylum Streptophyta; class Pinopsida; order Cupressales; family Cupressaceae; genus Sequoia; species Sequoia sempervirens. The sequence continues at coordinate 165,765,111 of VDFB02379711.1, forward strand.
TTAAATGTGTGTTGTTTTTTCCCTTAAGTTTAATTTTTAGTATTTATCATTCTTTATGTACTTATTTTTTGACATTTTACATGTCTTTATCTAAAATACATATAATTACATGTAAAAACAAAGAAGTCCTAAATCAAATTGGACTCTCCTGTTGAATAAGTCAAATTAGTTATTGCTTTCATAAGTTAGCTCTCAACTCTCCTCTATTCATATGAGGGAGTTTATTTTGTAATGGGAACTTATAGCTATTGAAGCGTTATGCTGCCAAGTTGAAGAGCACATTAAAACTTTATTTTTGAAGTGTAAATTGAGATTCAACCAATATAAAGAAAGAAAGCTAGCATTCAATATTTGTCTTGAATTAAGCTTGTGGTGCTTTGTAATTGTTCTTACTTACTTTCTATTGCTTCCTTTTGTGTATGAAATTGAATCATGGTGTGGAAGCAGATATTCTAGAAGGAACTCTAAATCTGGTTTTGTAGACTTTGAGCTACAATATTGTGTTTGGAGATTTATGTGTTTGTGTAAGAATTTATTTAATAACTTTAAAATATTTGAGTTGCAACTATTGGCTACATTCTTGTGGATATTTTGGTGTTGTTTGTTAAAATTCTTTGAGGTATAACTTGTTGTACTTATTACCATTCAAAATCATCATGGAAATTAATAAAAGACTTTGGGATTTTGTGGATTTTCTTGTTATCATCACTCGCTAGTATCGTTCTAGTTATTATTACGTCTAAATGAATTAGATATTGGTCATTATTGCTTGAACTAGTTTTGTAGTTTGTTAAATGTTTTAAGAATCAAGGGAATATCATTTTAACTTCATAAAAGGAAACATCTATTCTGAAAGAAGAGAATAGGATGATTAAAACACCCCTATTCATAATTGTAGTGTGCATAAGCATAGTTTAATTACTAGTTGATTTGGTTAGCAATAAGAAGGGAGCCTCCTCTTTGTGAGAGGAGAGATTAATTTCTCATCATAGTTGTGGCTAAAAATACCATTTTTTAATTGTTAAACGAATTACAAAATATTCACCCAACAAGGGGAAAAGGGGAAAAACCCTAATTCCCTTTGATGTAAAGAGATCTATGGTTTAAAGTCTCTCTTCCCAATAATTTCATTAAGAATGCAAACGAACAAGGCCAAGAGATTGGCTTTCAACCTCAAAGGTGAGTCAATCAAACCTAGTTTGGTGATACTTTAATGATAGAAAATGATTAGAAATGATTTGAAATAATGCAACTAAATGAACTATATGACCTAGTATGAAAATTGTGGATTCTTAAAGATGTACAAACTATAATAACACTTTGCAAGTAGATTTAGGAGATGTCAAAGAGTATGCACCTATCACCAAAATTTGATTCAGATGTTTGCAGAGAGACTGGTTCATCCCTAGGAAAATACGTCCTTGATAGGGCTTTTCAAAACACATTTTTTAGTCCGTTGATGTTGGTTTCCAGTTGCAAACTTCTTGGAATGATGGAAATAAATTCTACAACTTAGTTTACATGCCTTAGAAATAATGATGACAACAAATGAAATTGTGCAAATTTTATCTTCAATATCTCTTCAATCCTTCTTCAACTTGCAATCTACACATACAAAAAGAGGTAAAATGTTTGTTTTGTTTTTATGGGGGTTTTCCTTGTTCAAAACCTAATTTGGTAATTAAAGCTTGATAAAAAGATAATAAAAGGGAAGGAAATGATGAATGAACACTTGTTATATAACTCACCATGCTTCAATGGCTTCCTTAAAGGATTAAACTCATACACATCTCTTCAAAAGAATTGGATCTTGCTTGCTTGATTTGCTTGAATGCTTGAATGCTTGAATATATGAAGATCTACAATGCATGTTATCCTCAACAAGATGACATGAATACACATAAACATGGACATGATGTTAGGATCTTGATTGTTGCTACAAATGATTGATAATGTTACTCTTTAATACTCTTGACAATAATATTTTCTCTTCAATTTCTCTTGTATACACCTAAAATTGGTTTGGAGAATTAATTAATTAAATACAATTTATTTAATTAATAAACCATTTTAATTTGTCTACTTATAAATAAATTATAAATTTATTTATATAGTTCATTTTCTAATTCTTCTATCTTAAATCATATTCTTCTACTCTTAATTAAATAAAAAAAATTAAATAGTTTGTTTTATTTAATTATCTTCCTCTTATTAAATTTAAATTCTAAATTTGAATTTAGTCACATGTCTACAACTTTTTCTACCTTCCACCTCATCATATGTCTCAACAAATTGAATATTTCAAATATTTAATTTGGGCTTTATCCTCAACAAATCTTAAAAAAAATTTGGACACTTGGCTTTCATATCTCATTTATTCTACCTCACACTTGGAAAATTGTTTTCCTAAAGGGAACACTCTCCTTTATTCTCTCTAACTTCTTCATCCTCCACCGTTCATCTCTCCAGATCAAATTTGGATTGTCGGTTTCTACCACCTTAGTTTATGCTTTTGAAAATCTATAAATATAGCCTCATTCTACAACAAAAGGATCCCAATCTTGAGAAATTATACTCTACAAAAATTTCATTAGAGCATTTGTGAGCATTTAGCATTTAACATTTAGAATCAATTAGCATAATAATGGATTTTGCATTAGCTACATTTTTATTATAGTAGCTTTATCACATCATTTCATATAGCAACATCATAGTAGCATCATAACATCATTATCATACCCATCATTTAGTTTATCAATAAAGCATGTAGGAATATATTTCTTCCATTTCCGACATCTTTTTTTTTAGGTTTTCATTCTAAAAGTCATAGTGCACAAACAATTTGAGAGTCGTTATGATTTAATGAATCCTTGGAGATAGAGAAAAATGGGATGACTTTAGAGAGTTAGTTTGTTTCAATTCGATTATATTGTTATATGAATTCTATAATATAATGTTTCATTGATTGTGTTGTATTGTTTCTACACTCACATATTTCATACACACATAAATTACCCACCGTGGGGCCCGAACCCATTTTTATTAACATTTTCTGGAAAGTTTATTTACAAATTTGGTCGTGAATTTCTATGTAGCACACCTATGGCTTCTTTTAGTGCATTTGAAACATCTTTCAATGCATCCTAGTCCTATTTCAATTCACCCAACTCATCTTTCAGCTCATCAAGATCATATTTTAGTGCATTCAATAGTTCTTATCTAGTTTAATTAGAAGGTTAATGAACACCATGTATGTTGCACTTGTAAAGTGATAGACCTATGCTCTCCCCTTCATTAGGTGACCAGAATGCCAAAATCACTCTTTTATTTTCTTGCATTGACACCTTTAGAAGGCATGTTGTAGTGGGAAAAAGTACTCACCTTACGAGAACAACCTTAGTGGGAACAACAAAAGCCAAGTTTTTCAAACCACTATAATCAAAAGTGAATTTGAGGAAACTCACAATTCAACGATAGTGTGCAAGAAAACCATCCCCAAAGCCATTTTTCTTAAGGTTGGGAGGTATCCTGAAGGATTTTATCATTTGTCACGCTAAATGGAAACCCTTACTAAGAACCTTAAGTTTAGAAGCCAGCTGAGTCAATCTCTGAACATTTTTAATATTCACAGTGCAAGAGGAGGGAAGAATCTACCCCAAAGATACTCACCATATAACTTCTAGGGATTACTAGCCAAAATTGGAGGATTCGACTTTGATTAAGACCCAGGAAAGGGAAAAACATGGGTGCCCTCTAGGAGATGATACAGTTGTGTGAGCTGACGTAGTTCTAAGATGTGGGTTGTGATATTATAAATGACCCTTGACATTAGAAAAGTGACTGATCTATTTGCAATTTTTTAATACCTGTGGAAATCAAAGGAATTAGATCAGATTCTTGAACATTGACTTAATGTTTAGTTCCTAGGTTTGAAACAATTATTTTACATGTTGTTGTGTTTGAAATCATTATTCAAGAGATCGTCCATTTAAGAGCACTTAATTTACTTAATTCAAAAGACAAGGAAACTGGACAAAATTCATTGTTCAAAAGATTATCCCATGAGAACATTTAAATTCACTGATTTAGGACAAAATAACCAGGAAGACTTCCAAAAAATAGTGAGCATTTCTAGATTAGCACATACATTCCCTATTTCAGCGCATTCATAGCATTTCCTAGCACATCTAGGGCATTTTCTAGCGCATACATAGCATTTTATAGTGCATCTAGGTCCTTTTTTGGTGCATTTGTCCCATCTTCCAATGCATTTGCAAATCTGTTTAGTGCATTTACCTGATAATCCACAGATAACTTGAAATCATATTTAGGGGAAGTCTAGTGCATTGTTGGCTTGTTTCAGCACATTTGGTTAATCTTTTAGCACATTTAGGGCACTTTCTAGCGCATTTGACCCATCTTCCAGCACATACACAACATATTTTAGCACATTTGTATCATCTTCTAGCACATTAGTTTCCTATTTTGGCACATCTAGGGGATAGTCTAGCGCATCTAGGCCATCTTTTAGTACATTCATTCCATCTTCTAGTGCATTTGAACCATTTTCTAGCGCATCTAGTTAATTCAAAATAGAGAGCTATTTTCACCATCTATCTAATAGTTTGAACCACATTCAAGGATCCTTGTCAGAGCATAATCATTCCTCATTTAGAACACCAGTTTAAACTTGAAGAAACTAGTATTTGCAAGTGAAATTATTCAACTAAACTAAGATCTACCACCTTAAAGTGCATAATCATCCATCACATCTTTGATTATTAAGCTAAGTTTCATCATCAGGATTTTTCATCCTTCATCATGAAACAACGTTGTATATAATAATATTTAACTTAGTCTCATCAATAGGATCCATCATCCTATTTGTCTTAGTTATTATAATTGGCACTTCTCAAACAAAGATCAAAGTCTAGTAAAACTTTAACACTTGTATGAATGTTTTAACAAGATCACAAAAACAAAAACTCAAATAAAAGGAAATTGAAACTCAAACTACCATGGTTGAAGGTGAAGAAAATCCTTTCCATTAATTCCACCAACCTAAAAATGATAAAATCACTAAGGAATATATTCAACATTCTCAATAAGATCCTAAGTTCCACAAATTCATGGAGAAAGTGCTTGAAAAAGATGGAGAAAAATACTTTCTAATGCTAGCTAATCAAGGTGTCAAACTGCCTAATGAATTTGATGTTAATCAACTGAAAGGAGCTCCTAAAAGAATAGAAATTGGTCCATCAAACATAGATCCAATAGTGGCATTAACTAATCAAAAGAAAAATCAGCAACAACTTATTGACATGTAAAGAGGAACCGGGTATGTGCAGGATCATGATGGGCCAAAAAGTGGCAATATGATGGGTATTTGTAGGGTATGTGGCTAACGACTTCTTTTTAACCCAAAATTAATGAAATGAAAAGGGTTTTTAAAGGATATTCTCAGATTTCCACCAATATAAATTATGCTTTACTTTGAATTTAATAAATAATTAAATTATTCATTTTCTATTTGAATTACGACTAAAATCCTGATTGATAGGCTAATTGAAAAACATCTATAGCTTTCAAATAGTATCACATTTTTGTAATCAAAAACACGCATCACATTCTATGCTCCTTATACTATATGATTAAAAAAAGAAAAATTGAATTTCATGAAGTTTTGACCAAGTTAAGGTGGTCAAATATATGAGTTTTTCTATATTTTTTAAAATTTGTAATAAAAAATTCATAATTAATTATTTACTTGGAAAAAAATTACAATAAAATATGCATAAAATCCGGACATGAGTCCTCTACTTATGTCTAAAATCTTATAAAAATATATTATCATTTTATTGTGGTTAGGGTAGTCAGACAAACACCTACTTCTTATGTTTTCCCTAAAATTTAAGTACTACTGCATTGAAATTTCAAATTTTCACCAAATAGATTTTTTTTTTTAAATAAACCTAGTAGTTTAGAAACTACATTCAATTTTATATAGATTCTATTCTTACATATTTTTGAAATAATATTGATAAATTATTTAAATTTTTACGTCAAGTTGCCTAACTCTGATTTTTTTGAATTTTTTACCACTTAAGGGCTTGTTTTTTCCATGTTGATCCTGCACATACCCAACCACCAAAAGATATTTGTTGCAATACATCTTCCCATATCCTTTTGACCAAACTGTGAACATGATACCTTTGCCAAACATTGTGAATTTCCAAAATATGATAAATATAATAGTAAAATTGACCCTATAGATCATGTAAGGGAATTTTGCACCATGAGCTTGGAGTTTGCGCATGAAGAGACTTATTTGATGAGATTGTGTCCATGAAGCTTAGGTGGCCAATGCATGGAATGGTTCTCAAAACTTCCACCAGGTATTAGGTCCTTTGAAGAGTCGGTCAATAAGTTTATCACTCAATATTCCTATAACATCCAACATGAGATAACCATGAAAGACCTTTGTAACACAACAGAAAAAGGGTGAATCATTTCTCATATTTTTATAAAGATGGAGAATATTTTTTGCAAGATATGCTCATCCCATACCTGAAAAAGAAAAGATGGAAATCTTCATTGATAATCTAAACAATGAGATGAGCTATAGACTCGAATTGCAAAGCATGCCCAGCTTTGAGAAAATGATTGAAAATGGACTCAAAATCAAAGAAGCCTTGGTTAAGAGAGGAGTCATGAAAATCTATGATGAAGGAAACAACTCAACAAACTCCTCCAATAAATATAACAGCAATGACAAACCAAAATTCTGGCAAAGAATCAAAAATGTTGGTAACAATGATGGTATAGCTAAAAAACAAAATGCAAAACTAGTCTTTAACTTGGCAGTTGTTGCCTCTAAAAACAACAGAAAAACCAATCAAAACACCAATCAAAATAGAAATCAAAACAATACTGAATCTAAACCACCACAATATAAAACACCATCAAATCATAGAATATTCACACCTTTGGGATAGTCACTCGAATCAGCATTGAAAGAGCTCCTTGCAGCCAAACTTATAACATTACCAAAGGCACGAGATTGGGAACCAAGAGTTAAACAATCTTGGTGGAATGATGCATTCTATTTTGATTTTCATCAAAAAATAGGACACAAAACAAATGATTGTATGCAACGGAAACATTTGGTACAAGATTTAATTGATAGAAAAGAAATATTGGTAGAAGGACCTCAAACGAATAATGATCATGGAGCATTTAAGAACCCTTTACCAAACTACGAAAAAGGAGAATCTTATTCTACCAATAGCAAAGGTAAAATATGAACTATGTTTATGACACCACTATTCTTCATATTTCTGCAGTTGAAGATAAGAACAATGACATTGAAATTAATGACAAACAAGACATTATTGCAGCTGATAATCAAAACAAAGACATTGTTACAACTGGAAAATGACTCAACGACATCAATATCAACATCAAGGGTATGTGTAGGATCATGATGGGCCAAAAAGTGGCGATATGATGGGTATGTGCAGGGTGTGTGGCTAATGACTTTTTTTTACCCAAAAATTTAAATGAAAAGGGTTTTAAAGGATATTCTCAACTTTCCACCAATATAAATTACTTTAAATTTGTAAATAATTATTATTTGTTTTTCCATTTGAATTATGACTCAAAGATGATAATTAATTGAAAAATATCTATAAATTTCAAATGGTATCACATTTAATCAAAATGTCACATTTTTATGCTTCACATACTATAGGATTAAAAAACTAAAATTGAATTTCATGAAGTTTTGCCAAGTTGTGGTCATAATGAGTTTTAAATTTTTAAAAGTTGTAAAATATCTAAAAATATTATAAAAAAATATTATCATTTTATTGTGGTTAGGGTGGTTAGAAAGACTACTTCTTATTTTTTCCCTGAAATTTAAGTACTCATGATTGAAATTTCAAATTTTCATTAAATAATTTTTTTTTAAAATAAACCTAGTAGTTTAGAAACTACATTTAATTTTCTATAGATTCTATTCTTACATATTTTTGAAATAATATAGATAACTTATTCAAATTTTTATGTCAAGTTTCCTAACTCTAATTTTTCAAAAAAATTCACCACTTAAGGGCCTATTTTTTCCATGATGATCTTGCACATACCCTCAAATCAAATCAAATTAATGACATCATACCAATAAGTCTAACCACAAACATTGTTGCAACTAATAATAAAATCAATGTCATTAAAATCAGAGAAAAACAAGACAATTTACCAGTCAATGCAACTACAAGACGGCAATCCAAGTTGATATTGAAAGGAGTTGCATCTAAAAAACTCATTCCCTCTTCAACATCTAAAACATTTTCTACCCCTTCACATCAATACAACATAGTTGATCAATTGTAGAAAATCCCAACTCAGATATCCATATTGGAACTCCTTAAAATTTCACCAACTCACAAAGAAATTCTAGAACAATCTCTAGTGGCCACCATAGTACCAAATAATTTGGAAGTTTGTCAATTCCAAGCTATGGTGGGACACTTGACTGCACCTCATTTCCTATCATTTTCTAAAATCATGATGCATCATTCACCCATCCACACAATGTTCCCCTCCACATTGAGGTTTTAATTCACAAACATTGAGTCAAATGTGTTCTAATAGATGGAGGATTTTTTCTAAATATTTTCACTTTAAAACTTATCTGTGCACAAGGATATTCAGAAAATGCAATTGGTGCTAGAAGAAAGATCACTATAAAAGCCTATGATGATGAAGAGAGATCCTCCCAAGGATTGATAGTGTTACCAATTCAAGTGGGGCCAATTGTAAAAGATATAATCTTCCAAGTGTTAGACAAGGAGTTGACATACAATAGACTCTTGGGATGTCCTTGGATCCACAAAATGTAATTAGTTTCATCAACATATAACCAATGCTTGAAATTTCCTTATAAAGGGAAAGAAAATCACCATTTCGGCTAATTCCAACAATCCTCAGTACTGCAACATGCTCAAAATAGTCCAAGATACTTTTGTGCCACATAACAGGGAAGATCACACTCCTATTTCATCAAACAACAAAAGACAACTAAATTCCTTGTCAAAATGGATTTAGAAAAAGGTTCAATCAAAAGATAAGGGTATCAATGGTTCTACTCCATCAAGTAACAAAAGTCAATTATTTTTTTTGTCAAATCAACTTGAGGAAAAGGTTTAGTCAAAAGATAAAGGCATTGGTGATTCTCCTTCCTCCAGTAATGAAAGTCAACTAAATGCTTTATCAAAACTATTTGAGAAAAAATTTCAACCAAAAGACAAAGGCATGGGCAAATATTCTTTTGAGCAATCCTTATGTATATCACAATTGTTGCCTTCTCCAAAATCATATGGGTAGCCATCAACATCGATACAACAATCCTCATAAACTATTACACTCTTTGATCATAAGTTTGTAAAAGTAGGCACCCTAGTGGATGAATCTGAAGACAAGGACATTTTAAATTTGATGTACAAAGATGAAGAAGCCTCACAAGCATCAACTTCTAACATACTAACAGAGCCATATGGTAAAGGTTTTACAATCCTAGAGAAGATGGGATATGAAGGAAAAGGTCCTATCGCTAAAAGAAAAGAATTATCGTGGAACCCATATAGTGTATCATAACTAATGCAAAGGACAAGACAGGGCTAGGATATAGAGAAGAGTCAAAATAAGAAACCAAGTAGCAGATTTGTGAGCGAATCCTCCAATTGCGAGATAGTTCTGAAACAGACTCCAATGAATATGAATGGGACTCGCTATTTGAAGAATCTTGTCAAGACAAAGAAGTTGATGTAATATAGAGGTATGCACCCACATGTATGGAGGGACAAAGTTTAGGGTCTAGACCACTTGAATTTGGATCACTACATATGGATGATTCTAGTGAAGATGATCAGACATCGAGTGAGATAGATCATTCAAAAGAGAGTAACATCATAGACCTTGACATTGCTATCAAAAACTTTGAAAAAATTTCCATCATGACACTTACTACCTTTGACTTAAACTAATTTGATGATTCTTTACCATTGGTACACCCTGAACTAATTGACTGGGACCAAACCGAGCTATTGGACATACCTATCTTTCAAAATGATGATTCCATTGTAAACTTCCTTTGTTTTGACAAACTCGAAACAAGTTCCACCAGTGAATCTCATAACAAAGCTTTAGACAAGGGGAGTTCCAAATCTCTCAGCTGCAAAATGAATATCAAAAATTGATCTAATAGTGAAAACCATCTAATGGTAGTATTAGATCAAGAAAAAGTAAAAATAAAGAATGTATCCAATGGTGAAAACCTCTTTGAGGCACCGAAGGATGGGAGATTTGACACTCTTCCTGAGCACTATCATGAGAAATATTCAATACTAGTTGAGCCCACACAATCCATCAACATTGGTATAGCTGAAATAGTGAAGAACCTACATTTAGCAGTATCCATGAAAGAGGAAGAGAAACCAAGCTTCACCAAATTCTTTGAAGAGAGAAAAATCAACTTTGTTTGGTCCTACACTAACATGCTAGGTATAGATCTAGAACTTATAATGCATCATTTATCACTACCACTTGGCGTGAAGCCAGTGAAGCAAAAATTGAGAAAAATGCATCCACACATTGCACTACTGGTGAAAGCAAAATTGAAGAAATTATCGGATGTAGGATTTATCTAACCCATTGATTATGCTAAATGGATCTCAAACATTGTACCAGTTTCTAAACCAAATAATAGCATCAAGATATGCATGGATTTAATAGGTCTTTTCTAAAAAATGACTTTCCTTTTCCTAACATTAACATCATCGTGGACTTAACAACGGGTCATGCAATTTATGTTATCACTCATGGACATATTTTTAGGCTATAATCAGATAAAATTTTCACCAAAGGACCAGAAAAAAACAACTTTCACGTGCCTATGGGGTACATTCTGCTAGAACATTATGCCTTTTGGGTTAAAGAATGCAGGAGCCACTTATCAGTGTGCGATGACCACAATCTTTCATGACATGATGCACACATTCATGGAAGACTATGTAGATGACTTGATAACAAAATAATTCACTAGGGAAGGACATCTAGAAATATTAGATAAAATCTTTACCAGGTTGGAGAAGTTCAATGTACGCTTAAACCCAAAGAAGTGTGTATTTGGAGTGACATCAGCTAAACTCTTAGGATACATAGTCTCGGCTAAGGGCATCAAAGTCGATCTAGTGAAAGTCAAATCCATCATGGAAATGCCTCCTCCTAAGAATATTAACCAACTAATATCTTTGCAAGGAAGATTCCAATCTATTAGAAGGTTCATTGCACAATTGGCCGACAAAAGTCATCCTTTCACTCACTTGCTACACAAGAATATTTTCTTCAGATAGGATGAAAAATGTGAAGTTGCTTTTAATCAACTAAAACAATATCCGATGGGTCCACCTATCCTAGTACCACCAATAGAAGGAAAACCACTGGTACTATACATTGCAACTATTGAGGTATCTTTAGGAGCTTTGTTGGCACAAGAAGATTCAACAAGAAAAGAAAGGGTGATCTATTACATCAACAGAACATTAAACAACTATGAGATTAACTACACGTTCATTAAAAAAGCATGTTTAGTAGTAGTGTTTGCTATGCAACAATTGCGACACTACATGTTAACACATACCATCAAACTGATAGCCAAGATAGATCAATTGAAGTATCTACTCAACAAAGCCAATTTAATAGGAAGACTAGCAAAATGAGTAATGATATTGAGTGAATTTGACATCTAGTATGTAGACAGAAAAGAAATCAAGGGAAAAGTGATAACCAACCAGCTAGCTAAAGCACCATTACAAGATGCTCATCCCATGCACATTGAGTTTCCAGATGCAGATGTCCTCATAGTGTCAACACAATAGTGGTTGTTATACTTTGATAGATCTTACACGCAACATGGGTTAGGTGTTGGAATTCTATTTGTCACTCCTCAGGGACACACCATTCCAAAATCGTATAGGTTGATGTTTCCTTGCACTAACAACATAGTTGAGTATGAAGCATTAATCATTGGTATCAAGATAGCTATAGAATGGAAAATCATAGTTGCAAGTCTTTGGAGATTCTCAACTAGTCATAAATTAGGTTAATGATGATTACCAGACAAAAGATGACAAGTTGATGCCATACAAAAGAATGGTGGATGACTTCAATAAATACTTTGTTGAAATCAAATTTGAAAAAATTCCTAGAGTGGACAACAAAGTTGCAGATTCCATGGAAAGCATTGCATGTCTTCTACAAATACCAAAAAAATGAGCTCGTTATGAATTCATGGTGGAACAATTATTTAATCCCACCTATGATAACCCTAAATCCCAAGGCGTGTATCGTCTTGTTGAGGCTGAGGCTTCTATCTATGGGGATATCTACACCTATCTAAAAGACAACACCCTACCAACAAATCTATCTTGAAACCAGAAATGCAATTTCATTCACCAAACTACACGACATACCCTGATAGTCGACACACTTTATCGACAAGGTCTTCATGGTACTCTCCTTCAATCTTTGGAATGTAACAAATCTGAAATGGCCTTACATGAAGTTCATGAAGGTATCTATGAAACTCATTCAAGTGGACTAACTCTTGCTAATAAACTCCTACGCTTGGGGTATTATTGGTTGAACATGGAGTCTTTTCAATTTGTTAAGAAATGTAAAAAGTGTCAAGTCCATGGAAACCTCGTACATGCACTAGCGCAAGAGCTACAACCATTCGCATCAACATGGCCTTTCTATCAATGGGGACTTGACCTTGTAGGTAATATGCATCTGTCATCCTCCAATGGACACAAATTCATCATTACAGCCACAAAGTATTTTACAAAGTGGATTGAATTTGTTCCCTTAACCACAATCACTGGAAAATAAATTGCATCCTTCATCCTAAATTACATTTTTTTTGGTATGGTATTCCTTAGTCCATTGTCACTAACAATGGTAGACCCTTCAAGAATTTTGTGAAAGGTTTCATATCTAGCATCGATTTTCCAAACCTTGCTATCCTTAAGGAAATGGCCAAGCAGAGGCCTCAAACAAAACCATTTTGAAAATATTAAAGAAAATGGTCAACAATGTTGGACATGACTAGCATGTTCAATTAAAGCCTACTTTGTGGGCCTACCATACTAGTATTCACACCCCAATAGGAGCCACACCATACGCCCTTGTATATGGATCATAAGCCATTTTACCTATTGTGGTTGAACTACCATCACTCTAGGTGTCACTAAAGGGAATCATTTCAAAGGAATATTATTTGGTGTCTAGGCTATAGGAGTTGGAATTGTTGGTTGAACGTTATCAGCATGTTTTGGATCATTTAAAAGCCTATAAATAAAGGATGTCTAGGAGTTATAATCAAAAAGTAAAATCAAGAGCATTTTAGGTTGGTGACTTGGTCTTAAAAGAAAACCCTCGTATTCAACAGGATCGAGAAAAGAAGGGGAAGTTTGAAACTGATTGGTTAGGTCCCTTTTTCATCATATCAGTCTTTGGATCTAGAGTCTATCAATTGTCTACACCTAAAGGGGATCTATTCGAGGAACCTATCAATAGTCTTCATCTCAAGAAGTTTTACACCTAACTCATCTAGTGCATGGTAAAAAGTCTTGAAAAAATTAAAAAAAGGGAAAATGTCCTAAAAAAATGGTCACCCTGATGAAAACCTAGCAAACAAGCATCTTGGTGACAACAAAAAAAGTAAAAAATACAAAAAAAAAAAGGAAAAAAATATAAAAAAAGGTGAAAAATCAAAAAATCAAAAAAATAGAAAATCAAAAAAAGTGCAATAAAAACAAGTATTGAAAACCTGGCAATATGTTCTATTTGTGATAGATTAACTTTTCCATCTATTGAAGCATGTATTGGTAATTCGCTTTTGCCATCATTCTGCCTACCATCATAAAACCTCATGTACATATCTTGGCAGTGCAGTCGTGTTTCACCCTGGCTTGAGGCAAAAATCCTAAACTCATTGGGGGCATTAATCTTTGAGCTTAAAAAAATAAACAAACAACAATATGACAACATAGAAAACACATCAATCACACTAAAAATCAACATTGAACATCAATCATAAACTTTACACATCGACCATCCATATCAAATAGCTAAATCAATCAATCAAAACAAATCTAAATAAATGATGTACTTTTGAATCATGGTTTTATCACTTTAGCATGAATGTTCAACTATTGTACTTTTATTTTTGTTATCATTTCTCTGGAGCAACTCAAGGATGTCTTAAACTAGAGAAGCTATGATGGAGTATGATTTTGTTTTTTCTACTATCTGTGAGTTGATCATTACTATTATGTGAATTGTTGTGAGACATGCTCTACAAAGTATCACTGATGACATTATGAATTTGCATAGGAAAACGATTAACTCTTGTTTGTTTTATGCAAGCAATGCTTAGGTCATCATGGTCTAATTATACCATCGATGTTTGTACTCACTTTTGACAATTCAAAATCTCAATGATGATAAAAGCATGTGACAAATTGGTTGATACGATGACAAGATGTGCATATTTAGATTTGCATGGTTAAATTAGATTACATCCATATTAGTTGCATGTGTATTTTAGATTTTCCAAGGCTGGCAGAATTTTCAAAATGATGTTATCTCTCTCATTAAAAGATTGAGTACATTTGACATTAACAAAAATAAATCATTCTCATATAGTTTCCTAAACATTGTCATATCATGCATGTACATTGGAAAGAATTTTCATATCATACATCCATCCATGCATTAGATCAAATATTTGCATTAGAAAATACCAAAAAAAAAAAACTACATCACATATCATTTGCATAATCAAATTCATCCCATATAGCATAAAAACATCATCCATAACACATATAGAATCATCATCCATGCATCATCATCTCATATAGCATAAGTCATCATCCATAAAAACATCTAGAATCATAATCTATGCATCATCATTTCATCATTGCATCCATACATTTCCATAGAATCAATAAGTAAACATTACATAACACATAGAGTAGATGGGTATGTGCAGGATCATCATGGAAAAAATAGGCCCTTAAGTGGCAAAAAATTCAGAAAAATCAGTGTTAGACAACTTGACGTAAAAATTTGAATAAGTTATCTATATTATTTTAAAAATATGTAAGAATAGAATCTGTAGAAAATTGAATGTGAATTTTTTTTTTTTTTTAATCCTATAGTATGTGAAGCATATAAAAGTTCATTGTGGAAAGAATGATAATGATATACTAGTATGGAATGAGACATGCATGTTTATGGAATTTTGAATTTATAATCATTTCAAGTGGAATTCATTTATAGTTTCAAGAAAACTCATCACCTTCCATGGTACATAAACAAAAGACATGTCAAGTGCTATCTAGATATTCTACTACATAGTATGACTCTATGTAAATATGACATGGATTATTTCAAGAATCTCACAATCTACCAATGGAGATCAATTTGCTAAAGGAGAAACTAATACATATATTCTTTCAAAAATCTAACATATCATCAATAAACATCAATTCAAATTTTGTCATATGTCCCAAATTATAGGTTTAGTCTTTTATTTTTTAATCTAATTATTGATCAAATCAAAATGATAGAATTATCAAACATCTATATCAATAAATTAATTAGATTAATCCCACTTCACCTTTTCAATTCATCACTCACTTGATTAATTAAAGTATGATTTCAATTATTGCTTAATTATTAAATTGAAACTAACTTAATATTGTAAAGAGTTGATTTAACCCCAATAAACCTTTTATCTTTTAGCAATTAGTATCTACAAAATTTTAATCTTTGGAATTCCATAATTAATATACTTTCATAACAATAATTTCGTAAATAATAAATTATAAGTATTTTGATTTTCTTTAATGTTTATATAATTTATTAAATCAATATTTAATATTGTCAAGCCAACATTATCTTTTTAATAATTGTAATTGTTATTTAATTTTAATAGTCCACTTATGAAAAGGCAATACCATTAAGTGTAAAATAAAGTAATGTCTATTGAATATTCTTTAAAAAACAATAATAAATATGAAATCAATTTGATATTATTCTCCATTTTTTAATAAATATTATCTTTTTAAATTATGTTTAATATATTAAATACACATTGACATAACAAAAAATTACTCAAATCTTTTATTTAAAAACACGCTTAATATATTAAATCTACTTGTTGCTATTTATCAATTCCAATTAATTATTACTTTTAAAAATTAATTAAACATAAAAAAATCTAAAACATTTTAGTTTACAACATACTTAATATATTTAATTAATGTCAAGAGGCATTCTACAATGACAACAAGGAGTGTAATGTAATGACACAAGTGTTTTAATAAAAACTTTTATTTTTCATCTTAAATTTGACAGCAATTTCTACCTCAAGATATTAATATTTAATATTTTCAAAATAATCAACATATAACATTTATGTCTACATATATTAACTTAAATAAAATAATTTTAAACTAAAATAAAATAACTTTTAAAAAATAAAATACCTCCAAGTTGATATCTCTCCACACTTTTAAGATATTAAAAACTTCAACTAGAAAAATACCATACCATACCCTTAATTATGAGTGTGACTAATTACCAATCAATGTAACTTCGCCACCCCCCAGTAAAGACATTTTACTACAGCAAATAATGCGCTGTAAAAATATTGAAGGCAGAGGAGAAGAAGACTGTAGCATCCTAAACCATCACAGCTTTCAGGAGCAATTCCAAGTTGAGAACCAGGAATGTCATACACTATTCGGAAGTTGTGCTGCTGGTAACTCCCTAGTATAGATATTACGGAAAGTGAGGGATCATCCGGAGGTGGAGCGAAAGCCAGGCATTGCACCGACCCCTGCTCATCCGCAGGAAATAGTACATTAACCCGCTGCAGAGCCATGTTCACATTATTATCAAAATGCAACGTGATCTGAGGCACCTCCGCATTCCCGGAAGGCATGTTAAAGCAAGTATCGAAGATCTCGTACGGAGCGGCCTGACTCGCATTCGGGAGATGGCGAACGAAAGAGTCTCTCACAGAATTGTAAACTGGGGTCACCAACCGAGTGATAAAGGTTCCCGAGTCTATAATTGTCCCTTGTCCACTCGACTGCTCTATCGCCGGCACGGACAAGCGATCTTCGCCAACCGAGACTCCGATTAACCCCACGTAATAGAACAAAGGGTTGGCATCGTTTGACAACAGGGACGTAAACTACAAGCCAGGGGAGGAAAGGGCAGCTTTCCCAAGCGCAAGGCAGCCCGTCGACTCAGGAGACGGGAGGCAATAAGAGAAGGTTTGGTCGAACAGCTCGGCCGTCTGTGAAAGAAACGAGAGCGAATCCCTACCAAAACCGACCAAACCGGGCGTGGAGGTGAGAAGCCCTGTCCGATCTTTGGCGCAGCCGAAAATAAAGTCTGGCATGGACTGCGAGCCTACGGCCAGCGAGTCCGTTGACAGTAGCTCCTTCACCTGGGATCCATCGTCGTAGGTCTGCGTAATGCTGCAGTTGTAATTCCCGCAGGTTGGAGTGCTGCCCATTGCCTGGCACGTCTCCGAAGAGCAGTTTAGGAATTTGAAGGTGGGTGACTTGGAGGGGTCGAAGACGTTCCCTTCGCAATCGGTGCAGGCCGCGCAGGGAATCCAGGAGATGTCACTGCCTGTGTCGAGGGACATGTAGAAGCTCTGCTGGGGCATGCCAAAACCCAGATTGATTAAATAGTCTCCGTTCTTTGAATTCAAAGGCACGTCGGCGTCCTCTTGTGTAGTAAACTTGGTCTCTCTGAATCCAATGGGAAGTCGCGTTATTGCGCTGTAGCGCTGGGCGTCGCCCCTTATTGACTCCACCATCGTGGTCAGCCACGTTAACTTGTCGTTGCGAAAAGGGGAGAACTTGGCATTGATGTGCATCAGAGGAAAGCTCGTGTTTGACTTCCTTGGCTGAGCAACAGAGCAGTCTTTGCTGCCTTGCACTACGCCACAGCTGAGGAGCAGAAAAAGTAAGAGATGAAGTGTTGTCATCTCTTACTAGAGAGCCAATCCAGAGATGGATGATAATTTGTGAAGAGGAAACGAATGAATGGATTGATATAAAGGAAAGAGCAGCGTGTGGTGGACGGAGTTGAAAGGTCTTTGATGGAGACGATGTTTTGTTTGAGATTTCCATTCTTCACAAACTGCCATGTAAATTATGGAGGACATGATTTCAAGATTTGAGTCTTTGTGCCGGGTGTCTCGGTCTTGGACGCAACTGAGATATTCCCGCGGCATGCGTTATTAGCCACATGCAAGGGAAGAATATCTTTGCTAAATACGCTGGAAACCACTCACGTTTCGCAATCATCTGTCTCTTCTGTTCATGTAAAGATAGTTTAATTGTTAAGTTTTTAGTAGTTAAGATAGTCTCATGTTATAGATTTTTTTAAATGGAATCATTAATTCTCTTTTTATATATATATAAACAATGGTTTTATAGAAATTGTAAATCTAACTTAGACTTGCAAATCTTTATTAAATTATTGTACTTACTTTGTGCTCCTCTTAATATAGAATCTTTAGCTTTTTATAAACTTTCTAAATTTTGATTTCACTAATATTTAAGAACAAGTATGAAGAGTTTACTAGAAGAATATATTTTTACGTAGTTGAACTCTTAATACATATTTATAACTTTTGAGATGATTATGTGAAAAAGGCTCTATACATATTTATACAAGAAAATAACATGAACAAATCACTAAATAAAATTAGCAAAATAACTACATGGAACCATTATATTAATGATTTTCATTTAATATAGTTGTAAAGAAGAAAAATGTATACCTTGACCATTTATTCTTGTTTGATACTTATGATTGGTCCTTTTAACATTCTACCATTTATTTATTTTTATTTGTGGATATAACTTTACCTCAATTTTACATTTATCATCTATATCTCACATCTGTCATTTTAGGAAAAAGGCTAGCCATTCTTCTTTAAGACTTATTCTTCCAAGAAAAGGTTATGTGTGTGGTTCTATCCAAGGGCTAGTCCCCATAATTAAAAATTTATTTTCCTATGTTTTTCAGCTCACTATTTTAATTTTTAGACCATTTCTTCTTTTCTTTCACATCAAATATATTGATTTGTGCACCCGATGCTTTGTATTTAAAGAGAATCTCCTAGATATAAGTGATGATAAAATGTCCTGATCAAAATTCACTTATCAAAAATTGAATTGGAAATCATTTGAAAAAATTAATATATACACTTATGCATCATCATTTATAAATACTAAAATAGGAATTTGCATTTTTTATATCCCTTTGATGATTATAAAACTAGAACGAGTTTGAATTTCCATTAAAGAAGTTACATACTTTCCCTTTCTTATAGAAAATCCCTAAGGTGGTTTCAACACCTCATTTCTCTTAAACATAAGTACAATTCGAGACCAAAAAAAATAAAAATTAAAGGACATTTTATCAATGGACATGGTTGCATGGAGATAAATCTCCAAGTCAACTAAGCTACAGGCAAAACCTAGTCCAAAGCAAGTCTAGATCCATTATTTTGATTTTTCGTAGTCTAACAATATTAATTCTAACTCCAAAGTCTAATTTTAGTCTTTAAGAAAAAAATAATATCTTATCATTATCATTCATAAATGGACATAGCATTAAGCCCCTTGCAATTACTTTGATGTCTATTTAATATTTATTATCTCAACTCATATTAATTTAGACTTATTAATTGATTTATCATTAAAATAGATCTTAAGTTTACCATATGTGTGGGTTTGAGTATTTATCCTACATTTTTATGAACTTGTGATTTCATCACATCTAGGATTTTATCCTAGGCATCCCTCTTTTAAAAGTTTGAGTTATGAATCTAATTACATTAATTTTCATATCATTTTTAAATTTGAATTTTTTGTTTGGGGATCTTGTTTACATGCACGATCATGTTATTATTCTTACAAATACTAATGACTCCCAATATAATGGAGATTCCATATTAGCCCACCATGTAGGTGTGAGTACACCTAAAATTGTGGCATCTACTTGTGTTCCTCACTAGAGTTTTTACTTAAAGGATTGATGATAATTATTGTCTAGATGAGAAGGTAATGGTTGCCATGTTCATTTACAAAAAATTACCCTAATTAACTATTTATAGTTATAGATTATTTCTTGTAAGATTAGATAAAAATATTTACCTTAAGGATAACTAAAATATTCCATTACATATTCATCAAGATATAGACTATCTCAAAACCATTTATTCTCAAAATATTATTTCCATGAGTCATTACAATGATATATACGTGGGCCACAAGAGTATACTTGGCTTATTTTATATGATATTCACTTATCATCTATCATGCATTCCGCTTTTCTCTTTATATAGTATTTTTAACTTAACATTACTTCATTGGATTTGTCATTAAGATAACATATAGGATGGGTTCTCGTATTCTTGGATTGGGTTGACCTTGATTATTCTCTAGAAATTATCCTACCACATGGTTTTCCACATTACACATACAAATTATTCATCAATCCTTCAAGGTGTCTTTTTATTATCAATATTCTATGACACTTCCAAAATGAATTTTTGCTCTATGCACCCACTTTCCCACTAACAATAATTTAATTCAACATCCCCAAATAATTATAATTTTATTTATCCATATAAAATTTAAATCATTTTTTAGGGTTTCTAATAAGGCTAAAACATGTTAAATTCATAAGGTTCCAATCAAATGAGATCCCCAAATGCACTTTAAAGTGATAATATTCTTGATTTATGTATGGGAAATAATCTTAGATTTCTTGTTCTACCATGGTCCCATATGTGTAGAGATCCATCCTAGAATTTGACTACATTAAGGAGTCCTCAAATATTCATTTATCCTTAAATTTTTTATTGTATAGGTTGAAGGCTCAACAGTTCACTGTTGATTACTAACCTAAGATAGTTTTATTGTGGCTTTAAATATCATTATTTTTACTTTTATATCCTTACTCTATAAGTTTTTCACTTTCCATCTATGTACATTCAATATTATTTCCTCAATCTTGTAACATACCCTAATATGCAACTAGAAAATTTTCTCTTTTGATAATGATTACAAACATATCCAATGACTATAAATTATGTAAACATGCACAAGTAATTATTAAAATCAATTTTATTAATAAATTAATCTCACAAGTACATTACATAGTACATCACTCAACAATGCATCAATTCAATAGCCACAACCCTTAATCTTAATTATAATAAGTAAAATTAGGCCAATGAGCTAATATATCACATATACAATATCATTCTTAATCAAAGGTACAATATACACATGAACTATTTAGCTTAAATCCACAAGCCACTCACTACAAGATCAAATTGCTTATTTGGTGAAGGTAATTGAACTTGTACATTGAAGGAATTCCTTTCCTCCCCAACCATCAATTTGGCATGAAGTACTCAAATAAATAATTCAAAAGTATGAAATAGAGATAAGTCTAATGATTAAATTTTAATTTTATTTTCATTTTCTTTCACGTAGAGATATAATCAAATCTATAGTCCACATAGCCTAACCAAGATGATCCAATTTCATAGCATCAATAACATCCCAATAAAATAATACCAAGTTAACCAATACTCTATAATATGTTACAACACATAAATACAAGCAACCCAAATAAATATAAACACCAAGCATATAATACAAGATATATAAATGAAAAGACAATGAAACATGAACAATACAATACCACATAATAATATACCCAAATTTTTCCCAATGATGTTAAATCCATTTCTTAACCATGTACTGTGGATACTTACTAACTACCCTCACAAAAGAGAGAATATAATCTATACCAACAATGGATCAACTTTCTAGGTGTGATGGCCACTCCTCTAGGTTCCCAAACCAATCACCTGGCTGAGGCTGCTGGTGCTTTTCATATTATAAATTTGGCCCAAAGTCTTAATTTTTAAAACCTTTGGCTTGAAGGTGATTCCAAAAATATTATTGATTATCTTCTAGGCAAGTCCCCCCCTCGTGGACAATAAAGTCATGGATTGATGATGCCATCTTGACTTTAGCTAAGTTTGACAACATAAAGATTTCACATGCCTATAGAGAAGCCAATGTTGTAGCGGATTTTTTTGCTAATGAAGGGGTTAGGAGTAATGAACAGAGCACTTGGCTAAATTTTACTGATCTAAGTGTTAATGTCTAAGCTTTATTGAGTTATGATGAATCACATGGGAAAGAGGTGTGTCATCTCTTTAATGAGGACAGGATGGAGTTATCACATCACAATAATTAGATTGTATGGGACCGAGCTTAGTTGCTTAGTTTGCAAGGTGGCCTGGCACGCTTTGTGGGTTCTTAGATTTGGCAGGACTAGTTCTAGTAAAGATTTTGTCTCTGTCTGCCCCACTGTGCTTGCCAAGATGGGTGGAGATAGGAAAAGAATGAGCTGGAAAGCTTTTAGATGCACACAAGAAATGCTAAGGCTTGGAATAAAGTTAAAAGTGGGGGTTTACTTCCTTTCCTGGAGAAACTCCATGGTTCCAATTAGGAGGTTATGGATCTTTTTGAGGAAAATTGGGATAATGGGGATCTTACCCTTTTTGGTAGGAAAGTTGAGCTCAACGAAAACGTTATAGCTGAAGTCACGGGAATGTCTACTGATGGGAAAAAAAGTTTCAGGGACAAGGTTTTCTCTTATGAAGCCATCATCAGATTTTCAAAAAAAGAGAAGGAAAGACTGAAACTGGTGAAAATTGCTAACAGCTACTTCAAAGCTAACACCATAAAAGATCTATGGAGAAAGGTTCTTCGTGTTATCATGGAGTACATAACTATGGATGGTCTTTTCACCAGGGTCTATGGTTATCACTTTTCCATACTCAACCATTTCCGCTACAAGGTCGGGGTTTCTTTCCCCTACTATCTTCTCTGTTCTTTGATAAAAAGTTTAGATGACCACAAGAAAAACCCTAGAAGATTCCCTATTTTGCATACTGGCCTGATTAGATTAATTATTGAACATTACCAAAAAATGCCCGTCCCTGCTAATTTGGAAGCCTCCCTTGATTCTGAGGATGATGATACTGAACCCAGCTGCTCAGGGTTTTTGCCCAATTTAAGTCCGGCTAGAATGGGCCTTAGCCCGCCCATTGTCAGAACTGGTAAGAAAAACCTCAACCCCCTTACTGTGAAAGCTTGTGTTGTGCCTAAGCCAAGAAGCCCTTCCCTTAAAACTAGAAGTATTGATAAGAATCCTCTAGCTAAAAATCTTGTCTCGTACTTTAAAGATTCTCCTGAATCTAAGGAGTCCAGTGCTAACAACACTGAACCCTCTGATGTCTCATCGTTGGATAGAAATGCTAGAACTGGCTCCCCTGTTACTCCTGACCCTACTAATACTTGTTTCAACACTGATAGAGATCCCACTGTGGATGTTTTGGATTTAGCTAGAAATAATGCTGATAACCATTTCAAACTTTTGAAATGGACTTTCATTAAATTAACGATCTAAAGATATAAAAATGGGCCCTTCAAAGTAAATTAGAAGATTTGGGAGCTAAGGTTGTGGTGCTTGATAAGAAAGAGGTGGAACAAAGAGAATACGATGTCAGCAACGATACCCAGTACCAAGTTGGCAAGGACAGAAATGTTGAAATTGAGTTGGAGAAAATGAAAAATACTATCAAAATTATTTCTGAGCAAAAAAATTGTATGGCCAAACACAACGCCATGACTGAGAAATTGGACAAAGATCAACAGGGGTCTTTGGTGGTTGATCTGGAGGAAATCAAAGAAAGAAACCAGGAGGAGGATGCTGGCATTTCTAAGAGAACCAGGGCCAATTTGAAGAGAAAGGCCCCTCCCACTTCACAAATGATTCAAATCTTTAAGAAGGGTGTTCAAGATATGCAGAACCTAGAAGCGGAGATAGAGTCTATCCTGAAGACTCTGGGTTAATCGCGGTTGGTCTTTTGTTGGATTTTCTACTGGCCTTTTTTGTCTGACCTTCTTAGTCTTTTGCGGGTGGCTACTACTTATTCTGGTTTTTTCCTTTTGTGCAGCCGGTAATGTCTGCTAGACTTTTTTGTCCTTTCTTTTCTATTGTAAACTTTGTGGTTTCGGGTCCCTGTAAAACCCGTTTTACCCTTTATCAAAAATAATGGAGCATTCTACCTCAATAGGTAGAATACAACGCATACAAATAAATTATGTCAAAATACTTCAAAATGGAGAATCTCTTCAATCTAGTGTGTTCAAGGAAAGGAATAATACATATAGAGCCTATAGACCTACTAAGAAGAGCACTAAATTCAATGTGGTGTAATTTATACAATAGGAAGAGAAAGCTTAAATTCCTAAGATAACATATCTCTAGGGGACAATGACCTCCTAGGTGTCCACAAAGTAGAAAAGATGATACTATAATATATCTATCCATGGTGAGGATATCTAAATTCTCACACTCCCAACCTAATCCAAACACTCCAATGGCAATCAAGATATTTAATTTTTCATACATGAGAAGATAATTACACATTGTGGAAGCTTGAGATTGATTCTCATAATTTTCTTATTCATTAGCCATCTTGTAACTATACATATCACAACTGATCATTTTGGAAATGCATGAACTTATCAAGACATTGCATCCAAATGATATAGTCAAAGAATGCATCATACAACAAAATGTACTATCTTGGATCACTTATAACGAGCAAAAACATAATCTACAACACTTACAAAACTTATGTCTAAAATAAAATATTTAGGAACTCAAAGAAAAAGGCCATCCAAATCCCTAACACCCAAGGGGGTATCTTAGTCCATAGCTTAATCAATGGTATAGTCCTTCTAGATGGCCTACCTAGTGGATTGGTTTCTTTGGGATGGCCTACCTAGTGGCTTGGTCCTCCTAGAATGGCCTACTTTTCCAAAAAAATATTTTATAAATAGATTTCTTATGTTTCTTCTCACAATTGCTCCAAAACTTCTTATATTCTAAAAATAAAAATAAAAAGACAAACACAAACATAAAACTTGTAGCAGCAAAAACAAATTCTCCTATACCAAGTGTAAGCATGAAATTTAAACACAAAATAAAGATTTCAACAAATTTAATATATAGTTCAAATTGGATCTACACTCACCTCTGATAAAGAAAATGGATTAATTGCATAAATAGAATGAATTTGCAACATTATTCAAATTAAAATGTAATACCTTTTGATGAAAAATAGATATGCTCTCACCAATGATCAAATGTTTGTTACACATTTTGATACCATCTATTTGCTCCAAATTAAGGTGAGGAAATAGTGGATTTGATCTTAATTTATATATTTTTGATGAGATGGATGAATGGATAGGATTTGATCTTGGATCATGAGTTTACTCCAATTGATTGTGGAATGGATTTGGAAAGGGTATAGCCATTACCCATTTTCATGGAAATAATTAGCTAGTTATCTTACTTAATTGATGAATTGGCTAATTTGATTGAATTGTTTAATTATTTTGATTAATGAGCTAAATAATTATTTTTCATTGGTAATGATTGAAATCTATTTGCAAATTATTTTTAGTATTGGGTTTCCATTTCAAATATTATCAAAACAATATCCTTGATATAATTTTCTTTTATGAGAACAAAGTCAAGTTTATTGGTTTATATGTTTATTTCCATTGGACTTTTTTTTCTAATGATGTTAGGTTGGAACCAAGGAAATAACTCCATAGAGGTGGATATTGGAGACGTTGGAATAACCAATCCAATTTTGAGAATAATGAATTTATTGGATGTAATGATTGAATTCAAAGAGGCGATGAGAAGCTTTGAGGGAGCAAGTCTTTTCATGGTTTAGATAACAGGAGTTATGACAAAAACACTATAATATCTATTCAAATAGATGCTCATAACCCTCAACAATAGAATTTTCTTGGCGTTCCTAAGCAAAAGATTTAATCAACCCATTATTGAACAACCAGACATATTAAGCAGACATTGGTACACTTAATATATTTTATTAAAATAATAATGAGAAAACCATAGCCTTAATTATGAGCATGACCACATACCAATCGATGTAACTCCGGTAAACCTGGTCGCCCTTCATTGACTCCGATATCGTGCTCAGCCACTTTGAATTGTTGTTGTGGAAAGAGGAAAGCTCGTACTTGATTTCCTTGGCTGAGCTGTAGAGCAGTCCTCCTCCTCCTCTGCATCCTCCCTTGTGAATGAATTCTAAGGGACTTACTTTTACAACCTTATTTGCTTTGAGCTACGCCACAACCCAGTAGCAGAAAAAGCAAAAGATGGAGTGTTGTCATTTCTTACTGCAGAACTAATCCGGAGATGGATGATAATTTGTGAAGAGGAAACGAATAAATGAATGACATAAAGGATAGAGCAGCGTGTGGTGGAGGGAGTTGAAAGGTCTTTGATGGAGACGATGTTTTGTTTTAAATTTCTATACTTCACAAACTGCCATGCAAATTTTTGTGGACTTGACTTAAAGATTAGTCTTTGCGCTGGTTGTGCCAGTCTTACACGCAACTGGGAGATTCCAGCGGCATGCATTATTGTCAATCGTATTCCATATCACAAATATCTTTGCTAAATACTTTGCGATTTGCTGCCCCTTCAAGACCATACAATCTCAGAGGGAAATGTTAACTTTATTTTTGGGTGTAAAATTATTTGTGCAATTCCACAAGATACAATGATTTATAGAAAAAATACTGAGAATGGTAGAGTTGTTATAGTTAAAGAATCGAAATTTTATTTGCGGAAAAAGGGAGGTTTATACTATATAATACTGTTAAATAAAAAATTGTGTTAGTAGTTGCATAAATTTTCTTTTTCTTTTGTATGTATTTTTAGAAAATATTATATGGTGAAAACAATTATAATATGATAATTTTGTCGAATTTAAAATAAAAAATGAAATCACTAATTTTAAAAGAAAAAGAAAAATATTTTAACAATTATTAAATAAAATTAGTTAAATAATGACATAAGATTGATCTATTAATGATTTATCATTAATATAATTATAGAAGAGTAAATTGCATAACTTAGTCTTTTACACTTGTTGACACTTATGTTTGGTCATTTTGTCATTCTAACATTTAATTTGTTTTATTTTGTGCATAAATATACCTTGCCTCTATATTTATCATCTACATCTCACATCTTTCATTTTAGAAAGAAGGGTAGTCATTCTTCTTTAATGGATGTGCTCCTATCTAGAATCTTATGATCCCCATAATTAATTTTTTTTTTCCTACTTTTTGGAGTTTTCCATTTCAATTTTTAGATGATTACTTGTTTTCTTGCATACAAATACATCAATTTGTGCACTAAATTTTGTACATTTATTGAGAACCTCAAAGATATACATGATTATCAAAATTCATGAAAATTCACTTATCAAAAACCAACATCTAAAAATAAGCATTGAATTGGAAAGCATTTATCAAAACTAACATATACACTTATGTAGATCATCATTTACAAATACTACAATAGGAATTTACATATTTTGTCTTGTGTGTCTTTGGTCATTGTAAAACTAACAAAGGGTTTTGAATCACTACTAAAGAATTTTTATATTTTCCTTTGCTTATAGAAAATCCTTAAGATGCTTTCAACACCTCATTTCCTTCAAACACAAGTACAAGTAGAGACCAACAAAAATTAATAGAACGTTTATCAATGGACATAATTACATGGAGAAAAAGTGTCCAGGTCAACTAAGCTATAGGTGCAACATAATTTAAAGCAAGCCTTGATCCATTATTTTGATGTATATGTCACGCCCACCCATACACACATATACAAATGGGAATAAACACAATGTGAACAAGACAAGAATGCACACAATGTCCAAGGTGCTCATGTGCACACCAACATTGTCATAAGTGTAATTAAAGGTTGAAATGTTGTCAGATAAAATGTCTAACTAAAAAATGATGAGGTAAGAGTACAACCCCTACATCATGGGCAAAGTTTCACTAAAAGAGATAGAAATATCATTATGCATGATATTAAAATATACTTAGGGGGAAACTCCAACGTTGGCATTTCTTTTAAGTTGGATCATATTTGATGAATATGAAAAAATATTTTGCTTATCCTTCTCGATTGGGTTTGTGTGAACTCCTTCATTAGATTAGGCTAGAAAATGATGAAGAAAGTTGATGTTGTTGATCTCTAATTTTTCAAACACTAACTAGATATATAAACCAATGTCAAATAAATGATTTTAAAGATTATTAACCATTTGTTTGTATGAGGATTCCTATAGGTTCCCTATATTCAAATTACCCTTATTATCCTTTAATACCCTTTTAATGGTATTAAGTCTATAAAATATGAAGGCATTTAGCAACTTAAAATTCATAAAATTTAATCTAGTTAAGAGGTAATCTTGTTTTCGATGGGCATAATCTTATTTCAAAGAGACTCTTTGACTTGCTCTTCATCGTCAAAGTTATGAAGCAAAGCCACTGTGATTGTCATATGCCAAATCAACTCTGAGATGGGATTATATACATGTGACAAAGCCACCGTGGATATCTTATGCCAAATCAATTTTGAGCTAGTTTTATGAACATGTGCTTTGGGGTCTTTTCGAGGTAATAATTAATCATTAAGCCTCATGGTTACATATAGCAGATTAAAGGATGATTCACATCAGCTATTAAGGACCACTCTTATCACTTGTGATGTGATCATGTATGATAATGTCCATTTATTCCATGCTAAGTTGCATTAGTCCCTTCAAATTAGTTGCTAAACATATTTTATATTTTTTGTGTACTTGTAAATGATGATTTATAGTGTGATACCAACCAATTTGTATTTGAGCATTTGTCTAGCACAAGCTAGAATTCAAAGAAGTACAAAGAGGTTTTAAATGCTCGGCCTTTCGCACATCTTCTCATTATGAATATGCACTCCATTTAGATAGAATGTGTCATTAAATAGGCATTCGAAGGAAGTCATCTGCATAGCTCAATGCAATAACAGAAAGGTAGTGAGAGGCAATAGAGTTTTGCAGGTTTTGTCATTCCAGTTCAAGCTTAATAACATTTCACCCATGGGATCTGAGGGTTCCATTACCAGTCAGACCGTGGGAGAGACCAGTGGAAGAATACCTCACTCGTGATGTCCTCAGAATGATGTTTATCATAGATAATGAAATAGTTGAAGATGGTATTCGTATCATCTTAGGTCTTGAAATCACCAGTCCGCCGGTGCATTGAATTATCTTCCCCTCATAGGTGATCTCAATTTTTCTGTCAAATATTCTTGATTTAATACTGGTCGAATTGGAAGAATTGGCTAGGAAGTATATCAGAGTTCAATATACTTTAGATAATGCAATTCTCCATGTGGTTCAAAACTATAACTTCTTTGTTGGGGAAGGGTTTATTGGAGGGTTGTTTCTGAGGGATTTTGTGCAGAAAAGGAAGTTCTTTGAAGAGTTTTTTGACACTATTAGACTAGATTTCTAGTTTAACAATGACAACATTTTGCTGCAGGCCTTAAGGAAACACCAGAGGCATACTTGTTTTGTGATGGAATTGGAAATCAAGGAGAAATATTTTTCCCTAGCATATCTTCATGTGTTTGTCTAGCCACCTCCATGCAATGGTGTTCTTCTAGACCTTCAGCTTGGTGTCAACCCACCAACTCAAAGACAAAATCATGTTCGAACGACTCCAAGCCAAGTACATAACAGACCTCAGGCACATTCGTCCTTGGTGGTTGTGTCACGTCTAGTTTCTCACTATAGCCCTCAAAGAGCCCCTAATTGTAGTAGAAGAATTTTTGAGAGGGATCTTCATTTGGCAGTGGGTTTAGAAGGGTAGGATGAAAATTCGATTAATGGGGGGTCATTGAAAAGGTGAAAATGTTTGTGATGGGTTTTTCAAATTTTTTTGGGGCTTTAAATTGGTAATTAGTGGGTTTAGGTCGCATTTCATGGGTTTCCCTTTCTAGTAAACTATCATATAGTGGGATAGTATAAGTTCGGGGATAGTGTTTTGGCTTCTCAGTGTTGAATTTTGTGTTCCCAACATGCCTTATAATCTTCATAGTTGTACAAAATCGAACAAACTTGTAGTTTAATTTTGGGCTATAACTGGAGGTTTCTTACTAGTTCTTCCTGGTAGTATGCCCTTTGAACCAGTTTTATGTAATTATCTATTCATATAATATAATATTATAAGTGATTCACCACTTTTTGGTTAAAAAAAAAAGATTAAAAAATTGCATACCACACTATCCATATAAATTAATTTAATTAACATAAATTAATGTACTCATAATTATGATCAAGGATTTAAATAAAATTGAAATCATTAAATTTGGCATAACATTTTCAAAGACCATGTGTATTCATCATTAAAACCCCAATAATTACATCCATTTAAAATTTTAGTTACATAGGCCTTAGAATCACAATGGAAAATTAATTATTACCACTTAATTAATTGTTTACCATAAGTGCGGGTTTGAGTATTTATCCTACATTTTGATGAACTTGTGATTTCATCACATCTAGCATTTTATCATAGGCATCCCTCTTCTAAACTTTTGAGTTATGAATCTAATTATATTAATTTTTATATCATTTTTATTTTTATTTTTTTTGTTTGGGAATCTTGTTTACATGTGACCATGTTATTATTCTTACAAAGACCAATGACTCCCAATATGATGGAGATGTCACATTAGCCCATCATGTAGTTGTTGGAGTGACTTAGAGTACACCTAAAATTGTGGCATCTACTTATGTTCCTTACTATATTTTTCTCTTAAAGGTTTGATGATAACATGAGAAGGTAATGGTTTCCATGTTCATTTAAAAAAATTACCCCAATTAATCATTTGTAGTTATAGATTATTTCTTACAAGATTAGATGAAATTATATACCTTATGGATAACTCAAATATGTCATTACATAATTCATCAAGATATATACTATCTCAAAATCATTTATTCTCAAAATATTATTTCTACAAGTCATTACAATGATCTATGCGATGGCCTACAAGAGTATACTTGGCTTATTTTATATGGCATTCACTTATCCTCTATCATGCATTCCATTTTTATTTTTAAATAGTCCCTATACCTTAATATTACTTTCTTGGAATTAAGATAGCATATAGGATGAGTTCTTATATGCTTGGATGGGATTGGTCTTTCTTATTCTTTGGAATCTATCCTACTATATGGTTTGCCACATTACAAATGCAAATTTTTCATCAATCCTTAAAGAATGTATCTTTTTCTTCTCAATATTTATGACACTTCCAACATGAATGTTTTATCTATGCACCCACTTTCCCACTATCAATAATTTAAATCAACATCCCAAAATTAATTATTTTAATTATCCATATAAAATTTAAATCATTTATAAGATTTATAATAATGTCATAGCGTGTTTTTCATAAGGTTCCAATAAATTGAGATCCCCAAATACACTTTTAAATGACAATATTATTGATTTATGCATGGAAAACAAGCTTATCTTTCTAGTCCTGCCATGGACCCTATGTGTATAACTCCATCATCCTAAATTTGACTACATTAAGGAGTCCTTAAATATTAAATTATTATTTAAAAAATTATTGTGTAGGTTGAAGGCTCAACAACATTATTGATGATAACTAATTTGAGACAGTTTTATTGTGACTCTAATTATCATTTTTTTACCTTTATATCCTTACTCTATAAGTTTGTCACTTTCAATTATTTGTGTACATTCATTATTATTTCCTCAATCTTGTAATAAACCCCAATATGCAACAAGAAAAAATTATCTTTGACAATAATTATAGACATATCCAATAACTATAAATGTAAACATAAACAAGTAATTATAAAATGAATTTCATTAATAGAGTAATCTCATGTAAGTTCATTAAATAGTATTGTGGATTAAAAATCCCTAGAGCTCCCTTCGAGTTGATGTTATTATTTTGATAAGTCTCGGCCCGCGCCTCATGTATTTGAATATATTCGAGCCCCTTTTTGAAGAGCTTCGCCTGCTCCTTGGAAAGAGTTCTTCCATTGCTGCTTTATCAAGCCCCGCCATGCCTCCACATGTCAACAATGTGGGCCTTTGAGAGCTTGCTCCCCTTTGCTTCTCTGCCAAGCTCCACCTACATGCCACGTAGCATCATTCCATGGACATCTTTTGGCGGACCCCACAATCAACACATGAAATGAAGACTTCTCCATGTGTCTTCTCTATAGGGATTCTTAGCGCCAGAAGGGAAGAATGAACGATGAGCCATGCCTTGTCACCACATGTCCTAACCAAATCTATGGGTGAGTGACACATGTCTACACATGTGGGAATTTTTCTACTTCCACACTAGGACCATAGTCATCATTCACAGGAGGATGCATCTAGTTCGAAGGGGATTGCATTCTATGATTCAGAATCTTTTTTGTTGCAATGGCCATGGGAAATCATTGCAACAGACATCATTGCTTGTGCCAAGGAACATTTTTTTGTTACTGGATCTCAAGCGGTGGGATGCCTCTCTATATATACTGCTTCAACTTTCTAAAAATGAGTTCTAAGTTTAGAGAATACACAAAAAAATTATGGAAATACACCAGGCCTTTGTATTGTTTTAGATTACTATATTAAGACTCACAGACTGTGCCATTGTTTTTTGGCCTTTATGTTTCTTAGTTAGTTGACAAAACATTATACTGTGTTGTTATTGTACTGAGTAGTTTATTTGTAGAACTTCTATAATTTCAATATAAGTTCACTAATTCAGACCATGTCTTGGACTCTTCTTTTCAGTAAATGTGTATGGAATTTATTTTATGTTATTTGATAAAATTCTTAGGATTTTCATCTATGCTCTCTGTTATTTTCAGACATGTAGTTTGTTGAACAGGCCCTTAAATCCCATCTGAAAGGAAGATTTACCATGTCCACATCTACATCTTATCACATCGCCTTAGGTTAAATCTTTATTTTATGTATTTGCTTCCTTTTCCCCCTCCAAACCCCCAAATACAGAAGGAGACGGCTTCTTTAAAAACTTAGAGGTCACTCAATTTAGTGCAATTGGTCCCCCCATTAACTAAGTTTCCCATAAGGTTGTTGATTGACAATTTTAGGCATCAACAGTTCTTTTTCTAGCATGCCTAGTGGGACTACTTAAATGTATCTAAATCTAAAGTGGGTGTATGAGCCATCAGCCAATTACTAGATCCCAAATCGCGGACAACCCTAGCCTGCTAGTGCCATTGCTAGTAACAATACGAACAAGAACCTGTCCAGTGAACTTTTCAATCCCTCCACTAGCCATGTTACCGATTGCTAACAGAAATTATGTGGCATGGGATGCCAAAAGCCCTCTTATAGCTAGTAGCACCTGCTAATTGGGACCCTATCCCAACCTCTGCTTTAAAAGTTGTACCAAAATTCACTAGGGAAGGATCGAAAACACCATCTGAACATCTCCAAGATGTGGCGGACGTGTGTTTGGTGCAAGGTGTTACCGACCAAAATGTCATGTTGAGGTTGCTCGCGGAATCTTTCAAGGGTAGAGTGCTAGATGGATATTGCACTTTGGGAGCCAATATTATCAATACTTGGGATCAGCTCAGAGACCCTTTCTATGAGTAGTTCTCAAACAATGGAGATCATTCTTTGCTATTTCAGCAATTGGAAACTATAAAGCGAGCCCCTCAAGAGGCCATGACTGACTTTAATGCCTGATTTCACACAACTTGGCAAAGGTTTTAGCCTGCAATCTATCCACCTGTAGATTTGGCATTCATGTTCTATCTGAAGTCTCTCAACGTTGACATTTCAATGATGATCTAGTCCCTTTGTGGGAACACCTTGCTAGGTGCATATAGCATTGTTGTTCAGGTGGAGAATAATTTGATCGATGCCATAAAATTACCGCCTTGGACCGCAATGCCTATATTTGTAGAGTTGTCGATTCTTGCCCAGGAGATAGCTTCTACCAATGCAGCTACTCCTCCCCAAACTATGTATGCATATCTGAGTGTGCCGCAGAGTGTTGCTTCTATGTCTAATTCTTCAAAGGATGATATGAGCAATGTCAATGAGTTGTTGTGGAGCATCTCAAATGAAATAACTACCATCAAGTGAAACCAGTCCATGCCTCTAAAGCCAAAGTACCAAAATTATCAAGGCAAAAGATCTTCCTATCAGCAAAATCAGTTCCAAGGAGGCTCGTGCACAAATCTGCAGACTCAAACAAGTAATCAAATGGTGTCGGTGCCTACTCTACTACAGAATGCTCACCCAAGCTTGAGCAGAAAGATGACAGCGAGACAAAATAATCTTGTTGATGATATCAATCCCTGGTGCTTCCCCTGTAATGAAGCACATATGCCTCAAAATTTCTCGTGTGGCAATTTACAACAAAGAGTGGCAGAATAATACAGCCAAGGTGTGGCATTAGATTTAGGAGGTTATGTATATTCCTCTCTACAAATGGAAAATATGGTACTCACCGTGCAAATGCAAGGAATGTCCTTAGAGTAAGAGACAAATATATCTCTCAACCACACGCTCTACTCATGGATGGAAGAAGAGGAAGTGGTGTTTGCAAATGAGGCCTCCACATCCAAGGTCTCGCAAGTGTACTCATACTACAATACTCACTCTAAAAGGAGATTCATAGGAAAACCAGTTGTCCTGCAGCCCAAAAGTGTCCCCGACCGAATTCCTAGTACCTCTGCAATTACACAACAAATTCAAACATGAAAGGAGATTATTATAACAAGGGCTAAGGAATAGAAGCCTTTGAATCTGCTGACATTCAATGTGGTGGAACAATTGAAGAAGTCCTCTACTAATGTATCTCTTTGGGATATCTTAGCTATTTCGGAGTAGAAGTCATTATTGTGGAAGTCCCTACTCGAATATACTAGCATAGAACCAGCAGAGCAAAAGAGATAGGGAAAGGCCATCGATTCTCCACCTTTGGCCAAAGTCCTCACAAATAGTACAGAGGAAGCTTCCACTGAAAGTAAAGGTAAGCTTAAATTGAAACTCTTCTTCTTGACTCTCAGTGTCAGTAAGAAATTGTTGCACAATTCTATGATTGACTCTAGTGCTAGTACCATAGTCATGCCCAAGCATATAGTTGAAGCCTTAGGACTTAGCTATGAACCTTTAAAAAGAGGGGTTATGTAGCTTGATGGGAACAAGGTTAAAACCGTAGGTGTCACTAAAGACCTCCCCTTGACTCTATTCTCCTACCCTAGTATCATAGTTCCACAAGATACCATGATTGTAGACATTCCCCCATGTTCATTCTTTGCTTATCCCAGGAATTCACTTCTAAGATAGGCGGATATCTTTCCTTGGACTGGTCACACTTGATCCTCAGGACCAAACATGGAGCTAAAATGAAGATAGTGTATGAACCTCTACATTCGGAACATGTGGCATATGAATCCATTATCAACTTTAAGGCCACTCATGTGTCTATCACCAAAGAGAAAATGTATTGTACTAAACTATTGGAGGATGAGAAGATGACCGGAGACCGGACTAATCAAGAAGAGGTCCTCTTGAGCAAATATATAGACAATAATCCTTTCAAAAATTATCATGCTATTGGATTGGGAACCTATGTCATCTATGATGAAGATCAAATGATTCCAAAGGTCATGAAGGAATTTGAGGGTGGTCAAGCCTCAGAGCTATGGATGCTACATTTTGATGGAGCAAGATGTAAAGTTGGTGTAGGAGCCAGGATATGTTTGACATCCCCATCCAATGAAAAGACCCTTAGGTCTTTTTTCTTTCAGTTTGTATGTTCAAACAATGAAGTTGAATACGAAGGGCTTGTGCAAAGTCTGAGTCTTGCGGAATGGATGGGTGTTAAACAAATAATGGTGTTTGGAGACTCTAAGCTAGTAGTCAATCAAGTCTAAGGGCTCTCCATAGCCAATAATTTCCACATGAGATCCTATACACAGAGTCTAGGACCTGATTGAAAGCTTTGAAGCCTTCAATATCCAGAAAGTGCCCAAAGAGCAAAATGCAGATGCGGATCACATGGCAGCAATCTGATCTCAATTTGACCCTATTTTTGACCTAATTGACAATGTACACTTTATGTGAGTGATTGTCTAACCGGAAATCCCAGATAATGACCAAATCTGGCAAGTGTTCAAAAGTGATGAACACATCGCCTCATTCATCCAGCATTCAAGAGAGTTCGTTGAGCAACTCCAACCAAGAATAGTCAAGGCCTATGAAGGGAAAATTATTCAGTTAAGGCCCAACAAGCTTCCAAAAGGATAGGTTACTCTCGAAAACCAATTCAATTGTGACGATGTAAGGAATGACAAGAGGAAGTTTGTGGTGGAAAAATGTGAGTAAGTGAATCTTCAGGTTGGTGATGGAAGGAAGCTCAAGGTTGGGAAGGATGTCCCACAACATGATAAAGAAAGGTGCATCCATTTTTGTAAAAAATATGGAGTAGTAGCCTGGTCATATGATGACCTCAAGGGATATGATCTTGAAATCATCCAACATACTATAGAACTGATGGAAGGAGCAAAACTTGTCTGTCAGAAGCAGAGACCAGTAAATCCTAAGATTGAGCCATTGATGGCGCAAGAGATGACAAAGCTAATTCAATCTCATATCATCTTCCCAATCAAGCACAACACATGGGTGTCTAACTCGGTTCCCATCCGGAAGAAGAATGGAGAAATTTGTGTGTGTTGATTTTTGGGACCTTAATAGAGCATCCTTGAAGGATCACTACCCCTTGCCCTCCATGGAGTTTATTTTGCAAACAGTGGTTGGCTCAGAAATGTTTTCTCTACTAGATGGCTTCTCTTATTACAACTAGATCCAAGTAAAGGAGGAAGACCAACACAAAACAACATTCACTACCAAGTGGGGAATGTTTTCCTATGCGAAAATTCCCTTCAGTCTCTCAAACGCGGGAGCTACCTTCCAGTGAGCAGTGGATATTGCTTTTAGAGAATTAATCAACAAGATTATCTTAATATGCTTAGATGATCTAACTATATTATCTAAGTCTAAAGATGGTCATTTTGACCATCTAGAAATGGTTTTTAAAAGATGCCAGAAGTTCGGGGTATCCCTAAACCCAAAAAAAATGTGTCTTCGAAGTTCCGCAAGGAAAGCTATTGGGACACATGGTGTCCAAGGATGGAATTTCAATTGACCTGGAGCAGGTAAAGGAAATCAAGGAGCTTCCCCTACCAATCAACAAGAAGGGAGTTCAATCCTTTCTGGGAAAGGTAAATTTTGTGAGAAAAATCATTTCCAATTTTGCAGGACTAATTAGACCTCTTACCCTGATGCTCAAGAAGGACCAGTTATTAAAATGGACAAAAGAGGCCAGAGAATCCTTTGAAAAGGTTAAGGATGCTATTTCTTTAGCTCCTATTCTGGTAAACCCAGACCTATCAAAGGACTTCATAATGTATGTATTTAGTTGTAAATCCAACATTGCTATTATTTTGACCCAGAAGGATTATGAGGGAAAGGGAGAACATCCAATAGCATTCCACTCCCAGACCTTAAATGATTATGAAGCGAATTATAACGTCATTATAAGGAAATCATTCGTCATTGTTAAGGGGCTCAAGAAGTTCTGACACCTCATATCTTGCAACAAGGTGATAGTATAGTCACGCATTCCAATGTGCACAAGTACATTATGGAAGGAGAAATCATAGAGAAAAGGGCCAACTGGATTACCAAAATCCTCAAATATGACTCTAAGGTCAAACCCACGAAGACCATCCCAAGAAGAGGACTGTGTGAGCATTTGGGGCATGGTCAAGAAATGGCAATTGAAGAGGAACAACCCGAGCTTGTTCTAACGAATGAATTTGGGTCTAAAGGTTGATAGTTGGTAGATCGGATGAGGTTTATGCAGACCAGAAAATATCTGACAGACCTCCCTTCTCAAAAGAAAAGATTCTATAGATTGTAGAATAGCGAATATGCACTCATCGAAGGAGTCCTTTTCAAAAGGAACTTCAACGATGTTCTGCTGTAATGTGTCACCATAGAGCAAGAAAAGAAAATTATATCTAAATATTTCACAACAGTCTCACGAGCAGACACTTCTCTGCAAAGACCATCACCATCAAAATTATGTGTGCCAAATATTTTTTGCCTACACTATTCAATGACTCACACTCTCTAGTTAAGGCCTGCAAAGAATGTCAATTCTTCATAGGAAGAAGGAAAAACTCAACAATGCCTCTCAATCCAATAGTGGTTGATGAACCTTTTGCATAATGGGGCCTTGATTTTATTAGGGTGATTAATCCCACCTCTAGTGCTAGACACAAATAGATCTTCACTGCTACAAACTACTTTACCAGATGGACTGAGGCCATGCTCCTGAAGAATGTGATGAAGACAAAGATTGTGAACTTTCTCGAAGAATTGGTGACAAGGTTCAGCCCATCGAAGATCATCATCTCCAACAATGCTAAGGATTTCTCGACCTCAAAGGTATGTCAATTTACACTCAATCATGGCATATTCTTACAAAAATCTTCAAACTACTACTGATAGGGAAATGGTCTAGCCGAGTCAACTAATAAGTATTTGGTCTGACTCATTCAAAGAATCAGGTTGGAGCATCAAAAAGAGTGGCATAAGAACCTTCAGGCAGCACTCTAAGTAGACCAGATAACTCCTAAGCAAGTCCTTAAGACTTTGTCATATGATTTGGTATATGAAAAGGAAGCACTATTGCTTGTCTCCAAGGAAATTCCCACACTCTAGCTACTCAAATCTCTAGAAGTTGAACAGAACGGAGCCATGGAGGTCCAATTGGCTGAGTTACTGGAGGTGCAGGAAAAAAGAGAAAAAGCCCTGGCAGCCATGACTAATTGCCAACAAGTAGTTAAAAGGTGGTTTGACAAGAAGAACTTAAACTATGGTCTTAAATGCAAAGACCTAGTGCTAAAATTCAATGAAAGGGCCGCGAGGCCTGGCCTACATGAAAAATTTGATAATCTGTGGAAAGGCCCTTTTCGAATTATTCAATGCAAGCAACATAATGCATTTGAATTGGAAAATATGGAAAAAGAAGTATTAGGGATTCCAGTTAATGGAATCCACCTCAAGTTGTTCAATTAAGATTTATTAACCACTTTGCCAGTGTAGATATGTAATTATGTAAATTTTCTTTGGTTTTTTTTTTTTTTGTTTGGCCAATCTTCTAAGAAGCAACCCATAATACAAGAAGCAAAGAAAGAAAAAGAGACAAAAAAATGATTAAAAAGTTGTATATTCATTATACCATATTATATACTTTGATATTACAATTCCAAAATGGTTCTCAGGCCATACTTTTCAAGTGTATATATACTAAGCGACTTTACAAGCATGTATTAAAAGCCTTTGAAGGCACATATACAAAAATAGGAGATAAGATTTCATTCTTCAAACAGGGGCATGTCAACATCAACAACATCTGGAACAACTTCATGAACAATAGGAGCATTATTAGCAGCAGGAGAATCAACAGCAGCAATGGCAAGCAGTGGAGAAAACATCAGGTTTCTGAAATTAGTGTACCATTCCACGCAAAGAACAACACCATGTTGTAGCAGCATAAGAGGAAGTGGCAAGAACGAGTAACTCTCTAACAGTGCTCTCCATGTGTCATGACATGGAACCTACTCAGGAATGGCACCCACAAAACCATTGTGTCTTCTTCAATGTGTCTACAGAGGTCACTCACCGTGGGAAGACCAAGGCCATACACAGCATTTGTCACCACTTTGCCAAGCCCATCGAGGTAGCGCTTTAAGAAGATCTCCATGGTAATTCATAGGATCATCTTCTTAGGTACCTGTATATCGAGCAAGGAGGCAAAAAAATGAAAGAACATGTCAGTATTGTCCCTATACTTATCCTTATATTCTAGGAAATCCCTACCTAGTACCCACTTCATTACTATAATTTCCAAAGAATTCTTGTTCTCTTTCATGCATTTCAGACGACTGCTAGAAAATTTTCCAAGGAAAGCT
This sequence comes from Sequoia sempervirens, assembly GCA_007258455.2. Taxonomy (NCBI): domain Eukaryota; kingdom Viridiplantae; phylum Streptophyta; class Pinopsida; order Cupressales; family Cupressaceae; genus Sequoia; species Sequoia sempervirens. The sequence goes on from VDFB02379711.1 coordinate 165,805,333, forward strand.
TCCTAAGACCTATTGCTATTGAGCCTAATTGGAGTATTCATTGTGTCTACCTCTAGTTCTAATTACCAAATGCAAATTCTTCCCAATTACAAAGTGTAATTTTTTTGTTGTCTTTGGGTCTGCTTATAGAAATAGTCGAGGTACATGTGTGCGATAAGCATGATGTTGATCGAGTATTAACACAAAAATACCATCAAGAGCCAACTCAAAATTCCCACCAAGAGAAAACTAGAGAATCCCACCCAGTTGTATCTACTATGTACGAATTGTTGCGTGTGAAGTTAAGAAGTAATTAATTAGCTAAAACTAGTGGCAATCCCAAGTGATCATCTGCACACTCAAGTGCCAATGTGTCACACTGTGGGCATTTTCCATTCTCCAAGGATGAACTCAAATCTTTTTGTGTACTCATCACACCTTTGGCTTAATCATTATTTTTAAGATACTAATTGCAAAGCATGTGAAAGGTTTTGTATGCCTTCAATCACTGACTCAATTTCCTAGTAAATTATGTCATAGGACATAATGACTAATCGTCATTATGAATTATCATCTTTTCAAAAGGAAAAGAATTCATTTAGCATGAACAAGAGAGTTGGCAATACATGCTGAATTTATTACAAAAAGGAAACCATTGTCTACAACTTCAAGTTGAGAAAAGGCTAAGTGTTGCATTAGAAGGAACAACACTGTGAAGAGTTTCCTGAGTATGCTATTCAATGTGAAGAGCTTTGAGTGAAAAATTTGCTAAAGAACCCAAGAGAATTGCAGAAATTTTGAGCATTGCAAAGGTCCATAAAATCCTAAATGGCCTAGAATCCTTAGATGGAAGCACAAGGAGAGGCTACCCAAACCTTATTTGACACCATGCGTGTGGCACCAATGGCCAATATTTTTTAGTGACGTCTCTTACGCTTCACCTAGGATACTAAAGAAGCCAAAGTGGATCCACACGCAGGCCGTGAACAAGAAGGCTCATAGGAACCAGACCCTAATAGCAGAGGAATGGGATAACATTCATGACTCCATCCTTAAAACCAACCCTAAGATTCTTAGGGAAGCAGCTTGCAAGAGAATGAAATAGGCCACTAGCCAACAATATTTGGCGTACAAGCTATGGTTCTACAGTCTCCTGAAATATGTGGTTCCTTTTGTGCATTACTACCTGGAACTAGTCCACAAGTGCATGCAGCATTTTAACCCAGATACTAGTGCCTTTGAAGGCTAGGAATTGAGGGTTGTGATCAACATGGATGCCATTAGGGATATGCTATGCATCCCCACTAGAAAAGGCTCTAGGGTAGAAAAGATGGAGACATTCACTCCAAAAAAAGGGGAAGAGTTCTGGAAGACCAAAGATCTTACTCTAAACTTTTATAACCAAGAAACCAAAAGGCCTAGGGAAGATTTTGCAAAGCCGCCATAGATTTTGGTCACACACAACTCTTTTAACTCGGACTTGCAGGAGGTCTTCTCTATGATGGCTTTTGTTTGTGAAATAGACAGCAATAGGTATGTGGAAGAGTTTCAAATGGGTCTTGGTTTTCAGTTGAGAAGGTAACATTCTTTATTCTAGTATGACTTCGCGAAAGTCATCCTCTAATAAATGCTAAACCAAATCAAGGAATACAACACACAACATAAGTTCAAGTTTTCTTCTCTCCTTTCTCACATGTTTTTGCACTACAACCCTGACTTCTTTAGAAATTGTATAGGCTTGGCTATTTTTGATGAAAATGGAGTAAGAAGGTATTTTTCTATGTGGACTCCCCTCCTTTCTACAACTTTTGATTACTATGCATTTTTTTACTATTTCTTGACTCCAATTTTGTAATATTTTAGCGAGGATGGCAAGCTTTATCGGCTTTTTGTCGAGCAAATAGGGTGGATGCAAAGTTTTCTTCCTCCTTACGATTGGTTTCTCGAGGAGGATTTCATATTCATTAGGTTGCATGGCTTTACCAAGGAACCATTCTAGCTCCAGGTATGCATCACAGATAGGGTGTTGGCCCTTGAGGTGTTTTAGTAATTGTCGATTACCAACAACAACTTTTGCAGAGGGAAAAATAAGAAAGGTTTTTTCTTCTACCCTTTGAGCTTTAAAATAGTGATAATGGTGAAGAAGCAGACACATGGTCTGATAGAAGCAAAGCTGGCTCATCTAGGGCTGGTATTAATTTTTGATAGGTGGCAATATAACCCTGATAATGACTTAGCGTACCTAAACGTTAAGGTGACTCACAGCGCTCGACCTTATTGGGAAGATCAGTGGAATCCACGGTCAAAATAGGATGATCTATTTGTGGACCTAGTCTATGTTCCTACTAAAGATAAGAGGCCACCATGGCTCTCTTTCTATTTTCCTTTAGAGAAGTTTAATGACAAGCGCCAAATGGGGGACACCCTTCACAATGAATTGATCAAGCAATGGCAGTGGAGTGAAGAGAAAATTACAAACTTCTGGATTTATCACCAAGAGACCAAATGCCTTAATGGCCCATTCTAGGAGACAAACAAGGATGAAAGATTCAATGATCTATGGAATAGAGGGGGCATGAAGATACTAATGTTAGTGGTGATGAGGATATAGATCCAGAGGAAGCTAGAAAATATACAGTGAAGGGAAAGGAAGAGAAAAAGGCCCTAGTGCAGAAAACTGGAAAAGCAACGGAGCAACCCAGCAAGTCTCCAATGAAAGTGTGGGTGGCTACATCACATTCAAAAGCCTCACAGCTATGCACATGGGCTACAAAAATACCTAGGGTATCCCAACAACCTTCATAGGTCATAGAGGTGGAAAATTCTCCACCTGATAAGAGGTCGTGCACAGAAGCAACTTCTGGAGAAGGATCACAAGAACAGGTCTGCAATGATCCAAGGATCAAAATCCTTTACACCTCAGGCATATTTCTCTATCCCTCTCCTCACTTCACAATTTTTGGTTACCTCTATTGTATCTGCACCCCCAATTCCTTCAAGTGTCAGCATTTCCTTTGCTACTACCACACCTACGGGAGGTTTCTCCCAATTCTCCCAAATTGGATGTGCAACTTTTACTCCCGTGCAGTCTATTCCACCTTTCATCATAGCCCAATCTAGAATCATCATTGCCACTCCTTTCACTCCCACTACGCCAGCTTTGACTCAAATTTCCCAACAGATGGTATCCTCTACATCCCCGCTACTACCACCACTCCCCATGAGTCCTTTCATTGCTTCCTAGACTGGGCCTTGGTATAACATTCCTCCATTCTCCCCATTAATAGTCTCTCTTCCAAAGAAGACATCATCCGAGACCACTACTCTCTCTTTCCTTTTTCCCTTCCTCTCAGTGTGCCCTTCGCTGGCAAGTTAATTAGATCACTAGTAAAATTTATTGGGGAAGGCAACAAAACAAAAGTAGCACAGGCTATCAGGGTCCAAAAGAGAAAAGACAAAGACACTGTAAAGTCGGCCAAGCCATGTGTGCAGACCCTTTTCAATGAAGTTCAATAATCGTTGCATTTTGTAACCATGCATCTGAGCACCATCAAACAACAAGGGGAGATGCGACCTAAGGATTACATAATTCATGCTATGGGAATCAATTTGTGCACAGCTCGACCACAAGACAAAGTTGAACTGATGGAGGAGACCTAGTGAGTGGTGACTACTAACTTCCTCAAGCATAGTCACCAATTGAAGAAGAAGGAAGAGGAGCTCAAAAATTTCAAGGAAAGGATGGAGGTCCTACTAAAGAAAGACAAGGCAAGGGACACCAAATTTGCACACTTGTCTCAACAAGCACGGGTGGAAAGTGCCAAACTTCAAGCAGAACTTGTAAAGTTCTAGTCCTTGGATCCCAACCTAGTCATTGTATTGGATCAGAAAAACTAGGAATTACAAGACCGATTGGCTTGGGCAGAAGGAGAAATGTAAAAGAAAACCAAGGAACATAGGCAGCAGTGACCTCAATTGGAGTAGGAAATGCAACAGAAAGAAAAGGAGATCCAAGAAGTAAAGCTTTCCCTGGAAAATGAATCTGAAACCGAAAGCCAAGCTAAGGAGCTATTGCAGAGTAGGGACACTAAGTTAGAAAATATATAGGGATATCTCTCCACAACAAATAAGAAAATTGAAGAGTTGACATAGGATACCAAAGGAGATGGAAATTGGTGTTTTGAAGAATCCTCACCAACCTCTTGTTGCTTAATCAAATCTCCTTTTGGTAGTCTAGAAACTATACATCTCCTACTAGGAGAAGGTCAAGACTTTCTTTTTGACTCTTTAGTCGGTGCTTCAATTCATGGCAGAAGCAACAAGTTTGAGAAAAGTGGCAAGTTTGATCAGAGAGGTTCGTGGAACAATTGAACAGTTCCCACAATTCATCATGGAAAGGGTACTTGAGGCAAAGAAGTTGCTAGACAAGTTATACATGATGGAGAATGAAGATTAGTGATCGCAAGGATTGAATACCGGAGGTCAACTGTCAAAAAGGTGAAAGAATTCATCCATTACCATGTGACCATCCTCCTGTGCAGTGATTCCTCAGTAACATTGAGTTAGACTATGAACAGTATGTGGAAGAAATTCTCCTAACTAACTCATATTGGCTTTCCCTCCCCATTTCTCTCTAATGACTCGATGGCCACAATGGACCATATCATAGCAAAAATAAAGGAAAAGAAGCAATATTTATCTACTTTTCAAACTTTTAGTCAACCCCCTACTACAGAGGACATTGAAGGCATCACCCATCAGATAGCACAACTTCTCTTTCAACTTGAGTCCGGGACTGAGATATCCATGGAGCTGACCTTCAAAGAAGTAATTGATTTGCATGAGGTGCAAGAGTATCAATGTTCCATATCGACACCATCTAAGGCCAACTGGATGCCTCCGCAAACCACGCTCTCACAGCTCTAACTCCATTGACCATCAAATAAGGCTCTAGTCTTTAAACCAAAAAAATTCCTTCCGATTCTACAAGTGAAATGCCCTTGATAGTCACCAAATTTTGTGGATTAAAAATCCCTAAAGCTCCCTTTGGGTTGATGTTATTATTTTGATAATTCTCGGCCCACATCTCATGTATTTGAATATCTTCAGGCCCCTTTTTGAAGAGCTTTGCCCACTTTCTCCATGTGTTATTCGCACGCTCCTTGGAAAGAGTTCTTCCCTTGCTACTTTATCAAGCCCTACCATGCCTCCATGTGTCGGTAGCATAGGCCTTTGAGATCCCACTCCCCTTTGCTTCTCTATTGAGCTCTGCCTGCGTGCCACGTAGCATCATTTTGTGGGTAGCTTTTGGCAAACCCCATAGTCAACGCCCAAAATGAATACTTTTCCACATGTCTTCTTCGTGAGTATTTTTAGCACTGTAAGGGAAGAAAGAATGATGAGCCCCGCCTTTTCACCACGTGTCCTAACAAACTTTGTGGGTGAGCGACACGTGTCTGCATGGGAATTTTGTTGCTTCCACACTGGGATCACAGTCATCATTCACAAGGGGATGCATCTAGTTTGAAGGGGACTGCATTCTATGATTCAGAATCTTTTCTATTGCAATGTCCATGGGAAATCATTGCAATGGACATCATTGCTCATGCCAAGGAATAACTTTTGTTACTGGCTCTCAAGCGATGGGATGCTTCTCTATATATACTGCTTCAACTTTTCGAAAATGAGTTTGAAGTTTGAAGAATACAAACAAAAATTATGGAAAGACACCAGGCCTTTGTATTATTTTAGATTACTATATTAAGACTCATAGACTATGTCATTTTTTTTTGGCCTTTTTGTTTCTTAGTTAGTTGAAAAAGCATTATACTATGTTGTTATTGTAAGTTGAATAGTTTATTTGCAGAACTTCTATAATTTCAATATACGTTTGTTGATTCAAACCATGTCTTAGACTCTTCTTTTCATTAAATGTGTATGGAAGTTATTTTATGTTATTTGATAAACTTCTTAGTTATTTTATTTAATATATTTGTTTCCTTTTCCCTTTCCAAACCCCCAAATACAGAAGGAGTCAGCTTCTTTAAAAACCCGGAGGTCACTCGGTTTAGCGCAATTGGTCCCCCCATTAACTAAGTTTCCCATAAGGCTATTGCTTGACAATTTTAGGAATCAACAAGTACATCACTCTATAATGCATCAAGTCAATAGCTACAACCCTTAATAATAATTATAATAAGTAAAATTGGGTCAATGAGCTAATCTATCACATATAAATTATTGTTCTTACTCAAGGTTACAATGTACGTATGCACTATTTAGCTTAAATACACACGCCAAGTTCGCTACAAGATCAAATTGTGTATTTTGGGGAAGGTAATTGAACTTATACATTGAAGGAATCCCTTTCCTCCCCAACCATCAATTTGGCATGAAGTACTCAAATAAATAATCCAAGAGCATGAAATAGAGATAAGTTTAATGATTATTTAATTTTATTTCCATTTTCTTTTCCATAGACATCTAATCAAATCTATAGTCCATATAACCTAACCTAGATGATCCAATTTCACAACATCAATAACACCGCAATAAAATAATACCAAATCAATCAATAATCTATAATATGTTACAACACATCAATACAAGTAACCCAAATGAATATAGACATCAAGCATATAATACAAGATATATACATGACAAGACAATGACACACGAATAATACAATACCACATAATGATATACCCAAATTTTTCCCAACCATACTTAATCCATTTCTTAACCATGTAGTGTGGCTACATACTAACTACCTCACAAAAGAGAGAATAAAATGTATACCAACCATAGAGAACTCTACCTCAATAGGTAGAATAAAATGCATACAAACAAATTAGGTCAAAACACTTTAAAATGGAGAATATCCTCAATCTAGTGTTTTCAAGGAAAAGAATAATAAATATAGATCCCATAGATCTTCTACCAACAAGAGCACTAAATTCAATGTGGTTTAATTTATATAAATTGAAGAGAAATCTTAAATTCTTAAGCCAACCCATCTCTAGGGGACAATGACCTCCTAGGTGTACACAAAGTAGAAAAGATGATACTATAATATATCTATCCATGGTAAGGATATCTAAATTCTCACAATTACAACCTAATCCAAATACTCTAATGACAATCAAGATATTTAATTTTTCATTAATAAAAAGATAATTATGCATTGTGGGAGCTTGAGATTGATTCGCATTATTTTCTTATTCATCAATCATCTTGTAACTATACATATCACATGTTACTAAGGATTCAACATATCACCAAGATAGTTTGGGAAATGCATGAACTTATTAAGACATTACATCCAAATGATATAGTCAAAGAATGCATCATACAAAAAAATGTACTATCTTAGATTACTCATAACTAGCAAAAACATAATCTATAACACTTACAAAACTTATGCCTAAAATAAAAGATTTAGGAACTCATAGAAAAAGGCCATCCAAATCCCTAACACCTAAGGGGTAAGCTTGTTCTATAGCCTAATCAATGGTATATTCCTTCTAGATGTCCTATCTAGTGACTTGGTTTCTCTAGGATGGTCTACCTAGTGGCTCGGTCTGCCTAGAATGGCCTACTTTTGTAGAATCATTTTGCAAATCAGTTTCTTACATTTCTTCTAAAAATTGATCCAAAACTTCTTATATTCTAAAAATAAAATAAAAAAAGACATACACAAAACTTGTAGCAACAAAATAAATTTCTCCTATACCAAGTGTAAGCATGAAATTTAAACACAAAATAAAGATTTCAGCAAATTTAATATACACTTCAAATTGGATCTGCATCACATTTGATAAAGAAAAAAGATGAATTGCATAAATAGAATTGACAACATGATTCAAATTAAAATGCAATACCTTTTTATGACAAATGGATATACTCTCACCAAAAATCAGATTTTTGTTGCACACTTTGATACCATCTACTTGCTCCAAATTAGGGTGAGGAAATGGTAGATTTGATCTTAATTTATATATTTTTGATGAGATGGATGAAAGGATAGAATTTGATTTTGGATCATGAGTTTGCCCCAATTGATAGTGGAATAAATGTGGAGAGGTGGTACTAGATACTACCCATTTCATGGAGGTAATTAGCTAATTATCTCATTTAATTGATGAGTTAAACTAATTTAATTGAACTGTTTATTTATTTCTATTAATAAGTTAATTGATTGTTTTTGTCATCCGTAATGATTGAAATTTGTTTGCAAATTATTTTTAGTATTGAATTTCCATTTCGAATATTATCAAAACACTATTCTTGATATAATTTATTTTATGGGAACACAGTCAAGTTTACTAGTTTAAATGGTTATTTTCATTAGACTTTGCTTCTAATGATGTTAGGATGAAATCAAGGAAATAACTCCCATAGAGGTGGATATTGGAGAGGTTGGAATAGCGAATCCCATTTTGATTTTGAGAATAATGACTTTATAATGACATTGCTTCTTACTGCAGAACTAATTCAGAGATGGGTGATAATTTGTGAAGAGGAAACGAATAAATGAATGACATAAAGGTTAGAGTAGCGTGTGGTGAAGGGAGTTGAAAGGTCTTTGATGGAGACGATGTTTTGTTTTAAATTTCCGTTCTTTACAAACTGCCATGCAATTATTATGGACTTGACTTAAAGATTAGAGTCTTTGCGCTGGTTGTCACAGTCTTACACGCAACTAAGAGATTCCAGCGGCATGCATTATTGTCAATCACATGCCATATGATAAATATCTTTGCTAAATACTGTGCGATTTGCCGCCCCTTCATGACCATACAATCTGAGAGGGAAATTTTAGCTTGTTATTTTTGGGTGTAAAATTATGTGTGCAATTCCACAAGATAGAACGATTTATAGAATCGTAGAGTTGTTATATTGTGATATTGTTATCAGGGTTCAATCGTGTAATTTTATGAGTCAAATTTATTTATCCATGTTTCATGAATAGAAAAACGGATTTTTATTTGTAGAAAAATGGGAGATTTATATTATGTAACACTTTTAAATAAAAAATATTGTCTTATACTTCACAAATTTCTTTTTTGTCTATGTGTAATTTAAAAAAATATTATATGGCACAAACAATTATAATCTAATGAAAATAAGTAGACTTTAAAATAAAATAAATAAATCATTAATTTAAAAAAAAAAATCTAAAACATTTAAACAATAACTATTAAATAAAATTAGTTAAATAATCACACAAGTTGGATCTATTAATGATTTGTCATTTAATATAATTATAGAAGACCAAATTACGTACCTTAGCCTTTTACTCTTGTTTTGACACTCATGTTTGGTCTTTATTATTCTAACATTTAAATTTTATTTTATTTTGTGCACAAGTTTACCCCATCTTTAAATTTATCATCTACATCTCACATCTTTCATTTTAGAAAGCAGGCTAATCATTCTTCTTTAAGACTTTTTCTTCGAAGAAAAAGTCATGGATGTGCTCCTATCCAAAATCTTATCCCCAAACTTTAAAAAAAATACCATTTCAATTTTTAAACCAATACATGTTTTCAATTTGTGCACTTAATTTTGTGCATTTAAAGAGAATCTCTAAGATATACATGATTATCAAAATTCATGAAAATTCACTTATCAAAAACCAACATCTAAAAAACATCAATTGAATTGGAAAGAATTTGTCAAAGCTAGCATATGCACTTATGTAGATCATCATTTATAAATACTGTACAATAAAAATTTACATATATATTTTGTCTTGTGTGTCTTTGATCATTGAAAAACTAACAAAGGCTTTTGATTCACTATTAAATAAGTTTTATATTTCCCTTTGATTATACTTAAGATGCTCCCAATACCTCATTTCTTTCAAACACAAGTACAAGTAAAGACCAACAAAAATTAAAAGATTTTTTAATCAATAGACATAATTGCATGGAGCAAAAGTGTCCCAGTCAACTAAGCTCTAGGCACAACCTAATCTAAAGCAAGCCTCAATCCATTATTTTGATTTATTTTTCATGCCCACCCATACACACATATACAAATGAGAATAAACACAATGTGAACAAGACAAGAATGCACAAAAAAATCAAGGTGCTATGTGCACACGACATCATCATGTAGTGTAGGAAAAAGTATCCCTTTTTCACACTTAATTTGAGAAATAATATTAAATGAAAGGACTAAATGATGCCTTAATTTAGTGTTGTAATATGTATTTTACATATTCACATTAATTTTAGGGCCTTATTAATTAAAATGGACTTAATTGTGCCTTATTTATGGTGTTGTAAAGTGTACCTTTACACTTTCACACTAATCTAGGGATTTATTAATTAATTGAGGTTAATTTACCTTATTTCGCCCCTTTAATTCAAATCCAAGCCTAATTAATTACAATTTCAGAAGGGTAAAACCTGACATGCATTAATGCCATAACATAACATTTAACAGTGGAGAATGTGTGTCCTAGGTAAATGACCTATGACCCATTTTCCCAAGGGCGAATGAGTCCTCACTTAGGCCTACGACCTAAATTTCAAATATGTTTTTTGGCAGTATTTCAATGATTTCAAATGTGTATTCACATGTCAGCTTGTGTTATTTGAATTTTGAGAATTAATGTTAACATATGTATGAATAAGAGGTCATTTCACTATGTTTCACCTAGAAGAATTTTATGTGACTTCATGAGATCAAGCTAGAGCATTTCCAAGACATTCAAGGGAAGATTTATTGAAGATTATTGCAACGATCAAGGTCCTATTATCATGTCCAAGTCTTCTTTCATCATACATGTTATTTGAGCTAATATGTTGATGTAGTCTTCAAGATCCATTCAAGCATTCAAAGGTTGTCTCAAATCAAGTTTCATGATCAAGATCCACATCCATTGAATTCATTTCATGCAAGTTGAAAATCTTCATTCCAAGGTTCATCCAAGGGTTTGGTGAGTTGTGACAGAAGTTTGTTCATTCATCATTCCTTTCATGTTATGTCATTTCATTACAAGGTTTAATTACCAAAATGGGGTTTGACCAAGGCAAACCCCCATTCACCAACAAAACAACATTTTTCCCCTCTTTGTCTATTGCAGATTTGCAAGTTGAAGAAAAATTAAAGATCTCAAAAGTGCAAAATTACAAAGTTTTCATCTCACAAAAACTCACCTACAGGATTTATTTCTGACTGTCTGATGGTGAAAATCGGGGATATGGGAGTGCAGAAATAGAAGAAGAGAACCCAAAAATAGATTTTAGAGAGCCCTAACCAAGACCCATTCGCCATAGGGTGAATGAGTCCTTAGTTAGCCTCTAAAAACACTTTTTTGTGAGAGGTACACAAGATTTATCTCTTCCAGATTCTCGAGAAATTTTGTAGGTTCCATCAATGTTATGCTAAATCTTCTTAATCCACTAAGTTATAGATCACAATTTAGAGTTGATTTGTTATTTTTAATCTTTCTCCCCAAAGTGTTGTTTGACTAATACCATCATCCTTGTAGAAAAGGGAAATTTGTAGATTCACACTTGGACTTGACTCACCTTTTGTTGGATAGTCCTTTCATTGTGTGGATCTCATTTCCCAATGAATTGAGGAAGAATAGGACCCCTTTTTTGCTCTTTGGATCCACTTTTCCATTTTAGAAAACCCTAGGGACACCCCTATTTTCCATCATTTAATTTTGGTAAACTCAACCTTGTACAACAACATTCTAAAAATTGGATTCCTTTTAAACCCTAGATCTAGGATTTGCATAAGTTTGCATTGCATTGCAAATTACTTTGCATCTCATTTAGGGTTGTCAAGATTTCCTTAGTTTGCATTGCATTAGTTTGCATTAAATTTGCATTTTGCATTGTTTAAATCTGAAAATTTCAAAAATTTGCATGCATATTACATTAATTTTGCATAGTGTTTGCATATTAGTGTTCTTTTCATCATTCATATTCAAAAATTGATTCAAAATTGCATTTCAAAAAGTTTCATATAGTTCATCTTTTGTCCTTCATTTCACTTGTATTAGGTCATCAAATTCTAGAAAAAATTTCCACAAAAGTTACAATTTGGAACCGGGCACAAAAAACACAAAACAACTCAAAATTTGCATTTTTCACTTTTCTAAAACCCTAATCTAGGACCCAGTTGCCCAAGGTCTGAAAATGAGTCCCTATATAGACATTTTAGGAAAAAAATTGGGTGCCTTTTAGTTCGGGTTTGCATTTCTATTACTATTTTCTGATCTAAGAATTAAATTTATGAAACAATTTCTTAGTGCATTCAAAGTATTGCTCATTTAGTTAGATCTTGCAACATTTTTTGGAAAACATTTCTTGAGTATTTTAGTGAAATTTAGTGTTAGATTTCTATACTTTTCTTTCATTTTCAGCATCATTGTATTATTAGATAGATTAATTTACATCTTGCAAATTTAGAAAACAAAACAAAAATCAAAAACATCAAACAAAACAAAAATAAAAATAAATGGCTAACTTCAAACCCTTTAGTTGTGATGACTTTGATATATTAGATGAAGCCCTTGAGGACTTCATCTCACCTAGATCATCCACTAAAGCTTTGAAACAAGAGGATGCATGCATAGACAATCATGAAAATCATAGTTACTCTTCTCTCAATACCTCTCCTATTTGAGACAAAGGTATCTTGGTGTTAGCAGACCCAATTATTGAGTGTCATGAGAATCTTCTTTGACCCTCTTCTAATTCTACACTTTTCTCAACACACACTATGATGGATGGCATATATGAGTTCACATTAGATCCCCCCTCACTACAAGATCATCTAGGTAACTCAATTGAGATTATGACTGCACAAATTGGATCTTCTTTAATTAGTGAGCCTCCTAAGTCACCTCCCATCATAGAACCACCTAGAAAGAAACCTTGGTGACCAGGAGATTTCTTGAACTCTACAATGAAACTTGATAATAACAATGTTTCACAGCAACCGAATTACAATATCATTGCTCACATACCTACATCATTACCATTGCCTCAACCTATCTTGCATATTGATCCTTGTTTTCCTTCACATAGTGGAAAAGAGAATGATGTCATTGAGAAACTTTGTCATTTAACCATATCCCTTTTGGATTTAACAAAAACATCACTTACATACAATAGGATGCTCCAAGAAGTGTTGCAAAAGAATAATATCCAATATTCTTTGAAATTGAATGATGTAGCAACCTCCTTTGATTGTATGCAAGTGACAAAGTCAAATATCACATTCACTCAACAAGAATCACCCTCACTTGATATTCAAAATAAGAATGAGTCCTTAATGATAAAGTTGATCATTAATGAAACCACAGTTAGGCACACTCTCATAGACAATGGAGCAAGTCTTAATGTTTGTAGCATTTATCTCCTAGATAAAATTGGTGTGGAAAAGAAGCTTATTCAACTTAATGATGTTAATATTTGTGGCTTTCACAATGTTAATAGGAAACCGTTGGGAATGATCACATTACCTATTTAGGTTGGACCTATAGTCAAGTGCCTACCCCTTTCCATATCATGCCAAGACCTCTTTCATACAACCTTCTCCTAGGGAGACCATGGATTCATGCTATGAAAGGAGTCCCATCTACTTTTCATTGTGAGATGAAATTTGAATACAACAATAAGATATACACGATTGAAGCAAATGAATGAAGCTATAAATCACAAGTTAAGCATGATTATAACACTTCCAACTCCCCTAATACTTTCATTCCAACCTCAGAAGTAGAACCTATACAATTTGATGTTAATACTAATTGTCTTTCACCTACAATAAATTTTCTTAGTGATAATTGGGGGTCGTTATATTTTATGCCTCATTTCAATGAAGAGTTCAAAATCTCACCCTCAAAGTCCAAAAGAGTCATATACAAATGATTCATTTTCAGACACATGCTCTAGTGATGATTGGGGTTCATTAAATTTTACACCCTCCTTTATGGGAGAGTACAAAATCTCACAATATACACCTCAACAACCTTGTGTTTCATTTTCCCAACTTGACCCGTTCTATGTTAACATCACCCCATGGTGGTGACGGGGGCTCTTTAACTCCCATCCCTCATGAGAGGAATATGTGTAACTTTAAGAAAACTAAAAAGGATTTGTGTTCTTGTGAAGAAGTCAATCCTTCTCAGAAGCATAAAACCTCCTCATCTAAGTTGGAAGAATGTTATGGTCTTGGATACAAACTCCTTTCTAAACATAAACATAATGAAAACATGGAGCAAAATGATAGAGAACAAGTGAATTCTATATCGTACTCTTTCAAGAAAGACCTAGGTTTACCACCTTTATCTCCATCTTCATCTAAGTCCTTATCTTTTATTGTGTTAACAAAGTTATTAGAGTTAACAAATCCAAAATAGGCGGTTATTCCATGTCATGAATCTTGAGGGGAGGGTTGATCATCTGCCAAAAAACTCCCCCTCAGCGTTACTCGAGGGGATTCAAACTTGGCACCTTTGGCTTTGATACCAATTGTTGGCCCACAGTTGTCGTTGCACCAAAAGATCGACATGTTAATGTCCAATAAAACTGTCAGAGTTAATGGATCCACATGAGACAGCTAGTCCATGTCATGAATCCCAAAGGGAGCACTGACCATCTACCAACAATCTCTCCCTCCAAGAACATGAAAAAAAACTTACAACAAAAGTTCATTTTGTGCATATCATAGAGTTCATGGTCATTTTACTAATGAATGTAAAGCTTTAAGTAATAAAATTTAACATCTTAAGGATTGTGGTGCACTTCCTTGTGTTAATGCACCTAGTTACTCTAATTGATACTAATTTTTCATTCTATCATGTTTCTCATCAATCACCTCAGCTCATCCTTGTCCTGCACCTAGTGGGGGTAAGTAGTTAGATAGCCTTGTCCTAGTTTTGGCACATGATGTTGTCCCTTTGGCTAGTTGTCCTCCTATTATATCAAACAATATTGGGATGCAGACGACCTGATATAGGTTGACTCACATGTGCCTTATTAGTCTTGTCTTTGTTTTCTTTTGCATGTTTCTTTGTGTGATTGCATGTGTAATGTGATCCCTCGTACTATTTTGTTTGATGTATCTCTCTCTTCATGTGCATTCATCTATTTGTACCTACATTCTTCTATATGTCATAAACATTTATCTTTTCATTTGTCTTATGTTTTCCTTTTGGGGATGACGCAAGGCATCAAGACATTTAAGTCTCTTCCATGTTGACCCAAAATCTTTTTCTTTGTTTTCACTCTCTATGTGTCATTCTTCTTGTTCTGTGAGTATTTGGGGAATGATGATGTTTCCAAGCTCTATAATCACATTATATCAAAGATATACTTACCTCGAATCCATAGATCCCTTACATATTTTTGGTGGAAACCCCTTTTCCCTTACATTATGTAGTTTCATTCAGGAACATATGACTTGGCATAGGGCTTTCTGACTAAGCTCTCATGTCTTATGGTTAGCATTGAATATCATCTACTTTAAAGTTGATTACTCACAGCAATGGTGTTAGAAATTACTTTAAAGTTGGGGCATACATCGAGACTCGTGTTTCACTATGTGTTTTTCTTTATTCTTGTGATTCGTCCTTTTCTTGGTGGTGTCATTGGGTTTGACGTCCTCCAAGAGCATGATATTTCCTAGTGTACAAATTTGCTCATAGCGTTGATGCTGGGCATTGCATTCCCTAAGTTGTGATTCTCTTAGCTTGTACTTGTCCTCTCTTGGAGACATTAGGCACGATGATCCCTAAGAAGAAGAACTTATACAAACTAAGCAAGATCCCTTTGAGAAAAACCACATATAATGTTTGTAAGTGTAAATAGCATAATACAACTTGTTAACATTGTGAAGCTCAAAACTGAAATGTGTGTGATGCCCTATCATATTTTTCATAGGGATAGCTTCAGTATGGTAAGTACAGTGAGAGTCAAGATAGAGGCATGACTTTTTCACTAAGCCACTTTCCTAGGGGCTCACCTAGTGGACAGCCTAAGGTTCCATTAGCCCATGTGAGTGTATGTTTCATTTGCATAATGGACATTGAGTTTTGCTTATGAATGTATAAGACAAATAGCCATGTTCCACATCACGTTGGAACAATCGAAGCTTGATCCACCTCCCTTTTCTTCTCCTAGGCTTTGATAGCATGTATGATTGAGTATCTTTGTCATTGTTGTAGCATAAATAAGTGTCTTGAATGTTTACTTTAGTGTGAGTTTGACATGGGGTCATACTCTCACTAAAGTGGGGGCTAAATGTAGTGTAGGAAAAAGTATCCCTTTTTCACACTTAATTTGGGAAATAATATTAAATGAAAGGACTAAATGATGCCTTAATTTAGTGTTGTAATATGTATTTTACATATTCGCATTTAGTTTAGGGCCTTTTTAATTAAAATGGACTTAATTGTGCCTTATTTATGGTGTTATAAAGTGTACCTTTACACTTTCACACTAATCTAGGGTTTTATTAATTAATTGAGGTTAATTTTCCTTAATTGGCCCCTTTAATTCAAATCCAAGCCTAATTAATTATAATTTTTGAAGGGTAAAACCTGACATTCATTAATTCCATAACATAACATTTAACATTGGAGAATGTGTGTCCTAGGTAAGTGACCTAGGACCCATTTGCCCAAGGGTACTCACTTAGGCCTAGGACCTAAATTTTAAATATGTTTTTAGTGGTATTTGATTTCAAATGTGTATTCACATTTCTGCTTGTGTTATTTGAATTTTAGGAATTAATGTTAACATATGTATAAATAAGAGGTCATTTCACTATGTTTCACCTAGAAGAATTTTGTGTGACTTCATGAGATCAAGCTAGAGCATTATTGAGAGAATTTTCAAGACATTCAAGGGAATATTTGTGAAGATTATTGTAGCAATCAAGGTCCTATTATCATTTCCAAGTCTTCTTGCATCATGCATGTCATTTGAGCTAATATGTTGATGTAGTGTTCAAGATCCATTCAAGCATTCAAAGTCATTGTCTCAAATCAAGTTTCATGATCAAGATCCACATCCATTGAAGTCACTTCATGCAAGTTGCAAATATTCATTCCAAGGTTCATCCAAGGGTTTGGTGAGTTGTGACATAAGCTTGTTCATTCATCATTCCTTTCACACTTTTCCATTTCATTACAAGGTTTAATTACCAAAACGAGCTTTGACCAAGGAAAACCCCCATTCACCAGAAAACAACATTTTTCCCCTCTCTTTGTGTGTTGCAAATTTGTAGGTTGAAGAAAAAGTTGAAGATCTTAAAAGTGAAAAATTGCAAAGTTGTCAAAGTTGTCATCTCACAAAAACTCACCTATAGGATTTATTTCCAACTGTTCAACAGTGAAAATCAGGGATCTAGGAGTGTAGACATAAGAGAAGAGAACCTAGAAATAGATTTCAAAGAGCCCTGGCCATGACCCATTTTCCATAGGACGAATGAGTCCTTGATCAACTTCCAAAAACACCTTTTTATGAGAGGTACACAAGATTTATCTCTTCTAGATTCTCCAAAAATTTTGTAGGTTCCATCAATGTTAATGCTAAATCTTCTTAATCGACTTTATAGATCACAATTTGGAGTTGATTTGCTATTTTTAATCTTTCTCCCAAAAGTGTTGTTTGACTCATACCCCCATCCTTACAAAAAATATTTTAAAAAAGCACACATCAATTAAATTTTAAAAATTAAAATTAAAACCAATTTGCATACGTACTAAGGCTATTCAAACTTTAAAATATATATATATATATATATATATATAAATAAATGACTTTCATGTCACATTTTATTAGACCTAATTTAATCCTTATAAATTTAATTTAAATCTACCCTAATGATGGGCATGGTCCATAAAATCATTTCTCTTCCCTATTTATTTTTTCATTTTCAACTATTGTATATTTGTAGGAGAGGAGATTTGCACGAAGGATATAGTTATAGGAAGACAATTTGTTTCTATTTTTCATTCATTTCACAATAGAAAAACTAATTTAATTTTATCCATTTTTTAGTTTGTTTTGTATTTTTTTGGATTGCAAGTTATAAGCATGAGGGTTTCTTTAGTTTTAGATTGTGATGATATCTTGACTTTTCGAGATATGAAAACTTTTACAAGAATATATGTTTCTAGGATTTATTTATAGATTTTTTTCATGTATTCTCATATCTACAACTCTCCTATTATTTCCACATCTCAGAGAAACTCAAAGCCAAGGGCATCACATTGATTTGTTTAAACCTTGTATTTTCTATTAAATCTCACAATAAAATTATTTTTACAACCCACTGTATAAAAAATGGGTTTGAATTTGATATAGTGTTGCCTATTCTTTGATTATTGTGAGGTGAAATCTCCCTAGGTTTCTTTGTCATAGGTATAAAGAAATATTTTATACATTTTGTAAAATAAAAATATACACTTGAAAAGCATCGGTCAATTTTATTTTATTTTATTTATCCCCATAGTTGTGCTTAACTAGCTATGTTGGGTGATTTCACCCTACCAAAGGTGTCTAGATAAATTATTTGATTTAAAAAAAAAAACTAAGTTTTGTTTATGAAACACTCTCTTTTTTATTTTTCATGTCTTTTTATTGTTTCTTTATAAGATATTAAAACAAATATGAAGATGGGGGCATGGTTACTATAGCCACCCCTCCCAAATGGGAAAGGAGGTTATAGCCCCTCCACACCCCTCTAAGAGAGATGCAAAGCCTATGTAGGTTGTGCCCCTATTAGAGGAGGTCAATGCTTATAATTTAAAAAAAATCATAACTTTTATACATTGATAAAATAGAGTATGAACCACAAGATTAAAAAAATGAGATTTGTATATAATTAACTTTATCTATTAAATCTAGTCTACATGCAAAAAAAAACATGTTTTTTTATATAAATGAACATGAAAAAATAGTATATATAAGAATACTTTCTTTTTTTGAAACACAATCTAAGTTGCTCATATGAATACAAGTATGAGATTTAAACAAAATAAGTAAATATAACTTATTGTTTCAACTACAAAACAATAAAAATATGCCTATTTTTCTTAATCAAATAGAAAACCATGCTACAAAATTATATCATATCTAAATATTTATTGTACAAGTATAAGTAAGACTCATATCTACTCTTCAAACTAGCAATACACACAAAAACAAATATACTTTTCAATGCATTCAAAGGTGTACAACAAGGTAAATAACTACCATCAACTCATATCCATGAAGTGAATGTAGATGATCCTCAATACATAGCTTTTTGCATTATACAACACATGATGAAGTTACATAATGCAGGCCCCTATAAAAAATAACTTCAATTTTAAAATCCAACCCCTCTTGTGTTGATACCCTCAATGCATACCTACAAAAATTACCTATTGCAAATCTGTAATACCCTTCCTCTTACTGGTAGGATTTAGTATTTTTCAATGCGGTTGTTTGCTACTTGTGACGATGATGATATTGTTTGAGTTGGATAATTAGACATTGGATGATGTTGTATTCCATTAGTAGACATGATTATTTTATATAACATTGTGGTTGGTAATGTTAGTTGATTTTTAGAATTATAATATGATGTAGTGATTTAATTAGATATGTTATGAGATGATTGTTAGTTAGAAATGTGATTCATTAATTAGGTTATAATTGTTAGAATAGGTGTGATGAAGAACAATATAGCATCATTCGTTCGCGAGTGCCCTGCTATGTTGTGATTCTTTCTCACAATGCAGTACTTGATTTAATGCTTTGATTTTATATATATGTATGCACATGTACACAACTTCGTTTGTATGCAGGATTGCAGGTACAAGTCTCGATTCCACCTGCTTCGGCAGGACAGGGCGAGCACCAATAACCCAACGGTTTAATGTTGAAACAGAGGTGACGATGAAGTCCTCCCGTCCCATGATGTCAGATTGTCTCATTTGTCTGGTATTGTTTATTTTGTGAATTTGTCGTCATTTGTGGCTTGTGTTTTGTGTGTTGTCATATTTTGATTAATGTGGTATTTTATAAGTTATGATTATTTAATTGATGTTGATATTTTATAAGTTGTGAATTAGTTAATTAAATGGGAATAATAATTGTGTATTTTAATGTTGATTTATTTGTATGAAAATATTTAAATGTTTTATTTGATTTTTATAAAGTCATGTGTTTCAATTAAATGATAATTAAATATTAAATGTGTGTTATTTATTTTAATTAATTATCTGATTGAAGATAATTATTAGAATAAATTATTTAAATTAAATAAGTAATGTGATGTGCAAGTAATGTTGCAAAAACAGAAATAAAAGCAATAAAACAAATAAAAGAATAAAAAGATTGTGTGAGCCAATGAGAATACAGATCTAATTAAAAAGCTGGCTTTTAAAGAATGAGTTTTCTTTTATTCTTGATTTTTAGAGTTTTTGAAAAAAGAGGGATATTATCTTTTAATTAATTAAGAATTTTGGAAGTTTTTTCAGACACAGGAGATTAGGGATTGAGAAGTTGCACAAGTTATTCTGTATTTTGATTTGGAAGAGAACATGGGTTTTTGACATTTTTTGCTAAATTGAAGAGAGTTATAGAAAGGGGTTGGAAATCTATTACTAATTACTTTGAAGTCTTCTGAAAGAGGATTGGGTCAGAGATTTGAGCACGGTGACTTAGAGGAGATTCGAAGCAAGAAGGAGGAGCTCTTCGTGAAGTCCGGCGGAAACAATCATCACCAGGTTCTCGAATAAGCGCAGGACTCCAGGTTTTAAACTACTTTTTAGTTCTGGTCTTCTGATTTAAGAAAACAGAAAAAATTAATTAGATTGTTTGGTGAAAGAGAAATAAAACCTTAGAACAGAGAAATTTAAGGAATAGTGAAAACTACTGAAAATATACTCTTTCACTTGGTATCAAAGAATGTTGAGATTTGAAAGTCTTGTTTTGCAAACAACGGAAATTAAACTCTTCGAATGCTACTTTGATATACACGATCTCTTTGCTATTTCTGTAGAAAAGAACAATCTTGGTATTGTTTTTAGAATTGAAATTAAAATAGTAGAAAATTCAAAAAGAAATCAATAGATAACTTAGAAAATCTCACTTATAATTTAGAAGACCTCTGTAGGATTGAAAAACAAAGGAAATCCTCTGATAAATTAGGAAAAATAAAATTCTATGATAAAATAAAAAATATTTTCCTGTAGAAAACAGCAGAGACATAGGGTCACTAAATTCATCATAACTCACAATTTACGAACTGGGTATGGCTGAATTTTTTATGTGTTAAAATAATTAATGGTGCACCTTCAGTAAAAATTGTAGAAAGACCCAGATCCGAAAATAAAAGTTATACAAGTAGCAATACACTAGTTTTATTATTAGCATTGTTTGAATATAGTAAATTATTTTAATGTATTAATTCATAAGTATTTATATATATGTTTATGTATTATATATATTTAAATATATTTGTTTAATTGGTTATTTTGATAGAATAGATATTTTTAAAAGAAAATAAACCTTAATTTATTCTATATATATATATTCTTTTTTTGAAATTTTTTAACAATTATGTGAATGACTTAAAATAAATAAATATTTTTCCTTCATTTATTATCTTAATTATGTAAGTAATTACTTTTAAAAGAATTAGTTAATTAGGTGAATTAATTAAGTTAATATTTTTAATATTTACTATATTAAGGATAATCTAGCTATGTATATATATACATAATATTTTGTAAACAAGCAATTGAGAGAAAATCGGAAAATTATATATATTTTGATGAAAGATTATTTAGGCCCTTTTTATAAGAAATATATTTATAAGTTTGTGTTTTTTTTAAGAGTATGAACCTATATGTGCAATGGTATTTTTGGATATCAATAAAACATGTAGAAGTGTGGAGTAGATCTTGCGGTCAAGTTGAAGAGTTATTTGAAACGTGAAAGTAGTGCCTCTATTGTATTGTTGGATTGATTTCTTTATTGAGTGGACTAATTTCCGTATTAAGTTTGTGCATTGGTTGATTGTTCTATTGTGTTAATCATTGATCTTGTTTAAGTTTGTTTTGAGTCAAATTGTAAGATCGTTGTGTAATGTATTGTTGGGTAACCTAGGAGGAGAAATAGAGGTCTCCCTTGGATACCACTCGAGAGTGTATCAAATTTAATTGTGAAAATTTCTTTGGGATATTGCCACTCACTACCTTATGTTTGTTGAATCATTCTTGATATCTTGTTACTAATGTTAGTTCTTTGTTGAGGAAACCCTAGTGTAAGCCTTTATAGAGTCTTTCAGAGGCTTGTTTTATTGTTGGTGAATGTTTGTCATTTTATGTGCTCTTGACATGGCAAGATATTAGTATCATTAATTTGAAAGGGTTGTACGAAACTTGGTGAGACTTTGATTATGTGTTTATTGCGAGATGGATTTGCCTCGCTTGTTATGTTTTGAGTTATATGATTTATTCGTGATAGTACAACCCTTGCCTGCTTGAGATATGTTAGGGGTCATAGGGAGAGTGGCTCTTCGTGGGCGCCGGCGCCTCGGGTAAGAGGAAGTGCCAGGGGAACCCACGTAAGAGTAGTTAAACAAGTGATAACTTAATTAATGTATTTAGTGGGTTGGGTTAGTTAACACATAACAAGATAAAAACATGCACCTCACCCCTGCCGTTAGCGCTCTCAAAGGCTAAGGATGGGTGGGAAGACCTGGTTGGTAAGGTCACTACCTTGTCTCTATGAAAGGTAAGTGGCTCCGCATGAGTAACCCTATGGGGCGGCACCTTGAAATAGGATGTCTGGATAACCATAGATGAAGGCGGCTCCTTGAGCTAGGTTGTCTGGATAATCCATGTATAGATGGAGGCGGCACCTTGTGATAGGTAGTCTGGCGAATTCATGTAAGACCATGCGATGACACTCTCCACTAGACATCCTTGTTGTTCTTGTTTCTTGTTGCCTCTAGATATTGTTATTTTTATGTTGCTCTGATTTTAGGGCTAGGGAATCCATAGGTGGGTGCCGGCGCCTCAGTTGGAGGAAGAGCCAGGGGATCCCATGTGAGCTATGCGATGACCCTCCCCGTTTGACACCTGTTTGACTTGTTTATTGTTGCCTATGGAATGGTGTATTGAATGGTGGATTTAGAGTTATTATGGAATTGTGTTCCTTTCATTGGTTCTGATTGATTTGGAAATGTATTTTGGGTGTTGGTTCGGTTCTTCGGGATGTTATCTCTTTATGATGTTTCTTTGAATTATTGTGATTTTGATTCATGATTGTTAGGTGTTAGTACTTCATGTTATCGTGATGAGTTCTTGGCTTAATCTTGTCATGTGATTTGTGAAATTTGATGGTTGTTCATTGTAAGGTTAAGTTGTACTTGTTATGTATCATGTTGTTGTTGAGTCGGTTGACATTCATGGTCGGGTTCACTTCCTTGTCACCTCTGAGCATGGGGGGTGAGTTACTTCGTAATTCACATGGTTGGGTGGAACGTGCTCCGCACCCGTTGGGTTCCCCTTCAGCGTCTTGTCTTCTCAACTTTCCGCAGTGCAGATATTCCAGTGATCAGTTGTACTTCATGTTCATTATTCTTGTATCAATCCCCATGTTGGGAAATTCAATGTAATTCATGTATCAAAGAAAATTGTAATGTAATATTATTTCAATGATGTAATAGTTAGATTTGATTTTGGATCTTGTTAAAAGATTTATCATGGATGTAGTTATGCGATGTTATCATACTCGCATCATGGCTATCAGTTGTGTCATTGTATATGGTTTTCATAAATTAAATGGTTATGTTGTTTTCGTTATCTTTATTTTGTTTTGTGGTTGCAATATAACCTCGCGTGCCCCAGAGAACCATGTGGATTTAATGCTATGTGTTATGCTATGTGTTTACGATTTAATGTTATTGCATGTTACTTTTATTATTTTAAAAAAAAATTATTCACATATTGTGTGTGTTCTCTGGGGTTTGCATGATGGGCGTTACAAAATCTCAAACTCAAAAGTAACATATTACACCCATTCTCTATGGGGTTGATGATGAATGGTTTAGACTTCATAGCAAGCCAACATTAGAGAAATGTCTTCATAAAACCTTTAGATCTACAAACAACAATAAAGATTCCAACTCTCATGACCATGCTATCTCACCTCACAAGTATAGGACTTGTGAAAAATCCCACCCTCAAGTTAGGAGGCATCAATAAAACCTAGTTATCACAACACAAACACATTAAAATATGTACACAAATTTGCATAAGCCCAATAGGTTTACTCACATCACAAATGGGTTTTCTCAAAAACCCATTACAAGGGGGAGTCAAGAGGACACTCTACCTATTGGGGAACACATACCATTATGATAATCTCCTCAATAATACATCAATCAGGTCCAAACTCCCACCTATATCACAACAACCATCATGACCCATAAACCCATAAGCATAACACAAGGATAATCACATATACAGCCCTTTTTTTATTCATACCCATCTACAATGGCTCTCATGGCCCCAAAACATAACATGCTTTATATTTTTTCCCCAATAGATGGCCTAAACCTCTCTCAAGTCCATCACATAGGTGGATCCTAACCTCAAATGGGGAAGATGTGCACCCAAAAAAAAAAAACCAACCCACATATTAGCTTTGACTCACACAACATATTACAAGTTAGTTTTCAACCTAAATTTGCATAAGAAAGAATAATATAACCATTTATATTTTTCTATAAATCATTTTTAACAAGTAACAAAAACATATATACATCTACACAAAAATGGTCTTGATGACCTACCTCTTCTAAAAAATTAGTGAAGACTTGACCTCAACCCTTAGTTCCTTCTCCAACTCCAAAATTCTAAGATCTCTCCCCAAACCCTTCTCCAATAAGATGCAAAAATCACATGCATGGATCTAACCCAAAACTATTTTTTCAAAATATCTTAATTAAAGGTCCCTTCTCTAGATGCAATGGACCTTGGGAATAGGTAGAATTTTACCTCCCGAATATTATTTATTTTTCCCTAACTCGTCACTTATCTTCCAGGCCACTTTTCAAGGGCCTAGAAAGCTTCAAAATATTTTAAAAACATTAATCCATGACCCAAACCCATAGGTATAAACATTAGGTGTTGAAAGAATGAAAATATTTAAGGTGTTGTCATTGATTTCAACCGGTCGACTGGTTATCAACTAGTTGTTGTTGGTTCTATATGTTGAGGATATTGAGAAAATTGTAATGAATATATGTTGCAGGTATTTAGTGGTTGCTCTAGATTTTGGTCTAGATTTACTCCTATGTTTGTGTGGTTCATACATGTTTTTCATGGTTGTTAGAAGATGCCATATCCATATTTTTGGTTTTTGATTTGTTGTACAATGCAAGTTGTGTTCACCAGTTGTGAACTGTGGTTTTCTATGTTTCTGGGTGAGGTCCGAGAGAAATGTTGTTGGTCCGGATTTCTCTTTGATGAACTCTTATGACTTTTGGTTCTAAAGTTGAGTTGCCCTAATTGTATTGATGATAATTTTGGCATTTGGAAAGTTCGTGCTTAATGGTTCTATGTGTTCTACATTGGTTTGGCTGACCTTGTGTGAAATACTACTTTTGAGGTTGATGAAGTGTGTTCGATCTATTTGGGTCCCTGTGAAGCATGTGTTTGGGTCGCTCTCATTCTAATTCCACCCTAGGATATTTTGACACCAACATAATTTGAATTTGGATTTTGATGGCCAACTTTGCATATGTTTCAATTTGAAGATAGTATAAATGCAAGATGAGTTAAGTGATAGAAACTATACAAGAGCGAAGAAGAAGAGCAATAAGAGAAAAGAGAAAGTGTGCAGTTTGGTGTGACATTGATTCTATTTAGTAAGTGTGTGTGTTGTGAGTGTGGAAAATAAGTGTGAAGCTTAATGTTGAGTTTCCGGATGCAGTTAGCAGAAGGTGAACTCTATCATTCATGCAAGTAGATCGAGTGATTATGGTGGAATCCTTTGTTGCACTGGGATTGTAGTCTCTCTGTAACAAGTCTTTTTTTTCTTCTTTGTATCTTTGTGGCAGTGAGCCCTCTGGGTTGTTAGCCCTACTGGATAGTGAGTCCTTATTTTAGATAGTGAGTCCTAGTTTTAGGCAATGAACCTTATTTCAAGCAGTGAGCCTCTTGTAATTGGTTTTTATATTCTCTATAGTGTGAGTTAATCCTCACTATGGATTTTCCCTCATTGGGTTTTCCATGTAAATTTGGTGTTATTGTGTTTATGTGTTGGATTTGAGTTTTTACATTGGCATTTGATGATTAATCATTTAAGCAGTACTAAGTATTAGTTTTGGTAATTGAATTAAAGGTTTAATTATATGACAACTGATTCACCCATCCCCCCTCAGTTGTCCTATTCAACATTAGGGGTTTACTTTTATACAAGAAAGTGAAGAAATAAACCTAAAATAGCCTCTATTTTTTAATTTTAAGACCATGACATTTGAAATTTTATAGAAAATTAATCCAACCAATACCAACTACACATAAATACCAACATAACTAAAAATTTAAGCAACACCACATCACAAAACATGACTACACAAGAATACCTTGACACGCTCAAGGGTAGGCCTAGGTGCACTAGGGAAAGAACAACACTAATTTCTTGATACCTCCACAATATTTCCATGGTCATAGAATGTTAACCTACACACCCACACACATTTGTTAATATATCCAAAGAATATAGCCAAAGCAACTACTATAATCCTATCATATGCACAACATATTTTTTTCTTGTTTAACTTCAATAAATAGAAACATAAGGAAATTCATGCATTAAATAAATTAATCATTCAAAAAAAATCATAATAATTCATTTTATACAAAAAAATATCAATCAAATTACAATATTTTAACATCTTACAAAGAAATCATGATAAAATTCATTGACCATAATATCCACCATAAATAATAAAATTCGATTCTAGTAATTAACTAACCATCATAAATAATAAAACCCAAATATATAGAAATTATCAATAATACATATTCCATTATTAACTATATCATCACTAAATCACAATTACTCAAATATAAAATCTATGTATCATAGTCTATAAGCATAATTAGCAAGTCTAGAGTATCAAAAGTTAAAAATATATATTAAAATGTTATGTGGATAGGATGGAAACAAGTGGACCTCCCATTCTCCCCTCTAATATTAGGCTTCCTTTTGGAATCCCTCAAAGAGGTAAGGATAGAGTGCTCTCAATTGAGCAACATCCTCTCAAGTAGCTACAACCTCATCGTATTAGTCCCATTGGACCTTAACTTGGTCTAGCTCCCATCCTCAAAGGTATAAAATTTGACAAGCCAATATTTGTACGAGATCTAATGCTAACTATCTATCATGCTCCACCTATAAAACATCCCAGTCCAATACACGAGTCACATCAATTACATATCCTCTCAAATTTGATACATAAAAAGCATCATGGATACATGACAAGCTATGTGGAAAGGCTAAATGGTAGGTGACTAGATCAATTCACCCCAAGATATCAAATGGTCCCATAAATTGAGGTGTAAGATTAGAGCCATTTTTTAATATTGCATTGTACTTTTATGAGGTTTCACATGCAAATACATCTTCCTACAAACTTAACACATTTGGTCCAATCTCTTAGCAATTGCATAC
Source organism: Sequoia sempervirens (assembly GCA_007258455.2). Lineage (NCBI taxonomy): Eukaryota > Viridiplantae > Streptophyta > Pinopsida > Cupressales > Cupressaceae > Sequoia > Sequoia sempervirens. The sequence continues at coordinate 165,833,034 of VDFB02379711.1, forward strand.
TTATTTTGATGATCTTGGGACACATGAAGATATTGAAAACTCTATATCACCTATCTCTCCATAGCTCAAACCAATTCATACCCAATGGAAACCTTGTCCTCTATATGATCCCAACTCAAAGGATTCTTGCAAGGCCAACCATACAAATCTTGGTATTATTGTATACCCAAGGAACTATGATGATTGTTATTATAATAAAATTCCACCAAGTATAAATACTAATCCCACTTGGACTACTCATCCATCATATAAATCCTACAAATATCCTCATGTACTTGATTCACCCTTTTTATCTATCCATTTATCTCAATGTGATAAGTAGAGCTAAAATTGAGTTGAGTGCCCAAATATTTTTGAAGTGCTGGCCAAAAGGAAGAAGTAAACATTAGATCCCTATCAGATATGATCTTGTGAAGGAACCCATCTAGTCACACAATATGATTAAGGAATACCCTTGCCATAATTGAAGCATTATAAGTGGTCATCGCGAGAGATAAATGTACTACTTGGTCAATTTTTCAATCATCATTATGATGGAATCATGGTGTCATGATGATAAAGGAATACAAACAATAAAATCCATGGAGATAGTGTCCCATTTTCACTTTAGTGTCTCATGAGAGTAAATTAGATCTATCAGATGCTAATGCTCGACCTTGACTCTCTAGAACTCAATAAAAAAAGCTACAAAATTTTCAATGTTTTTATCATGTCGAAAAAAAATTTCAGTGAAATTTTCACACTTGTTTGGTCCATCCTTGTAAAATTGAGCTTAATGATGCCTTGATTTAGTGTTGTAATGTGTTTAACACACTCACATTAGGCCTTGGGCCCTTGTGAATTAAATGAACTAATCACGCCTTATTTGGAGTGTTGTAAAGTATTGTAAGACATTTTCACACTTTTCTAGGGTTGTCATTAATAATTGGGCTTCTTTATGCTTTAATTAGCCTTATTTTGCATCCACAAGCCTTGTTTAATGCATCTTTTCGAGGATAATCTCAACATAAATCAACAACCAATCATAATTTATGTGTCTTTCAGGTTGTGTGGCCCAGATTTAGTGATCTGGAACTCATACACCACCTTGGGCGTATGAGTCCCACCTAGGTTTTTGGGTCTCGAACATGGTTTCACACCTTTCTAAGAATTTTTTATAATGGTCCCATAAATTATGCCTAATGGGACTCATTCACCACCTTGGTCGTATGAGTCTCGTGTGGCCCAAAATCAAAATTAATTCAAATTCTTGGCAGTATTTTATCCTCCTAGATCTAATGTTGGCTTGTAGTGTTGTAATTTCAAGAATTCTTGCATAATTAAGTATAAATACAAGTTTCTTTCACTCATTTTACACCTAGCAAGTTGAATGGGAATTCTCATAACAAAGTTGAGTTCATAAGAGCTTTCAAGCATTCACAAGAGCATTCAAGAGTCTTCAAGAGAAGCTTATCAAGCATTCTAGAGCATTATTCAAGCATCAAGCATCATGTCAAAGTCTTCACACATCATGTTTGTTTTGGAGCTAACAATTGTGATGTAGGGTTTCATGATTCAAGCTAGCATTTCATTCAAGATCTATCATATCGAAGAAAGATTCAAGATCTACATCCATTGGAGCCATCTCATATATTTTTGTAGCACTTCATTGCTATGGTTTGGTGAGTTGCAACATCATATTTTGTGCATTCATCATTCTCCATTCCTATTTCATTTCATTTCAAGGTTTGATTACCAAAACGGGGTTTGACCAAGAAAAACCCCTTTCCATTAACAAAAAAACATTTTTCACTCCCTTTAGTGTGTTTTTTGTAGGTTTAGATTGAAGATACATTGAAGAGAAATTTTTGATAAAGTTGTCAAATTGTTCAAAGTTGTCACCTTGCAGAATTGGAGATACTTGGAAGACTTCTATAGATTGCTAATCAAGGTCTAAGATTCGGAAATCAATTGGAAAACAGAGTAGACCTTGAAGACTAGATTCAAACTCTTTATCAATTTTATTTTTGGCTTTGATTTTGTTGGAGATTTTTCCATCCATCATCAGGATGAAAGAGAGCATAAGAGAGTGAAATGAATTGTTGCAGACAAACACTAGCTAAAAAGGAGAAGAGAGAGTAAGAGTTGCACAAGGTTCGAGGAAATTAGAATTAAAGGAAAAAGTAAAGAAAAGAGAGAAAATAGATAGAAAGGATAGAAAGGATAGAACATAATAAGAAGATCAAAGGGGAGGAAGAGACAAATAAAATCAGGAAGAAAAGGGGCTAGAAGACCAAAGGAAAAATAGGACAACCAAAGAAGACCCAAGAACCAAGATGGCTAATCACCGAAAACAAAGTGCAATAAAGATTAAAAAGGAAAGAAAGAGAACTAAAATAAAATCCAATGAAATTAATATTCAAGAAAAGAAAGGTCACACAAGAAACACACGAAGAGAATTACTTCAAAGAAAATAAGATCAACATGAACAAGGAAAAACAAGAACTAAAATCAAGCTCAAAAACCAACAATACAAAAAAGAAAGAACAAAAACAAGAAAGTAAAATAAAGAAATTCAAGGACAAGTCACAAGAAATTGAAAGATAAAACATAAAAGAAAAGAGAAGGGGACCAAATCTATTAAGAATCAAAAGAGAGAAAAAACCAAGAGAATTAATAAATTTAAAAGCTACTAAATGAAAATAAGAGCCAACTAATTCCAAAAAAGGTAAATAAAATGAAAGTTGATCAATGACAAAAAACACTGAATAATTTAACATTATAGAGAGGTTTAAATTACCTAAAGTAATAAAAGGAAAAAATTCAAGAAGTGAATAAAAATAGATAATAAAATACAAGGAAAGAGAATATGAAAATTAAATTCAAGGAGGATAATCTAGAAAGGAAAAAAATATAAATAAAAATAAATTAATAAAAAGAAGAATCAAAAGAAATACAAAAATTAATAAATTTAAAAGCTACTAATTAAAAATAAAAATAAAGAGCTTTTTAATTAGTAATTTATAAAAATAAATTAATAAAAGAAGAATCATAAGAATACAAAAATTAATAATTTTAAAAGCTACTAATTAAAGATTTTAAAAAGGTATTAATGCGTTCAATTTAAAAGCTACTAATTAAAAATAAAGAGCCAACTAATTAAAAATAAAAATAAGAATAAGAATAAAAATAAATAATTTAAAAGGAATAAATTACCAAAAATTAATAAAAAGAAGAATCAAAAGAAAAACAAAGAGAATTAATAAATTTAAAAGCTACTAATTAAAAATAAAGAGCCAACTAATTCCAAAAAAGGGTAAATAAATTGAAAGTAGATCAATGACAAAAGACACTAAATAATTTAACATTATAGAGAGGTAAAATTACCTAAAGTAATAAAAGGAAAGAAAAATCAAAGAAGCGAATAAAATAGATGATAAAATACAAGGAAAGAGAATATGAGAATTAAATTCAAGGAGGATAACCTAGAAAGGAAAAAAATATAAATAAGTAAAAATGAAAATAAAAATAAAAATAAAATGAAAAATGAAAAACAAAAAACCTAGGGGAAAGGAAATTGAAAAGAGAGAAAACATTAAGACAAAAGAAGGTAACACCAAAAGAGGGAGTTAAAGGACCAAAAGAACAATGAAGGATAGCAAAGGATTCCAAGAACGACTTAAGAGGGATTAGGGGGGGGTTGAGGCCTAATTCTAAGCATGGACAGCAAAGGATTCCAAGAACGACTTAGATTCCAACCATCATCATGGTTCAGGTTCATAGGATGATTGCTAATTTCTATGGCTTCTTTAAGTTTCCTCTTGAAAAAATTGTCTTCTTTATACAAGATTTGAAACTTTTCCAAGCAAATATGGTGTTTGGTTGATGAAGAGTGGTCGGCTAGGGCTGATTTGAGGACACGCTCATGTTTGATGTCGGCGTTGTGTTCTTTGATTCTTCTGCTAAAGGAATGACCTGTTTCACCTATATAAGGTGTGCCACATGAGCAAGTCACCTTGTAAACTCCAGAACAATGAAGGATGTCCTTAGAGTCCTTGAGAGAAGGGACACAATTTTTCACAGTTGAGAAAGGTCTGAAAGCACAGTGAAGACCTTTTTTGTGAAGAATCTTGGAAATTTTGTGGGAGATTCCATCGATGTAGGGAAGGGAAGCACAAGGGGGAACATCAGGTTTGGAGGATTTGCAGTTAGAATAGAAATTAGCCTTGGTTTGGTTTAGAGCTTTGGAGATTTGCTTGCTTATAAACCCATTCAAGCTGAAGATTTTACGAAGGTGAGCTAACTCCTGGTTCAAGTTTTCTTCATCACAAATCCGATAAGCTCTCATGGCTAAGGTTTTGAGGACACCAAATTTTTGGCTAGGGTGGTGGTGAGAAGAAGAGTGAAGGTAAAGATCGGTGTGGGTGGCTTTACGAAAGACCCGACGACCAATGGAGCCATCTAATTTTTTGATGAGCAAGATATCGAGGAAAGGGAGTTAGCCCTCAACCTCAATCTCCTTGGTAAAGGAGATGCAATGGACTAAGCTATTGAGGTGAGTATGGAATTCTTCTAACTTTTCCAAACCATGTGGCCAACATACATTAGTGTCATCCACATAACGTTTCCACCATTTTGGTTTGAGAGGGAAAGAAAAAAGGGCCATTTCTTCAAAATGCTCCATGTAAAGGTTGGCTATGACAGGGGAGAGGGGAGAGCCCATAGCAACACCATTCACTTGCTCATAAAATTGATCTGAAACGTTGATGGAAAAATCTCCAACATAATCAAAGCCAGAAATAAAATTGATAAACAGTAATGGATTGTGGAAACTTGATATCTTTAATCAATACCCTTCATGGGAGGGAACTTTGTTTCAAAGCTAAGCAGCTAGAGATGCTAGGATGTAAAATTTCAAAGAAAGTTGCAGACCTCACTTTTCTAAAAAGGTGCAGAGATTCCAGGTCGATCCCCTCATTTGCAAAGGTTTCCCATCATCTTTTTGACTACCACACTAGGCATATTTTCGTTCGTGCTGGTTTGGCCCTCCTCAGATCTGTCATTAAGTCTACCAGATCAACTATTGCTCATTTAAATTTGTGGTTGTTTTACCTTCATCTTGAGTTGGCTTCTACGTTGCACCCAGACTTATGGATCTGCCTGGACGTCTCTTCATATGTGAGGGCACTGGGGCGACAGAAAGAATGTATAAGAAGGCAACAAAACAAGTTTGAGGCGTTGCTTCGTAAACGTTGGTCTAGTTCCTTTGGTCCCGTCTCTCTTTCTCCCCACATTGCTGCCTCATTTCCCTTCCTTCATGACCATTCACAGTCGTCTTCACATTCCTCCCCCGCTCTACCAGTGGTTGCGCCTAACCTTTCTAGGTCGCATCCCCATCCCGCATCTCCTGCCTCTTCCTCATCACCTCATTTGGACCTTTCCTCGTCACCTTGTGCTCTTCAGGTTTTTGTCCAACATCGTCATCCGTGTTCTCTTTTGAACTATCATTCTACTAAAGTCTTTTCCCCACCCTCCTCCTCAAGCCCTCCTTCCCATCCTTCCCTGCCAACTCTCACCACTCCTCATTCTTCTCCCACGTCCCTTTCGAATTCAGTTTCTTCCTCCTCGGCTAGCAGCTCACAGGGATCTCCATCATAGAGGAGCCAGTCCAACAGATGTTTCCAGACCCCTTGCCAGAAATGGTCACCTTTGAATGGTTATCTTCATATGTCTCCAGGTACGAACGTTCCCTTAGTCTCTTCTACATTGAATTCACTTCCTTGCATTAATTGTTCTGAACTCTTATCTGTTCCTAGCCAACATCGAGCCCCTCACGATGTTGACCTCCTTCCGGTCTCACCATCTCCCACAGATTTCCCCCTCCATATCTCTCTCCCCTCTTGCCATGTGTCTCTCTTGAAAGGGGTGAATCCTTTTGCCAATCTTTTTTCCTTCCTTTCTCGTGGCTCTTCCTCACCCTCGGGCATCCCCCTGTCCTCCGTGTCTCCTCATGTTCTCCCCCCTATGGGTGATCCATTGCATAGGTGTGAGCCCATGGCTTTCCCTTCACCCCATTGATCTCTCAATCTCTGCCATTTTGAGATTTAGGATTGGGAGTCCAGGTTGGTTGTCAACCTATCCAATGTGCGATTGGATCAACATTGCTTTAATTTTTTAAAAAGGGGTCTTGGCTTTGCCATTGCTCCTCGTTCTATCCCGCACTTGGATTTTCTCTTGGGCATTGAAAGCATGGTCCATTCTCTTCCTTCAGACATTGTCAAAGAAGTCAGACAAGACTACGTTGTTGCCTTCGTCAAGCCAAACCCCCCAAGTGTAACATTCCCAAAGTTGAGCTCACAGCTTTCAATAATTTGTTACAAAATAATGACATTGTTATCTGTAAGGCTGATAAAGTCAACGCAACAGTCATCATGGACAAACAAGACTATATCTCAAAATTGCTTGATCTTATTTCTGATTCTCATAGCTATAAAATTCTGACCCGTAACCCCTACTCAAAAATTTTAAAAAAAGTCTGAACCATCGTTTCTTGCTCATCTTTTGATGATGCCACCAAGAAGCACCTAATCCCCTCCAAAGAAGTGACTCCTCACATTTATGGAGTCTCTAAAATTCAAAAAAAGTGGCATTCCTTTGAGACCCATAGTGGATACCATAGGCTCCCCCGCTTACAATTTGGCCTCTTTCCTTTCCAAATTAATATCCGTTCATGTGGGAAGATCTCAATCCTACATTAAAGATTCCTCTCATTTTGTTCAATTTATCAATGATGTCAAGTTAGATAGCAACGACCTCCTGGTGAGCTTTGATGTTGTCTCTCTCTTCACCAAGGTGCCCATCGATGACTCAATTGAGATTGTCAGATGCAAATCAAATGATGAGATTGCCACCCTAGTGGAATTTTGCTTAAGATCAACTTTTTTCTCATTCCAAGGCTCCATTTATGAGCAAGTGGATGGTGTTGCTATGGGCTCTCCCCTCTCCCCTGTCATAGCCAACCTTTACATGGAGCATTTTGAAGAAATGGCTCTTTTTTCTTTCCCTCTCAAACCAAAATGGTGGAAATGTTATGTGGATGACACTAATGTATGTTGGCCACATGGTTTGGAAAAGTTAGAAGAATTCCATACTCACCTCAATAGCTTAGTCCATTGCATCTCCTTTACCAAGGAGATTGAGGTTGAGGGCCAACTCCCTTTCCTCGATATCTTGCTCATCAAAAAATCAGATGGCTCCATTGGTCGTCGGGTCTTTCGTAAAACCACCCACACTGATCTTTACCTTCACTCTTCTTCTCACCACCACCCTAGCCAAAAATTTGGTGTCCTCAAAACCTTAGCCATGAGAGCTTATTGGATTTGTGATGAAGAAAACTTGAACCAGGAGTTAGCTCACCTTCGTAAAATCTTCAGCTTGAATGGGTTTACAAGCAAGCAAATCTCCAAATCTTTCAACTAAACCAAGGCTAATTTCTTTTCTAACTCCAAATCCTCCAAACCTGATGTTCCCCCTTGTGCTTCCCTTCCCTACATCGATGGCATCTCCCACAAAATTTCCAAGATTCCTCACAAAAAAGGTCTTCACTATGCCTTCAGACCTTTCTCAACTGTGAAAAATCGTGTCCCTTCTCTCAAGGACTCTAAGGACATCCTTCATTGTTCTAGAGTTTACAAGGTGACTTGCTCATGTGGTACACCTTATATAGGTGGAACAGGTTGTTCCTTTAGCACAAGAATCAAAGAACATAGCGCCAACATCAAACATGAGCATGTCCTCAAATCAGCCCTGGCCGACCACTCTTCATCAACCAAACACCATATTTGCTTGGAAAAGTTTCAAATCTTGTATAAAGAAGACAATTTTTTCAAGAGGAAACTTAAAGAAGCCATAGAAATTAGCAATCATCCCGTGAACCTCAACCATGATGATGGTTGGAACCTAAGTTGTTCTTGGAATGCTTTGCTATCCATGCTTAGAATTAGGCCTCAACCCCCCCCCCCAATCCCTCTTAAGTCGTTCTTGGAATCCTTTGCTATCCTTCATTGTTCTTTTGGTCCTTTAACTCCCTCTTTTGGTGTTACCTTATTTTGTCTTAATGTTTTCTCTCTTTTCAATTTCCTTTCCCCTAGGATTTTTGTTTTTCATTTTTCATTTTATTTTTATTTTTATTTTCATTTTTACTTATTTATATTTTTTTCCTTTCTAGGTTATCCTCCTTGAATTTAATTCTCATATTCTCTTTCCTTGTATTTTATCATCTATTTTATTCGCTTCTTTGATTTTTCTTTCCTTTTATTACTTTAGGTAATTTTACCTCTCTATAATGTTAAATTATTTAGTGTCTTTTGCCATTGATCTACTTTCAATTTATTTACCCTTTTTTGGAATTAGCTGGCTCTTTATTTTTAATTAGTAGCTTTTAAATTTATTAATTCTCTTTGTTTTTCTTTTGATTCTTCTTTTTATTAATTTTTGGTAATTTATTCCTTTTAAATTATTTATTTTTATTCTTATTCTTATTTTTATTTTTAATTAGTTGGCTCTTTATTTTTAATTAGTAGCTTTTAAATTGAACGCATTAATACCTTTTTAAAATCTTTAATTAGTAGCTTTTAAAATTATTAATTTTTGTATTCTTATGATTCTTCTTTTATTAATTTATTTTTATAAATTACTAATTAAAAAGCTCTTTATTTTTATTTTTAATTAGTAGCTTTTAAATTTATTAATTTTTGTATTTCTTTTGATTCTTCTTTTTATTAATTTATTTTTATTTTTATTTTTTTCCTTTCTAGGTTATCCTCCTTGAATTTAATTTTCATATTCTCTTTCCTTGTATTTTATTATCTATTTTTATTCGCTTCTTTGATTTTTTCCTTTTATTACTTTAGGTAATTTAAACCTCTCTATAATGTTAAATTATTCAGTGTTTTTTGTCATTGATCAACTTTCATTTTATTTACTTTTTTGGAATTAGTTGGCTCTTATTTTTAATTAGTAGCTTTTAAATTTATTAATTCTCTTGGTTTTTTCTTTCTCTTTTGATTCTTAATAGATTTGGTCCCCTTCTCTTTTCTTTTATGTTTAATCTTTCAATTTCTTGTGACTTGTCCTTGAATTTCTTTATTTTACTTTCTTGTTTTTCTTCTTTCTTTTTTGTATTGTTGGATTTTGAGCTTGATTTTAGTTCTTGTTTTTCCTTGTTCATGTTGATCTTATTTTCTTTGAAGTAATTCTCTTCTTGTGGTTCTTGTGTGCCCTTTCTTTTCTTGAATATTAATTTCATTGGATTTTATTTTAGTTATCTTTCTTTCCTTTTTAATGTTTATTGTGCTTTGTTTTCGGTGATTAGTCATCTTGGTTCTTGGGTCTTCTTTGGCTGTCCTCCTATTTTTCCTTTGGTCTTCTAGCCCTTTTTCTTCCTGATTTTATTTTTCTCTTCCTCCCCTTTGATCTTCTTATTATGTTCTATCCTTTCTATCTATTTTCTCTCTTTTCTTTACTTTTTCCTTTAATTCTAATTTCCTCAAACCTTGTGCAACTCTTACTTTCTCTTTTCATTTTTAGCTAGTGTTTTTCTGCAACAATTCATTTCACTCTCTTATGCTCTCTTTCATCCTGATGATGAATCACGGAGTGTGATCCGAAACATTGATGGAAAAATCTCCAACACAATCAAAGCCAAAAATAAAATTGATAAACAGTAATGGATTGTGGAAACTTGATATCTTTAATAGATTCAAACTTTGAAACTTTAGAAAACCCTAACTAGACTAATATGCTAGTTCTGGCATATGAGTCCCAGTTTAGGTCAAAATTCAAGTTTTCATAGATTCAGATACCCATTTTCCATATTCATGTTCTTGCATAGAAACCCAGATCTGGGACTAATTCTCCTGGCTTGGTGTATGAGTCCCAGTAAACATTAAAGTCACTATTTTTAGCATTTCAGAGCTTCATCCAGTCATCTTCATATTTCCAAGTGCACACATTCCATCTTGCAACTTTTTGTTTTGTTCGACATACATTTCTAGGTCATTTAGAGAAGGATTGCATCATATTAGGGTTAAGCATTAAATCTTACATTGCATTTATGAAGAGCTCATATTGGTCCACAAGACTCTCATTATCATCATAGGGATCATATTCATGTTGGTCAACAAGGTTATCCTCATCATCATCATCAATATAATCAAGTTTAACCTTGAGTGTGGTATTTTGTTTTGTTGGGGTGTGATATGGGTTCAGGATGTTGGATTGGGTTGAAATGGATGAGTTTGGATTAGAACAAACTAGGTTATATGGAGGATATGTTAGGTTGTTGGACATGGCGGGGGATTTGTTGGAACAAGAAAGTTTGGTATTGATTATTGGATGAGAGGTAGGAATTAGGGTGATGGATTAGAAATGGATGGGGGATTAGAAGAATAAATATGAGGATGAAGATGGAGGATGGGATTAGACTTGGGGTAAAATGTCAAGACCTTAAAATGATTTTATTTTATTAAGGATGATTCTTTAGACTTAAGATAGACTAACATTCTTAAGCAAGAGTTGATTCGATTTGATTTCTACTTAAGATAGGAAAATTTCTTAAGTATGAATTGATTGGATTTGATAACTATACTTAAGATAGACTAACATTCTTAAGAAAGTTTTGGATTAAAGATGAAATCAACTTAAGGCCTTGATTTTTTATTGGGATATTGGATTTGAAATGGATGATATTGGATTAAGGATAGGATCCTTAGGTGCAATATTTTGATGATGATGGAAGGATTTTGGATGTAAAGGAGATTAAGTTCTTAACCAAAATTTTTATGTTCAAGGGATGAATTTGATTAAGGATGGGGGATTGTATGCTTAGTTGAGATAGATAGATAGATAATGGATGAATTATATTTTGATGACAGGTAGGTGGATTAGATTAAGATTTTGTTGGAATAGGCTTAGGTTAAGGGGATTCGATTAAGATGATGATGATGATGATGAAGGATGTGGATTAGGATGATGATCGATAGAGGATAATATTGGAAAGAGGATAGATGGGTTTGGGATATTTGGATAGATTATGGATTGGATATGGATGAAGAGATTGGAAGATTGGTTGGATGAGGGTGAAAGTTTTGCTTGCTTGACTAGGAGATAGATTTAAAAGCACACAAATAAACAAAGTTTTTAGGAGGAAATGAGAAGATATGTATGCACTAGTTTAGCATAGGAAGACACACCAAGCACTTGTACAAGCCTAAAATTATTCAAGTGGGAGTGTTAACTTAGTGTGGTCCCACCATCCAAAGGCTAATACTTCCAAATGAATCAATGATTAGGGTATGCAAAGGTCATGTACCACCTTTACACCCCTTACCTTATAAAGAAAAGGCCCTACCAAGGGATATATGTCACCTCAAAAAGAGGTCATACATGGTGAGTAACTTCAAGCATGATTAACTATACCCTACACCATACTAAGTAATGGTCGAAAGGTCTTAAACTAGGATGAACAAGGTTGCTAGGGATTCCTCCAGATACCTCAAGGGTACTTGAGGCCCACATCCATATATGAAAGAGAATAATTCCAAACAACTAAAAGGAGAGGGTAACCCACTCTCCACCTTCACTTCTCCAAGGTATAAAATTATTGGAGGCTTAGCCCAGATTGGCAAGATTCCACTTCCAAGAGAGGTGTCTTTTGATTCACCTCTCGCTCTTTATACTCTGTCAGAACACGGGAGTTGAGTTCATCCACTAGGGTGATGAAATCCTTAGGTAGGACTCCTAAAAGGAATGATCCAAGTGTTTTTGGTCACCCAAGATCAAACAAAGCACAAGGGGAGAGCATACACACATTGGGTTCCTTGGGATAACAATAAAAATTAAATAAAATAGTAAGTAATGTTTTTGATCCTCAAGATCACACTAGGTGTGGGAGGAGAACATACACACCACTCAGTCAAAGAAACATCAAACAACGTTCATTAAACTTAAGAAATGAAATGTGCCTATATTAGTGGAATAAAGAAAGCCTTGGAAAAGAAAAGCTACAAGAAATATATTAATAGTTTGATGATTTTACCTTTGACAAGTGATTTCAAGCTGCAGCAAAAGGGGTTAGATGATAAAATGATCAACTAAAATGATTTTTAACATGAAGATAACAATAAAATTTTGGAACCTCTTTTTACAATGGGGGTTGGTATAGTTACCCCAATGATAGGGAGTGTGGGGGGGATGTGATCCCCCACTTATAGGGGTTTACATGGGTGAGCCCCCAATGATTTTTTTTGGATAAGAAAAAATATATGATTTGAAAAACTTATGAAAGAAAATTAAAAAAAAGAGTAGCTCTGTAAAATAGAGGTGCAAAAAACATAATTTAAGAAACTATTCCTAACGTAGGCATCATTATGCTAAACAAATGTGTCGAAAGATTCCTTGTAAGTGCAAAAAGTCTTCACATAAGCATCAACAGTTTGTGCAAATACACAAAACAAAAGTTGTAGCATGTTTATACAGAGGTGCAGCTTGACTGTGTGCGAGCACAATAATATAGTGGTCAAAAACCTATGTAGGTCGCAACACGAGAACAACGAGGCTACACAGAAGCACCACAAGTTGCAACATAGATGTCGATAGATGCAATAGAAGCGTCACTAGTCGGTGTCCAAGTGTAGCTCTATGTTGTGTAGTTGAAACTCTACAATGACAAAAAATAAAAAAGGATAAGTGTATTTTAACCTTAAAATGTATTTTAATATCCAAACAAGAAAGCTATTAGGAATCTATTATATTTTTTTCATTTTTGTTGTTCATTTTGTATATATATTTGTTGTTTTTGCTTTAGAAAATTTCTTACAAAAGAAAGAAAAAGCACTAAAGATAAACCCTAGGTTAATCTATGACTTAGGATTGTAGAACTGACTTAAAAAACTGTAAAACAACCTATAAAAACTCTAACATCCTACAAATGAAATAAAAGGTTAGATCAAAAGATAAAATTAAATATCTAGACATGAGTGTGGTTCTGTGAGTTGTAAGCACCGACTATTGTTGCAGAGGTGTAGAGAGTCAAACTGAAAATGTAGCTTGACAAGGCATAGGTGTCAAGATTCTCTATGGAGGCACAACTTATCCTTGTGAAAGTGTTGTTTTTTAGAGTTAGATGTGAAAATAGAATCTGCAAACAAAATCTCAATAGAACACACAAAATTTGCTAAAAAGGGACACGGGTCCCACAAGGCATACCAAAATGAGGATAATAAAAAAATATTGAAGTAAAAGAAACAAGATAAATGTATAAACACATAAATATTTACCCTAAATCACCTTCAAATTCCATGATTGAGCAATAATAGGATGTACCCAAGTCCTATTGATATGCTCTTGATAGATGAAATGTGGTTGCTTATAATTTCTACAGCATAAAGGTATGATAAATGAGGATTGATTAAAGTGAGGGAAAATGCCTCAATTTATAGATTTTTGATGGGTGAAATCAATGGCCAAGATGCATTGACTAAATGGAAGGTCAGGATTGAATGAGATGATGGAGGCTTAGCCTTGTGACGAGTGTCGCAATGGGTAAGGAGGTGTAAGAGCAAGGTGTGCTCACACATGTGTGAGCACACATTGGAAAGACAATGAAAGAGACATGTCTATGACATGTGTAAGAGGTAGGATGGCCTCACATGTGTGAGAGATATGCTCACACATGTGTGAGAAAGGGTAAGGATAGGTAGGCTAGGACACTTGTCACATGGTGACAAGTTTAAATCTTGACCCATATAGATGGATTCAAGGGCTAGGATTAAGTGGACAAGGATTGATGGTGAGGTGGAATTAAATAGTAAAAAAATGGTAATGAAGGTTAATTAGCCTAAATAAATTAATTAAGTACGTATTAATTAATTTTAGTTGGAAGGTTTAGGGACTAAGGTTAGATTTAGAGGGATAAAGGTAAGGATAAATTAATTAAATAAATAATAAATATTTATTCAATTAAGTATTAGGATAGGAAAAGTCAAGTATCACTAATACATTTGACTACAAAATCTGACAAAACTGTCTGACGAAATATGTAAAATTCGATGTTCATCGGGTGCTTGTAAAATTTGATGTGTAATTTCCAATTTTTTGAAAGTTTACCTCTGACGTTCGTCAAAATTTTGACAAACCTGGGGTTCATCAAAATGTCGGCTATCATTTTCATTAAATTTTTGACAAACATGAAAAAAAAATCAAATTGTGGCCAACATAAAGAAAAGTGAGTTCGCACCTAATTTATTGCGACAGTATTTTGCTCTACTTGAGACAGTTTGTGGAGAACTAAGGATGATTTTCTTGGGAAAAATTAGAAAAAATTCAAGAAGATATCGCCAGGTTGAGGGTAGTCATTGTCTTTTTGCAGAATTCAATTGTGAAGTCAGATTTGTAGTTCTAGGTTTGAAAATCATATTTTAAAGCAACATCTCATCATATTTCATTTTTAGAGGTTTAGGGTTTTGAGAATTTCATGTCCATATTTTGTTGTGTGGAATCACCATAAGATCACAACCAAGGAGCAGTTCTTGTGGTACATGGTATGCTTGATCCATAACTCTATTGGTCATGTGGCATGGTTATTCTTTATAACAAATACGAGGATGCATTCATGTGAGCCCAAGTTTAATGTGGCTATGTTGTGATGAAATAGAGGCACTCATATAGTAGCTAGTTAAAGAATTCAAGTTGTATAATGTAAGGTGTCAATCATCGATTTGGGTGCATTAGGAGTTCTGTCTCCAAGTTTAGCAGTTAGGATGTAATTATAGCATGATCAAAGAGTGATTACCTCTTGCTTGCAATAAAGAGCCTATAACTGCGGTTGATATCTTGAGTGGTTGTGTTATATCAGTTATGTAGTGCATTCAAGCACAACCCATGTTTAATGGGCTATTCGAGAGAGTGATCAAGATTTTCTAAACCTTATGAATGTTACTTGACATATATTTGCATCATCTCAAATTCTTTCAGACGCTTTTGAAGTATCAATGTATCCTATATAGGGTTTAGAATGATTTCTTTTAATTAAAAAAATAAATAAATGATGTATTTCCCCATAATTAGATAATGTGAAGATCTCCTAAATTTGCCCCAGCACACTATCCTCTTTGGCACTGTATTCATTCCTCCAGCTACTAGGGTTTTGCATGTGACATCTTTAATATCTTCATGACCATGGCTTTTAAATAGATCTCAGTCTTTTCTTTAATCATTTTCATGGTAACCCTTGAGTTCCATAATCCACCTTCAATCTCTTTTAAGAACGATGTCTTAAGCTAGACTGCATAGTATGCATATAAAGAAAGTCCTTCATACCTACCATTGTTCCAAACCACCACTCACTACCTTGCTTAAAATGTTGCCTCCATAAGCACAATAGTATGTTTTAAAATCATGGTTGCCATTGATTGACCATTAAGGTCACCACTTTCATCATGAAGATGCAATGAGATTTTTGTCTTCAAACTCAAGGCATTATGGAAGATAACATTGTGAATTGTTTGTTGTGTACGATTCAAATTTCTTGCACATTTACTACTTTGCTAACTTCCTTTAAGATTGGGTATTGCACCCTCATCTGCAATCTTAAACAGCTCACTCACTATCACTTGAAGATTCCTTTCATGAGCATCCTTCTATAAAATCAAACTATGCCCTATAGACTACCTACTTACTACAGGGGACTCATTGTATCATGGTATTGTAGTTCTTAAGATCCTTCAACCTTATTGACACTACTTCACAATCCACAAGGTATTATTCACTATTCTCCCATCTTTTATGAGTCTCAAAACACTGCTCAAACATGCAATCCACTACCTCCATTATACATTAATGGCTAAGAAGAAACATTGAACCTATGATTACCACTATTACTTCATTTGGACAGTCATTCCCTGATTGCATTTGCCTTGTCTAACACTACCAAAAGCATTGAAAAACCCTTAAGGTCAGCAAGGGGGTAAGGAAACTCCCAATGTTAAAATCTCCCTTTACTATGCAAGGTTTGACCTTTATTATCTTGTCACTAAACCTTTTTTTGACTCACATCTCAAGTGACTATCATTCTTCTTATCGTAGATTGCATTTACAAATGTCACTAAGATACATAGTGTGCTTGTTATTGGCTGCAATCTTTAGATTGCAAGATTTTGTTATTACTTACAATGTCTCAATATTTTTGGTATTGCAACCTCACTAATCCACTATAGTTATTGTTTATGTTTCTATGGAGGCCTAGGGTTTCTACCCTAATCATGCTCTTACCAATGCTTCTGTTGTTTTTTATTAGGGCTCTCTCAATGTTGAGGGCCCTAGGGATAAACTCATCATAAGAAGTGACACATTGCTTCTTTAACTAAAAGGATAAATCCGTATTGACATTAGCAATGATGATTCCGACTTGTTGCTCCTTAAGAATGGGTCACTTGTTCTTACTAGCTCGCTACCTCCATCGTTGTAGAAAGTTTGTGGTCAAATTCAATATTTTGATTCTAGGAATGTACTTGGTTGGAAATCACATATTAAAATTAAATTTAACAAGTTTTAGGTGTTAGCATTTGAAAAGTGTTTTTGGTCATTAACTTCAGACTATCTTCTCTTTTGCAGGGGTGGTTGCATGCCAAATTTTTTTGGTGTAAAATATTAGAATTATTAGATTATGTTACCTGTCTATGAATAAAAATTATTGGAGTGTGAGTTTGATAATTTTTGAAGATCTAAATAGTCAAGCTTGGTAAAGAAAAATCATGTCAGATAATATTAGTCCAGAACAAAATGAAGAGACACTTGATAGATTGTGGGCTAGATTGAAAAGAAAGGGTGATGGGAAATGTTATTCTCCTTGCAATAATTGCAAGGGCTTAAAAACGAGATGAATTTTAATCACAACAGCTGAGAAACATTGTAGGCAGCATGGTCACGTTGAAGGGGGGCATGATTATTGTCCATTGGTAAGTTGTTCATTATATGTATTTATATTGATTGAATTTGCAAATGTTTATATCATTTTAACATTATATATAATCCTTAATCATGATCATGGTTTATTTGTGTCAATCAATATTATAGTGTTGGATTAACCTAGGCGATGATATGGATTATCCTGCGGCACGGAGAATGTGTTTTGCAAGGGACGAACATGTGTTGTGAATGTCGAAGATGAAGTTAATGATCCTATGGAAGAAAGATGATCATGCGCCAGAAAACACAATTGAAGATGATGGTATGAATACATTGATCCATGACACATTTAGTGGTAGAGCTAATCATGATGATCAAGATGAGTTTGATGATGTTCATGATTTACCTGTACTTGAGAAGGCATACGAGCCCCTTTATGAAGGCTCCCAAAAAACTCTTCTCTTTGCTATATTGTTGTTGTTGAACTTGAAGGTTATGAATGGTTTATCAAACATAGCAATCTCCTGGATGTTAAGGTATGTCATATATGTCATCTTTTTTCATCTATTTTAATTGTTGTTAGTTCATCACTAGTAAATAAAGGATGAAATATGTACCATTAATATTCTTTATATTAACAAATTATTTTTTGTTGTAGATTGATTGGTGAATTTTGTTACCACCATCAAATATTTTACCTCGCTCATACTGAGATTTATTTGGCATTATGAAAGATATTGGAATGGAGTATCAAGCAATAGATGCATGTCCCAATGATCATATTATATATCATAAACAACATGAATTTGCAACAGAATGCCCAAAATGTCATATCAGTAGATATCGAACATATCAACTAACAAAAAAGTTGCCTCGCAAGGTTCTTCGTTATATTCCCATTATTCCACGTATGCAACGATTATTTAGGTGCGAAAGCTTAGTGCAATTGATGGATTACCATGCACGAAATAGAAGTGGAAATGACATTCTTCGAATGCCTGTAGATGGTTCTGCATTTAGGGACATGGAGGAAAAATGGCCAAACTTTAAAGAACCTTGTAATCCTGGGGCTTTCGTTGGGGGCCTGACGGTGTGTGATCCATTTGGGAGAGAGCTTTCGCGATATATTTACCGATTAGCTTTGTTTTATCAACAATAACATTCCTCCATGGATGTCAATAAAGAGGAAACACATAATGTTGTCAATGATTGTTCAAGGTATTTGTTTACATCAATTTTATTTAACGTAGTAGCATCTCATTTGTCTTATTTGTTGCATAATGACATATTTTTTTCATTCAATAGTCATGTACATTAATTTATATATATTGCAGTAAAATGGTTATAATAATTATTTAATGTTTATGTTCATTCAACTAGCTAAGTACCAAGTTAAATATATGAATGTATATATCGAGCCTCTTATTGATGAGTTACTAAAGTTATGGAATGGAGTCACTATGTATGACGTCTCTAGACCAATAGGACAAAGACAATTTTAATTCATTACAATGCTTGTATGGACAATTCACTCGATGTGAGGCTAACACATTTTTGTGGTATGTTATAATGTTGACTACACTTTAACGATAATTAATTTTATGAAGTAGATATCATGCATGTTTTTTAAATAATCTATTCATTATATATAATTATAAAAATTGACATATTTAATCCAATTATATATGATCTTGTAGGTCTTCAAACAAAGGGAAAATTTGCATGTCCAACTTGTGGTCCAAAGATGAAATCTCATCGTTCAACAAGTTTAGGAAAGCAGGTGTTTGATGAGTATAAGAACTTCCTCCATAGAAATCATAAGTATCGAACTCTTTGAAAAACATCTTTTTCAATGGGAAGGACTACATCAAAACCCTTGTTGTCACACCGCTTTATGGAAGTTGGATAATAATAGAATTAATCATCGAGGTTATACATTGGATCAAATTGTTTTATCTATCATATATGATATGTTTTGAATTTATATTTTATATTGTGTTGTGTTTACTCATGTTGTTATTATTAATGATTGTCATTGTTAATTTGTTTAATTTATATGCTACATGAAGGTCATCAAAGCATTAATGGCCGACTTCCACAGGGACTGAAAAGTTATCCCAGACAATTTAGTAGGTTTCCCTACTATGAGCAACTATAAATTGTGCATTTTTTTGATACAATGCATATTGGAAAGAATATAATGAGACGTTAGCATGGAAAATATTGGATGGATGTAATGACAAAGAAAAATTGTCAAAATTTATCTTGACATTTAGGAAGCCAATCATGCAATGAAAAATGTCATTCAATTAAATAGCGATGGAGACCAAATTAATATAAGTGCCCTTCCTTGGTTATTAACAGAGCAGCAAAGCAATGCTATAAAAGAAGTCATACAAAAAATTAGATTTCCCACAGGATTTGTTGTGAACATAAACAATATAATAACAAAGAAAGGTGAATTTGGATCAGGGATAAAAACGCATGATTGGCATACCTTCATTAAGGTAATTATTCTAGTATATTATATACACTTGTATAATGCATGTACTTTTTAGTGTATTGTGTTTACTACTTTTAGAAAAATAATGAAAAGAACATTTTATAATTGTTGTAGTACGTTCTACCTTTATCTCTCCCAGACAACTTTGACAACAATGTCAAGCAAGCTATATATGATCTTGGAAAATACATGAGGTAAGTAGCGAGATTTGTTCAATTCGTTGTATACATCTTATAATTGCCATTTTTTTTACTTGTTATGTAATATACTGTATAGTTTTGTTAAATCTCGTTAATATATTTGCACATTGAATCACTTGTAGATGGCTATCATCTAAAGAAATCTATAAAGAAGGTATAAATTATTGGAAGAGAAAAATTCCTTGTCTAATATGTGAAATGAAAAAGTGTCTACCTTCAACATTTTTCAATGCACAAGAACACTGCCTTATACACCAAGTTGAGGAGATTGAATTGTGTGGATCTATACACACAAGGTCAATGTGGATGGTTGAGAGGCACTTGAAATTTTTGAAGGCTTTGGTTAGAAAAAGAGCACATCCTGAGGGTTCTATGGTGGAGGGATATATGGTATACCAAACCATGGTGTACATTAGTGAATATCTTCCTAAGTTTGCAGCAAAGATCCATGTAGATCACATTTTGGGATCCCAACTCCATTAACAAATTTGAAGGGGGAGTACGGTGGGGAAAGGTAGATTGAGGAAAGTGAGAGGTAGTATAAGATGGTCATGGAGATTAATTGGAATACATTTTACATATGGTTTTTATGTATGTGCACTTATTTAATTTTAATCTTCAATATACATCAATTATAAATTAAGGTGTTATTTAACTAATTATCGTCGTTTGTGAATTCAATTTCTTTTGATACCAGTTGGTCGAGAGTGGGATGCACTACATTTTTGTACATAAGCCAGCAATCTTGATTGGATGGCGATTATGGATTGAACGATGTCAACAATCTGGTCGTGCATTAACATGGGAAGGTGTGGCTTCATTGGTTAAAGAAGCTCATCGTAATGGAGATTCCAATGTTACACAAAGGGAAATTGATTTAGCGTATGGTTTAAGAGATAAACAAGTACGTATAGATATATTAATCACCCATATTATTTAATTATTTTCAAGTATATTGATGTATATGTATCTTGATATTGTTTTCTTTGCATACATTCAGCCAAGAATAAATATGTTTATCAATTGACGATATTGCAATAATTTTTACATGTTTGACATATTGCAGGTGAAACACCACAAGGCTATGTGGTGCAATGGTCATAAATTTTGAATCAAAATATTGGATGACATGAAGAAAACTTGTGATTCTAGTATAATTGTAGTCTTTCAGGTGACTAATGTTTCATCTAGAAGCGACATACATCCAGAAGTCTCAGAAAATTGATACTATGAGATTTTGGATGATATACTTGAGTGTGACTTTAAGTCCTTCAAATTAATTTTGTTTGTTGTCCTATGGTATAGGCTACAATTGAATGAAAATGATCCTAAGATAACTGTTATTGAAGATGATAATGGATTTACCATGGTTAATACAAGGTTGATCGAGTGAGCTAGAAATGAGCCCTATGTTCTTCCAAGCCAATGTGAGCAAGTATTTTACTCAAAGGTTCCAGGTAAACCGGGTTGGTCATTTGTTGTTAGACATAATCCAAGAGGAAGGCCAGTAAAGTATAATGTGTTGTAAGAAGAAGATATCGAAGAACTAGAAGATGATGTAGATGATGATCAGGATCAATGGTTAGTTGATGATGTCCCTGACGAAGATGTCGAAGAGGAGGAACTAGATCATGATGATGTAGGATTTAATGTTCATGAAAATGATATCCGTGTGGATGATGACATTATCAAAACTGATATCGATGATGATGATGATATGACCAATCCTTACAATGTTGAATATGGATCGGATGATACAAACAAAGAGTTGGATGAAGAAGAAGATCAATGACATTGAAATGTATAAGTTATGTGATTATATTATCTTTTGATATTAATTTCTTGATAGAATTATATTTGACTTATGTGGTTACATAATTAATTCATGATGTTTTTAATTTTTATGCCATTACATAATTAATTTAATGATGTACTTTTTTAATGTTTGAAAGGTCAAAAAATTAAAACATTTCAATAGTGATGTTAACAACCTTGAAATTAGTGTGTTTTATGTTTCATGTGATCATAAAAGATTAAAAAGTTAGTTGTAGAGGTGGTTGTTCAGTGGTTGACATGTATGTCGATTCTTTTTACAATGTAACTAGGTTTTTCTTCTAATCTACATATCGAATTGCCAATTCCAATCGAATGCAGCTCGAAGAACCTGGACCAACTGACAAGGACTTTAAAAACCTCCTACACTTTGGGCTCTGCAAGACCCTAGAGGGTGATCCCTTAATGTGTTTACAACCTCTGCACCATTATTATAAAAAATATTAACAATAGCAGATGATCTCACTTAATAGATCAACACGATAAGATAATATCAACTAGAATTGGTTGTTCATAGACAATATCAACTATCTGGAGTGTGAGATAACTAAACACAATCTATTGTGTAAGATAGTCAATGATTTACAATTTGTAGCAAGCTCTAGGCAAAGACAAATAAATACTAAACTACACAAATAATTAAAACCTAGATTAGTGTCATATATCCATTGTAGGAGTCAAATTCATAAGCATCTAGAGGTTTATAATAGATTTAATACATCACATATAAGATCCCTGACAATATTGCATTACAATTTCATCAGTATGCATTCTAACCCAGGACTACTTATCAAATCCTTATACAGCACATATCTTCCTATAATCCCATTCAAGCATTTTGATTAATTCCTTGAATTAAAGCTAAAATAGAATCATACACACCACAAAAGTGAGATGGATAAAACAACCCTTAGTTATTTCATTGAAAGTTCATATATGCATGTACAATGGATAGACATGAGCTTGCTAATCCAAAAGACAGGTTGGTACCTAATCTGCTCCATAGAATCTCCCAAAAATGACTCATGAACTTCACATCCCTGTCTGATACAATGCTCAAAGGCAATCCATGGATCCTTAAAATTTCCTTGAAGAAAAGGTCAGTAATGTAGCTAGCATCATGTGTGGTCTTGCAAGGAATAAAGTGGCTCGTCTTACTGAACCTATCTACCACCACATAGACACTATCAAACCATGTCTTAGTCTTAGGGATTCCTACCACAAAGTCCATGCTAATACATTCCCATGGTCCATTGGGAATGGGTAGAGGTTGATACAAACCTGCATTACTAGCTCCCCCTTTGGCTTTCATACAAACTACACACTGCTCCACATACCTTCTGATATCCCTTGGCAACTTGGGCCAATAATAGAACCTCTGCACTAGTTCCATTGTCTTGTTGATACCAAAATGACCACTAAGACTACCATTGTGCTTTTCTTGGATAAGATTCTCTCTCATAGAACCTTTTGGAACACACAACTGATTTCCTTTGACCAAAAGTCCACTCTGCAATGTATACACTGAGAATTGACTATGAAAGTGATTCTCAAAATTAGAACATACCTTATATGCCTCTGAGAAGTCTTCATCTTCTCCATAGAGATCCTTGAAACTCTCTATCCCAATGCTCTTTATTTGTATCTCCTACACTATCAGCAATCATCTACTTAGTGCATCTACCACCTTGTTCAACTGTCCCTTCTTGTGCTTGATGGTGAAAGTGAAAGCTTGAAGATACCCCATCCACTTCAAATTTCTATTGCTCAATTTCTCTTAAGTGTTGATGTAGCTAAGTGCTTGATTGTCAGTAAACACTACAAACTCTTTAGGTAGGAGATAATGCCTCCACTTCCTAAGTGATTGTACTAAAGCATATAATTCCAAGTCATAAGTAGAATACTTTTTTTTAGCTTCATTGAGCTTTTCACTAAAGAAAGCTATAGGCCTGCCTTCTTGGCTTAGCACTTCTCCTATTGCAATTCCACTAGCATCACATTCCACGGTAACAACTTGTTAAAACTAGGTAATAAAAGAATAGATTGAGTTGCCACTTCTTGTTTTAGTTTCTCAAAACCTTTCTCAGCTTCTTGAGTCCACTTAAACTTAGTCTTTAAGCCACCTTTGATTGTATTAAGGACTAGTGCACATATGCCACTAAAGTTTCTTATAAACTTCCTATAAAACTAAGCCAACCCATGAAAACGTCTTACCTCTATCCCTGTGGTTGGTGTAGGCTAGTTTAGGATAGCTTCCACCTTGCTTGGGCCCATCTTCAATGATCCTTGGGATAATACAAACCCCAAATACATAAGCTCTTGTTTGAAGAACTCACACTTTTCTAGTTTGATGGCTAATTTCTCCTCCTACAATCTTTTAAGAACCAACTCCACATACTTTATATGTTCTTCTGTTGTCTTGCTAAAGATGAGTATATCATATAGATATACCACCACAAATATACCTATGAAATCCTTAAGCAAGTTTCATTCATGAGCCTCATGAATGTGCTAGGGGAATTTGAGAGGCCAAATGGCATCACTCTCCACTCATACAACCCATCAGTTGTCTTAAAGGTTGTCTTCCACTCATCTCCATCCTTGATTCTAATCTGGTGGTATCCACTTTTGAGATCCAACTTGGTAAAATACTAAGCTCCTCCAAGACAATCCATCAAATCTTCAATCCTAGGAATAGGGAACCTATATCTAATTGTAATTTTATTGATAGCCCTAGAATCAGTGCATAATCTCCACTTACCACCTTTCTTGGTTGCTAAGACCATTGGTACCACACATGGACTGATGCTCTTCCTAATTAATCCTTGGTCTAATAACTCCTACACTTTTCTAGCTACTTCTAGGTTCTGATCCGGTGTAAGCTTGTAAGCTGCTTTGTTTGGTAATGAAGCCCCCGGTATGAATTCAATCTAATGACTGATGGCTCTCTTTGGAGGTAAGGTTGTTGATGTTCCATCACTGACTATGTCCTTATAATTCTCAAGTAGCTTCTGGACTGCTTCTGGTATAACTATTTTCTCAGTCTGATCTTCCTCCTTAGACTGCACCATGACCACATATCCTTCACCTCCTTGATGTAGAGTGTTAAGGAACTCCTTGCCACTGCTTAATAAGACACTAGGGGTCTTTGACTATCATTCTTTCTCACCTGATAGTGACTGCAACTTGAATGTCTTTCCATCCTTTTTGAATGAGATAGTATTTTCCTTTCCATCATAGATGGCACCTCTATCATACTGCCATGGTCTGCCCAATAGAAGATGGAATGCATCCATGGGTAACACATCGCAAATCAACTTGTCTTTATATCCTCAAATGGAGAACTCCGCCATTGTCTGCTCATTTACAAGAACACTCTACCCTTTGTTCAACCATGTCACCTTGTAAGGATTAGTGTGGGGTACTTTCTCCAACTTTAACTTCCTTACTGCCTCCTCAGAGATAATGTTATCAGTAGACCCTGAATCCACTATAACCTTGCACATCTTTCCAAGTATTTTGCATCTTGCCTTGAATAAGGCTCTCCTTTGCTTTGGCTCTTCTTTGACTGGTTGTCTGATTAGAACCCTGTTAAACATCAAGTTCTCCCCCATTTTTGATTCAATGTGACTAACCTCTGGTGACTTGACACTCATAGTGTCTTCTTGTGCATATGCCACTCTCTTCTCAATATTTGATGAAGATGCTTTCTTCGGGCACCTATAAGCTAGATGACCTACTTGACCATAGTTATAACACTTCATAGTGGCAAAGTATGAGCTACTTCTACCTGCTCCTCTCCCTCTATTTGAACCTCCTTGAGATCCTCTACCTCTTACATAGACTCCTCTAGAAGTTGTCTCACTTCCATGCTCTGTGAGTTTAGACTCTCCCTGATTTCTTTGTTCAGTCCCTCTACCTTGGTATCCACCTCTATGTCCTCTTTGATCTCTACCTTTTCCTCTACTCTTAGAGGCCTGATCTTGTTTCCTCTTACTCCTCTCTTCAATCTTTATAGCCAATTGATAGCATTGGTGCACTGTTTTGGGACTTAGAAGAGTCATCTCCTCTTGAATGTTCCACTTCAATCTGTTAAGATACCTAGCCACCTTGATACTTTCATCCTCTGCAACATTAGACCTCATGCAAAGTTTTTGAAACTCCTCAATATAAGAATTCACATCTTGATCTCTTTGCCTCAAGCTCTGTCTTTTCTTGTGCAACTGAATTTCATATTCATATGGCATGTATGCTTCTCTTACTTTGGCAACCATTCCCTTCCAAGTAGAAATAGGCTTCTTGCCTTCCTTTTCTCTCTCTGTCTGAATGAACTTCCACCATGTCAAGGTAGAACCTCTCAATCTTGATTTGGTCACCTTTACCTTTTGTGCTTCAATGACTCCATCACACTCAAAATGGTTTTCCATTCCCTCTATCCAATCCATGACCAGATCAACTTCCATTTTCCCACTAAACAGTGGTATTCCTTCAAGTTCTTTTCCACTCAAAGCCTTCAATGCCTTCAAGAAAGGATCTTCTTGCAAAATAGGGTCAGGTTCAGGGATCTTGTCTTCCTCTGCAACCTCTTCTTTCTTTGGTACCCTTCCTTCCAACTACACATTACTCATTACTTCCTCAAGTTGGGCTATTCTTTCCCTCATTAACCTATTGTCTTCCTCCTGTTCTTCGACCTTCTTGGCCAATTCTACATTTTTCACCATGTTAGTAGAACCACTAGACTCAATCTCTGACATATATTATTCTATCCCAAATCTTTTGCTCCTCTGATACCAATCTGATAGGGAGATTGGAGGAATCAATCACTGATTCCTGCTCTTGGTCTTGCTTGCAAGACCTCCTTGGTATCTTGCTTCACCACCTTAACCTATAGGATCCTCTTCTTGGTTAGGTTCCCCTTGTTCTCTTTGCCAACATCACTACCATCACAATTCAACCTACCTAGTCAATCTTGGTGCAATGTCTCCAACTCTTCCTTAGCCCTCAATCCACCCTAAAGGCTATTCTACTCCAAACCTTGAACTCAGCTTTGCAGGGGTGTGGAGAGGTTTCTAACATGTTCTTTCCATCCCATCATGGATCTGAAGAATCCTCCTAACTCCATTTCTTGGTCGCTTTCACCAAACCCTTCCCTAGGTCTTAAGAAGGCTACTAGCCCTAGGAGCCCCAATTAGGTTTCCTTCTCCGAGAAAACTAGTTATTGCTCTAAATTTTCCAAAGAACACCCCAATATTTCTTTGAGTTTCTTGGTTCATATGAACACCTCTCAAATATTTTTGAGGTCTTAGGTATTTATTTTCCGTACAAGGCCTCAACTTGAAAATGGGCAAAAACTAGGGTTTTAAAGCCTTTTTCTGGCTGCTCTCAAACTGTTAAGTATTACTCACACCAGATGGACTGATGGAGTTTCCTCTTGATTAACAAGTCTTGGCAAGACTCAATCTGCCTTCTCCAATAGGAAATTCAACTAGAATCTATCACCCCTGCAAGTTATGTGCTCTCCACTTAAGTCTTCCTAGCCGGGCACCTTCTTGGCTCTCCTAGGGCAAGACTTTGCCAATAGCTCCTGTGCTTTCACAAACCCTACATCCTACCATATATACATACATGGATTCTAGTCACTATTCACAAAGTTTGTACAATTTTTACGGTGGGAAAGTGAGCTAATACTCGATTTTCTCAACACTGTCTGGTTCAAACCAACAACAGGGTGAAAACAAACTATTTACAAACAGTGATTGAAATTGAATAAAGAAGACTAATAGATGGCACACAATGCTTGAGAAATCACTACACTACATCCTACAAAAAATACAGTGCCATGGTTAATCCATTAAAAGCTCACTTCAAAGCAAAAATCAGAAAATTCACTCAAACACACTATTTTCTTCAATTCACAAACTTCAAAGCAAATACAAAAATGCTTCCCACCCTTCTCCAATGTCGAGGAATTCCTTAAATAGGGTTCCTCAATCAGTTACACTCCCTTGGGCTCTTCTTGGCCTTATGAAGCTCTAATTAAGCATCATTTTCCAAAGATTTTCATGAATTCCTAAAACCCAAAACCTTATTTTGGACTAGATCCTAATGATGCCTCATCTATGGTCAACATGACCTTCATTAGAGTTCAACACCTAAATCAAAAATTCCACTAAGGCACAACCAAAAATGAACATGGAAAGATGACAAGTTGGCCTGAACAAAAGCCAAAATATGACCTTCAAAACAATCTAAGGCAATCTATGGGTGCTCCTGCACCACATAATTTGATACATATTTAATTTGAGTCGTTGATCCTTCATTTTGATCAAATCATCGATGACCATCTTCAAAACAAGATGACATAATCGCCAACACGGCAATAAAGTGGCCCACTATGTCATACACCACGAAGAAATGCCTTGTGGCAGTTGCTCGCGATATCACAATCCTTTGATTTACCATCGCAGGATGGCGAGTATCGTTGATATTTTTACTATAAATCATGCTCCTTCAAAAATGGTCGTTGTCCTTTCCTTTAACTTTCGAGCAGCTTTTCCCTTAAAATCATAACATCTGTGTTGAAATAAAACATGTGCATCTTACAAGTGCATTAGTAATCCACCCTATAATACATTTAAAACTGGAAAATGCTTTCTTAACTCCTTAGGCTTCATTGGATGAGACTCATGGTAGGCACCCATGACATCGTGATCCCAAAATTCCTAATCATGGGACGGCAAGCACCTTCAATCTTGAAGAGACAGCTCATCAATGGTCACGCAGATTTCATCCTTTAGGAAGGGCACGTGGCACCCACCCGTGATATCACAATCCCTGTAATCCCTGATCGTAGGATAGCAGGTGTCATTGATCTTGTTCCTTTAACATAGTTGCCAGCCATGTCGTTAACCTTCGAGCAGCTTTTCTAGTGAGATTATAACATATCCGTCGATTTAGAACATGTGCATCTCAAGAACACTTTAGTAGTCTACCCCTTAATACATTTAAAGTCGACTAGTGTTTCCTTTACTCTTTAGGCTTCATCGGTTGAGACATGTGGCGCCCGCCTATGATTTCGTAATCAACCCAAGCACCATCGCAGGATGGCGGGGAACAGCTCAAATCAAATGGTAGTTGGTCAGCAATAGCTCAAATTTGATCCCCCGGATAGGACACATGGCGCCCGCCCATGATTTCACGATCCTTCAATTCCTAATCACAAGATGGTGGGCACCGTTGATATCTACAGGAAATAGATCAACGGAAACACTAAATCAACCCTTGCAAAATAAAACATTCATTAAAAGGAGAAGTGTGCATTACTAGGCGGACGACAAATAAAAAAATTATATTTATAGAAGAAAAATAAAATAAATTTACAATTTGTTTTATAATTTCACTTTTAACTTTAAATGTATGTTCACTCATTAAGTTGTATTTTTTTTACAATCAAGACATTTTTATTTTAGATGTTTGTTTATAAAATATAAAGATGCATTAAAAATATATTAGAAATATTTTTCTTTATATTATATAGCATTCATAACATTAAATTAACATAGAATAATTTCACAATATCACTCTTAACCAATCAAGAAAAAATTTAATCATTACTATGCAACATTATTCTCACATATCAAACTAACAACAAACATCGAAAACAAATTTATTTTTTATATATTATAACATTCATAACTTAAACCTTTTATACACAATATCAAGTTAATTATAAAAACACATAAAAAAATTTGAGTAAGCAACTTAAATTTTTAACAATTTAATAAAATATAATTTAATATAATTAAGAAAAAATTTAATAAGAATTATAGATAAATTTATGAAATATCGATTTACTTATCAAGAAAAAATCAATGATAAATTTACTTATTATAGATAAATTTACTTACCAATCTATTTTAACCATCAAGAAAAAATTAATCATTAGTGATTGCAACATTATTGGCACATCTTTTAAACTAACAAATAAGGTTAAGGTTCAATTGGTATTAAATTTGGGTTAGGGATCAATTAGGGTTATAATTCAATAAGGGTTTAATTAAGGTCAGGGTTAAGGTTAGTCTTAAATTAGGGCTAGGATTGGAGTTAGGGTTCAATTAAGGTAAGGGTTATTGTCTATTTTAGGGTTAGGGTTCAATTAGAGTTCTCTAGGGTTTTGATACAATTAGGGTTAAGTTTCAACAATACCTAGGGTTATGATTACAATTCAATTAGTGTTAGAGTTAGGGTTGCAATAATAAAATTTTCCATAATGATATGGAAAGGCATTCAATTGGATTCATATACAAATGCACAAATAAGAATTGGTAATTAAGAATTCTCTAGAACTAAAGTTATAACAACAAATACAATCCTTACCTTAAACATTTGCTATTTGTTAGGGTTGGGATAAGAATTTAACAAGGCCAACCGAGACTTAGGAAATAAAACCCTGCAAAGGAAATAAAGTATTAAAATCAAAGTTGGGTTTTAATTTTAATCCAGTGATGTAAGCCTAAGCCATTAACCCCAATGGTCATGTTGTGGATTGCTTAGCCAAAGCCTTTCATTAAATACTAACCGTGCAATGTGTAGGTTTTTCAGATTTGAAGTTATGGGAGAAGATCTTGATCGTACCCCACCAACTCACAGACCTAAGGTGTCGCCCTGTTATTTGGCACAAGGTCAGCAAAAGGCAGAAGTGTGTCCTGTATGGATTAATGTTATTGGTCATGAGGAAGGTGAACGATGCTTCATTGGATGTCAAACTGAGTTATCCCTAGATAAACCATTTGATCTGCCAACTCTTCAGGAGATCGGCGAGTAGTATTCAAAGTTGGAAAACGGCACATGGCAGTCATTTTATTGTACAACTGGTGAAGCATTAATGAATTATTCCTTGCTTGTGTAGACACGTCGATCTCAATCTGTGTGAATATTTTTTTGGCAATCATGAAGGGTGATCTTTGGATTCCCATGCAACTCTAGTTAAACGATGGCAGTACATACGCTGCCAAATTGCCATGTTTGCACATGCATTTTTACTAAGCATTGATGAAGGTTGCCATTACCTCGCACAATAAATATAAGAGGAATTAACTACAAATAGTGTCATTCTTTTAGCAGTTAGAGCACTTTGTGGGCTGATTCTAATCAAGTTTGAGTGCTTGTCTGAGAAGAGAAAATGAGTAAGTCAGTAAGGAGGTTTGTTCGTATGAGCTCACAAAAGATTGATCTTGTTATTCAGGAAGGTGCTTTGGTTGACAAGCCCAAGCTTGTGCCCACTAGATGTGGTAGAAGGTTGTAATTCTAGGACGTTGTTGCTCAACTGGTAGATGACAAAGGCAAGCAATCAGCGGTGTGCTCCTTATCTTGATGCCAACACTCGCCCATTGACCTTACGAGCAACACTTCTGATGATGTAACCGAGACTGACTCCGACTACTATCAGTATTTACATCACTTCAATCACAGTCTGCCCTTTGATGAGGAAGTACTATCTGTGATGCCATTGGCTATTAAAACCCCAAGCAGACAAACTAGAACTGTATTGGGCAAGGACAAGAAAGAAGAGGAGGATGAGGGTCTACCTTATTGGGCAACAACTAGAAGCGGGCGTGTATACCGGGGTTTGAGTGTTGGTAAGGGTAGGGTGGCGGGTAAATAAGAAGTTGCTTTGGTGCCTTCATGGAAATTTGGTTGCCTGGTTTTTTTGTGGGGATAGCGACAAGGGGATTTTGATGATAATTTGTGTTCCCTTTTCTTTAGTTTTCCCTAGTTCATGCACCACTATGTTTTGCAGATTCAACATGTGGGAAGTTTTGAAATGAAAGTCAAATGCAATGGAGATTTTGTTCAAATGAAAATTTGTGTTTAAATTACATTTGAGCCTGAAGCTTGTTGCTCCCTTGTCATATAAAATGGAATTCAAGGCTCATTTGTAGGGAGAGAACTGATGAAAGCTCTAGCTAGGTTTTGAATTGAATATTATATGGGTAGAAAGATAGTTTTGAGTTGAATATATGGGTAGAAAGATATTTGTCCTCTGATGAGGAAGTGATATATGTGGTACCATTGGCTATTAAAACCCCAAGTGGATGGACTAGAACTGTATTGGGCAAGGACAAGAAAGAATAGGAGTCTGAGGGTCTACCGTATTGGGCAATAACTAGAATCAGGCGTGTATACTGGGGTCTGAGTGCTGGTAAGAGCAAGTTGGCAGCTAAATAAGAAGTTGTTGTGGTGCCTTAGTGGCAATTTGTTTCTTGGTTTTTTGCGTGAATACAAATTAAGGGGAATTTTGATGACAATTTGTGTTCCCTTTTCTTTAAGCTTTCCCCAGTTCATGCACTATATATGTTTTGCAGATTCAATGTGTGGGAAGTTTTGTAATGAAAGTCAAATGAAATGGAGATTTTGTTCAAATAAAAATTTGTGGTGAAATTACATTTGAGCCCGAAGCTTGTTGCTCCCTTGTCATATAAAAGGGAATTCAAGGCTCATTTGTAGGGAGAGAACTGATGAAAGCTCTAGCTAGGCTTTGAGTTGAATATATGGGTAGAAATATATTTGTACTTTTGATGAGGAAGTGATATTTGTGGTGCCATTGGCTATAAAACCTCAAGGCATTAATAGAATAGATAGCCTGCTTTGAGTTTTGATGAATATATGCAAATTATCTTAAATTCTATGCAGATATGACTTATAAGCATGAATAAACTTATAATTCTAATATGTTTTCTCTCCTTATGTGGATTTGAGTGAATTTTTAATGAAATGTTAATGATGTTGTCATTCTTCTTTTGAGAATTTGTTCAATTGTGTGACTATGTTTTGGGTAGAATTCAATTTTAAATTTTTGAGGTTTCATATTTATATGTGTGAGATTGATCTAATATTCCAGAAAATGAATATTAAAATATCATGAAAAAAATGGGCATAGAATGAATGTAGAAGTAAAATTATATTTGCATATATTCATAAAATAAGATCTAATAAACAAAAAATATATGCAATTAAAAATAAAGGAAAAATAATTCAACCCAAATTTAGATGAGATAATTAGATTATATGATAACCTTAAGGCTAGGGTTAGGGTTTGATTAGGATTAGTGTTCGCTTAGGTTATGATTAGAGCTATGAATCTACAATTAGGGTTCAATTAATGTTCACTTAGGGTTTCTTTCTTGGGAGAAGTTTATTGAATGGTAAGTGTATTTTATAAAATTAATATGTCAAGAATTAATTTTAGATAATACTACATGTGATTTTTCATATGGTATTAAATTGTGGATTAAAATTGATAATAGATTTCCTTCCTTCTTTTGCATTGTAAGCTACCATAATATATGGCCTTAAAATCCTATTCATATTTTGAGCTTTTCTAAACTATACAACATGACATCCAACAAAAAAATTTGTTATGTATTTTTTCCAAGCACACATCCTTAGAATTCTTAATGTGTTATTTAGGTTAATTCTTTATTGCAATAAATAAATACACACTAATATATATATTATGGATTTGAGGGAAAATATCAAAAATTTATATATATAGAAAAATTTTAAATGCAATGGATTCAAGTACATACCTTTGCTTTGTTAATGCTGATGAAGATACAATCTTGATGAAGTGCCAAATTGATGACATGATATAAAAACTGAATATCTGCTCTATGTGGCACTTGAAATTTTGTACAAAACTAGAGCAATCAACTCTCTACGCCAAATTTGTGGACTTTGGACTCATTTAAGGCCATAACATGAGCTTTG
>VDFB02379711.1:165866382-165909517 GCA_007258455.2 Sequoia sempervirens
AGTATGTAGAGCCTAATCAACATGTTGAGCATGATCAGGCTAGAGAAGATTAGGAACATGATGTGGCCCCATTAGGTAAAGAGGACCACTCTAAAATTCTTTTAAACATATTTAATTGCAATTGGTGTATTAATTAATGTAACCTTTCGTGTTTCAACTTTAGAGCATGTAGAGCATGATCAACGTGTTGAGCATGATCAGTCTAGAGAAGATCAGGAACATGATGTGGCCCCATTGGGTAAAGAGGACCACCCTCATGTTCTCTTAAACATATTTAATTTCAATTGGTGCATTAATTAATGTAATCTTTTGTGTTTCAATTGTAGATCAAAATTTAGATGGTGTTCAACATGTTAAGCATGAGTCTATAAGAAAATTTCAGAACATGATGTGGACCCATCAAGAAGAGAACCACTCTAATGTTCTTTAATTAATGAAATACTTGTAATAATAATAATAAAACATATCAATTTAACATTTCTTTGTTATTGCAAAAACCCCCCTTGCAGTGGCCTCCACGTCATGAGACATGACTAGGCGTACATTAAGATCATGAGCAGAGGGCAGAACAACTAAAAGGGGGACATATGATTTAGAAAATGATACTCCACTTCAATTTTATGTAGCTTTAAAAAAGAAACAAAAAAAAGTGATTGTAATCATATCATGACAACCATATTTTTGATAATATGTAAAAACTGAAAGAATGAATATTATATGTTAATGAATGAATGTGAATATGTTAATTAATGAATGTTATATGTTAATGAATGAATGTTATATGTTATTAATGGATGAATGAATGAATGTTATATGTTATTAATGGATGAATGAATGATTAATGTTATATGATTGGGTATGGGGAATTGAGAGTGATGTGAGAGGGGGGAGGGGCCAAATGAGCTTCCACCATCACATGGTTGGCCCTGTTAAGTAGAGAATATTAAACTATTCTCGAAACAAAGAGAAGCTCAATAAGGTAATGCACTTTTCAATATAAGAAATGCATTGTTTGAAGCATCAAACCAATATGCAATTTGTATGTATGATCAGTCGTCAGTCTCCACAATGGTACATTTCCATGAATATTTAAAAAAAAATTGATTCTTCATCACAATTTTGACGAAAACCACTGACGAATCAACAGAAAGGTTTGACAAAGTTTCTATAGCTGCGACGAAGGTTTTGTCATAACTCCTTGCCCATTTCGTCACAATTTTGACAAACTTTTGGTGTTGTTTCCATGCTACTCCTTGCCCATTTCATCACACTTTCGATGAACTTTTGGTGTTCTTCCGATGCTACTCCTTGGTATTTTCGTCGCAAAGTCGACGAACTCTTAGTGTTGTTTTGACGCTACTACTTGCCTATTTCGTCACACGTTCGACAAAATTTTGGTGTTGTTTCAATGCTACTCCTTTCCCATTTCATTGAAATGGTGATGAATGTCTAGTGTTGTTTCGACACTAGTCCTTGCCCATTTCGTCGAACTGGCGACGAACTTCTGGTGTAATTCGTCGGTGGATACACGAAGTGTTCATCAATATTCTGATGACGGTCTGAGCCATTTCATGATGCCGACGATTGACGATTCTTCGCCATTATTTTGACGTTTAATTCATCATTGGCCTTTCGACAAAAAAACAACGAAGAAAATATTTTTTCCATTTCATCACATTTTTGACAAAGATTTTTCGAATGATTGATGAACGGCCATCAAAAAATGGTGTCAAATTCAGTAGTGTATGGTTAGGTTAAGGTCACATTTCAGGTGTCTATAAGACCACTTCCTTTTTGAATACCTTGTCCCATATGATTCATTCTTACTATCTCTAGTGGATTGACTTCATTGATAAGGGTTTTAAAGAGAGTATTGATAGGGGTGTGATATATGCATGGGTTTCATAAGGGTTGAGAGATAAGTTTCTTATCTCTTTATAATATCTCTCTACCAATCAACAATCCACATAGAAACAATGGTAAAAGAAGTCTTCAATAAATTTCAGCAACCCCATGAGACTATGATAGTAAATCAACATGTTATATAATCTTTCATCTTTGCACAAACCCAAAAGAAAACCATTTTGACTGCCTCCCTCTTGAACTGGCATGCATGCTTTTGCATGGGTGAAGAATGATAATGTTCAAGGATTTGGACCCAATCATTTCCACTCTTTACCTCTCCTTATTAATTCTTTTTCAATGTGAAACTATCATGCAACATAGCTCCCATGGCATCTGAAACAAAAAAATAAGTGAAAATAAAACATTGTATTCATTCCTCTCTTGATGAAACTAGTCATGAAGATGTTGCATTCAATATAAAACTCTTTGTAGCCTCTCCATTAAATTTTGATCATCCTTGGCCACCATGATAGCTTGGAAGCTAATAAAGGATCTTCAAAAGGATACAACTCTAAGATGCTTGACCTACTCTAAACATGCTATAAACTCCTTTCAAAACACAAGCCTCTCCAAAATAAATGCATGTGAAATTGCTAGAGTCAAGGCATCTTAGAGTTTTAGCAAGTTAAGACTCTAAAAGAAACCTTATTTAAGCCTTTTTTTCTTTTTGGAAATATTTTACCCCCTTTTTAAGTCCCAATAAGCTATTTTGTGTAACTAGTTAGATCACTTGTCAAAATAGGTTAACACTTACCTTGGGACAACTTCTTTCTCCACTAAATCAGTAACCTTGTGTTGACGAAGGAAAGGGGTATCTAAATCTGAAGATTCAAATTTGTTCCAACATCAAACAATGGAGTATTTGTCCACCTACACACACATGCAAATAAAATAAACTAAACTAAACACGCATGCATGCAAATGGATTTTTGTCTCCATTGCCCTCCTATCATCCAAGATCTTGTGTTGCTAAAAAGAATTTGCTCTCAAGGCACTGTGCACAAGAGGCTATGGAAAATGAAGATTAAAAGATTAAATGCAATTGATATGCAATAATAGAATAAAGTATGATGAAACTAGAATGCTAACATGCAAATAAACTAAGATGAAATGGATAATAAAACTAGAATGCAAATAAAGAGTATTCAAAGTGGATGTGAAGATGACTGAAATGCAAAGAACGTGGATACTGAATGATCTAGAATGGGAGAGGGCAAGGTTTAAATAGATCTCCTCAGGGGTGGATCCAATATTAGGGCGAATGCGGGATAAATAAATGCATGGTAAATAAATGATAATGGATAAATATATGAATTGATTTATGCATATGCAAATGGATATTAATGAAATATGCAAATATATTAATGTATGAATATTTTAATGATCATATATTATGAAAATGGATTTGATGGAGTTTACGAATAAAATATTTTAATGATTATGGATTTATAAATGATTTAATGAGATGGATTAATATTTATAAAATGGTTATTCATGAAATATAAATATGAGATGAATATAAAATGGATAATGATACTAATAATGGATCCAAATATTGATAAAAAATTTAATGTTATTAGAGAAAAATTTTATGTGTCTACATTTTTCCCCTCTTTGAGACAATACATAGCCTATCGCGTTGTTTCAAAGAAAAATTGATCAACTGATACATGCCCCAGAGATATCCTGATTAAGATGATGATGAATATGATATGCCCCCTCGAGAGATTAATCAAACGGATTGTAAGAAGATTGATCTCTTGATAGATTACAAGAAAATGATTAGATGATTGCTATTGCGCAAGTGATTAAGCGGTGATGGAAATTTGATGGAAATGCACAGTTGATGGGCATAACTGAACAATTGATTGAAATGATTAATATAGTTGGGTTGATAAGTTGATTAAACAGATTGAGCTAATTAAGTTGATTGAGATTGATGCTTGTGCAAGACAAGTTGATACAATGATTGATTGATTGATCAGGGGGTTATGAGATTCTGAGAAGCAATTCTATTGATTTGAGATTTGATTCAAGAGACATACATTCATTGAACAAAGGAGTTGATTGATTTCTCTATGACAAGGAAGATGAAAAAAATGATGAAGAGAAAATGAGAGGGAAAGATAATGAAATAAACAATTGATGAAAGGGAGAATGCAAGGTG
The DNA here is from genome assembly GCA_007258455.2 of Sequoia sempervirens. NCBI lineage: Eukaryota > Viridiplantae > Streptophyta > Pinopsida > Cupressales > Cupressaceae > Sequoia > Sequoia sempervirens. The sequence continues at coordinate 165,870,455 of VDFB02379711.1, forward strand.
ATTAGAATTCTTGTGCCTTTTTAAGTGCTTATATCATCATCAAGCTTATTATGTCACAAATTAGTATAAGCGTCTAACTAACATGAACTTCTAGATGACCTGAATACTATTTGCATTTTTATTTAGCAATGAAGTATAAGCATCTAGGTATAAGGACCTTCGATGACCTGAATACTTATTGCATGGAAGACACTATCAAACAAGGAATGCTCTCATCCACAATAGAATCATAGGTCCTCAATGGTTTTAGACAATCATGTCCTAAGACAAGTCATCCTATGAATAAGAAACAATCCATAGACAACAAACAAGTGTACATGCCCCATCCTCGCCTCTCTAGTCCCAAACATCCTGGAGAAGCTAAAAGACATTTTACCAAAGATAAAATCATAAATCAATCAAAGATCAACAAACATGCATCATGCTTCAATGTAAATCTGATTCTTGTCACAGTTTATGTGTTTTGGTTGGATCTGAAAAGATGGATTGATAGGTATGTTGCAATGTTTGCTTGATTTTCAATCGTGGCCTATTTTGATTTTGTTGATGTTCAAAGTTGTGTGGTGATCTGAAAGTATCATTGTTTTTTGAATTTTTTGAATATTTTGGATTTTTTGGAATATTCAATTTTTTTTGGATTTTTGGAATATTTGATTTTTTTTGGATTTTAACTTTTTTTTGGATTTTTGAATATTTGATTTTTTAGGACATTTTATGATTTTTAGGGATTTTTCAAGATATTTTATGATTTTTTAGGGATTTTTTTTAGACATTCTATGATTTTTATGGGATTTTTTAGGACATTTTATGATTTTTATAGGATTTTTTAGGACATTTTATGATTTTTATGGATTTTTTCAGGACATTTTATGATTTTTTTGGATTTTTTCAAGAAATTTTATGATTTTTATGGCTTTTTTTAAGTTGTAAAGATAGAGTGAGATGAAATGTGATGGATCACTAATTGAAGGAATAAGATCTTCCATAGTAGAGGTAATGCAACCATGGATAAATAATAAATCAAAAGGAAAGATTCACTAAAAAACATGTCACACAAGCGACATATCTCTTGTCAAAAGATGATAATGGTTGATTGATTAAGATGCCAGGAATGATCGATTCCATAAGACATGATGATGATAAGTACTTCGGATCACTGATTCCTCTAAGTACGATAAGATTGATGATTGATTGACAAAAGATATGAGGATTGGATAATGTTTTACAACTAGGCTCAAATATGATTTGCATGATAAGGTTCAAGGTTGCAAAGAGACATGATGACCAACATTGGAGGTAATTTAATCATGGATAAATGATAAGGATGTGAACTATGATGGAATGGTAACGCATAAGGATATGAAAGGGAATCCAAAGCATGCATTTGTGATTTTTCCCCTAATTTCATCAAGAATAAATGAAGGAAATGGGGCATTGATTTTGATAAGCTAGGAGATAATGGAATATTGCAAGGATAAGGCTAATGAATAGGATGATAAAGATCAACTAGATAAAATATGGACACAATGCCTAAGTATTTTTCCCCTATTCCTCATCAAGACCAAGGAAGGGAAGAAAGAATGTATTTAGATAGAATGATGGAATATGGATAAGGTGAAGGATATGGTGCGAAAGATATGGATAAAGTGTATAGGATAAGATGTATGACATTCAAGAATATCCTTAATCTTGTCAAGATCAAAGGTGGAAAGGTAAAGGATGAAATCAAAGAGGATAATGGATATGAATGATAGGATGGATGAAATTTGCCCCCAAGTGTAGAGTGCAAGAGGAATATGGAAGATAGTATGTGTATGATAGGAAGATGGAGGAAGCATTCAACCATCAAGTTTCATGGATAATATCCCTTGAATATGTGCTCTAATAGACCATGGAAATAAGGATTAGACTCATAAAAAATGGTAGATTAATGGTATGATGGAAGAAGCTAAGGACTTATGCAAAGGTTTGGATTAAAGGAGGATAATGGGGGATGGATGTTGGATAATGGATAGGAGTTTGGAATGCTTGTTAATGGTTATACGGAAAGGATGGAAAGATTACATTAGCACACACCTTGAAAGGTGATCGAGTGATGGAGGAAAAATGGAGTTTGAAGGTGATAGGTTTTTAGATGGGCGATTGGAGGAAGCTTTTGGATTAGAAAATTTGGATGCCAATTTAGATTTTATTTTTTCTATGAAACTTTTAGGAATCCACATAGCTTTTGAATTTGATTTTTTCTTTGTGGGCCTTTATGGCCTTTGATATTTTTCTTTTTGATTTATGGGCCTTTGTGGCCTTTGAATTTTTTTATTTTGACTTGATGAGCCTTTGTGGCCTTTTGGATTTTTCTTTTGAATTTGGATCATATTTTCTTTTCCTTTTACATGTCTCTTCGAGGAGACATGTTGATTCTTTGATATATGTGGATTTTGATATGGAAGCTTTTGACATTTGGAACCCAAATTGCTTCCAAGAGCAATGGGATAGGTGGATGGAGATGAATGATATGGAGGTGTTATGGATGGGTTAACGTAGGTATAATTTTGAGAGGGAATCAAGGATGTGTGCCTTTGTTGTTCTTGATGAATAGGAGATGGAGGGATGTAGGGCCCCAATATGGATGGAAGGGTTGATGAACTAGAGTTTGGATGATAAGGACCAAGGATAGATGAAAGGTTTGATGTACTAGGATAAGTACCTAGGATAGATGGAAGGTTTGATGGACTATGATACTTAGGTTTATTTTGATGGAATTTGGACTTACGATGGTTACCAATGTCTTGAACATGAGGTGTATAACCAAGGCCATGATAATATAGATTTTCTTGGATATAAAGGGGTTCTAGGATACATTGTTCATGAATTCCTAATCCTTTTCCTTTGTAGTTCATACTTTGACACATTCGTTTTCCAACAAGATATGTATTATGAAACAAGATGCAAGTCCATCATGAGGTGGATGTGATATGGAAGGAATAACAAGATCTTGGAGTAAACCACCTTGGATAAAAGTGAGGGAACCCATTTGGTAGGAAAGGGGCTCATGGATAGCTTGAATAGGGGTGATAGACTCTTGTGGAGGATTATGACCTTGAGGGGAATTAGGATAGGTGGTAGGATCTTGACATGGGGATGATGGGGTACTTTGATCTTGACTTGGAAAAGGATCACGAGGTGTAAGATATGGAGTAGCTTGATCTTTATTAGGTATGTAACCATCATGGAGTGGTATGAAAGGCATATCTTGATCATGAGAAGGATGAACATCATCATGGAATGAAGGGGTATCCTTGAGTGGAGGTCTATCTTGATGAGGAAGGGAATCCTGATATTTTGTGGAAAGCATATCTTGATCATTGGATATGATGGAATCATGAGATGGTATGGATTCATTATATGAGGTGGAAGGAGGACTTGGAAGGATACTTTTCTCTTGAGATGGAATAGGATCATCTTGGATGAAACAAAAAGAGATAAGGGGATCATCATGAGGTTCTTGAGAGATGGGATCTTGGTCAAAGATTGGAAGGGGTTGTGGATTTTTGGTATCATTGGATGGAGTGGAAAGAATACCTTGATCTTGATGTGCAAGGGAGTTTATGCTAGCATTCTTTGGACTAAGATATTGACATGACTTATTGGATGTAGATGGTATGATAGGAGAGGATGGTTTAATGAAATCATTAACTTGGGTGGAAGACTCATAAGGTTTATTTTCACTTATGGGGGATGAAGATAGATGCATGACATGGTAGAGTTGCACAATATTATTTGTGTTTGAGGACTTAGATTTATTTGCACATAAATCTTCAAAAAATTTATCAACAAGGGTATTGGAGGATGGGGATGATGTATTCTATGCTAGTAGTCTTTGGAGAAAATTTTCAAAGGATTCTTTGGTTGATGGATTAGAGCTTGTGAAGTTGGATTGTGATGTTGGTGTAGGACTAGTGTGATTTGAGATAGGAATTTTATTAGATGGTGATGGAGGACTAGTAGATGGAGTGGTGTATGATTCCAAACTTAAGGTGGTATTTCCCCAGTCAATAGTATCATCAAGATGACCTAATATTTTTTGCAAAGTTCTCATCATCACTAGGATCTACAAAGTTCTCATCATCACTAGGATCTACAAAGTTCCCATCATCACTAAGAGAAAAGTTTGACCCACCTTGGAGGATATATGGTTTTGGATTATCTTCATGATTAGGCAAAGGGGATCCTCGAACTATGGCCTTGGGCTTTGGATTGTCTTCATGATTAGGTGAATGGACTCCTCAAAGTATGACTTTGGGCTTGTGACTAAGATTGTTAAGGATTAAAACCATTTTAGGAAAGTTTTGCGATGTTTAGAGGATGTTGTAGGATGATTAGTGAAATTTTGGAAAGGTTATGGATGGTTTAGGGATGGTTATTATGATGGATGAAGGTTATGGAACGCAAAGGTTGTGATAGGTGATGATGTTTGTTTGAGATTTATTTTTGAACACACACGCAAGACACAATAGACATAATGTTCTTTTTCAAGATAGAAACAATCATGTACAATCCTAGCATGGGAAAAGATAGTATTTTTTGGATCCCACTTGGATTAATCCAACTACGCTTACTCTTAGTGGATGACTTAGAAGCTTGGCCACACTGGCTCCCCTCCACAACACTCACTTCTTTAGGTCAACCAAGCTTCGAGTTTTCATGAATCTCCCATGACAAACTCTTCATCTCTACTAAGAGTTACAAGAACGTGGGATGACAGGAGAGGTGGTCCCTCCTATACCGACAAATAGAAGGTTTTTGGCTACTAAAATAGTGGTTCTTAGTGAATACTCAGGGACATGGCACCTCGCGAGCATCCAACAAGCCACTTAAGGCTTTAATCACCCTACTAGGGGCTCTTATACCTTTAAAAGAAAAGGCAGGTACCCTATTTCGAATGACACTACACGGCTAAGGCCTACATACCATGAGGACTTGACAGTTTAGTCTTATCCATTTATATACTAGCCCGAGCAAAAAAATGGTTGGAGTCATTCCCTCTTTCGAGACATGCCCCTCTAAGGGATTAACATAGCAAAAGATGGGTTTGTATTTTTGATCATCGAATTTGCACAAGGTGAGAGCATAATACCTACCATCTTTACAAGCATAGTAAACAGTGGTTTATTAACCCCCTAGTTAAATCTACGTGGAAAGAAGATAGTTGTTCTTTTCAAGCACCAAATGAAATGTTTTCTAATCTAAAAGACAATCGGTTTCAAAATCAAGTCTTCGACGAACATCCTGCACCAAATGTCATTAGTAATTTCAAATTGAATTCTTTGACAAACATTTGTTTATGGTTTTAATTTTCAAATCTCTATCATGCAAACCTACAAAGGAAACCAACTTAACTAAATTAGCCTCGAAATTAAAAAGAAACTAAACTAAAAGAAAAATTAACATTTACTCTAAAGTCCAATTAATCTAATTTTTAAAAAAAAAATCTAAATTAAAAACTAGATTAAGAAACTTAAACTAAAAATAAATTAAGAAACTTCTAAATCTAAACTAAACTAGATTAGAAATTTTAAAAACTAAACTAAATTAGGAATTTTAAAATCTAAACTAGATTAACAACTAAAAATCTGATTAAATTAGCAATTTAAAAATCTAAACTACATTAAAAAATTAGAAACTAAACTTAAATTAGAAAAAGCCGAGCTAAATTAGAAATTTTAATCTAATCTAAAAAAATAACAACTAAATTAAAAATTTTAATCTAATCTAAAAAAGTAAAAAGTAAATTAGAAATTTTAATCTACTCTAAAAAGGTAAAAACTAAATTAGAAATTTAATCTAAAAAAGTAAAAACTAAATTAGAAATTTAAAAAAACTAAATTAACTAATCTAAGTTAGAAATTTAAAAACTAAACTAAATTTAAAAATAAAAAACTTACCTAAATTAGAAATTTAAATTTAAAATCTAAATTAGAATCTAAACTAAATTAAATCTAAATTAAATTAGTAACTGTAAAATCTAAAATCTAAATCTAAACTTAATTTAAAACTTAAATGTAAATCTAAAGAAAACATTTCAAACAATTTTGTTGTTGATCTCTACTCCAACAAGCTTGATTCAATAGATTTGATCATTGTGAGGTTATGTGAAAGCAAATAAAATCTATTGTGCAAAGTTTGTCTATTCACAGACCATTAAATATTTCTTGCAAACAAACCTGCAACAAATTAACTCAAAACATCCAAACTTCTATCAAGCGAAAATGAAGCAGTAGACAAACTAGGGAAAGGTCCCACCAAGCGTGACAAATGTTGATGAAGGAAATGGGTATCTGAATTCGAAGATTCAGATTTGTTCCAACATCAAACAATGGAGTATTTTCCTACCTACACGCACATGCAAATAAAATAAAATAAACTAAACACACATGCATGCAAATGGATTTTTGTCTCCATTGCCCTCTTATCATCCAAGATCTTTTGTTGCTAAAAATAATTTTCTCTCGGGGCATTGTAACAAATGAAATGGGTATCCAAATTCGCAGATTCAGATTTGTTCCAACATCAAACAATAGAGTATTTTCCCACCTACACACATATGCAAATAAAATAAACTAAACTAAACACACATGCATGCAAATGGATTTTTGTCTCCATTGCCCTCCTATCATCCAAGATCTTGTGTTGCTGAAAAGAATTTGCTCTCAAGGCACTGTGCACAAGAGGCTATGGCAAACAAAGATTAAAATATCGAATGCAAATGATATGCAATAACAAAATAAAGTATGATGAAAATAGAATGCTAACATGCAAATAAACTAAGATGAAATGGATAATAAAACTAGAATGCAAATAAAGAGTATTCAAAGTGGATGTGAATATGACTAAAATGCAAAGAACGTGGATGCTAAATGATCCAAAAATGAGAGAAGGCAAGGTTTAAATAGATCTCCTCAAGGGTGGATCCAATATTAGGGCGAATGTGGGATAAATAAATGCATGGTAAATAAATGATAATGGACAAATATATGAATTGATTTATGCATATGCAAATGGATATTAATGAAATATGCAAATGTATTAATGTGTGAATATTTTAATGATCATATATTATGCATATGGATTTGATGAAGTTTACGAATACAATGGTTTAATGATTATGGATTTCTAAATGATTTAATGAGATGGATTAATACTTATAAAATGGTCATGCATGAAATATGAATATGAGATGAATATAAAATGGATAATGATACTAATAATGGATCCAAATATTGATAATTTTTTTAATATTATTAGAGGAAATTTTTATGTGTCTACACCTTGTTCATAAAAACTCCAAGTGACAACATTTTTTCTTTAATCCAAGTACATGTTTGTCATGTTGAATAGTCCTTATCATTACATTAAAAATCTTGATTCTTATACCGCCTTCACTAATAGCTTCATAGGGGTTATCATTTACCATGTAATTCATACCTCCATCACATGACCAGTAAGTAGAAAACCAATCTTTGTGTGGAGTCATGTGAAAGGGGGCACCAAAATCAAGAATTTAAACATGAAGTAAAGAGCCCGCCAGATTAGTAGTTAATACCTCTTTGTCTTCCAATAGTGTTTGAACTTCTATTGTGTTTTCCTCAAGTGCCTGTGAACTAGAATTTTCTTTTCTTACTTTTGGAAACTTATAATCCTTTTTGACATATTCATTTTTGCCACAATTCCAACATTGTACTCTTTTTCACCCCTTGGATTTGGACCTAGTTTGTCCACACTCAATATTTCCTCTTTCCTAAGTTTTACCTCTTACAATTAGGGCTTCATTAGAAGAAGATCCTTGAGATTTCTTCTACCTTGAATCTTAAAAAAATACTGCAACCACCACATCTTCAAAGACCAATTTTCCACTTGGTGTTGAGTTAGTAAGAGCCGTAACTAGTTGATCCCAAGTTTTAGGCAACAAGCACAATAATATTGCTTCCTTATCCTCTTCTATTTTCACTCCCATTGAATCCAACTTGCTTGTTAATGTGTTTAAATCATTCAAATGATCTATGATTGATGAATTATCATGCATCCTAAAATTATACAACTACCTAAGTAATACAATTCTATTTTCCAATGAATGCATCTCATACAAATTCTTGAGCTTAGTCCACAAGTCATGTGTAATTTTCTCCTCTGCAACATTGAATAGTATTAAATCTACTAGAGATAATTAAATTGTTGCTCTAGCCATGCTATCATTTACATCCTAATATGTTTGGGTCATGGTTGCAAGTTTTGAGGCCACCCCTTTGATAGCCAAGGCACATCCATCCTTCACTAATAAATCTTGAATCTTTAGCTTCTATAGAGAGAAATTTGAACCACCAAACTTTTTCACCTCAAATATATAGTAACCATGCTTCCTGTCATTGTTCACTTCTTAAAAAAACATAACATTTGCACAAAAAACCTTGCTCTAATACCAATTGTTGTGAAAATTCACAATGAAGATGCAAGTAGAGAAAATTAAAAAGTATACACATAGAATTATGTGGAAAAAACTAGGAAAATTATACCAGGAAAAAACAATGGGCAAAGATCTTCAATATTTTTTTAATTTGGAAAAAATTATTGATACAACAATCATCAAACTATATAGAAAAAATGACTTCACATTCCAAAAATAACAAGTAAAGATCATTCAAAAGATAGATTTCATGCATTGCATAGTTTATTAGGTTTGAAACACAGTTAAGTTTAGCACTAGTTGGTCACAATGAATTTGTTATCTTTGGCATTCTCAAAAGAGGAACAATATTGTAGATAAGTGGCCATATATGTAACATTATATGTGATCACATGTAATATTTTTCAATTACATTAAATAATTGAATTTCTATTTCGTTATTTGATTGTGGAATACTTATGTCTAAAAATATTCATAAACACTATAGGATAATATGACATCCACTATTTCTCAAGGAGCTATTTATAGTTTGAAGAATATTGTTCTTGGTCTCAAATCTATCATTTAAATATTATGCATAACACAAATAACAAGTAAAGAGCATTCAAAAGATATATTTCATGCATTGCTATTAGATGGGGTTGAAACACACTTAAGTTTAATACTAGTTGATTGCAATGAATGTGTTATCTTTGACACTCTCAAAAGAGGAATAATACATATCAATGACTACATGTAACAATATATGTGACCACATAATATTTTTTCAATTCCATTAAGTAATTGAATTACAATTTAGTTATTTGATTGTGGACTATTCTTTTCTAAAAATACTCACAAACACTGTAGGATAATATGACATCTACTATTTCTCAAGTAGCTATTTCTAGTTTGAATACTACTACTGTTGTTCTTAGATCTATCATTTAAATAGTATGTGTGACACATATAACAAGTAATGAGCATTCCAAAGATAGATTTCATGCATTGTGATTAGATGGGGTTGAAATACACTTAAATTTAGTACTAGTTGATAGATTTCATGCATTGTTATTAGATGGGGTTGAAATACACTTAAATTTAGTACTAGTTGATTGCAATGAATTTGTTATCTCTAATATTTTTAAAAGAAAAACAATTATTATACATGTAACAATATATGTGATCAAATGTAACATATTTTCAATTATATTAAGTAATCTAATACCTATATGTATTGTTAATAGTAGCATCTTAAATTTATGATTATAAATAAAATAACTATTTATATTTATATATTATTATTTTTCTTATAATATTCATAAATAAAATAATTTATATCTATTTATTAATTTTTTAGCATTTTTTTTTAATTATGAAAAGAAAATAAAAATGCATTTTTTAATAATGAATACTCATTTTTACTTTTGACTTTTAAGCCTCTTTTATCAATCGTGTCAAATAATATAAGATTTAAAGACATTTATTAGTCTTATCAATTAAGATAAGATTTAAGGCAATTTATTAATTTCAATATATTATTATAATATTCAAGTTTATTAATCATCTTTCATAGGCTATTGATGGTCTTGTACATCTTAAAATATTTGCTTTAATAACTAATAAATTTAATAGATCAAGAATGTTTAGTTGACCTAATTACTTATTTGAAATCATATGTTATGTGGATGAGTGTATTAACTTAAAAAACATCATATAAAGTAGGGGAGAGGGGTCTATAATGGAGCACTCTAACTTCACATTTCTCAAAATTCTACATAGAAATTTCAAACCACTCCCAATTTTGTACAATAGTTTATTTGGCAATTTACGTGCTTCTATATTTCATTTTAGGGCCACATCATCAAATATGATACCACATCAACATTCTTTTAGTTGAGGTATCCAAAAAGGCCCAAAAAAAAGTGAGACTGATAGTGGTGCACTAAGTCATGTTTTATTGGTGTGCTAATGTGGCATCACATGATTTGTTAGTTTGTGTACTTTATGGATAAAAAGTGTTTTGGAATTGGATATTAAGGTGCTCCACTATGGGGCCCACTAAGAACTACTTCTATCCCCCACTATTAGACCATGCTCCACTATGGGCCCCTCTCCCCTATAGTAGTACCACTCAGGGCTTAAATTTGGCAGTTCACCTTGCCTGTCAACAAATTTTTTAATGACGGTTATCTATTCAAAGGTGCCTTTAAAACATTATGATATACCTTAGAATAAGTAAAATTATATATAAATCAAATACATATATCATTATAATTCTATATAAATTTTGACAGTCTATCCAAAATCTCTCCTTTCATCTGATACAATCTTCTTAAATTTTTTATTGTATTTTATGACAAAAATATCTAAATACGGTCATATGGCCATCAAATTTAAGCCCTGGACTACCACTCAACATATTTTAGTTAAAGGATGCTTAATTTATTAAGATGGATTCTAAGTTTTATACATATAAATTTCATGTTTTTTCACACAAAATTCTTAGATAAATTAGTTTATATGCTTAAAAATCTTACTTTATATTTAGTTAATTTTTAAATTAAAGACATTTTTTTCATTTTCAATAAATTGTTTCTATAATAATTTGTAAAACAATATTAATAATTTTATATTATATGTTAAGAAATTTAATTTAATTTTGTTATATTGTGTTTTTTTTATTGATATTGTGAAATAAGAGAAATACTAATTTCATTTTATTTATTTTTATCGGTAAAAGTAGGGAAATCCTACAAAAAAAAATTATTAATATTCAACAAAGCATTGCATCTTTTCGAAAAAGTGTTACAATCATCTCTAACACCCTTAATCATCACCAACCATGTATTGCATAAACCTTCTGCACCCCTCTCTATCCTTCAACACACCCCCATGCAACTACCACCCCTAAACCCATTTCTACCCAAAACAAACCCCTCTTACCTTAATATAATAAATATTTTCAAACATTTCAGAAATATGCAACTACTTTTTCCCTTTGCCATGGGAATGAAGATGCATGTTGAAGGCAACTTCTCTCTGTTTCTTCTTTTTCCTTTGAACCTTATGCCAAATCGCTTTCTAATCATCTATCCATGTTGGTTCCCCCAAAATCTCCTTTGGAATGATTTCTCCTCCAGAAGAAGCCATGCTCAAGCACTCAGACTATCCACCCAACTCTTCTTTTGGGGCACTATTTTACTCAACATAATCCCCTGCATTCATGTGAATCTATGGGGTATCCTAGTTGATGGCAGTACCAACTGGATCCTCAGTAGTTTCCTTTCCTCCTAAGCTCCCTTGCTCCATCATAAAATGCTAAGGAGAAACCTCTTTCCACCAGGTTGCTTGACTAACCCTCTTCCATTTGGAACACTAATCAACAACATGAACAGTACTGAAACATTTGTGACATCAAAACAAAACTTCTTCATAGTCAAGATTTTGTTTCCATTCTCCTCCTAGAACTTTAGGAATGCATTTGTAGGGAGGTATTTTGACAAATCCATTTCTACCAATATTCGTGCATAAGTAGTGTTAAATAAATATTTAAGCAACTCCCTTCAGGTCTCTTTTTGTATTGATTATGTGTCGGCCTATGCATCGCCGAGTTTGCTCAGCTTTTTATCAAAGTTTTGATCTACTACTTTGTGCATATACTTTACGAGTTTTGGGCATCGAATTTCGTTTCGTATCCAGAGAAGCTGTGCAATGTCTCCATGTGTCGTGGTTACAGTATGTTCTGTTTCTCGTTTCGTTGAAGCCTCATCGAGCTATGAAAGGCTTCCATGAGACCATCATTCCTGAAAGTGTCAACGGGCCCCACATCTTGCTACATGGCAACCATTTGCAAATTTTTCAAGGCAGGGATGAAATGGCAACCGCGAGCAGCAAAATGTTGCCACGCGTCTTTTACGCCCCAGTGATGGAGCATTCCCTCCATAGTGTTAAGGTTCTCAGCCCATTCGACACGTGTTGCATTTTCGCAAATCCTCGGTAGCGATGGGAGAAAGGATCATACGGGTAGCGAAAGGTTGCCACGTGCCTAGCAGCTAATCTGTTATGTAGGCAATAAGCTGGTTGAACGAAATAATGCTTTTTGATGCTACTTATCATGATCATTCGCAGAAATGGGTGACACTTGTCTGATCACGCCTAGCTGGGACCACCGCCATCATTATGGAGGATGCACCTGTGCCTAGGATGACTGGATGTTGTGTTCCAGCTCGATGTTGTTATAACAGCTTTGGGTATATTCTGATTTAGGCATCATTGCATGAAGATTGCGAGATCTTTTTTGTTGTTGTTCTCCAAAGTGGTGGGAGTTTTGGGAGTTTTCCTGCTATATATACTTCCTTTGTTGAGAGGAAATGGTCTAGAATTTTTGAGAAAAACGCGCTGGTTTTAGCAAAAGACACCAGGCCTCTATTACTATTTTATTTGCAAAACTTTCAAACTGTGCCAATTGTTCAGCCTTTTTGTTTTTCATGCTTTGATTAAACTGTGAACTGTGCCTTATACTGTCTTGAATTTTCATTTGAAAAACTTCTATATATGTTGAATACGAGTTTGCTTACCTAAATCATGTCTAATGACTCTTCTTAGTAGTGAAAATGTATGCAACATTATTTTATGTCAATAAATGAATTGTCTATGCTATAATCTTATGTCTCTGATAATTTGGAACATAACAATACTATTCAGGCCCTTAAATCTATGATTTATCATGCCTATTAGCAAATCTTGGCGCATCGCCTTAGATTAGACTTTACTTTATTATATCTGCTTCATTTTTTCTTTCCAAAACCCATTATAGAAGAATTCGGCTTCTCTAACAATTCGGAGGTTACTCATTTTAGCGCAAAAGGTCCCCCTTAAACTGAGTTTCTCATAAGACCCTGTTACCTCGTCAAATTTTGGCGTCAACAGTTTTTTCTTTTTCTAGCACACCTGGTGGGACCCGAACTTAATGAAATTGCATTGTAGAAGGGTGTATGAGCCATCGGCCTGTAACTAGATCCCAAACTGTAGGTAACTCAGGTTTACTAGTACCTCCACTAGGGACAATCCAGGTCACAAATCAACTGGTAACCGTTCCATTCCCACCACCCTTTCCTCTCACCATGTTGCCAGCCGCTAACAGAAACTACATAGCATGGGATGTTGGAAGTCCCTTGGTAGCCTCGGTAGCGCCCGTTGTCTGGGGCACTATCCCGATTTCAGCCATGAAAGCTATTCCCAAATTTGTCGAAGATAACTCAAAAATGCTAGTAAAACATTTGCAGAATGTAGCAAACGTATGTCTGGTACGTGGTATTACAGTACAGAATGTAGCCCTGAGGCTCCTCACCGTATCTTTCAAAGGCAAGGCTCTAGATTGGTACCAAATGCTAACTCCTAATTCAATTCGCACCTGGGATGAGCTCAGAGATCCATTCTATGAAAGGTTCTCAAACGATGGAGATCGTTCTTCATTATATTATTAGGTATTCATCATAAAACGAGCCCCCAGGAGGCTCTGATAGACTTCAACGCTCGATTTTACACAAATTGGAAGAGGATCCCTGTTACTATCCGCTTGACTCCTAAGTTGGCATTTATATTTTATCTGAAGTCTATCAATCCCGACATTTCTATGATGATCAAGTTTTTGGGAGGAGCCACTCTACCGAATGCTTATGGTACCGCCATCAAAGCTGAGAATCATTTGATAGATTGTGAAAAATTTCCTCATCAACCTATTATGCCGATATTTCCTAAAATATCGATCTCCCTGCAAGACGTCATGTCGACTAGTGTGCCCGCAGCCACCCAGTCAATGTACTCATATGTGGCTGCTCCTAAAAACATGGCTTCTACATCAGGTTCTTCCAAGGGTGAAATAAGCGACCTCAAGGAGATGTTGTGAACCATGGAAAATGATATAACAACTCTCAAGCAGAACCAAGCAATGCCCCCACGGCCCGCATATCAAAACTATCAAGGCGAGTGGTCTACTTATCAGCAAAATCAATATCAGGGTGTGCCTCGCACTAATCCACCAACACCGACTGCAAACCAAATGGTGTCGGTGCCCTCTCTGCTGATGAGTACATTGCCAAGCTCAAGTAGAGAATTAACCGCAGGGCAGAAAAACCTTATCAATGAGTTAAATCTATGGTGTTTCCCCTGCAGCGATGCGCATATGCCCCGGAACTATCTGCATGGCAACTTACAACAAAAGGTGGCAGAGCAACGCAACCAAGGCACGACAATGAAAGATGGGGGTTATGTATATGCCTCACTGCAAATGGAGAGCATGGTCTTTACCACACAAATGCAAAGATTTTCTTTAGAACAAGAATCAGATATTGCTCCTGATCATACACTTTTCTCTTGGATGGAAGAAGAAGAAACGGTGTTTTCTAATGATGCATTCATATCTAAAACATCGTAGGTGCAATCTGACTATAACACATGCTCAAAGAGGAGAATCACTGGTGATCCTATTATTTCACATCTGGACAGCCCACAACTCAAAGGCGTGTCCCATCAAATTCTCAGTGCTTCGACCATCCCTTCACCTTCTCAACCACAGAAGGAGATTATTATAGCAAGAACCAAGGAGCAAAAATCTCTGAGTTTGCCACCTTTTAATGTGGTAGATCAATTAAAAAAATCATCTACTAATGTGTCTTTATGGGACATTCTAGCCATCTCAGAACAAAAGACGCTATTACAGAACTCACTTCAGGAAGAGGTCAACCCATCATCAGTAGAACCATCTACCAGTACATTGCCTGTTTGTCACATACTGCTTGCAAAGGTTCTTACAAACAATACGAAGGAATCTCCTGTTGAAGGAAGAAGTAGGCTGAAACCTCAGCCCTTCTTCTTGACTCTCATTGTAGGAAAGAAGCTATTACACAACGCTATGATTGATTTTGGTGTCAGTACAATAGTTATGCCTAAACATATAGCTGAAGCTTTGGGACTCAGCTATGAACCTATGAAAAGGGGGGTGATGTAGCTTGATAGAAATAAAGTCAAGACCATAGGTGTCATCAAAGCGCTTCCCTTAACTCTATTCACCTGCCCAAGTATCACAATCCCACAGGACACAGTGATCATAGATGTTCCTCCTATGTTTGTTCTTTGTCTATCCTATGAATTTACTTCAAAGGTAGGCGGATACCTGTCCTTGGATTGGTCACATCTGATTCTGAGGACCAAGCACAATGCAAAAATGAAGATAGAATCGGAGGCTCTACATTCTGAACATGTGGCGGATGAGGCCTTGATCAATTTTGAAGCGGCGCATACCTCTATCACTAATCAAGAAATGTATTGTGTTGATTTGCTAGAAGAAGAGAAGGTGAGTGGAGATCGGAATGATAAAGAAGATGCTCTAGTGAGTGAACACATAAACAATGATCCTTTCGACAATTATCACGCTACAGGATTGGGCACGTATGTAATTTATGATGAAGATCGGGTGCTTCCAAGGGTCACCAAAGAATCCGAAGGTAACCAGGAAAATGAGCTATGGACATTATACTTTGATGGAGTAAGAAGCAAAGTAGGTGCTGGAGCAGGGGTATATCTAATATCCCCGCAAAATAAAAAATGGTTGAGGCCTTTCCGCTTTCATTTTGCTTGTTCAAACAATGAGGCTGAATATGAGGGGTTAGTCCAAGGTTTAAGCCTTGCAGAACGAATGGGCATTAAGCAATTAATTGTGTTCAGAGATTCTGAACTAGTAGTTAACCAAGTCCGAGGAATTTCTACAGCAACGAATGTCTGTATGAGATCCTATCGGCACCGAGTCTAGGACTTGATTGAGGGTTTTGAAGCTTTCAACATCCAGACCATTCCCCAAAGACAAAATAGTGATGCAGATCGCATGGCTGTGATTGGTGCTCAGTTTGATCCTATCTCTGACTTGCTTCAAAATGAACATTCAATACGGGTACTAGTCCGACCAGCAATCCCTGACAATGATCAAAGTGTGAAAGTCTTTGAAAGTGATGAAAAAATCGCCTTGTTTATCCAACACTCAGGGGAATTCATCGATCAGCTTCAACCAAATATTGTTGAGGCTTATGAAGGAGAAATTATGCAACTCAAATCTAATAAACTTCTGAAAGGATTGGTTACCCTTGAAAACTTTTTCGATTGTAATGATGTCTGAAATGATAAGTGGAAGTTCGTGGCAGACAAAAATGATTATGAAGAGCTTCGGGTCTCTGTTGGTAAGAATCTCTGAGTCATAAAAAATGTCCCACACCAAGATAGGGAAAAGCTCATCAGTTTCTATGAAAAATATGGAGTAGTGGCCTGGTCCTATGATGATATGGAGGGTTACAATCCGGACATCATTCAACACACTATTGAGCTAACAAAAGGTACAAAACCAGTCTGATAGAAACAGAGGCCAATTAACCCTAAAATTGAAGCCCTAATGGCACGGGAGCTAACTAAGCTCATTAAATCATGCATTGTCTTCCCAATTAAACATAGTACTTGGGTATCGAATCTAGTCCCAGTCCGAAAGAAGAATGGGAATATTTTCTTGTGTGTGGACTTTTGAGATCTGAACAGAGCATCTCTAAAAGACCACTATTTGTTTCCCTCTATGGAATCAATCCTACAAACCGTGGCAGAATCAGAAATATTTTCTCTACTAGATGGTTTCTCTGGCTACAACCAGATACAAGTTAAAGAGGAGGATCAGCATAAGACTACGTTCACCATAAAGTGGGGAACATTTGCATATGCTAAGATGCCTTTTGGTTTATCCAATGTAGGGGCAACATTCCAGCGGGCGATGGACATCGCATTCAATGAACTAATCAATAAGTTTATTCTAATCTATTTGGATGACCTTACTATGTTCTCTAAATCTAAGGATGGTCATTTTGACCATTTGGAATTGGTTTTTCAAAAGTGCCAAGAGTTCAGAGTTTCCTTGAATCCAAAGAAATGTGTATTCAGAGTGCCGCAGAGTAAGCTATTGGGGCATGTCGTGTCTAGAGAAGGTGTTTCAATTGACCCTGAACGAGTAAAGGCTATCAAAGAGCTTCCCCTTTCAATAAATAAGAAAGGTGTCCTATCTTTCCTAGGAAAATTAAATTTCGCCAGCAAGTTTATTTATGATTTCGCAAGAATGATTAGGCTGATTACCCTAATGCTGAAGAAAGATCAAACATTCAAATGGACAACCAGAGCTCGAGAGGCTTTTGAAAGAGTCAAGGAAGCTATTTCCACAGCCTCGGTGCTGGTTAATCTGGATCAGTCCAAAGATTTTATAATGTATGCTTTTAGTAGCAGGTCCAGTATTGCTACTGTTCTAACCCAAAAGGATAATGAAGAAAAAGGGGAACATCTAGTGGCATTCTATTCCTAGACCCTAAAGGAATATGAGGAAAATTATAATTTTGTTGAAAGACAAGCCTTTGCAATAGTAAAGGGACTTAAGAATTTTCGCCATCTAATTTCCTACAACAAGGTGCTGGTGTATGCCGCACATTCCAGTGTACATGAATACATCATGGAAGGGGAGATATTAGAGAAAAGGGCTAATTGGATCACTAAGATCCTTGAATATGACATTGAAGTCAAGCCTACTAAGACTATTAAAGGAAGAGGACTGTGTGAATATATGGCACAGAACGAGGAGGTACCTATCACGGAGGAGAAGCCAGAGCTCGTCTTGATAAATGAATTAGAATCGGAAGGTGGTTGGATGAATGATAGAATGAGGTTCATGCAAACCAGAAAGTATCTGGTAGGCCTCTCTTCCCAAAAAAGGAGGTATTACCAATTGCAGAATTGTAGGTATACACAAATTGAAGGAGTCCTTTTCAAAAGGAATTTCAATGGTGTTCTCCTGTGATGCGTTACTTCAGAGTAGGCAAAGAGGATCCTCAACGCATTCCACAATAGCGTTGCAGGTGAACATTTCTCTGCTAAAACCATAGCAATTAAAATCATGTGTGCTTGCTATTATTGTCCCACACTTTTCAGTGACTCCCACTCTCTGGTAAGTACTTGTAAAAAATGCCAGTTCTTCGCTGACAGAAGAAAGAATTTCGCAATGCCCCTCAGACCTATCGTGGCAGACGAACCATTTGCGCAATGGGGCCTAGACTTCATCGGAATGATCAACCCAGTTTCTAGTGCCAGACACAAATGGATTCTAACCACTACAGACTATTTCACAAGGTGGACGGAGGCTGTCCCCCTTAAAGGCGTAATAGAAACAGAGATTGTAGATTTCCTCGAGGAATTAGTGACAAGGTTCAGCCCTCTGAAAACTATCATTTTGAACAACGCTAGAGTATTTCTAGGTACAAAGGTATGTCACTTTGCATTAAAGAATGGCATATTCTTTAAAACATTATCAAACTATTATCCACAAGGAAATGATCTAGCAGAGTCAACAAACAAAAGCTTAGTCCGACTCCTTAAAAGGATTGGCTCTGAACACCAAAGGGAATGGCATAAAAACCTTCGAACAGCTCTCTAGGCAAACCGCATAACTCCTAAGCAAGTCCTTAAGACTTTGCCTTATGAATTGGTATACGGGAAAGAGGCACTGTTACCTATCTCCATGGAGATCTCAGTAATACAGTTGTTGAAATCTCTTGACATAGAACAAAATGAAGCCATGGAGGTTTGGCTCGCTGAACTATTGGAAGTACAAGAAAAAAGGGAGAATTCCCTAACAGTGATGACAAGCCGTCAACAGGTGGTCAGCATGGTAAATTTGACAACCTATGGGAGGGTCCCTTTAAAGCCATTCGGTGCAAAGAACACAATGCTTTTGAGCTAGAAAATATGGAACAAGAATCGTTGGGAATCTCAATCAATGGGATTCATCTTAAGCTATTCCATTAGGCATTAAGCTCTACTTTGTACATATATAAAAAGCATTTTTATTTTATTTTCGTTTCTTTGGCCGGTCTTTTTCTATGTCAGTTTGTTCTTCTGCGAAATTTGTCCATTATTATTGGCAGGCAGAACACTAGAGTTGTTTTACACAAAACACACCCATGTGCGAAGAAATAGCATATAAAATTTGCAAGCCAGAAAAGCTTAAATACAGAATAAAAAAAAAGAGCATGAATTTTCTTTAAATGATAGATATCTATTCATATATATGTTCTTTTCATTACAAAAATGGTTGGGAAGCCATATTTCAAAATTTATAAATATATTGAGCTATTATATATACGATAGCCTTTCTGTCAGGCTTATATACAACTATGGAGAGACATATTTTGAGCAGGTAGAGAGACAGTTCGAGCAACAGGCAAGGGTTTTTATCCAAAGGCATGGCTGGCGACAATTGACACATTAACTGTAGCGTCCACTTCTTCCTCATCCACAGTTTCCTCGGCGGCATTGGCAACATCATTTGGTACAACCGCCATTGACAGGGGAAACATCAGGTTCCTGAAGTCAGTGTACCAGTCTACGTCATAGAAAGGTATCATGTTGTAGCTGTGAAATAGGAAGTGGAGGGCCTGAGTAACCCTCTGCTAGTATTGATCATGGGTCTGTAGGTAGAATCCACTGAGGAACGGCAGCCAAACAACAACAGCTTATTCCTCAATGAAGCGATGCAGGTCGCTAGCTGACGGCAAACCTACCCTATAGGCAGCATGCACAACAACCTCACCAAGACCATTCAAGCATTTTTTGGGGAATATTTCCTTAACCAGCTTCAAGATCAGTGGTCGGGGAACGCTAATGTCTAGCATAGATACTACAAAGTGGGAGCATACCTCAGTATTTACCCAATACCTATCCTCATATTCTATACAATCTTTTCCTAAAACCCACTTTATGGCTACCAAGACTAGAGAATGTTTGTTCTTAGTCATTCTTTTCAGTCTCCTAGTTGAAATCTCCCCTAAGAATGTCGTATGTGACTTATACGAGATCAGACGAATCGAGGTATCCATTGCTCTGACACTATCCCTAGACTTTTGAATGAATTTCGAACTTATCTACCACCTAACCTATGAAAAAGGATTGCTTAAGACTCTGCTACTGACCTATCAATTTTTGATTGCTAAGTATATTTTTCTCACTACTTGCTAGCCTATTTATAGAAAATTGACAAGACACATGCTAGTCTACTTCAAAAAAATGTGATATTATGCTAGTTGCTATCTTGAAAGGCGAGCCTACATTTTCTCACATTTTTGAGCCAGTTACATCCGTGATAGCATGACTCAATATGTGCTTAATTAATGGAGCTAATTAATTAGCTTTAAAAAGGCGGTGCTTGTTGGCAGTGAGACGTATGGCTGTATGCTATTGTGTCATCTCTTAAACGCATCCCATAGCCTAAGGTGATATTCATATCTTTTCATACCATAATCGTTTGTTTGGCGTAATCATTTCGGCCAGGATATTAATTGCTAGCACATGCTAATGCAGGGTTAGCAAGCCAATTGCCAGCTCAAGTTCCAAGGAGATCAGAGCATATCACACGATCACCCAAATGCAATAATAAACTTCGGCCGCCTCAAAATAGCAATCAGTTCATTTTGCACAATTTGCAAGATTAATAGTACATGCCAAATTAAATGCAAAAGGCTTGCTTTCGCCAACCACCTTGAGAAAAGTTGTTATTATTGCATAAAAAGCCTTAATATTTCAACGTCTTTTCACAAACGTCAGGGATAAGTGCAAAGTTGTTTTTTGTTTGTCTATTTAGAGCCAAGCATAGTCATAGCCAACCAGGAGATTATAGAAGTCTTTAGAGAAGGAAAATGACAGAATCTTCAGCTCAACCAACACAAGAGAAAATTAGCCAGGAGCTATTTATGGCTATTCGTTCTTCAGTAGAGGTATATTTCTATGAAGATGTGGCATATGTTATGCTTGGTATACCCACAGAACAAGGAGGGCCTACACAGAGGAGTTGAATAGCCCAAAAAATGGAGAAATCAGAAAAAGGTTGAGGAAAATTTAGACAATATCTACGACTCAATGCTCACGAAGAACCCTAAGTCACTTAGAGAGGCAGCTTGTGTTTGGTTATCAACACCAAAGGTAGACCAACCTATGGTGAGTAGAGTTTGGTATAGTGGTCTTCCTCAATACATGGTCCCACTGGTGCACTATTGCCCAGAAGTGGTTGATGCTGCTATTCAGCGTTATAATCCTAATACCCACTACATTGAAGGCCGCAACTTAAGGGTGCATATCACTTCAAAGGCCATCTGGCACATGTTATGTATCTTGGATCCAAGTAAAAGGAATGAGACTATCGAGCTTTTTCGCCCGAGCAAAGGCAAGAAAATATGGAAGAAGATGAAAACTAGCTCAGAGTTCTTGTTAGAGGAAATTGATAAGAAAGGCATCTCAGCCACTAAAACACCAAGTATTTCATTGTCTCGTTGTGCATTTCACGACGATCTCCAGGACGCCATGTCAATGTTGGCCTTTGTATGCGGTTGAAACTTTGATGAGAAGATAGAGGCCTTTCAGCTGGGACCGGCAATACAATTTCACAAGAAACATGAACTCTTCTAGTATGATTTTGCTAAGTTTATAGTTGAAGAAATCAAACAGCAAATTGAGAATTATCAAGCAGAGAAAAGGTTTAGGTTTCTTTCCTTCTTGGTCCACATGTTTCTACATCAGAACCCGGATTTCTTCACCCAATTTTTTCTGCTATCAATTTTTTATGAGCAAAATAAAAGGAAGTCGATATCCACATGGACACCTTTTCTTTCCACATCATATAATTATTATGTATTTGCAAACTATTTCATAGCCCCAGTCTTGAATGATTTGATTGGAGAGGGTGATATTATCTGGCTCGATAGGGAGCAAGCCAGATTTATGCACAGCTTCACCTCTGCTTGTGACTGGTTCTTGGGCAAGAATTTTACAATCCTTTGAATGCGGGGCTTTACTAGCAAACCTTTCTTGCTCCCAACCTACGTCACAGATAGAGTGATCGCACTAGAAATGTTCCGATAGGTGTGTGTCATCAATTTTACTTTCTGTAGTAGCGAAAAGGTCAAGAAGAAGGGATTCTTCACTTGTCCGAAGAATTTCAAGTTAGTAACTCTACTAAAAAAGAAATCACACTAGTTATTAGAGGATAAGCTGGCACATCTAGGGTTGGTACTGGTAAATAATAAGTGGGAATACAACCCTTTCAATGACTTGTCGGAGCCACATATGAGAGTTACCCATGTTTCCTAACCATATTGGGAGAAGCAACGTAACCCCCGAATGGACAAGGATGAGGATTTTGTTGAATTGGCCCAAATCCCTATGCCAAACACTAGAGGCCCATGGCACAAGTTCTACTTTCTTGTGGCTATGGCCCAAGATAATGTCCCCATGGAGCGCAGCATGTACAATAGGTTAAAGAAGGATGAGGAATGAAGTGAGGAGAAAATAAAGGCTTTATGGAAATATCGCCAGGAAACATCATACTTAGATGCTCCTTACAAACAACTAAGGGATGACCAGGAATTTGAAAGGTGGTGGAATGAAGGTCATCCCAGCCTGAGCTCTAGTATTAATAAAAGCGAAGAAGGGGAGTAATCCAAAGAGCAGGAAGAGAAAGCAGCAACATCAGCTTCCTCTGCACAAAAGGAGAAGGTCTTTAGGCAGCCTTCCTATGTGGCCACGAACGTACATTTTAATATATCAAGGGGCTCACATACACTCACTTGGGCTGCTAAACCAGCCAGTCTATCACTTCAGAAAAAAAGGTTGACTGCCGACGCTAGTAAGATTCCACCTACAAAACGGCAGCATGTTATTGAAGAGGGTTTGCAAGAACCCACTAGAGGAAGAGTACTCGCTGCTACTCAGGAGCCGGAGGTTGCAATGGAGCCTCTGACATTTCTAAAAATTCCAACAACCAGTCAGCAGATACAATTCACTCCCTCTTCTTTTGCATCTCATTCTTTAATATCTGCCCCTACCTCATTGTCGATTGGCTCTCTACCCTCTACTTTTAGTCTGACATATCCGGTTGGATTCGCCCAATTTTTGTAGAGTCACCCACTCATAATTACCCCTCTACATATGCTTACGCCTACCACTGTCGCTCAGACCTTCCTCGCCCTGATTTCGGAAAGTATTCCCCCTGTGAGTGCCCATTCTTTCTCCGCTATGATTACAGATCTTTTTCCATTGCAATAAGCTAATATCCCGTTAACAACCCCCCATTCCCAGCCAATCAGCCTTACGACTAATTCCCCAATTTAGTCATTACAAATGACCAGTCCTGCTATTGGTTCTCAAACTAAACTATGGAACATGCCTCATTTCTCTCCATAAATTTTCACTCTCCAAAATAAATAAATGCTCATGCCTATGAAGGTTACCTATCCCTATGCCCTGCCTTCTGGTGCTCCTTTCATAGGTGGACTAGTTTGATCGCCAACCAAATTCATAGCACAGATAGATTACAGAAAAGAGGCACACGCGAGTAGGATGAGGAAATGCAAGGTGAAGGATGATAGTGGTCCCGCTGAGCCAAGAGTACAAACTCTATACGATGAGGCCCGACAAGAATTAAAGTTCACAACCATGTACCCAAGAGTAAGCAAGCTTCAGGGAGAAATGCAACCAGAAGACTATGAGTTATATGCAGTCAGACTTGACATGAAAGTAGCCCATCCGTAGAATAAAGTGGAAATCATGGAGGAAACGCAACGGGTAGTCACTTTTGACTTCTTCAAAATTGGTCACCAACTAAAGAAGAAGGATGAGCAGCTCAAGGCAGCTAAAGAAATGGTTAGTTTTTTGGAAAGGAAGGAGAAATCCTTGGAGGTAGATCTTGCCTGCATGACCGAAAGGAAACTGATAGCATAGGATGAGAGAAGCAGGCTTCAAAGCGAATTTGTGAAAATTCAGATTGCTGACCCTAGCAAAATAAAAGAGCTACAAAGCAAGAACTAGGAAGCGCAACAAAATCTATAGCTAAAAGATGAAGAGCTTGAGTGCCTCTGCCTTGAGCTTATTCAAGGGATGGCACAAAAGGGGGAAGAGTTGGAATGCCAACAGGCTCAACATGAGCAAAGAATATAAAAGAAAGAGGCCGAATTTAAAGGCCTAAAGGCTCAACTAGTGGAAGAGCTCTGAGAGACAAAGACTTCTCTAGAGGAGCATCTCGCAAATCACTCCCAAGCCGAACAGACTTGGAATAAAGAAATAAGCAACTATGCAGAGCAGCTGGCGTCCAAGAAAAGGAAAGTGGCAGAATTAGCTGAGGCCCTTATTTCAAGAGACGCAGAGATTACTTCGCTTAAAGCCTCTCTCTTACCTTCCCCTGCACAACCTGATATCATTCCACTGGTTAGGAAATTATACATTTCTCACAGGGAGAAAATCAAAACATTTTTCCTAACTCTACAACTTACACTCTGATTTATTGACAAGGCATCAAGGCTCAGCCAAGAGGCCCATGATGCGATTGAGCAGTTCCTGTGTTTCATCCTGGAGAAGGTTTTTGAAGCAAAAGACTTGCTCAACAAGCTATACTCTATCTCTGACGAGCACCTTGCCGCAACAGGTATTGAGGATCAGGATGCTACCACTCAAATGACAAACAAATTCATCCATTGCCACTCTGCCTTCCAATGCACTAAGGCAACCGCAGCTATTCCGAGCAGGACACTGGATAGCATATGAGGATGTTTCTCCGAGCTAGGCAGGATAGGACTGCCATCCCCGTTTCTCAAGGATGACTCTGTTGCCACGACTGTGTAGATTGCAGAACTTATTGAAGTGAAGGAAGGTGACCTGAAGGCTTTCAAGGAGTTCGGCCATCCCCCAATGGTAGCTGACATTGAGGCAGTCATTCATCTGCTCTCACAACTGCTATTTCATATATGAGCAGGAGCCGGTTTACCCGATGTGCTTCCTCACAAAGAAACTATTGATCTACGTGGAGCATAAGAGAATTTGCGCAACATAGTGAAGCCATTTGAGGATGAATGGTCGCCTTTACAGGTGGATCTTTCTGATCTTTGACTCTATTAGCCCAATGGATAAGGCTCTGGTTTGCAGAACCAAAGAAATTTTGGGTTCTCCATTCTTTAGTTGAAACGCCCCTGTTAGTCACCAAAAGCTATTAAATAAATATTTGAGCAGCTCCCTTCAGGTCTCTTTTTGTATTGAGTATGTGCTGGCCTATGCATCACCAAGTTTGCTCAACTTTTTATCAAAGTTTTGATCTACTACTTTGCGCATATACTTTTCACAGTTTTGGGTATCGGCTTTCGTTTCGTATCTTGAGAAGCTACGCGGTTCCTCCATGTTTCGCGGTTATGGGATGTTCTGTTTCTCATTTTCTTGAAGCCTCATCGGGCTGCGAAAGGCTTTCACGAGACCGTCATTCCTGAAAGTGTCATCGGGCTCCCACATCTTGCTACGTGGAAACCATTTGAAAATTTCTCAAGGCGGGGATGAAATGGCAACCGCGAGTAGCGAAATGTTGCCATGCGTCTTTTACGCCCCGCTAATGGAGTGTTCCCTCCGTAGTGTTAAGGTTCTTAGCCCATTCGACACATGTTTCATTTTCACAAATCCTTGACAGCGATGGGAGAAGGGTTCATACGGGCAGCGAAAGGCTGCCACGTGCCTAGCAGTTGATCTGTTATGCGGGCAATAAGCTGGTTGAACAAAATAATGCTTTTTGATGTTGTTTTTTATGATCATTCACAGGAATGGGTGACACTTTTCTGATCACGCCTGGCTAGGACCACTACCATCATTATGGAGGATGCACCTATACCTAGGATGACTGGATGCTGTGTTCCAGCTCAATGTTGTTATAATGGCTTTGGGTATATTCTGATTCAAGCATCATTGCATGAAGATTGCGAGATCTTTTATGTTGCTATTCTCCAAAGCGATGGGAGTTTTGGGAGTTTTCCTGCTATATATACTTCCTCTGTTGAGAGGAAATGGTCCAAAAATTTTAGAAAAAACACGCTAGTTTTAGCAAAAGACACCAGGCCTCTATTACTATTTTATTTACAAAACTTTCAGACTATGCCAATTGTTCGGCCTTTCTATTTTTCATGCTTTGATTAAACTGTGAACTGTGCCTTATACTGTTTTAACTTTTTATTTGAAAAAATTTTATATATGTTGGATACAAGTTTTCTTACCTAATTCATGTCTAATGACTCTTCTTAGTAGTGAGAATGTATGCAACATTATTTTATGTCAATAAATGAATTGTTTATGCTATAATCTTAAGTCTCTAATATTTTGGAACATAACAACACTATTTAGGCCCTTAAATCTATGATTTATCATGCCTATTAGCAAATCTTGGCACATCACCTTAGGTTAGACTTTACTTTATTATATCTGCTTCATTTTCCCTTTCCAAAACCCATTATAGAAGAAGTCGACTTCTCTAAAAATCTGGAGGTTACTCAGTTTAGCGCAAAAGGTCCCCCTTAAACTGAGTTTCCCATAAGACTCTGTTACCTCATCAAATTTTGGTGTCAACAAGTAGTGTGCAAAAAAATTAAGAACCCTCATAAAACCCTAGAAACATCCCCAATGAGTTCCCAATGGATTCAAAGTATTTTTCAAACCAAAAATGTAAAGAAATATGCAAAAGTCTTACCTAAAGTGGAGCCAAATCAAAAGATTCTATGGCAAGATTAAAATCTGGTTGCCACGACTTCAACATCAACAAATGTTTATCTTCCCAACTCCATTGATAATCATAGAGAACCCTACTTCTATCCTTCTCATTCTCAAACACCACCATGAAAAAGCCCCTTGCAGTGGGGTATATTTGCACTTCAACCTCCAATATTGGAGGCCAAGTTTCAGTAATCCAATCATGTAAATCAAGCAAGCCTAGCCAAAACCCCTAAAATCTCCCAATTACTCCCAGTTCTGCAAAATACTTGATATTCTCAGACACTTCATTTGCAATTTCCCCATCTAGAGTAACAGAGGGGGTTGTTTCAGCACAACACACAACTCTATGTGCTTGTTCTTCTCTCGAAGACCTACCATTTTCCCCATTCTTACTTGCAAGCTCCCTCTCCATGCATGCGAGCCTCCTTTCCACCAGTCGTTTGCCTAAATGACGCCCCCTGAAAGCGATGTTGAAACTGGAAAAATCCCTCTTTCTATCTCACCAACGAGCACTCACAACCCTGTTTTGAGTCTCTCTTCACCACCTCTGCGAATGGTAATGGCCTATGACCTACAAATTTGGCAGAACTAGAAGAAACTCACGCCTCCTGACCAGAGAAAACCCTAGCCGCGATGGACCAAGGAGCATGCAACGACTCCATCTCTAAATCTAGGATTTTTTTTTTGAAATGCTAATTTTAGTCTTAAAAATATGTTGATTTTAATAATTCAAATCACACTTAGTAATTTTAATTTTAGTTTTATATGTTGAATACAATCCATGAATAGAAATGTTAATTTTAATCTATCAAGTCATCAATGTTCATGTCCATCCTCACATCATTTGGGATGTCCCTTCCATGTTTGTAGATCAAATTGTGTTGCCATATATTTGCTTCTTATGTATTCTCAAGAAATGGTTAGGGTTATGATTATGTTATGCTTCAATATAAAAGAAAATTTGGTGTTCTTTGTATAGGTTCTTCCCTAGGTTTTCTCTAAAAGACTTATGTATTTTGGCATTTCTACAACTGTAAAACTAGACTATGTCCTTTAGACCTAAGCTCCTTAATTACTTTCAAGAATTGATAAAATAGAGTTTGTTAAGTCTTTTGGTGAATTTCATTTATTCTCTATGAAATATTGGGTAGGAAGAAACACCATTAATCTAGGTGCATCACCACCCCTTTGTTTTCTCCATTTCCCTCTTCCCTTTCCCTCAACAATTTGGTAGGATAGGATTAGTTTAGATTTAATTCATTGTTGGGTTGGACCAGCATTGCTACATATAGGTTAGAAATGAATTCAACCTTCTTTGGAGGTCTAATATCAACAATAAAGGCCCCAAACTTGAGATCATTCCCATTGTGTCATTGAAATGTTGAACCTAGTTCAACAAGATACAATTTCATGTGACAATTATTTTTGACAAACCCGATGGGACCAAGTTCATGAGCTTTACATCACCTACTAAAGTATATTGTTGTATTCTTCAGTTCATCTTGCCTCTTAGGGTATTTCTCCAACACCATGGTGAATCTATCAAAAAAATTTGGTTCAAGTAGTCCAGGTTTTCCCACTAGTTGTGACAACAATTTTTGGCATTGCCCGATGGGACAAGTGTGATGAGAATTATCTCATCTTATTGAGATTTTGGTGAAATATTAGTAATTATAGTCTTTTAGGACATCAAAAGGCACTTGATGACTCTACAAGTTCAACATATTGGTGGCTTTGCTGGTATGTTCATTTCTTTGGTTGAGCAAATTTTGTTGCTTTATTTTATTAGCATTTTAAGTTTTTTCCTAGTAATAAATATATCCATGCCATTCTTATGGCCATCCCCAAAATTCATGTATTTTCCACTTTTAATGGTGAAAACCCTCTCATCCTTACCTAATTATATGATCTATACCAATAGTTTCCCTTAAAATAACTACATTTTTTACTAGCGAAACTCATGATACCACTTCCATAGAGCATATTCAAGATGTTGCAAGCATCTTCTCTATGCATAATATCATCGAGGAAAACATTATTGTTAGGCTACTTACAAATTTCTTGAAAGGAAAAGCACTTTAGTCATACAGGGAGCTGCAACCAGCTTCTATCCATGACTAGGATGAGTTAGGAGACAAACTCTGCCAGTAATTTGAAGACAAAAGCGACCATCTCTCCCTCATTGAGCAACTAACCACAATCAAAAGAGCTCCACATGAATTCATATTAGACTTTAACTTCAAACTTCAAAAAACATGGAACAATATCCCTACTTCGGTTAGGCCCTCCTCAAATCATGCTTTCTTATATTATTTGAGGGATCTCAATTGTGACATGGTTGTCATGATTTAGTCTATGGGAGGAAGTGCATTACCTGATGCCTATATGATATTCTATTAGGGTAGAGAATTATTTGATACAAGCTAGTAAAATATCTCTCATACCTCCTATGCCTCTTCCCTAGAAAATCCACCCACCCAACCCATCTTGGCACCTCTTCCTACAACAACAATCAACTCACCAACTTCCTCTACTTCAACTTCAAGTAAGCTATAAGAGATGGAAAATTTGCTACAATTTTTTTCCAATGAGTTAAATGCTCTCAAGGGACAACAATCACAAAGTAACAAGCCTTACTTACCTTTTAATTAGACATATCAATATGGAAATTGTGTGTATGCTTGATGCAACATTAGATGAATATAGCAGTTATGTTGTGGTTTCCCTATAATAGAAAATTTTATGAAGTGAAACTTCACTACACAGGACGTATGTGTAGATTGATGCATGCAAGCAAAATATTTTAGTGGTGGAATCTAAGCAATGAATGCAAATATGATATGAGGGAGATCAAATCCTTCAAAATATTTGTCTTTGATAGAGGAAAGTTATGACAGTTGACATTTTGTTTCATTCATGTACATAACAATTTAGTTTTTATGCTTTCAAAGAAGTGATTTTATACTCACTTTGCATTCTCCTTAAGGGTGTATGATTTAGTTTTGTTGCTTTCCTCCAAGCATAGTCTACACATTGTTGTGTTCCATTTTTTTGTGTCAAGGTAAGTCATGTTGTTGATGGCCCTTGACTTTGTACCCAATAGACTATTAAGGCTTCTAGGTTCCCATGATCAACATGCAATCATCTTGCAAAGGTCAACATGACCCAATAGACTATTAAGGGTGGCTTCTAGGTGCTGCCCTTGTTTTCCCTCTACTAACAATTGATCTAAGAGATATTTATAGGTATTTGGGGTAGTTGTACTTATATGTTTTGGTCTCTCCTCTCTTACCTTTTAGTCATTCACCCAAATGTAAAAAATATTTAAATTGGTTATGTTTGGGTCTTCTAGGATTTTCATCCTATAGAGCAATCAAATGGGTATCCTAAGTTAAAATTTGATAAAATTTGGGTTACAATTGAACATTGTACTCTCATGGGTTTTCTCCTTCCAATCGAACATGTGCAGTTAAGATGGTTTTCCCTACAAAGTTCAATTCAGATGGTTTTTCCCACTAAAGGGAAGAAGGGTTCAAAAAGTCTCAGTATATCGTTGTGGGAAGATGAGGCCATATTCCCACATAGATTCCATATGGATATTAATGGCTTGCAAGTTGAAGGTTTGTGGAAGTTTCATGTGCATCCAATTTTGTGGAACTTTCCAAGTGAACCAGTTAAGGGAAAAAGGTGCAGTTCAGATACAAGGTCCTAACTTGTAAGGTCTTGTTACTGATGAATTTTCCACATTTAACCCAAGCCAGCTAAATCAATTAAGTCCAATGTTGTGAGAGGATGGAAGTTAACTTCCCACATTTGGTTTCCAATGGATTTTCTAAATAGAACAATTGAAGATTGGTTTTACACATTTATAGGAATCAGATAGCCAAGTGGATTTGTGGGGATTACTATCAAAACCAAACACAATTTAAGAAGTGTGAATTTAGGTATTTCTTTTGCATGGTTTAGTTGGAGGTTTGTTTTCTATCAAGGTCAAAGTGGTAAAGGGGGATTGTTGCAAGATTTTCTAAGTGAACTTGACCAAGCCAAAGGTGTAATTACTATTTTTTTTGTAATTGTGGGAGTCTGATGGTCATATGGATTTATAGGATGATTTAAACTAATATGTTTAATTTTTTAAGCCTTTTGCAAATCTAATGGGGATCATCAACCTGCATTTAGATGGAGGGTGGATTCTCACAATGATCCAGTTGCAACTTTAATTCCCACAAAAGTTCTAGAATGTCCAAAAACTCACCATCAATGATCAACTATGCTCACACCATCGGGGATGTCCTCTTTATTTTTGTGTATTTGATTGTGATGTTATATTTCAATTTCTCATCATTCTCTACATGTGGTTAGAGTTAGCTTTTGCAACATCAATTATGTTATGTTTCAATATAAAAAAACAAATTGTAATTTTTGTAGGTGTTCTTTTATTTTTTACATGAGAGCTCTATAATCTTTGCAACTCTCCTTTGGGAAAACAAGATCCATGCCTCTGAATGAATAATATTGTCATCTTCACCTCTTCTCACTTCTTACACTCAATGTGAATGTATTTACCTATGTGTTTAAATGATTATTCTATTATCTTTCATGTGTTGCATGTTGTGTTAAATATGTTTGTAAGAGTTGACTATGGATACTAGCTTTCTCTCTTAGCACTTGTTGAGCCCTAACCTCCATACCCACCTCTAGGAGCTAATAAAATAAAGACCTATATGAGTTTTTTTGGTAATTTTCGTTGATTCTTTATGTTGTAGTGGATAGGAAGAAACTCATTTAATCTAGGTGCATCATCACCCTTTCCCTTTTTATGCATTCCTTCTTACCCTTTCCCCTGGAAATTAGTAGAATATGATTAGTTCTAGTTTTATGTATTGTTGGGTTGGTCCAACACTCTTGCATCTAGGTTAGAGAGGAAGCCACACTTCTCCCAAGGTTTGATCTCATCTACAAGGTTCCACACCTTGAGATCATTCCCATGTTTCAATAGAATGTTGAATGTTAGGTTTAGTAGGGTGCAATTGTAATTGAAAATAGTATCAATTCCCTCTAAAATAGAGGCATGCTTGTAAAAATATAATATGAATATGAATTGACTAACCTAATAGAATACACCAAATAAATTATTTGTATGAAGAATTATGTTGCATCATTTGGTTCAATTTTTTATTTTAAAAATTAAAGTTTTTAATGGTTTAATTTAGACTTTAGTGTAAAAAAGTAGTTCTACTTACAATTTTAAGGTTATTATTATTTGATTTTATAATTTTTACAATGCTTATTGTAGACACCTAAAAATGGTCTGGAGAAATCTAATTAATTAAATATGATTTATTTGATTAATTAATCCTAAATGCATCTACTTAGTAAATAAATAGAAATATTTATTTCTATTAAGTTCACTATTAATTCTTCTGTTTTATCACTTTATTTTCTCTTATTTAAATAAACAAAATTAAATACTTTGTTTTATTTAAATATTACCATTATTATTTCTTTTATACTTTATCCATTAA
Organism: Sequoia sempervirens; assembly: GCA_007258455.2. Classification (NCBI taxonomy): domain Eukaryota; kingdom Viridiplantae; phylum Streptophyta; class Pinopsida; order Cupressales; family Cupressaceae; genus Sequoia; species Sequoia sempervirens. The sequence goes on from VDFB02379711.1 coordinate 165,903,056, forward strand.
ATTCTATCTTAAATTAAATATACAACTTCAATAGTTGGCATTATTTAATTATTACATCATAGTTCTCTTCTATTTAATTTAATAAACAAACTTCTATAGTTTATTTTATTAAATTATTTATTCCCCTTTTGCTAAATTTAAATAGACCAAAAATATTTAAATAAATGCATAAATCAAATCCCTCTATTCACTCACCAATAAAATTAGATTTTTCAAATCTAATTAATACAACTGGAATTCACAGGAAAAGCCTCGTGGACAAACCTGCAGGCAATCCTCTCATCTTTCCTGGTGTTTTCATGGGGAGGAACAATCTTCCATGATCAAATCCACCTTCTCATCTCGTACCATTCAAAGCTTTAGATTTAATCTCAGCCTCTGTTGTGTTACCCCTGTGCAAAACTATTGCCGAAAATCTATATATACAACCTTCTGAAGCATCAAAATGATCCGAGAAATCCTAATTTATGCAAACATACTCTACAGGGATTAGTACTCAAGCAACCAAGTATCCAATCAATCATTAGCATTAGCATTTTAGTATCAACATAGCATCATGGGATTATTAGAATTCATATCACAATAGCATCATTAGTTTTTACTGTAGCTTCCATTTAGCAGGTTTCATGTCAGGATAGTTTACAGTAGCTTCATATCACTTAGGAATCATTATCCATCATCACAATCATTTCATTTAGCATCCATTCCATTCTCTAGATAGGCATTTTAAACAGTTACGGTGCTTACAAATCTGAGAGCCTCTGTATCTTGATAAATCTTTGGAGATCGAAGATAATGAGACATCTTCAAGGTTTTTAATGTTTTAAATTAGTTTAATTGTTGATTAATCTTAATATAATGTTTCATTAAGAGGTGTATTTAATTGTATTTAGTTTACATTTTCCACACTTACATTCTGGCGCCCACCGTGGGGCCATACCCCATGTTTTTAACAAGTTTTTTTGGAAAGTTTTCATACAGGAATCTAGCGTAATCTATTTTAGCACTATCAGAAGATTCTATAGCGCTTCTGAGGAAACATATAGCACTTTGAAGGACTGTTTTAGCACTTCTGGGGAAAAGTATAGCGCTTCGAAGGACTATTTTAGCCCTTCAATCCTACAATTAGCATAGACCGACAGTAATATTCAACATCTATTTTAGCACTTTTCTAAAATCCTATAGTGCTTTTGTCTATTCCTGTAGTGCTTCTGTCTATTCTTGTAGTGCTTTTGTCTATTTCTATAGTGTGTATGTCTATTTCTATAGCGCTTTTGAGCACTGCCATAGCACTTCTATGTAATTCATTTTTTGGATTTGATGCGTCCGCAACCAGTAAATTTCATTTCTTCAATTGGATTAAAAAAGAATCAATCTAGGATAGACACTTCTTCAGTTGGTTTTCAAATAAATCAATCCTAGGATAGTCACATTTTCCTTTGGATTAAAAATTTACCAATCTAGGGTAGTTACTATATTTTCTCAATTTGGGATTTAAAAATGAACACCATGTCTTTTTGTGAAGCAATATCTTCACATAGATTAGAAAATATTTTGTTTGGGCTCTAAAATTTGAACAAGTGGTTTATGTGTTTGAATGGTTGATAGGCATATGCTCTCCCCTTAACTGGGTGATCCAAAAATCCAGACTCATCCTTTTTATACATTCTTCAAGTTTTATTACATCCTTTAGAAGGCATGTTGTAGTGGGAAAAAGTACTCACCCTAGGGGAACGACCTAAGTGGGTTCAAACCAAAGCCAAGTTTTTCCACCCCACTATAAAATTTAAAGAAAATCTGGGGAAACCCATTTTTTTCTGGAAGTGTGCAAGATAACCATCCCTAAAACCTTTGTTCTAAAGGTTGAGAGGTCTCCTGAGGGAGTCTATTATTGTTGCTTTGAACGAAAACCCTTTCTAAGAACCTAGTGTAGTATCCAGCTGAGTCAGTAACCAGACATTGTAATACTCGCAGTGCAAGGGGAGGGAAGAATCTACCCCCAAGACACTCACCATATAATTTCCAAGGACTGATTGCTCAGGGGATCAAGAAATCTAACCTTGAGTACGCACCTGGAAAAGACAAAAACACGGGCGCCCTCTAGGGGGTGACACAACTATGTTAGTTGACGCAATTTTAAGATGTGGGTTGTTGAGTATAGCGATGACCTTTTGACTATTAAGAGTGAGTCTATCTGAAATGCTTTATTGTTATCAAAACCAGTGAAAATTGGACCATGCATGGTTCTTTTGAACATACACTATCTGTTTAGATTACACTCTTAAAAACAACTGTCTTCATTTGAGTGTTTGGTATTCCAAAAATCATTAAAATTCAGATAAAAGATCATCCTAAAAAATCAAAAATCAAAACTGAGAATACATGATTAGAGATTGGAAAACCACTAAGTTTGTCAAAAAATATCTTGCCAAGAGAATTAGAAAACCCAAAACAACACTTAGTTGCAAACATCTTTTGCAAAGACAACGTTTCTTGTATCAAAATAGGAAGACTTTGCTTCATCATAGAACATTCCTCCATAGGTTCCATGATTTCAATAGGGGTTACATTGATGATTATGTTGTAGAACCTTTGACTTCACAAGCATATATTCAAAGAAATGCTCTTTTACAGGAATTCAACCATAGTCATCGTATTCGTCAATCCTCCATTCCACAACTTGCCATAGAATACTCCACTAGACCTGATTAGTTCTTACGATAGAAAAGTATTTGAAAACCTTAAAGTTGACATCCAAAATCAAGGAGTTACCACCTTATGACCATTTGGCGACCTACAACTCCCATTCAACAAACAGGCCTTATACCACCTATCATACAACCTAGCCTTATTTACTTTTGAGGAAAACAAAACACCACGTTAGTTTCTTACAGCATCCATCATTCTGAATGAAGAAGAAGAAAAGACGAACATAGTAGTAGGAAGACCCATGTTACTATCTCCTTCCTGGGAATAGGTAATGAATAATGTTACAATAAGGTATTGAAACCATCATACAGCATACCTTATGACCATTTGGCGACCTACAACTCATGTTCAACAACTAGGACTAACCACACCAATATTTCAGCTCGGTAACATACAGATTGAAGGCACTCAAACTGACATCATCCGTAGTTTGAGGACATTTATTTTTGAAAAGAATGAAACACCTCATCAATTCCTTACAGCTTCCATAATCTTGGATGAAGAAGAAGAGAAAGCAGACATAGCAGCTGAGAGACCCATATCGCCACCCCCTGCTTGGCATTAAACAAAAACTATAGCACTTCTAGGACAAACTATAACACATCTAACCTTTGTTTTAGTGCTTCCAAAGAAAATTATAATGCTTCAACCCTTTGTTTTAACACTTCTGAACAATCTCATAGCGATTCTATCACAACAAATCATACAGTCAAGAAATTCCAGTGTCCAACATTTCGACACTTCTGATCCATATTTTAGCACTTACACAGAAAAACATAGCACTTTTGAACTCTGTTTTAGCACGTATTCTATCTGTTTTAGTGCTTCTCATCTCTGTTTTAGCGCTTCTAAGTTATGTTCTAGCACTTCCACACTATTTCACAGTGAGTTTACCAAAAATTATAGCGCTTCTAAGTTATGTTTTAGTGCTTCTTCCCTTTGTATTAGCGTGTCTACAGAAATAAAAAAATAGAGAATCTTCCAAAACAACTATCAGAAAGATTTTACAGATCAGACAGTATCCTAAAAACCTGAAACAAAGTAGGTTCTTACAAATTAAAATTGTTTTCACACAAAAACCATATCTTGCAAAATACAAAGTGTCCAAATTATCAAAACAAAACCTAGATTAGTGAGCCATCGAGACATCCCACCATCACAAGACAAAGCTCAAGAAATCCTTGTCAATAGAATACATCATTCTATTGGGCTTCTTTAAAAATCATATTGACACAACACCACATAGAAGATCTATGCTTAAGTAAGGGAAAACAACAAAAACTTGTATGCCAATATTAACAAGGTTGCAAAGGCAAAAAATCTGAGAGAAAGAAATTGAAAATCTAAACATGACTAAAGAAAACCCTTTTTTCTAATACCAACAACATGAAAACAATGAGATAACACAAGAGGATATACAACATTCACAAAAAGACTCAAATTTTCATAAATTTATGGAAATGGTCTTAGAACAAGACATGGACAAATACCTCTTAATGTTAGTAGAGTTAGGTTCCAAACTTCTGAAAGATTTTGACATCAATTAGTTGAAGGAAACATCTAGAACTAATGAGATGAAACCAAATCACACCTAGGATACAAATCAACTAGTCGCTTTAACAACTCAAATGCAAATCCTACAACAACAAGTTCAAAACATGCAAACAGGAACCACAAAAATGTATTTATTAAAGGACATTTGTCCTTACCCTTTTCATCCATGTGTGGATATGATACCCTTTCCAAGACATTGTGAGTTTCCTAAATATGACAAATACAATGGAAAATCAGATCCAATTGACCATGTACAATAATTTAGAACAATGAGCCTCGAGTTTGCACAAGAAGATACATACCTCATGAGATTATTTCCTAGGAGTTTGGGAGCCCATTGTATGGAATGGTTCTCAAAATTACAATGAGGGATCATATCCTTTGAAGAATTGGTTAACAAATTCATCTCTCAATTCTCTTTCAACATAACACATGACGTAACCATAAAGGATCTCTATAATCTGAAATAGAAAAATGGTGAGACATTTTTATCATTCTTACAATGATGGAGAAAGTTGTTCGCTAGGTATTCTCAATCTATACTTGAAGAGGAGAAGATTGAATTATTTATAGATAACTTAAATGATTAGATAAGTTATAGACTTGAACTACAATGTCCCCCAACATTTGAAAAAGTAATTGAGAATGGACTCAAAATCGAAGAAGCCCTAGTCAAACGAGGAGTGATTAAGCATTATAGTGAAACATCCAACAATGAAAATCACTATGGAAACAACGGCAAGCAAAAATTTTGGCAGAAAAATAGAAATAATGGAAGCAATGAACCTACAAGTGACAAAGTAAAACCAATATTCAATCTGATAGCGTCAACTACCAAAGTAAATCAAAATGAAAACCAAAACAACAGTAAGGGCACCATTCAAAACAACAACACCAACAATGGAGAATCGTGACTGTCTTACCAAAGACAATCAAATAGATGGAAATTCACTCTATTAGGACAAACATTGGAATCAGCAATGAGAGAACTCATTGCGAACAAACTTATCACTTTACCAGAGGCTCAAAATTGGGAGCCAAAGGTAAAACCATCATGGTGGAACGATGCAGATTATTGTAATTTCCATAAGAATAAAGGACATAAGACAAACGACTGTATGCAACTAAAACACCTAATACAAGACTTGATCGAAGCCAAGAAGGTTTTTGTTGAAGGGCCTCAGACAAACAATGATCACACTGCATTTATCAATCCATTACCCAACTATGAAAAAGGAGAGTCTTCTTCTAGTGGTAAGAGAAAAAGTATAAACTATGTCTATGACACCACCATTCTTTTCCTTTCTGTGGTAGAAAAAAATGAAATTGACACTCAAAAGGATAACACAAACAACAATGACATTAAATCCCTGAATGTGAGGACAAGCACAGGAACATTTGATAATCAAATCAATGTTTTAAAAATAAAGGAAAAACAAGATCATTCACAAGTCAATATAACGACAAGGGAGCAGTCTAGAGTAATACTGAAAGAAATTTCCTCCAAAAACAATACTTCCTCATCACATCAATACAATATCATAGACCAATTACAAAAGATACCCGCGCAAATATCCATTTTGGAACTTTTCCAAATTTCACCATCACACAAGGAAGTTTTAGAACAAGCTCTAGTAGCTACAACGGTCCCTAATAATTTAGATGTTTGTCAATTCCAAGCCATGGTAGGACATCTCGCCACACCTTGTTGTCTATAATTCTTTGAACAAGATGATGTATCTTTAATCACCCACACAATGCAACCTTGCATATAGAAGTTCTCATCCATAAACATTGTGTTAAACGTATTATGATAGATGGAGGAGCTGGTTTAAATATTTGTACCTTGAAACTGATTCATGCATTAGGCTATTCTGACAACACCATTGACACCAACAGAAAAATAACAATAAAGGCATATGATGAAGAGGAAAGTTCTTCCAAAGGGCTTATTATACTTCCAATTCAGGTGGGGCCAATTATCAAAAAAATTGTTTGTCAAGTCTTAGACAAAGATCTAACATACAACATACTATTGGGTCATCCATGGATCTATGACATGCAAGCGGTACCTTCAACATACCATCAATGTCTGAAATTTTTAGTAAACGGACAAGAAGTCACCATATCAGCTGACAACAACAATCCATAGACTTGCCGCATGTTGAAAGCAACTCAAGACACTTTGATACCTCATAA
>VDFB02379711.1:165909617-165925505 GCA_007258455.2 Sequoia sempervirens
ATTGTGATTTTGATATATATGAGATGCAATAGATTCTACGGTCCATTATGTGTTTATATGATTCTCCGATGGATGCATTTTTATTTTTATTTTTTATGTTCTATATGCTATGTGATGGTTTTATTGTCATGATGGTATGCTTTGATATGATGTTGTTCTATCTATGATGCAACTAATGGTAATGTATGGATGCATCTTATATGGATACATGATGTATATGGATGAAAATTTTGAATGATACATGATGTAATAAATTGATGGATATTATTATCAAAATAGATGGATTATATGTGAATATGATATAATAAATGGATGAATGTAATGAGTTATGATGATGATGTATTTTAAGGATAATTGAATGATATAGATAAATGTATGTTGAATGTATGAATGATAAAATGATGATGCAAATGTTTTAAATATATGTAAATGATTATGATGATGTAACTATATGATCATGATGTTGTTTTTGTAATTTGTCAAGTATACTCAGTCTATTATGAAAAAAAGATAATTATTTAAGGAATGATTCACCAATCTTTGTAACAAATACTCTGCAGATGTGACACTACTATGGATGCAGTCTACTTTTTACTATGCAAATCTACATGTAAACATAGGCATTTTAACAATACTTTTGTGCTTTTGTATCATCATTGAACTTTAAAATGTTGAAATTGAGTACAAGCATCAATGGTATAATGTAAACCGATGATGACCTGAGTACTACTTTCATGATTTTTGATATTGCAAAGCGAACACAAACATCGAGGTATAATTAAACTGAGATAACTGAGCATTTCTTGCATAAACAAACAAAATTAACCACTTTCCTATGTGAATTGGAATGTCATCCATGATACTTTGTAGAGAGCATTCCTTGACGATTCCCACAGGAGTAATTGCGGATTTATTCACAAACAATAGACAAAAGAAATACCATTTCTTCTTCACGGATTCTCTACTTCAATACATCATTGAGTTGCTCCAGAGAAATGATAACATTGATCAAAAGTACAACATATATTTCATTTGCTTATAGTATTCAATCATTTATTTAGATTAGATCACCCATCTTGATTTTGTGATTTTTTTTTGTTTTCAAGATTTTGGATCAAACTAACCTAAAGGCCTATCCTAGGGGCCTCGAGGGCTGATCAATATTAGCCTTTCCTACGTTATACACACAGAGACCACATAGTTCAACTGACACAGACTCATGTTTTTGGATTTTTTGATACTAACCTTTTGACTTGTTTTTGGATTTTTGTTGTTGTTGTGAGATGGATGTCCAATGTGCCTCTGATGGTGATTGATGTTCCATGTTGGGTTGTGTTTTGAACATTGTTTCCATTGCTTTTGTCCAATCGTTGTTTGTCTATTTGAGTAAGCTCCATGTTTATGTTGCCCCCAATGTTTTTCAGATGTTTCCCCCAAGCTAGGGTGAGACATGACCACATGATATGATATGATAATAGATGTAAAATGATGGTGGAAATAGCAACCATGACATATGTTCAAATAGATAAGGGAGCTGATTCAAATCACAAATAGTGCCTATTTCCAAGTTTTCACTATATGTTTTTATTGTACTTTTTCATTCTTTTTGGTTTTTTTTGTATTTTTTTGTATTTTTTTTCCGTCACCAGGGTGCCTGTTTGCCAGGTTTTCATCAAGGTAACTATTTTTAGAAACTAATTCATGCACAAAGTGATTCGGGTATAGAACTTTTTGAGATGGATATTGTTGATAGGTTCATCAAACAAATCCCGTTCTAGTGTAGACAATTGATATGCTCCTGATCCATACACTAATATGATAACAAAGGGACCGAACCAATTAGGTTCAAACTTCCCTTTCTTTTCTCAATCTTGCTGATTTCTAGGGTTTTCATTTAGGACCAAGTCACCAACTTGAAAGATTCTAGGTTTTACCCTATGATTGTAACTCCTCGACATTCTTTGTTGGTAGGCTTTCAAATGATTCATTGCTTGTTGATGGTGTTCATCCAACAATTCCAATTCCTGTAGCCTTGACACTCTGTAATCTTCATCTGCTATGAGGCCCTTTAGTGACACACAGAGTGATGGTATTTCTACCTCAATTGGTAGAATGGCCTCTGATCCATACACCAAGGCATATGGTGTAGCTCCTGTTGGTGTTTTGATACTGGTTTTGTCAGCCCATAGTGCAGGATTTAACTGAACATGCCAATCACATCCACCATCATCTACCATCTTCTTTAGTATTTTTAGGATCATCTTGTTTGAGGCTTCTACTTGTCCATTTCCATGTGGATAGTATAGTGTTGAAAAACGATGTTGAATATGGAATTTTTCACATAATTCCTGGATGTCCTGATTTTTAAAAGCCTTCCATTTTCTGAAATAATGGATTGAGGTATTTCGTATCAACAAATGAGATAGTTGAGTATGAAAGATGAAATCTATTTTCCAATGACAGTTGTCAAAGGAACTGCTTCTATCCATTTTGTAAAATACTTTGTTGTTGTGATGATGAACTTGTGTCCATTAGACGAAGAAGGATGTATTTTCCCCACTAGGTGCAGTCCCCATTGACAAAAGGGCTATGTGGATGTGAATGGTTGTAACTCTTGCGCCAGCCTATGAATTAGATTACCGTGAATTTGACATTTTTGACATATTTTAACATATTGATATGCTTCCCTCTCCATGTTCGGCCAGTAATACTCTAAACAGAGGAGTTTCTTAGCTAGGGTTAGCCCACTTGAATGAGCCCCACAAATAACTTCATGGAACTCTTGTAAGGATGTTTCAGATTTGTGATGCTCTAGACACCGGAGAAGAGTACCATCTAAACCTCGATGGTAAAGGATTTCAACAATTAATGTATGTCATGCCGATTGATGGATAAAGTTACGTTTTTGGTTTCTAGAGAGGTTGAGAGGAAGAGTGTTGTCTTTGAGGTAAGTATAGATTTCTCCATATTGTGAGGGTTGAATGTTGGTTATGTGGCATATAGTCTGTGAATCAAGGTTATTGTATGCAATATTAGATACTTTTTCAACCATAAACTCATATCCACCTTTCTTTTCTAATAATTGCAAAAGGGATGCAATTGTTACCATGGCATCTGCAACTTTGTTTTTTGCGCTTGGTATTTGCTCGAACTTGATATCCATGAAGTATCTTTTTAGATCATCTATCATTTTCTTATAAGGCATGAGCTTCTCATCCTTTGTTTGGTACTCATTATTTACTTGATAAATGACTAGTTGTGAGTCCCCATACACTTGCATTTCTGTGATCTTCCATTCAATAGCTATTTTGATGTCGACAATCAACGCTTCATTCTCAACTATATTGTTTGTACATGGAAACATTAACCTATAAGATCTTGGAATGGTGTGTCCTTGAGGTGTGGCAAATAGAATTCTTGCACCAGCTCCTCTTTGTGTATATGATCCATCAAAATACATTCTCCATTGTTGAGTTGTAATATTCATGATGTCGGCATCTGGAAATTCAATGTACATTGGATGATGATCCTGTAATGGAGCTTCAGCTAGTTGATTTGCTATTACATGTCCTTTTATGGCTCTCCTATCAACATATTGGATATCAAACTCACTCAATATCATGACCCATTTTGCAAGTCTTCTTGTTAGAGGAGCTTTACCGAGTAGGTATTTTAATGGGTCTATTTTTGCTATGAGCCTGACTGTATGAGTCAACATGTAGTGTCGTAATTGTTGGGTTGCAAATACCACTGCTAAACAAGCCTTTTCCATGAATGTGTAGTTTATTTCATATTCGTTGAGAGTCCTGCTGATGTAGTAAACTGTTTGTTCTTTTCCTTCAGAATCCTCCTATGCTAATAGAGCTCCTAAAGATATTTCAGTTGTTGCAATATACAATAATAGTGGTCTTTCTGATATGGGTGGCATGAGTATTGGAGGTGTCACCAAATATTGCTTTATCTGACCAAAAGTTGTTTCACAGTTATGATCCCATTTGAATAAAACATTTTTATGAAGGAGATGATTAAATGGATGACTCTTATTTGCTAGTTGGGAGATAAATCTCCTGATGGATTGTAACCTTCCTTGTAGGGACTATAATTGACCGATGTTTTTAGGTAGTGGTATCTCTATTATTGCCTTAACCTTAGTTGGATCCACTTCAATACCTTTTTCTGACACTATGTAACCAAGAAGTTTTGTTGAAGTCACCTCGAAGATACATTTCTTTGGGTTCAACGTTACGTTGAATTTTTCCAATCTAGTGAAGATCTTATCAAGTATTTCCAGATGTCCTTCCCTAGTGTGTGATTTTGCTAAGATGTCATCCACATAATTTTCCATGAAAGTATGCATCATATCATGAAAAATTATGGTCATTGCTCGCTGATATGTTGCACCTACATTTTTCAATCCAAAAGGCATGACATTCCAATAGAATGTTCCCCAAGGGCAAGTGAATGCCATCTTTTCTTGATCCTCAGGTGCTATTTTTATTTGATTGTATCCTGAGAAGCCATCCATTATAGATAACATGGCATGTCCTGTTGTTAGATCCATAATTATGTCAATGTTGGGTAAAGGAAAATCATCTTTTGGGCATGCCTTGTTTAAATCCCTAAAATATGTGCATATTCTGATGCTATTATCAGGTTTGGATATTGGCACAATGTTTGAGATCCATTATGCATAATCTATGGACCTGATAAAACCTGCATCTAATAATTTTTTTAGTTCAACTTTAACCATAAGAGCAATGTGGGGATGCATCTTTCTCAAATTTTGTTTGACTAGTTTGATTCCCTTTGGTAGTGATAGATGATGCATTAGGAGTTGTGGATCCAATCCTGGCATGTCAGAATAAGACCATGCAAAATTTATGTTTTGTTGCTCAAAGAATCTGGTGAATGCGGCTTCTCTTGTTCTGTCATGGATGCTGCTAGATGTAAGATCTTTGCCTCTTCAGATGTTCCCATATTTATAGATTGTGTTGGCTCTACCATTACTAATGATCTGTCATGGTAATTTTTTGGGAGAGTATCAAATCTTTCATCCTTTAGTGCCTCCGAAAGGTTTTCGTTGTTGGATACGTTTTTTATTTTTCTCTTTTCAAAGTCTAACACTGCCTTAGAGAGGTTTTCATCATTAGATTTATTTTTCCTGTTATCATTTTTGCAACTGAAAGATTTGGCACCCTCTTGCTGTAAAGTATCAATATGAGTGTTATGGATAGTACTTGTATCCGTTTTGTCATTGTAGAGATAATTTATGATGGCATTATCATTTGAAAAGACTAGTATAAGACTAGGTTCGATGGGTTCCCAGTCAATAAGTTTGGGATGCATTAAAGGTAACAAGTCATTTGATTGAATAAGGTCAACTGTTGTAAGTGTCATGATAGCTAGGTGGTCAAAGTTATTTGTAGGATGTTTGAGGTCTATGATAGTACTCACCTCCAAGTTTTCTGACTCACTTGATGTCTGATTGTCCTCGCTTGAGTCATCAATACTTGTTGATCCCATAACAAATGTTATATTCCTTGAACCTTGTCCCTTCTCTCGTAAGGGTGTATATACTTGGATAATATCAACCTCTTTATCAATATAAGATGTAGCAGATAGATGATCCCATTCATATTCATTTGAATATGTGTTAGAGACATCTCTCATTTGTAGTATCCTTTCCACTGCTTTTTGGGTTTCTTCTTCTTTTTGTTCAATTATGTAGCCTAATCTCGTTTTTTCTTTAGGCTGTAATGTTAGAGGTTGAATGGGTTCAATAATACCGTCCTTTCTCTTGCCAATTGGTCCTTGACCTTTGTAACCCATTTTCTCTAAAATGGCCTTCCCTTTTCCATACTGATCTATTTTGATGCTGACATTTGCTGATGTTGATGTTTCCTCGTCTTTGTATAGCCAGCTAAGAATGGCTTTGTCTTCTGACTCATCTTCGAGTGTACGTGCTTTTATAAAATTTTCATTTAGAGTTGTGATGGGTTGTGATGATCTTGGAGATTTTAATATGGGCTATCCATATATTTTTGGTGATGGTAGTAACTGTGATAGGCACAAAGATTGCTCAAGAGAGTATTCTCCTACACCCTTTTTCTTTATCTGATCCTTTTCTGAAATTTGTGATAATTCATTTATAGGATCTTCGGTGTTTGATGTGTCTGTGACAGTTATTTCTTTCTATAGATTCTTTTTCTCAACCCATTTAGATATAAAATTAGGTTGGCTATCCATAGTGATTGAATTAGAAGTATTGACCTCTCTGTTATGAGGTATCAAAGTATCTTGAGTTGCTTTCAACATGTTGCAAGTTTGTGGATTGTTGTTGTCAACTGATATGGCGACTTCCTATCCGTTTACTAGAAATTTCAGACATTTATGGTATGTTGAAGGTATCGCTTGCATGTCATGGATCCATGGATGACCCAATAGTAAACTGTGATAGGCATGTTTTGAACCTGTTGCTGTAGGATTTGCATTTGAGCTATTAAAGCAACTACTTGATTTGTACCCTGGGTGTGGTTTGGTTTCGTCTCATTAGCTCTAGATGTTTCCTTCAACCGATTGATGTCAAAATCTTTCAGAATTTTGGCACCTAACTCTGCTAACATTAAGAGGTATTTCTCCATATCTTGTTCTAAGACCTTTTCCATAAATTTATGAAAATTTGGGTCTTGTTGTGCATGTTGTACATCCTCTTGTGTTATCTCGTTGTTTTCATGTTGTTGGTATTGGAAAAAAAGGGTTTTCTTCAGTCATGTTTAGATTTTCAGTTCCTTTCTCTCTGATTTTTTTCCTTTGCAACCTTGTTAAGATTGGCATACAAGTTTTGGTTGTTTTCCTTCACTAAATTTAGATCTTCTATATGGTGTTAGCGTCAATTTGATTTTTAAACTTGGCTCACTAATCTAGGTTTTGTTTTGATAATTTGGACACTTTGTATTTTGCAAGATATGGTTTTTGTGTGAAAACAATTTTAATTTGTAAGAACCTACTTTGTTTCAGGTTTTTAGGATACTGTCTGATCTGTAAAATCTTTCTGATAGTTGTTTTGGAAGATTCTCTATTTTTTTATTTCTGTAGACACGCTAATACAAAGGGAAGAAGCACTAAAACATAACTTAGAAGCGCTATAATTTTTGGTAAACTCACTGTGAAATAGTGTGGAAGTGCTAGAACATAACTTAGAAGCGCTAAAACAGAGATGAGAAGCACTAAAACAGATAGAATACGTGCTAAAACAGAGTTCAAAAGTGCTATGTTTTTCTGTGTAAGTGCTAAAATATGGATCAGAAGTGTCGAAATGTTGGACACTGGAATTTCTTGACTGTATGATTTGTTGTGATAGAATCGCTATGAGATTGTTCAGAAGTGTTAAAACAAAGGGTTGAAGCATTATAATTTTCTTTGGAAGCACTAAAACAAAGGTTAGATGTGTTATAGTTTGTCCTAGAAGTGCTATAGTTTTTGTTTAATGCCAAGCAGGGGGTGGCGATATGGGTCTCTCAGCTGCTATGTCTGCTTTCTCTTCTTCTTCATCCAAGATTATGGAAGCTGTAAGGAATTGATGAGGTGTTTCATTCTTTTCAAAAATAAATGTCCTCAAACTACGGATGATGTCAGTTTGAGTGCCTTCAATCTGTATGTTACCGAGCTGAAATATTGGTGTGGTTAGTCCTAGTTGTTGAACATGAGTTGTAGGTCGCCAAATGGTCATAAGGTATGCTGTATGATGGTTTCAATACCTTATTGTAACATTATTCATTACCTATTCCCAGGAAGGAGATAGTAACATGGGTCTTCCTACTACTATGTTCGTCTTTTCTTCTTCTTCATTCAGAATGATGGATGCTGTAAGAAACTAACGTGGTGTTTTGTTTTCCTCAAAAGTAAATAAGGCTAGGTTGTATGATAGGTGGTATAAGGCCTGTTTGTTGAATGGGAGTTGTAGGTCGCCAAATGGTCATAAGGTGGTAACTCCTTGATTTTGGATGTCAACTTTAAGGTTTTCAAATACTTTTCTATCGTAAGAACTAATCAGGTCTAGTGGAGTATTCTATGGCAAGTTGTGGAATGGAGGATTGACGAATACGATGACTATGGTTGAATTCCTGTAAAAGAGCATTTCTTTGAATATATGCTTGTGAAGTCAAAGGTTCTACAACATAATCATCAATGTAACCCCTATTGAAATCATGGAACCTATGGAGGAATGTTCTATGATGAAGCAAAGTCTTCCTATTTTGATACAAGAAACGTTGTCTTTGCAAAAGATGTTTGCAACTAAGTGTTGTTTTGGGTTTTCTAATTCTCTTGGCAAGATATTTTTTGACAAACTTAGTGGTTTTCCAATCTCTAATCATGTATTCTCAGTTTTGATTTTTGATTTTTTAGGATGATCTTTTATCTGAATTTTAATGATTTTTGGAATACCAAACACTCAAATGAAGACAGTTGTTTTTAAGAGTGTAATCTAAACAGATAGTGTATGTTCAAAAGAACCATGCATGGTCCAATTTTCACTGGTTTTGATAACAATAAAGCATTTCAGATAGACTCACTCTTAATAGTCAAAAGGTCATCGCTATACTCAACAACCCACATCTTAAAATTGCGTCAACTAACATAGTTGTGTCACCCCCTAGAGGGCGCCCGTGTTTTTGTCTTTTCCAGGTGCGTACTCAAGGTTAGATTTCTTGATCCCCTGAGCAATCAGTCCTTGGAAATTATATGGTGAGTGTCTTGGGGGTAGATTCTTCCCTCCCCTTGCACTGCGAGTATTACAATGTCTGGTTACTGACTCAGCTGGATACTACACTAGGTTCTTAGAAAGGGTTTTCGTTCAAAGCAACAATAATAGACTCCCTCAGGAGACCTCTCAACCTTTAGAACAAAGGTTTTAGGGATGGTTATCTTGCACACTTCCAGAAAAAAATGGGTTTCCCCAGATTTTCTTTAAATTTTATAGTGGGGTGGAAAAACTTGGCTTTGGTTTGAACCCACTTAGGTCGTTCCCCTAGGGTGAGTACTTTTTCCCACTACAACATGCCTTCTAAAGGATGTAATAAAACTTGAAGAATGTATAAAAAGGATGAGTCTGGATTTTTGGATCACCCAGTTAAGGGGAGAGCATATGCCTATCAACCATTCAAACACATAAACCACTTGTTCAAATTTTAGAGCCCAAACAAAATATTTTCTAATCTATGTGAAGATATTGCTTCACAAAAAGACATGGTGTTCATTTTTAAATCCCAAATTGAGAAAATATAGTAACTACCCTAGATTGGTAAATTTTTAATCCAAAGGAAAATGTGACTATCCTAGGATTGATTTATTTGAAAACCAACTGAAGAAGTGTCTATCCTAGATTGATTCTTTTTTAATCCAATTGAAGAAATGAAATTTACTGGTTGCGGACGCATCAAATCCAAAAAATGAATTACATAGAAGTGCTATGGCAGTGCTCAAAAGCGCTATAGAAATAGACATACACACTATAGAAATAGACAAAAGCACTACAAGAATAGACAGAAGCACTACAGGAATAGACAAAAGCACTATAGGATTTTAGAAAAGTGCTAAAATAGATGTTGAATATTACTGTCGGTCTATGCTAATTGTAGGATTGAAGGGCTAAAATAGTCCTTCGAAGCGCTATACTTTTCCCCAGAAGTGCTAAAACAGTCCTTCAAAGTGCTATATGTTTCCTCAGAAGCGCTATAGAATCTTCTGATAGTGCTAAAATAGATTACGCTAGATTCCTGTATGAAAACTTTCCAAAAAAACTTGTTAAAAACATGGGGTATGGCCCCACGGTGGGCGCCAGAATGTAAGTGTGGAAAATGTAAACTAAATACAATTAAATACACCTCTTAATGAAACATTATATTAAGATTAATCAACAATTAAACTAATTTAAAACATTAAAAACCTTGAAGATGTCTCATTATCTTCGATCTCCAAAGATTTATCAAGATACAGAGGCTCTCAGATTTGTAAGCACCGTAACTGTTTAAAATGCCTATCTAGAGAATGGAATGGATGCTAAATGAAATGATTGTGATGATGGATAATGATTCCTAAGTGATATGAAGCTACTGTAAACTATCCTGACATGAAACCTGCTAAATGGAAGCTACAGTAAAAACTAATGATGCTATTGTGATATGAATTCTAATAATCCCATGATGCTATGTTGATACTAAAATGCTAATGCTAATGATTGATTGGATACTTGGTTGCTTGAGTACTAATCCCTGTAGAGTATGTTTGCATAAATTAGGATTTCTCGGATCATTTTGATGCTTCAGAAGGTTGTATATATAGATTTTCGGCAATAGTTTTGCACAGGGGTAACACAACAGAGGCTGAGATTAAATCTAAAGCTTTGAATGGTACGAGATGAGAAGGTGGATTTGATCATGGAAGATTGTTCCTCCCCATGAAAACACCAGGAAAGATGAGAGGATTGCCTGCAGGTTTGTCCACGAGGCTTTTCCTGTGAATTCCAGTTGTATTAATTAGATTTGAAAAATCTAATTTTATTGGTGAGTGAATAGAGGGATTTGATTTATGCATTTATTTAAATATTTTTGGTCTATTTAAATTTAGCAAAAGGGGAATAAATAATTTAATAAAATAAACTATAGAAGTTTGTTTATTAAATTAAATAGAAGAGAACTATGATGTAATAATTAAATAATGCCAACTATTGAAGTTGTATATTTAATTTAAGATAGAATTTAATGGATAAAGTATAAAAGAAATAATAATGGTAATATTTAAATAAAACAAAGTATTTAATTTTGTTTATTTAAATAAGAGAAAATAAAGTGATAAAACAGAAGAATTAATAGTGAACTT
Source organism: Sequoia sempervirens (assembly GCA_007258455.2). NCBI lineage: Eukaryota > Viridiplantae > Streptophyta > Pinopsida > Cupressales > Cupressaceae > Sequoia > Sequoia sempervirens. The sequence continues at coordinate 165,920,496 of VDFB02379711.1, forward strand.
AATAGAAATAAATATTTCTATTTATTTACTAAGTAGATGCATTTAGGATTAATTAATCAAATAAATCATATTTAATTAATTAGATTTCTCCAGACCATTTTTAGGTGTCTACAATAAGCATTGTAAAAATTATAAAATCAAATAATAATAACCTTAAAATTGTAAGTAGAACTACTTTTTTACACTAAAGTCTAAATTAAACCATTAAAAACTTTAATTTTTAAAATAAAAAATTGAACCAAATGATGCAACATAATTCTTCATACAAATAATTTATTTGGTGTATTCTATTAGGTTAGTCAATTCATATTCATATTATATTTTTACAAGCATGCCTCTATTTTAGAGGGAATTGATACTATTTTCAATTACAATTGCACCCTACTAAACCTAACATTCAACATTCTATTGAAACATGGGAATGATCTCAAGGTGTGGAACCTTGTAGATGAGATCAAACCTTGGGAGAAGTGTGGCTTCCTCTCTAACCTAGATGCAAGAGTGTTGGACCAACCCAACAATACATAAAACTAGAACTAATCATATTCTACTAATTTCCAGGGGAAAGGGTAAGAAGGAATGCATAAAAAGGGAAAGGGTGATGATGCACCTAGATTAAATGAGTTTCTTCCTATCCACTACAACATAAAGAATCAACGAAAATTACCAAAAAAACTCATATAGGTCTTTATTTTATTAGCTCCTAGAGGTGGGTATGGAGGTTAGGGCTCAACAAGTGCTAAGAGAGAAAGCTAGTATCCATAGTCAACTCTTACAAACATATTTAACACAACATGCAACACATGAAAGATAATAGAATAATCATTTAAACACATAGGTAAATACATTCACATTGAGTGTAAGAAGTGAGAAGAGGTGAAGATGACAATATTATTCATTCAGAGGCATGGATCTTGTTTTCCCAAAGGAGAGTTGCAAAGATTATAGAGCTCTCATGTAAAAAATAAAAGAACACCTACAAAAATTACAATTTGTTTTTTTATATTGAAACATAACATAATTGATGTTGCAAAAGCTAACTCTAACCACATGTAGAGAATGATGAGAAATTGAAATATAACATCACAATCAAATACACAAAAATAAAGAGGACATCCCCGATGGTGTGAGCATAGTTGATCATTGATGGTGAGTTTTTGGACATTCTAGAACTTTTGTGGGAATTAAAGTTGCAACTGGATCATTGTGAGAATCCACCCTCCATCTAAATGCAGGTTGATGATCCCCATTAGATTTGCAAAAGGCTTAAAAAATTAAACATATTAGTTTAAATCATCCTATAAATCCATATGACCATCAGACTCCCACAATTACAAAAAAAATAGTAATTACACCTTTGGCTTGGTCAAGTTCACTTAGAAAATCTTGCAACAATCCCCCTTTACCACTTTGACCTTGATAGAAAACAAACCTCCAACTAAACCATGCAAAAGAAATACCTAAATTCACACTTCTTAAATTGTGTTTGGTTTTGATAGTAATCCCCACAAATCCACTTGGCTATCTGATTCCTATAAATGTGTAAAACCAATCTTCAATTGTTCTATTTAGAAAATCCATTGGAAACCAAATGTGGGAAGTTAACTTCCATCCTCTCACAACATTGGACTTAATTGATTTAGCTGGCTTGGGTTAAATGTGGAAAATTCATCAGTAACAAGACCTTACAAGTTAGGACCTTGTATCTGAACTGCACCTTTTTCCCTTAACTGGTTCACTTGGAAAGTTCCACAAAATTGGATGCACATGAAACTTCCACAAACCTTCAACTTGCAAGCCATTAATATCCATATGGAATCTATGTGGGAATATGGCCTCATCTTCCCACAACGATATACTGAGACTTTTTGAACCCTTCTTCCCTTTAGTGGGAAAAACCATCTGAATTGAACTTTGTAGGGAAAACCATCTTAACTGCACATGTTCGATTGGAAGGAGAAAACCCATGAGAGTACAATGTTCAATTGTAACCCAAATTTTATCAAATTTTAACTTAGGATACCCATTTGATTGCTCTATAGGATGAAAATCCTAGAAGACCCAAACATAACCAATTTAAATATTTTTTACATTTGGGTGAATGACTAAAAGGTAAGAGAGGAGAGACCAAAACATATAAGTACAACTACCCCAAATACCTATAAATATCTCTTAGATCAATTGTTAGTAGAGGGAAAACAAGGGCAGCACCTAGAAGCCACCCTTAATAGTCTATTGGGTCATGTTGACCTTTGCAAGATGATTGCATGTTGATCATGGGAACCTAGAAGCCTTAATAGTCTATTGGGTACAAAGTCAAGGGCCATCAACAACATGACTTACCTTGACACAAAAAAATGGAACACAACAATGTGTAGACTATGCTTGGAGGAAAGCAACAAAACTAAATCATACACCCTTAAGGAGAATGCAAAGTGAGTATAAAATCACTTCTTTGAAAGCATAAAAACTAAATTGTTATGTACATGAATGAAACAAAATGTCAACTGTCATAACTTTCCTCTATCAAAGACAAATATTTTGAAGGATTTGATCTCCCTCATATCATATTTGCATTCATTGCTTAGATTCCACCACTAAAATATTTTGCTTGCATGCATCAATCTACACATACGTCCTGTGTAGTGAAGTTTCACTTCATAAAATTTTCTATTATAGGGAAACCACAACATAACTGCTATATTCATCTAATGTTGCATCAAGCATACACACAATTTCCATATTGATATGTCTAATTAAAAGGTAAGTAAGGCTTGTTACTTTGTGATTGTTGTCCCTTGAGAGCATTTAACTCATTGGAAAAAAATTGTAGCAAATTTTCCATCTCTTATAGCTTACTTGAAGTTGAAGTAGAGGAAGTTGGTGAGTTGATTGTTGTTGTAGGAAGAGGTGCCAAGATGGGTTGGGTGGGTGGATTTTCTAGGGAAGAGGCATAGGAGGTATGAGAGATATTTTACTAGCTTGTATCAAATAATTCTCTACCCTAATAGAATATCATATAGGCATCAGGTAATGCACTTCCTCCCATAGACTAAATCATGACAACCATGTCACAATTGAGATCCCTCAAATAATATAAGAAAGCATGATTTGAGGAGGGCCTAACCGAAGTAGGGATATTGTTCCATGTTTTTTGAAGTTTGAAGTTAAAGTCTAATATGAATTCATGTGGAGCTCTTTTGATTGTGGTTAGTTGCTCAATGAGGGAGAGATGGTCGCTTTTGTCTTCAAATTACTGGCAGAGTTTGTCTCCTAACTCATCCTAGTCATGGATAGAAGCTGGTTGCAGCTCCCTGTATGACTAAAGTGCTTTTCCTTTCAAGAAATTTGTAAGTAGCCTAACAATAATGTTTTCCTCGATGATATTATGCATAGAGAAGATGCTTGCAACATCTTGAATATGCTCTATGGAAGTGGTATCATGAGTTTCGCTAGTAAAAAATGTAGTTATTTTAAGGGAAACTATTGGTATAGATCATATAATTAGGTAAGGATGAGAGGGTTTTCACCATTAAAAGTGGAAAATACATGAATTTTGGGGATGGCCATAAGAATGGCATGGATATATTTATTACTAGGAAAAAACTTAAAATGCTAATAAAATAAAGCAACAAAATTTGCTCAACCAAAGAAATGAACATACCAGCAAAGCCACCAATATGTTGAACTTGTAGAGTCATCAAGTGCCTTTTGATGTCCTAAAAGACTATAATTACTAATATTTCACCAAAATCTCAATAAGATGAGATAATTCTCATCACACTTGTCCCATCGGGCAATGCCAAAAATTGTTGTCACAACTAGTGGGAAAACCTGGACTACTTGAACCAAATTTTTTTGATAGATTCACCATGGTGTTGGAGAAATACCCTAAGAGGCAAGATGAACTGAAGAATACAACAATATACTTTAGTAGGTGATGTAAAGCTCATGAACTTGGTCCCATCGGGTTTGTCAAAAATAATTGTCACATGAAATTGTATCTTGTTGAACTAGGTTCAACATTTCAATGACACAATGGGAATGATCTCAAGTTTGGGGCCTTTATTGTTGATATTAGACCTCCAAAGAAGGTTGAATTCATTTCTAACCTATATGTAGCAATGCTGGTCCAACCCAACAATGAATTAAATCTAAACTAATCCTATCCTACCAAATTGTTGAGGGAAAGGGAAGAGGGAAATGGAGAAAACAAAGGGGTGGTGATGCACCTAGATTAATGGTGTTTCTTCCTACCCAATATTTCATAGAGAATAAATGAAATTCACCAAAAGACTTAACAAACTCTATTTTATCAATTCTTGAAAGTAATTAAGGAGCTTAGGTCTAAAGGACATAGTCTAGTTTTACAGTTGTAGAAATGCCAAAATACATAAGTCTTTTAGAGAAAACCTAGGGAAGAACCTATACAAAGAACACCAAATTTTCTTTTATATTGAAGCATAACATAATCATAACCCTAACCATTTCTTGAGAATACATAAGAAGCAAATATATGGCAACACAATTTGATCTACAAACATGGAAGGGACATCCCAAATGATGTGAGGATGGACATGAACATTGATGACTTGATAGATTAAAATTAACATTTCTATTCATGGATTGTATTCAACATATAAAACTAAAATTAAAATTACTAAGTGTGATTTGAATTATTAAAATCAACATATTTTTAAGACTAAAATTAGCATTTCAAAAAAAAAAATCCTAGATTTAGAGATGGAGTCGTTGCATGCTCCTTGGTCCATCGCGGCTAGGGTTTTCTCTGGTCGGGAGGTGTGAGTTTCTTCTAGTTCTGCCAAATTTGTAGGTCATAGGCCATTACCATTCGCCATTCGCAGAGGTGGTGAAGAGAGACTCAAAACAGGGTTGTGAGTGCTCGTTGGTGAGATAGAAAGAGGGATTTTTCCAGTTTCAACATCGCTTTCAGGGGGCGTCATTTAGGCAAACGACTGGTGGAAAGGAGGCTCGCATGCATGGAGAGGG
>VDFB02379711.1:165925605-166049473 GCA_007258455.2 Sequoia sempervirens
CATATAACTTATTTGTTTTGTAGCGTGAGAGAGGCTTACAATGGCTTTATATGGAGTCTTTAAAGAAAAATTCTTCATCTGACCGTTGGCATTAAAAAACAGATTGGGGTCCAGAAATGCTTTTTAGAGATCAATATAAGTGATTTTGTTAAAGGGTGGAAGGTATTTGGCATGATTAATTGCTCTCCAGTCTAACTACGAACCCAGTGTTTTGTCCTACTAGTTTCATTCTCTTGTAAAACAAATGTTTTCGCTGTAAAACTGGAAGGCTAGAGGGGTGTCTGTCTCCAAATGGTATATACTCATTATTTGCCATGGTACATCTCCTCTAAGCACTTATTACCTCCCACTTCATAGCCAAAACTGTTATCTGAGCTCAAATATCTGTCAAGCAAAAGACTATATATTGCTGAGGAGAGTACTGACATTTTTGGCCACCGGTGTCCTCTTCAATTTTATATATTCTGCTATGAATGGTAAAAATAGGGAATTAAACATGTTCTCCAGGTGCTAGGATGCTGTTAATAGAGATATAGCAAAGTAAAATCAGAAAACTAAATTCTTCTCTACAAATGAGAAATGTATTAAATCTTATGTATTAATTTCAGTTGATGTTTATTTTTCAAATCCCATCTTATCAGAAAATCATCATGGTTTTACTTCTTTGAACTTCTGGTTATCTGAAGGCTTCAGCAGTGCATAGGCTTAGAAAATAAATGATAAATTTTAAAATTCATATATCGGAAGGGCCATCGTGAATAGCAGTACAAGTATCCCTTTTCGACAACCTATGACAATGGCACTTAGAAATTTATTCAAGGAATGAGTTGGCACTATATTTTTTTAACTTGCTTGAAGCAACAAATGTACAGCAAGTCTATTTGAGGCAGAGTTTTATGATTTTTTCCGTACTAACTCATCTTTCAAAAGAGTATGGGAGGATTTTCAATGTTTGATACTGCTAATTTAAGTGCAAATCAAAGTTGATGGACGATAGTGCTCGGAAGGCTAGTTCCTCTGGTACAGTAAAGAAGAAAAAAGTACAACGGTAATAACTTTCTGACTATAGTTTAGGCTATCCGATAAGAAGATGAAAACATTTAGTAAGACATATATGGCAGTCTCTTATACTGTCTTGTTTGAAATGTGGGTTTATAGTTCCTTTGTTTTTTAGTTTCCTGTTCCAAAATTCAAGCCATATTCTTGGATAAAATTTGATACTTACTATTCTGTTATTGTATTATAATTGTGTTGTGACATGTTCTATAGTGGTGTCTTTTGAATAGTTTTAAGGCACAATATTTGTAACTTTAGAGTTTTTCAACAAATTTAAATGAAAACAGTTCATATTTCTTGATTGAATGTATTCCATAATCCATTTCTTTTATGGTTCTTATTGTATTATATGTCATTATTAATGAGATGTAAAAGGATATCTCATTATCTTTGTTATTTTTAAGTGTTTCATTGAGGATCTCAAATTAATCATTTGGCATGGATTTGCATTTACAAGAATTACCCCATTAGTGAATGTATTGTAACCAAGTGCTTTGAAATTTGAATAATTAGGCACTTCTTATGCAGATTAGATCTTTTCATTGTTAAAATAAAATTTGAATAAATAGGCGCTTTTGATGGCAGATTAGGTCTTTCATTGTTTATTTACCTCGATATGAACAAGTAGATGTCTGACTTTATGTATCTTGTGAATAGGGTTAGTCAATTTACACACCTCGTTTTACACTAATATATTTAATTAGCCTCTCTGGATTGGTGAAGTTATACGGTTAAAGTAATTTCCTTTGGGGAACTTGAATATTTCTGGCTGATTTAAGATTAGAGTACATCAGTGGAGTTTGAGGGAGAATACATGGTGCTGAGTCTGACTGACATATATAACGAGAATTCATTTAGATAGTGACAAATAATATAGATCAAATATTAAGAAATATTTGAGATTCAATAAGAATGAGCATAAATTTGAGATTAAATTCTTCTACAATTGACTATTTGATGTCCAATCCAATTAAGTTGGTAATGAGGTTTACACTAACTTGAAATTTTTTAATTAGAAGCAGCTGGGATTATTGATACATACTTCATCATGGAGGATGTTGGTAATGTAGGATAGAGTATTTAAGTTTGACATTTTTGTTGATCTTTAGAGTTATATCTTCTCTTTTGCCTTCTAATACCTTGAGTTGTTCATGTAAACAATCAACATGTGTTTTTAGCTCCTTCTTGGCCTTTAGGTATTCCTACATGATTGTTGAGAAATTGGTCATCTAAAAGGATGGGTTAGAATAGATTAGTTGCATTTCAACTTCAAGAGAATGAAAGGATTAAGAAAGTACAACCATGCATTTAATTTTCCAATTGAATTTGATAACCACTTTATAGGTCTTAGAGACAATTGTCCAAGACATATTGAGTCCACTTGCGAGACTATGTGTGGATTAGAATAGTGTGAAGAGAGGTCATAATGGAATTTCAAAGCCATGCTTTATTTTGGTTCATGGATATCAAGTTCGAGCAAATACCAAGGGTAAAAAACAAAGCTACATATGTCATGGCAACAATTGCATCCCTTTTGCAATTATCAGAAAAGAAAGGTCGATACGAGTTTATGGTTGAACAAGTATCTAATCCTGCATACGATAACCCTGATTCACAGACCATATGCCACATAACCAACATTCAACCCTCACAATATGGAGAGATCTATACTTACCTCAAAGATAACATTCTTCCTCTTGACCTCTCTAGAAACCAAAAACGTAACTTTATCCGTTAATCGGCATGACATACATTAATGGCTGACATCCTTTACCATCGAGGTTTAGATGGTACTCTTCTCCGGTGTCTAGAGCATCACGAATCTGAAACATCCTTACGAGAGGTCCATGAAGGTATTTGTGGGACTCATTCAAGTGGGCTAACCCTAGCTAATAAACTCCTTCGTTTAGGGTATTACTAGTCGAACATGGAGAAGGAAGCATATCAATATGTTAAAAGATGTCAGAAATGTCAGATTCATGGTAATCTAATTCATGCATCGGTGCAAGAGTTACAACCATTCACATCCACATGGCCCTTTTGTCAATGGGGACTGGACCTGGTGGGGAAAATACATCCTTCTTCGTCAAATGGGCACAAGTTCATCATCACAACAACAAAGTATTTTACAAAATGGATAGAAGCAGTTCCTTTGACAATTGTCACTGGAAAACAGATTTCATCTTTCATACTCAACTATCTCATCTGTCGATACGGGGTACCTCAATCCATTATTTCAGACAATGGAAGGCCTTTTAAAAATTAGGACATCTAGGAATTATGTGAACAATTCCATATTCAACATCATTTTTCAACACCATACTATCCATAGGGAAATGGACAAGCAGAAGCCTCCAACAAGACAATCCTAAAAATACTAAAGAAAACGGTAGACGATGGTGGACCTGATTAGCATGTTCAGTTAAATCCTGCACTATAGGCCTACAGAACTAGCATCAGAACACCAACATGAGCTACACCATATGCCTTGGTGTATGGATCAGAGGTCATTCTACCAATTGAGATAGAAATACCATCACTCCATGTATCACTAAAGGATCTCATAGCAGATGAAGATTACAGAGTTTCAAGGCTATAGGAGTTGGAATTATTGGATGAACGGCGTCAACAAGTAGTAAATCATTTGAAAGCCTACCAACAAAGAATGTCAAGGAGTTACAATCATAGGGTAAAACCTAGAGTCTTTCAAGTTGGTGACTTGGTCCTAAAGGAAAACCTAGAAATCAGCAAGATAGAGAAAAGAAAGGGAAGTTTGAACTTAACTGGTTAGGTCCCTTTGTTATCATATTAGTGTATGGATCAGGAGCATATCAATTGTCTACACCAGAAGGGGATTTGTTTGATGAACCTATCAACATTATCCATCTCATAAATTTCTATACTTGAATCACTTAGTGTATGAATTAGCTTATGAAAATAGTTACCTTGATGAAAACCTAGCAAACAAGCACCTTGGTGACGGAAAAATACAAAAAAATCAAAAAAGACAAAAAAATACAAAAAAATCAAAAAGAATGAAAATGTGCAATAAAAACATAAAGTGAAAACATGGAAACAGGTGCTATTTGTGATTTGAATCAACTCTCTTATCAATTTGAACATATGTCATGGTCGTTACTTCCACCATCATTTTACATCTATTTTTCATATCATATCACGTAGTCATGTCTCACCCTAGCTTGGGGGCAACATCTGAAAAACATTGGGGGAAACATAAACATGGAGCTTACTCAAATAGACAAACAACAATTGGACAAAAGCAACATAAGCAATGTTTAAAACTCAACCTAACATGGAACATCAATCACCATCATAAGCACATTGGACATCCATCTCACAACGAAAAATCCATAAACATGAGTTTGTGTCAGTCGAACTACGTGGTTTCTGCATGTATAACATAGGCAAGGCTAATCTTTGATCAGCCCCCGAGGCCACTAGGATAGGTCTTTAAGTTAATTTGATCCAAAATCTCGAAAACACAAAAACATCACAAAATCAAGATGGATGATCTAATCTGAATATATGATTGAATACTATAAGCAAATGTAAGATATGTTGTACTTTTGATCATTGTTGTTATTTCTTTGGAGCAACTCAATGATTTATTGAACTAGAGAAGCCAGGAAGAAGAAATGGTATTTTCTTTATCTGTTGTCTATGAATAAATCATAATTACTGTGTGAATCATCGCGGGAAATGCTCTACAAAGTATCATGGATGACATTCCAATTCACATAGGAAAGTGGTTAATTCTTGTTTGTTTATGCAAGAAATGCTCAGGTCATCTCAATTTAATAATACCTCGATGCTTGTGTTCGCTTGCAATATCAAAAATCATGAAAGTAGTACTCAGGTCATCATTGGTTTACATTATACCATTGATTCTTGTACTCACTTTCAACATTTTAAAGCTCAATGATGATACAAAAGCACAAAAGTATTGTTAAAATGCCTATGTTTACATGTAGATTTGCATAGTAAAAAGTAGACTGCATCCATAGTAGTGTCACATCTGCAGAGTATTTGTTACAAAGATTGGTGAATCATTCCTTAAATAATTATCTTTTTTTCATAATAGACTGAGTATACTTGACAAATTACAAAAACAACATCATGATCATATAGTTACATCATCATAATCATTTACATATATTTAAAACATTTGCATCATCATTTTATCATTCATACATTCAACATACATTTATCTATATCATTCAATTATCCTTAAAATACATCATCATCATAACTCATTACATTCATCCATTTATTATATCATATTCACATATAATCCATCTATTTTGATAATAATATCCATCAATTTATTACATCATGTATCATTCAAAATTTTCATCCATATACATCATGTATCCATATAAGATGCATCCATACATTACCATTAGTTGCATCATAGATAGAACAACATCATATCAAAGCATACCATCATGACAATAAAACCATCACATAGCATATAGAACATAAAAAATAAAAATAAAAATGCATCCATCGGAGAATCATATAAACACATAATGGACCGTAGAATCTATTGCATCTCATATATATCAAAATCACAATGTCAAGTATACAAAGATGTCTAAAATGAAGAGAGATAAAACATCAATAATGGCTGTGTATCAAAATAATCAAAGTACATCATGAAAACAATCATGTGCTACTGGCTCCGAATGGTGTAAGCATAGTAGGATCAAGACCCCTACCACCAGAGGAATTGAGATCTCTGGGATCTCTGGGTAGAGGCTGGGTAACACCTGCACTGACAGTCCTAGATCATGACCTAGTAGAATGGGACCTCACATAGCTCACTCTCTGCTCAGAAGGCACTACGTCATAATACCTTGCTCTATAAAACTCAATCTCCTCACCAATGCGAGCAACCTCTCACATATAATCTACCAAGGAGGTACCATCTGCCAATCTCTGTAATCTATCAGCAAAATCCTGAGCACCCTCTACTGCAAACTTGGCCGCATCTCTCTCGGCTGTCAATGAAGTAAGCTGAGCCTGAGCTGTCTCGGTTGTCTGTCTCTTTGCATCCCTCTCAACTGTCAATGCTATAATATGTGACTGAGATTTGACTAACTGAGCCTACATAGCTAAAAGAGTCTCTGCATGCAACTCAGCCTATACCTACATCTAAGCCTGAGTATGCTCTAGTAAACCCTGAGTCTGAAGCAGCTACTCCTAAACAGTCTCTAACTGCACCTAAAGATATGCTATCCACAGCCACTCTGAAACATCTCCCACAGTTTACCTCTTATGAGGCATGGTCTCACCAGGAAAATCTAAGGCAGGGCCCGACCCAACTGTAGCCTCTCCACTATCAAATCTCTCATCTTCGCTGCTCTCATCTTCATTGCTCTCACCACCAACATCCTCCTCACCACCAACATCCTCCTCTACCCCAACACCAACCTCAGGCTCAACATTTTCCTCACCAACCACACCAACATCCTCTACCTCAACTCCTCCAACATCCTCTCTCTTCCGTCTCTGACCACGAGTGACAGGAACATCCTCCTCTGCTAGTAATGGGGCAGGCTCATCTGGAATGGTAAGGCATGGAAATGGATACAAAGCACAATACTCAGCATAATCTGCTATAAGAGGAGCCTCAAAAATATCTGGCCGAATGTCCCACACAAATGGTTGTAAAGCCTGAAACTCTTGAACTGCCACAACATATGACAAACAAGGCCCCCAATATGTTGTATTCAATTGCCAACAAGTGTAGTGTGCGACACCTTGAGGCATACCCTGTACCATCCCATACTATCTATAGACACGTCTGATCAAGAATCTCTCTAAAACCTGATGAGCACGACCAATCAAGATCATTGAATAACAAAGAAATGGTAGTTGAACATCATCATCATTCCAATGATCACAATCTAGATAGGGACGCCATGTCATAGACTCTATGTCGTCGATCACTCTCCTCCAATACTCTAACTTACCCAGTTTAGACTGGGTAAGCTGACCAACATATATGAATACATAAGCTCTCATAGGCGGCCTTTGTCCAACTAGAACTGGACGTGTGATAGCTATGTGCTCCCACACCCATACCTAAAGCAAAGTAATGTCGACCGATAAACTCTAACCACTAAGATACACAACAGAATGTAAATCATGATACAAATGGGAAAGCAAACACACGCCCCAAGCAAATCAAGTGCCATGAACAACCATGCTCTCCAAAACTTGGCCCCAACCAACTCAGAATCCCTTAGACTTGTGATCAGGACTAAGGAATCTACCAATGAAACCAGCAAGTATTGTCAGAAAAGTGGCGTATGCATCAACCATATCATGCCATGGAATCCACTCTCCTACAATACGATCATCTTGAAACACTCTAAGAAGAGCATCGGTCCCACCCTGCTCTCTTGAATGATATATGGCAACATCTCCAACAATTGGAAGTTGCAAAATCTACCAAACATCCTCTGGGGTGACTGTCATCTTGCCAGTAGGAAGGTGAAAGGTGTTGTGCTTGCTATGCCACCTCTTGACTAAAGTTGTCAACAAACCCCAATTAATCCTAATATGGGGCATATAAAGAAGAGGAGACAATCCAAAACATGTGATGATAGTTGTCTCAGGTTGTGCCAACCTAGGAATGAGATCAAAGGTCCAAGGGAAACACTCTCGAATATGGAGGTTCCCCAATTGCTCCTATTATCATAACAAGATCAAAGTCAATAAATTCATGTCAATCATCAAATAATATCAAAATACCATATCAAATCACATCCACTCTTGGTGAGAATTCTAAATCAAATCTCATGAGCACACATCATTCAACCTCACCTATCATGAGGTCAATCATCAATGCATCAAATCAACCTCACCTATCATGAGGTCACCATCAAGACATCAAATCAACCTCGCTTATCATGAAGTATGTCAATTCTAATTATTCCTCACCTATCATGAGGATAATTATCATCAAAACAAACATCAGACCTCACCTATCATGAGATCAAAAAATCATGTATTTAATTAGACAAATCATTCATATCAAACCAATAGCTAATACGATTGGAAATCAAGAACATCAAGAACAAATTGACAAAAATCACAACACTTTGATTTAAATGTGCTTAAAAGGACATTAAAAGCACTAAAACAAAGACATGCACCATTTCATCAGATAAAAGCGCTATTACATCTACCCAAAACGCCATTTTATTTGGTCAACGCGATAATATTTTTTATAAAAGTGCTAAAACTCGAAACGTGCTACAATAGGGAGTAAAAGTGCTGCAGATCCACTCAAAGCGCTAGAACATACCCTAAAAGCGCTACAACAGCTAATCTAAGCGCTAAACTATGAAAAGCGCTACCTTAACCTATAGACACGCTAAAATAGACCTACGAAGCGCTAAAACAAACCCTAAAAGTGCTACACGGGATTGAAAAGTGCTACAACGGAAAATAAAAGCGCTAAAACAAGTTTAAATTGAAAATTTTGAAAAAATACACCAAAAATTAGAAATGCATGAAAACCAAGGAAAAATAATGGAGATATCGAAGGTCCGAACACGGCTAGTCCCTGATGTCATCAAACACGCTCAAAACGGTGGGTGTGATATGGAATCGACATCTTGCTCCACGTAGCACAAAAATCTCTCTCACAAGTTTTCAAAAGTCACAATGCACAAATGAAGTTGAAAAAGACCTTTTTAACCTTTTATAGGTTATTTGAAAAGGGATTTTTATGGGATTGATTTAATTTTTAAAGGGGAGATTAATTAAAATTCATCCAGGACCACTTTCTACATCAATTATTGGGAGATAAAATATTTCATCATCAAATCTTCATCGAATCTATATTAAATCATCAGAAAATCATAAAAAAAATGAAATATTCTGAAAAATTCAAAAACTAAAAATAAAATAAAAAATTCATTAATTTATCTCCCGAGGGGGCATATATCCATCAATCACCTAAAATCATGTCCAGGACATTTTGAAAAATTTCTCGTCGATACTAGTAGCAACGACACAAAATTTTCTTTGAAGCAATGTGTAAACACATCACTTCAAAGAGGGGCAAAATGTAGACACCTAAAAATGGTCTGGAGAAATCTAATTAATTAAATATGATTTATTTGATTGATTAATCCTAAATTCATCTACTTAGTAAATAAATAGAAATATTTATTTATATTAAGTTCACTATTAATTCTTCTATTTTATCACTTTATTTCCTTTTATTTAAATAAAAAAAATTAAATACTTTGTTTTATTTAAATATTACCATTATTATTTCTTTTATACTTTATCCATTAAATTCTATCTTAAATTAAATAGACAACTTCAATAGTTGGCATTATTTAATTATTACATCATACTTCTCTTCTTCTATTTAATTTAATAAACAAACTTCTATAGTTTATTTTATTAAATTATTTATTCCCCTTTTGCTAAATTTAAATAAACCAAAAATATTTAAATAAATGCATAAATCAAATCCCTCTATTCACTCACCAATAAAATTAGATTTTTCAAATCTAATTAATACAACTAGCATTCACAGGAAAAGCCTCGGGGACAAACCTACAGGCAATCCTCTCAATCTTCTGCCTCAAATATTTCCTCTCATCTTGCCTGGTGTTTTCATGGGAAGGAACAATCTTCCATGATCAGCTCCACCTTCTCATCTCGTACCATTCAAATCTCCAAATTTAATCTCAGCCTCTGTTGTGTTACCCCTGTGCAAAACTGTTGTCGGAAATCTATATATATAGCCTTCTAAAGCATCAAAATGATCTGAGAAATCCCAATTTATGCAAACTTACCTACAAGAATTAGTACTCAAGCAACCAAGCAACCAAACAATCATTAGCATTAGCATTTTAGTATCAACATAGCATCATGGCATTATTAGAATTCATATCACGACAACATCATTAGTTTTTACTGTAGCTTCCATTTAGCAGGTTTCATGTCAAGATAGTTTACAGTAGCTTCATATCACTTAGGAATCATTATCCATCATCACAATCATTTCATTTAGCATCCATTCCGTTCTCTAGATAGACATTTTAAACAATTACGATGCTTACAAATATGAGAGCCTTTGTAGCTTGATAAATCTTTGGAGATAGGAGACAATGATACGTCTTCAGGCTTTTTAGTGTTTTACATTAATTTAATTGCTAATTAATCTTGATATAATGATTCATTAAGAGGTGTATTTAATTGTATGTAGTTTACATTTTCCACACTTACACTTATAGATGATACCTAAGATAGAAGTCCATTGTAGAGTGAAAAACTATAGCTCAAAAAATTCATGCTATAGAAAAGAAGGTTACCAAATCTTAAAAGAAGCTTTCCAACAAGGTTGGAGATAAGAAGAACAAAAATAAGTATAACAAGAGTAGCGATATCTATAAGATCTACTTATTTAAAATTCTAAAGCATGTGCACCTTGATATTGTTATTTCTAGCAAGGCCATGTGAATTATGAATAGTTTTATCAATCACATCTTTGATAAACTTGCTAGTTAGTAAAATAAAGTTGCTTTATACAAAAAGAAACACACCATTAATTTGTAGGAGATTCAAATAGCTATGAGTGCCACTCTTTCTAGAGGCCTTGTAAAGCATGTACTCTTTAAGGGTGCAAAGACTATTACCAAGTTCTCGAATACTTTATCTTTATCTTTTTCTTTTAAATTAAGATTTTGATTATTTTTTTAAAGAAAACCAACTTTTTCATAGTATCAAACTAAAATTTTATATATTTTTGTATTGGTAAAAATAAATAAAATAAATTCCCTTCCTCTATTTTCCAATGTAGGAGTTGAACTTTACTTTTTCATTAACTTTTGAGCATGAAAATTAAATTAAATGTGTTCATATTTCTATTTGTTTAGATATTATTGTTATGTATTTACAAATTTTTTATTGAATTCATATTTTATTGTATAGTCTAACTATTATAAGTTTATTTATCTTTATCAATTATTTGAAATTATTTTATGTCATATTCTTGAAGCATGATGTTTAAGTTGATTGGACAAGGTTTAGAATCTTTCTAAATTGTTCTAATTTTTTTAATTTTTTTTTTTTATTGGTAATGGTTACATATTATTTAGAGTTATTACAAAATCTAAACTACCTTACATCGCTAATTTATAGAGTCAAGTGTGAGAGGATAAATTGAAACCCAAAACTATTATATAAAGTCATTTTATTTATTATAATCTTTAGTTATTTAATTTGTTGATCTTGTTGGCCCACAGTTGTCGTTGCACCAAAAGATCGACCTATTAATCCCCGATACAACTACCAAAGTTAATGGATCCACGGGAGGTGGTTAGTCCATGTCACAAATCCTGAGGGGAGTGCTGACCAGCTGGCAACAATCTCCCCCTCAGTGTTACCCGAGGGGATTCGAACTTGACATCTTTAGCTCTGATACCAATTGTTGGCCCACAATTATTGCTACACGAAAAGATTGACCTATTAATGCCCGATACAACTACCAGAGTTAATGGATCCACGGGAGATGGTTAGTCCATGTCACGAATCCCGAGGAGAGTGCTGACCAACTGGCAACAATCTCCCCCTTAGCATTTTCCGAGGAGATTCGAACCCGACATTTTTGGCTCTGATACCAATTGTTGACCCACAGTTGCCATTGCACCAAAAGATCAACTTGTTAATGCCCAATACAACTGCCAGAGTTAATGGATCCACGAGAGGTGGTTAGTCCATGTCACAAATCCCAAGGGGAGTGCTGACCAACTGCCAACAAATCTCTCGTGAAATGTGGGATTATGGTAAAAAAATTTCACATGACCGACGACGTTGGTGCAACACGCCCTCTGGTACCACAGGGATGAGGGGACTAGACCTCGTGACCTCTTGCCTGCAACAAGATGCTTTAGCCAATTGAGCTAACCCCCCCCGCCCCGCGCACCCATAATAGACCCTTTTGTTAATACGATTTGATTTCATGAAATTTTAAACTATGTTGGTGGATATGCATAACTATAAACATATAGAATAACATTTCTTTCTCAAAAACACATAATCATAATTAAGAAATGTTAGATGAAGTATTTATTTCTCAAGTGAAAACCATTAAACTAACAACAATACCTAAATGATGATTGAATGACTAATTTTTAAGAATAATACATTTTAAAAACCATTGACAACATTAAAAAATACTATCAAATGATCAATACACATAAATATTTATACCCTTATTTATATCTTACAATAATATATTTGAAAAATATTAAATATTTTTTATATTAAATTCTATATTAATTAATAAGGAGAATTAAATGTGAGTCCAAAATGCTGGATAGACAATACGTCAAAAACAATAGGGCGCATGCAAGAATAGCACAGAAGAAATGAAATAACAGAGAACGCTTAGTCCAAAAAATTAAAATGTTCAAGTTCGGTTACTATTAGTAAAAGCAAAAGCGGAGGAAAGAAGGTGCTAAGAAGGAAATTTAAGGGCAGCAGAAGGGTGTAAGTTGTAGAGAGGAATTGAGAAAAGTCTGCTGTGTGATGGAGGCTGCTGGCCAAGTGATTGCGCTAAATTAGGAGGAAATTAGGCAAGTAGGTCGGTAGGTCGTTTGGAACATCGATATAGCGTGATAGTCAAAGCCTTCTTTCTTGCACTTTTTGTGTGTGTTCTAAACCTCCCGCACCACCAAAATCTCTCCCCTTTTCCCAAGTCAAATAAAAAACTAAATAATACATTATAGCTTTCAGCATTTACATTCTCCTCCGTCCTTCAGAGGGATTTTCTAATCAGGGGAGAGGAAGATAAATTCTCTGGTTTGTGGGGTATTGAGTATCTTTTTCTTTTTGTTTGATGCTAATTAATATGCCGGAGATCTGTTGGATTTGACACCGTTTGTATTGGTTGTTGGCTACTGGAGGGTAGTTTGAAGTTGAGGCTTGTTGGGATTTGAGATCCACATCTGCTTGTCAATTAATGGAGCGGAGGTGAGCAGATCTGTACAATATCAAAGACAGGGAAGAGAAGAGAAAATAAGAGATGGCACCCACGAGTAAAGCAGACAGGAAGGCTGCTCTTGATGTGGCATCATGGATGTTCAATGTCAGTACATCTGTGGGGATTATTATGGTCAACAAAGGTCTAATGGCCAGATATGGATTTACTTTTGGTAACCCTCTGCTCTTAATTCTCCATTGCCGGATTTGTAGATTTTCAATTTCCCGACATTCAATTTTTCTGAATGGTTCCTGTCAGATTTTGATTTGTTTTGTAATAGAAAGTATAGACCTTTTCTGTAGTGGGATAATTGATAAATTTTCTTTTTTGATTTGTTTTATTATCGAAAGTCTGAATCTTTTCTCTAGTGGGTTGATCGATACATTTGATGCAGTGGGCCTTCTATTCCCTCTCCACTCTGTGGAAGGGTTGAATTCTGCGGTACATGGTTGAACTTCCTGTGATCTCTAAACTTGGATCTGTTTTTTCTGTCCATGTGCAGCAAGTACGTTAACTGGCTTACATTTTGCAATGACCACTCTCATGACACTTGTTCTTCGTTGCATGGGCTATATTCAACCTTCTCATTTGCCTTTCTCCGAGCTCGCAAAATTTGTAATCTGTGCCAATTTCTCCATTGTTGGGATGAATGTTAGTCTCATGTGGAATTCTGTTGGCTTTTACCAGGTGACGTTGACACTGTCCCTTGTCGTGCAAAAATTGTATTGATTATGGCATTTCCTTTATCATTTATCGAAAACAATGCATAAATCAATGGAATTGATTTCATGGGCAATTCTTTACATTCGAAATTTGCATCTTGATGTAGATGAATAGTTTACTGACTATTATAGACACAAAGCATTCATATAGAACATGTACATGGACCCCAATAAACCACACAAGCATGCCATTCAATCAAGTATGACTACTTAGGAGGGGTGGAAAAATGCAGTGGCCTACATTTTTAGGAAATACAGAATATAAAGTTGTTCCTCTCTAACTTTTAGCTCTTTGAGCTAAACTTTTTGATAATTCCTCCTTGCTATAGATCATGTGTGTGTAACACTGATACAGTAATTCTATACGGTGTCAACCAAAATTATAAACAAAAATCAATGCTTACGGAATATTTTATTATATTTAATGCTGTTCTTGTATTTTGATGTAACAATTTTATTTTAAGTGGGTGAAATTTTTTGCAGTGTGTCAAATTATGTGATATTATGAGGATTCAACTGCATAGTTTTTGAGTCAATCTCATTGATCCATATTTCATGAGTAGTGGTTCATGAGAACCCATCTCTCATGAGCATGAATGGCCCACTTAACACTCATTGCATCTAGGTGATGCTCACAGGTGTGAAACATCAGGACTTCCTGGGAGTTCATTCATCCCAGTATTACTTCAACTCAAGCACACTTAACCATGAGATTAAAACTCAAAAACTGCAATTTAATCCTGATGATATCACATAATTTTATTTTAAATCAAGTAGGATCTTTAAATGAACACAGGTGTTGTTGATGGAACTTTTGGATGGTTAAATACTGATTTAAAATAGTTTCTTGGCACTGCTAAAAATCTGAACAGACAATCTAAGGATAAAAATTTCATTGGAAATGATTGTGGCTTTGAAGTTTTGTTTTATGTTGCTAGCTGCTATAAGTATTGCAGATCTTAGCATGATTGGCAATTCATTTTCTATGTATCTATTTTTAACATTTGGTTTCTTATGCAAGCTTCTATATATATGTTTTGCAGATAGCAAAGTTGAGCATGATTCCTGTATCTTGCCTTTTAGAAGTTCTTTTTGATAAGATTCGTTATTCAAGGGACACTAAATTAAGCATAGTAACGGTGTTGGTTGGAGTGGCAGTATGTACTGTTACAGATGTTAGTGTCAATGCCAAGGGCTTCATGGCTGCTGCAATTGCAGTATGGAGCACTGCTTTGCAGCAATATGTAAGTTTCAATTAATATGTTATATTTTATTAGTTTAAGGACAATATCTGAGTTAATATGGTTTTTATTTTATTTATGTTTCATTTATTTGAGGACTATAATTAAGTACAAAAATGTCTTTTAGATGATCTTCAAACTTTTTTCTCAATTATAGTTGATGTTCTTAATCTTTTTCCAGGATTGAAAGAGGGAAAAGGTTTTCTTGTTATTCCTTGTCAATAGATGAAAACTTGGTCAAATTTCGTTGTGTTCTCTAATGATCTGTTTTTGTACTCTTGCTTGATTCATTGTTGCCCGCATTCTTGCAGTTTCAGCTCTTTTTTAGGACTCAAGGAGAACTATATTGGCAATATTCATCTTAGAGAAAAAATTCATTGACTATTTTCTACCTTCTGGCTAAAATTTTACATTTATTCTCAAAACGTAGCTTCACCAAATTGGTAATAGTTATTTAAAAATGCATCTTTTTTTTTATTTTAAGATTACTTGCGTTTGCTTTTAAATTTTAAATTTTTTAACACCTATGGCAAGCCCTATGCTTTTTTCAAATATTAGAAAATAAAATTCATATTTCAGATTTTTTATTTTTATATGGGAAGGTTTGCAAAGTCCTTTTCTTGCTAGGTATGTGTTTCCTTTTATGTTTCTCAACATTCACTGTCACTTCTCTTGAGCACTTGGTGCATGTATTTTAAAATGGGTCACAATACTATCTCTTTATCTTCTCTATTCTGCCTATCTTCTCTCCCATATTCTAGATTTGCTGGTGATTCCTATGTTCCCTCTTCTTTGTTTTTCTTTTTTCCTTTGTTTTACTTGTTTCTGGCCATCATTTACTATTTGCTACCAGGTGCTCTCATCCTGTGATATTTCTGATCAAATCCTTCAGATGACTGCCTCAGTTCTTTCTTTCCCATTTTCCCGGACCGGCAACTCATAAAAAGGTTTTGAATTGCTTTCAAACCTCTATTCATCCCTGTTGCTATCTATATTTTAATCTCTTCTCTGTTTCCTTTGTACTTGTAATCAATTTCCTTTTTGTTCTTCAGACCAAGGCTACCAATTTCTTGATAAATTGCTATGTTGAATGCATATCTTTCATCTAGATGTTATGATACTCAACTATTTGTTTTTCAAATATAGCACAATAGATTGAGCTTTATTGCAGCAGGCATTCACCAATCAATGTGTAAGCATACAATATCCTTGCTTACTGGGCAACCTTCTTTTGTTTTCTGACTTATTATACATTAAGGATTTTTTTGTGCTCCCTGTTCCTCTCAAAACAGTTTCAGGCAAAGACTCTCAAGGTAAGGGTTTCAGTCTTTACCCATGTAGGAGATGATGGATGATTCTTTCCAATTCTAAATGATTTGGCATCCATTCTCAAATTTTAGGGTACTGTCATAAGCCTGTATATTAATGTAATGAGCCTAGCCCAAACTGCCCCTTAAACTTGCAAATAGTTGACTTGTAATTTTGTCAAACACTTTGTATGCAAAATGCTTACTTGCTGGTTTTGTGTTTCAGACTGATAGTTCTTATGAATTATGATAATAGGGTGCTTCAAATGCTTATAGAATAATGCAAGAAAGCTAATACTCTATTCTAGATGCAAGGAAAACTTCTTTTTCTCTTTTAATGCATAAGAATGGATATTCTAAACATACTAATCACCTACAGCCATTTGACATTTTGTCAAACAGTTGGCATGCATACTACTAGGCTGAGTACAATATATTTAAATGCATGACAACAAGTGTAATTAATCATCTACTTATTCCTCCTTGATTTCCAATAAATGACCAATACAATAATTATTCAAAATGGCCAAGACTCTTGGCTTTTACAATGATGTCAACTCATATAGAATTTGTTGATATGAATGCAACCTACAGCTGCCTACTAAAACAATACAACATGTTATGCAACTAATGCCAAATGACAAAGGAACCTAGTTGGATGGAGACGCCAAGTTGAAGAGCTGATGTAGGAACCAAATTGCAAACAAAATAGCACTCTCCCAAGCTAAATCGAATTTATTTCCAAGTCGCCCCTGTTCTGACCTGCCTTGATAAAATTAAATAATCACCAGCAGATTTCTGCCTCCAATTGCTTCTAATATCTTTGCCAAGCCTCTAGGAAGTGAGCGCTCCCAACCATGAAGGAAATCGATGCATAAATAAAGCCTTATCAATAAATTCGTAGCTCCAAGGGCATCCCTTATGATGACTGAAAGTCTGAATTTTATTATCAGATTTCTCCACTATTATAATCTGCTCTCCAAACCAAGATGTTGAAGGAAATCAATGTCAATGAATGAAGAACCAATACTCCAAAAGTTAGCTATAATCTTCAATGCAAAATCTCCAAATCGATTTATCAAAATTGGCCAATGGCCACCAATTTTGCCCCAATTGAGATGACTGATATATGACCTCCAAAATGCAATAATTCAGGTGATATTTCACACCCTCAAAATTGCTATCAATGGGAGTTTTCGTTCCCAAAGACAATCTGATTATCTGCAGACCACTTGGCTCCACAAATACTGAAGAAGAATTCACCAACCAACAATTCATCAAATCTGCATGCCCAAATGGTGAGACCTCAAGGTCTATTTATGCATTTCCTCTAGAGGTCGGCCTTAATAAAATAATATTATCCTTTGACTTCTAGAAGATTCCAGTATTTTAATTTTTGCACTTTATGAAATATTAAAATATTATATTATTAATAAAGTGCATCTCAACATCAAATTATAAAATAAGGTTTCCAAAAATAAAAATAATGATGAAATATAATGGATAACCTTACTCCAATCAAAAACCGAGCCAAGTAATCACCAAGTGACTGCAAGATGACTCTCTCAGCATGCCTCATTAGCCTACGAGAGCTGTTAATAGGCTAATCCTGCTGATATGTCGATGTCAACTAGAAGGGGACATTACAATTAATTTATATCTTTTAACTTGGAGATACCATGGAAGATATCTTCAATGCTTATGCTTATCCTTGAGTCCGCTCCAAACCTCAATTCTTGTTCTTAAACGGTTAGTGCAAACTTCCTCTTCTCTCATGCAGCAGAAGTTTTTGCAAAGATTCCTGTTTTGAAGGGTTTATTGTCTTTCCAGATATAGTTTTTGTAAATGAAAACCTGTGGAAATAAACTCAAAGATTTTAGTTGTAAGATGGTCAGCAGGGTATCCTTCCGCATCATTATCACAGAGGTTTTTTCCACTCTGAAGTTTCATGCTTGGAAGATAAAGAATACACTGTACCATTTACCTAAGAATGACAAACTTCAGCTTTGCATGATATTCACAAGATGGGAATGCTTTCAAATTTGAACTTTTTTTACCAAATTTGAAAGTACGATCAAAATTCAAATGTATTGAGGCATGCCACACTTCAAATTTGCATTATATTCATGAGATAGGGAATGCTTTCAAATGACAAATATTTTTTAATTTATTTTTAAAATAATAATTCAAACTTCTGCAATCCATAATGTTCAAAAAAGGGGGTGGGGGGCCTAGCTCGATTGGCTAAAGCATCCTCTTGCAGGCAAGAGGTCATGAGGTATAGTCTCCCCCCAAACCCGTGGTACCGGAGAGCGTGTCGCGCCAGTGACCAAATTTTACCAGGTGCACTGCAGTTTATAGGGGGACGGATACCCGACCGATTCCTGCAGTCTAAAAAAAAATAAAAAAAAATATATAATGTTCAAAAAAGAGATTTTTGGACAAAATTTCAAAACATAAGATTAGAGGTCAACATTTTGAGCCACACCTTGTGGCTTCTCTTCAAGATAAATGATTAGATTGGACAATTGGAGCTCTCGAAGTCTGTAGATAATTTCATCATTCATGTACATCATGAGGTTAAGAATCATACAAGCATTAAATTAATGCACCAAATTTTTTAATATTTGCAAGCATGCATTAAATTTTATTGCATATATTAAAATTTCCATCATTGTCTCCTCAGGTTGTAGATCACAGCTTTTCATGAAGCCCTAAGCTCCTAGTCCCCATTTGCTGTTAAGATTATTTGGATGCTTTCTAAGCTTAATTGGTTCCTTTATATATAACATAAGAGATTCAGCTTTGTTCCTGCGAGCACTCCCCAATTAATGTCTAAGCACACAATATCCTTTCTTACAGTATATATATCATGTGAAGGAGTTTGTGAGTGATCTGCTAAAGCCGTGCTTTTTATGCTGCCTCATTGAATATCAGAACAATGCTCCTTAGTTTGTTGGTGAAAGGTCCTTGTTTTTCCATTGTACAGTTGACTACCAGAACGATCAATTTTGGAGGCTTCATTTCATAACTGTGAACTAAGAGGGTCCTTTGTAGATTTGAGCATGTTTCCAGTTTCATGGGGAAAGAAGACTGCATCGCTGCTACTCTTCCTTAGGTTCTCTGCTATCTGATTAGATTTTCCAGCACAATATAGATAAGCCCTTGGAAATTATTCTGATTCATTACTGGTTGAATTTTCTCTTCTCTCTACCTCATTAAATGCCTTTGAAATTTTCCTCCAATTATAGTCATTCTTTTCAAAAACCTTGATCAAGTGTTGCTTGTCTACTTCACTGTAGTTGGTATCTGCAATTCTAAGGTCCCTATTGGTGTGGGTCTTGAATATTACTATTTTCTGTGAAGGATGATGATAAGAAGATGCTATGAGAGAGATCAGTGTTTTTAGTCTTTTTATATACCTGTCTTGCTAAAGATCCACATGCTTTCCTTTAAACAAGAACAACAAGAAAATGAATGGAATTATCAGATTCAAAGTCTTCTGTTGATCTGGTGTTGCTAAAAAGGCTGTTGAGATGCTGGTGGAATTCCTCTAGTGTGGTTCTCCTGAAAGGCCAATTAACATTAGTATTATCTACATATCCTTTCCACCATCTAGGCTATTAATAAAAAGACTCAAGTACCCCTTCATCAAATTTCTCCATAAATATATTAGGTATGACTGGAGATTAGATTATTCCCATATCCCAAGTTGAAAAAAGCTGATTTAAGACAAATATCTGGTCAATATTGAAGTTTCCGCATCCATTTCATTACTTTTGATGTTGGCTTCCTTGTTATTTTAATCATTCACAAATTTTGCAAAATGCTCAGAATTATTGATAAAAGATAAATCAACTACTAGTTGTTTCAGCCTATGTGCAAGGTATGCCAAAAGATGGTAGGTGAGAGAGTGGCAAGTATCAACAATTGTTCTTAGCAGATAGCCCTCCATATGCATATTTAATTGACCATATTTTCTTGGTGTAATTTCTTTGTTCAGTGTCAAAAAAAATCTTGCCCAATCCTGTAGCCAATATAGCTTTCTTTAACCCCTTCATGATCTTCTTTATTGGGGTTGTGGCTGCCACTGTTCTGAAGTTAACCCTCCATGGAATTATCTATATGAGGAGCTTCAGTTGTGCAACATTATCATTCATCCTTGTGATGCACCACAAGGTGTGGCTTGAAATGGTGATCTTTAAATCTTATATTTTGCAATTTTTATCCAGAATTTTCATTATTTTGTACAAATATGAAATACTTTACCAAATTGAATATTCCTAGTTGGATAAAATTTAAATAACTTCAGCATAGTTGCTAGAAGACTCCAAGATAGGAAAAACGGATTGCATGCCACAATTTCTAGTGACTATATATATATATATATATGATATAGCTGTCTCGTTACTCACTTACTTGCGTAGCCTAATTTGATTGGTGTCCCCATCCCCATACTGTTACTAGTACCCCTGCATCTCTTGGTAACTATGAAAATAAGCCTACACATGTTTTCTAAGGCATTTGCTGTTTAACATATTGGCAGGCTTCAATCCAGTACCTCCCATGACTTTTGTATAAAGAGAATATAACTGCTAGAGTAAACCTCAATTGCAAGTATGAAAACAGATTGAAGTTAATTGAATGTTTGGCTAGTATTCTTTATTAATTATTATTAATTTGTATTATGGTTCATTATCTTTCAGAACTACTTATATAATTGTGTTTTCATTTCTATTTTATGTGCAGTATGTTCACTATCTGCAGAAGAAGTACTCACTTGGTTCTTTTGATCTGCTTGGACATACTGCACCATTACAAGCAGCTACACTGCTAGTTGTAGGGCCTTTTCTTGACTATTGGCTGGCAGAAAAGAGAGTGGATCTTTATGATTATACCATACCATCTGTGGTAAGTATTAGGTATTTAGTATTATATTGATGAATTTCATCTTGGAGATATTGCTTTCATTGACTTGCCTCTATGCTTGCTTTTAGATATCAACTTGAGGCACCTTAGACGTTGTTCTTTGGTTTGAAATAAATATTTTGTATCCTAATCCCGTGCATAATGATCATACAGTTCTTCATTGTACTCTCTTGTATGATTGCGGTGGGCACCAACCTAAGCCAATTCATCTGCATTGGTCGTTTCACAGCAGTCTCATTCCAAGTTCTTGGCCATATGAAGACCATTTTTGTTCTTGTTTTGGGATTTATCTTTTTTGGTAAAGAGGGGTTGAATATGCAGGTGGTTCTTGGCATGTTATTAGCTGTGATTGGGATGATTTGGTATGGTAATGCATCATCAAAACCTGGGGGTAAAGAACGGCGGATGTATCCCATTTCTAGTGAGAGGATTCCTAAAATTGGTGCATCTGAAGATGGAGCACTTGACAAAGTATGATAGATTAGAATATGGTCTACTTCATGTGATAATTGAGGTTTGAATATGGTCTACTTCATGTGATAATTGAGGTTTGCCCAACAAAATATACAATATTTTTGGGCTTTATTTGTTTTTCAACTAGATACAGCTCTTGGATGGCATTACCTTTTTAGAGTTGTGGGGGAAGGTTCCAGAAGGTATGCCAAAAATTCAACCATTTTTTATTGTAAAGCAAGCTTCTCAACGGTTACCTTTGCAAGTTAGAGGAAGCAAGGTAGGAAATTTTCCATTTGTTAGTCTTGCAGTTTTCATTCATGCAAGCAAGATTTCTAGTTTTAATGTATCTTGCACAGACAATTCTCATTGTTCATTCTCTGCTCATCCTTTAGAAATGAAGATCAATCTTTTTTCTCCACATTGCAGAGACATGCATGGAGACTATTCTTTTGCCTCTGAAATTTGCTTATTTATCAGTTTATCACAATCCATCATCTCATAGTGCAAGAGAACTGTATGGAATAATATTTAAACAATTGCTGATGCAGGGGAAGCAAACTAACTCCTTTACATAACATAATATGAATATAAAATGATCATATAGTTAACCAATGTTTGGAAATCTGGTTTGAATAAGGGAAAATAATTTGAAAATCCAGAACTACCGTGAAATTTTGGGAAGTCTGTTTGAAAAATATTTTGTGTAATTTTAATGTGTGAAAGTAATATATCCAAAAACATATGTAAAAAAATATTTTTGGGCTGAGCAGAGTGAGGCAGTTGGGACATGGGTTTGCAGAGAAATGGAATTTTTATTTGTGTATTACTATAAAGTCAAAAAAAAAAAAGGGTGCAGATTGGATTGGTCCAATTCGGTGTATCTGAAAGTTTTGAGTCTGACAAGATTTGGGCCCAGATCTGGAAAGATTTTGATAATTATGCAAATTGCATTAAAGATTATAGAGTAGAGGAAACTTTGTAACTTTGTAAATGTTAGAAAAATCCCTTCTCCAAATGCTAAAATATCTATCATCATAGACTTAATAGATTAGTGCAGTTATCTTGCGTAAGATTTTGCTTATTGTTTACTTGGTTACAGTAGGATTCGGAACTTTTATCTCACAAGTTAGTAATACATTCAATGTTTAGATAAGAAAGAAAAAAAATGAAATATGAATAGCCACCTTCTCTACCTCTCTAGGATATACACCTTTGTAATTGGATAAACATGGCAAATTAATAAGTAATACTGAATAATGCCACAACATTTGAAGCATTGCGCTTGTGCCGATGATATTTCCTTTATGTTGCTCTTGTTTTGTCATTGGTTCCAGCTGATTTTGCCAAGAATTCCTTATTTCATGATGTTTTTTTTTTTTGATAAAGGAGTGAGGGTTAGGGTCCTCTCCCATTATATTAACTTTCAGAAATAGATACATATGCTATTTAAGATAGACCAGAACTGAAATAAAAAGAAATTGACAGAACCGGAGTTTCTTTGATCCCATGAACTCACAATTGACACCATCACTATCATTTAGCAGCTATATACATGACTATTACATATTACTATAAAGTCAAAATTTTAAAAAAAAGGTGCAGATTGGATTGGACCAATTTGGCGTATCTGAAAAATTTGGGTCTGACAGGATTTGGGCCCAGATTTGGAAAGATTTTGATAATTATGCAAATTGCATTAAAGATTATAGAGTAAAGGAAACTTTGTACCTTTGTAAATGTTAGAAAAATCCCTGCTCCAAATGCTAAAACATCTATCATCAGACTTCGTAGATTAGTGCAGTTATCTTGCGTAAGATTTTGCTTCTTGTTTATTTGGTTACATTAGGATTCAGAACTTTTATTTCACAAGTTAGTAATACATTCAATGTTTATATAAGAAAGAAAAAAAATGAAATATGAGTAGCCACCTTCTCTACCTCTCTAGGATATACACCTTTGTAATTGGATAAACATGGAAAATTAATACTGAATAATGTCGCAACATTTGAAGCATTCTGCTTGTGCTAATTATATTTCCTTTATGTTGATCTTGTTTTGTTATTGGTTCCAGCTGATTTCTCCAAGAATTCCTTATTTCATGATGATTTTTTTTGATAAAGAAGTGAGGGTTAGGGTCCTCTCCCATTATATTAACTTTCAGAAATAGATACATATGCTAGTTAAGATAGACCAGAACTGAAATAAAAAGAAATTGACAGAACCAGAGTTTCTTTGATCCCATGGACTCACAATTGACACCATCACTATCGTTTAGCAGCTATATACATGGCTATTACATATTACTTATTTCATGATGTTTTTTTTTGATAAAGAAGTGAGGGTTAGGGTCCTCACCCATTATATCAACTTTCAGAAATAGATACATATGCTATTTAAGATAGACCAGAACTGAGATAAAAAGAAATTGACAGAACCAGAGTTTCTTTGATCCCATGGACTCGCAATTGCCACCATCACTATCGTTTAGCAGCTATATACATGACTATTACATATTACTATAAAGTCAAAATAAAAAAATGGTGCAGATTGGATTGGACCAATTCGGTGTATCTGAAAAATTTGGGTCTGACGGGATTTGGGCCAAGATTTGGAAAGATTTGATAATTATGCAAATTGCATTAAAGGTTATAGAGTAAAGAAGACTGTGTACCTTTGTAAATGTTAGAAATATTCCTGCTCCAAATGCTAAAACATCTATCATCATAGACTTCATAGATTAGTGCAGTTATCTTGCATAAAATTTTGCTTCTTGTTTATTTGGTTACATTAGGATTCATAAGTAATAGAACTTAGAAGGGTTGACTTTAATCTCACATGTTAGTAATACATTCTATGTTTAGATAAGAAAGAAAAAAAATGAAATATGAGTAGCCACCTTCTCTGCCTCTCTAGGATATACGCCTTTGTAATTGGATAAACATGGAAAAATAATACTGAATAATGTCACAACATTTGAAGCATTCCACTTGTGGTGATGATATTTCCTTTATGCTGATTTTGTTTTGTCATTGGTTCCAGCTGATTTCGCCAAGAATTCCTTATTTAATGATGTTTTTTTTTGATAGATAAAGAAGTGAGGGTTAGGGCCCTAAATAAAAACGAAATTGTCAGAACCAGAGTTTCTTTGATCCCACGGACCCACAATTGACACCATCACTATCATTTAGTGGCTATATACATGACTATTACATATTATTCTGCAGATATTAAGGACTTTACTGGACATTACAGAGCCCAAAAACCAAACTGCGTATGGGTAAACTACATTAAATATGAACCATTGTCGACATATACAAAAAGGAGATGCCAATAACATATGAACATAAGATTCATTACTGAAAGACTAGACTCTGGTTATATCAGCTTCCCACCTCAGGACTGAATGAACCATCCTTGAGCTTAACTAATGCAGCTCGTTGGGTGAGAAATTTATAGCCTTTCCTGCCTTAGCTACATTGAACTGTTCTTGTAATAGAGAAGATTTCTTTGGTTGAGTGAGATCAGCCACTTCCACAGATGGACAACACCCTTCCAGCCAGCAACCATCACGAAAAAAATGTTGGATGGAGACCAATTCCTTGATAATGGACTCCATACAGGCTTCTGTAGCCCTATTAGGCAAAATTGAGGCCAAACCACAAAATTCATAACTAGTGCAAGACATCGAGGTAAGCTTGGCCGGATTGGCTTTGCCCACAGCTTCCAACAAATCCATCCTAAACTTTTCCCAGATATAAAATCTGCCAAGAGTTTTTGTTAAAGCTTTATACCCTGTGAGCATGAGAACATTGATTTCAAACAAGGAGAACATCTATGAATTAACTCTGTGCTATGTGGTGTCCTCTAGAAAATCTTAACCAAGAATCTCCTCGATGGTCTCTTGACATCTTCCTCTTGGAAGAAGAAAACCTTTTGGAGCCTGGCTGAAGTATTTTCACATATGAAGGCCATTTTTTGAATACCATTTGTCGAATAGTCGAGCCCAACATCACCATCCTTATTTTCATGAAATAGCAATGAAGACAGCATGCACCAGCTGCAGAGTGAACAGAAGAATGTGAGCTTGCAGATGAAATGAAATTTGACAATGTGTTGTGAAATAATGTTGACAACCCTGCCGTCAAAATACCATATGCCCAATCATTAAAGTTGAGCGAAGGTTGCCTCGCTCTCATATTGCCACACACGATCTGAGCCCTACCTTGTCATTTGATTTCTGAATTTTTTTTTGCTTCCGATTGATCAATGCCACAATTTGAAAGGAAATCTGCCATCTTGTTACCCTCTCAAGAACAGTGGGAGATGAGATATTTCTCAAGGGAATCAAGGAGAGATAATGTTTCCTTTAAGATATTTTGAATTTTCCAATTCAATGAATGCCTCTTCTTCAAACAGTGAATAATAACCAACAAGTTGCCCTCAATGATCACCTTATTCAGAAGACAAGATTTGAGTAGCTGTAAGCCGAGGAGAAGAGCTTCTGCCTTTGCCTCATTGTTTGTCGTTGGGGCAAGTTTATTTGAGGCGGCTTTGGTTAAGATACCATTTGAGTCTCAAATGAGACACTCTGCACCTGAGGGACTTGTTGACTTGTTGATGTGTTTTGTAGTCACACACAACTTAGATAAAATTCACAAAGAAATTTACCTCTCTTGAAAGAAAATTAAATTCTGGAATAGTCATAGGACCCGGGTTCCTTGGGATGCCCCATTAAAATTCATTTCCCACGTTCTTAGAGGGGGAGGGATCCATTTGATTCTTTATCTGTTTGTAGAGTATAGTTGATGAGGACAACCCATGAATGGGAAATCATTTCATGCTGTTAGTCATTGGGGGATGTTAATTTCAATTTACTAGTGGGGTCTTCATAGACATAATCCTAGAGATTTACTTACCCATGAATGGGAAATCATTTCATGCTGTTAGTCATTGGGGGATGTTAATTTCAATTTACTAGTGGGGTCTTCATAGACATAATCCTAGAGATTTACTTACCCATACAAAGTGGTGGGATCATTACTCCATAGTGAACAAAGGTTCCTTACATTTTAGGGAGTGTATCAGTCTGTTTCGATTACCCCCTCCTTAGACATAATCCTAGAGATTTACCTGCCCATAAAAAATGGTGGGATCATTCTCTGTAGATGCTGCCTCCAGACATTAATTACTGCTGATTATATTTGTAGCAAAAATAGAAATAAGAATAAATTTTTGTTAACAAAATACACGGTATGGCTCTTCTAGATCAAATAAGTGGTTCTTGCGTGATTTGTATAAGAGAAAATGCTCCTTATTTCTGTTAATGGGAACTGCAAAATGCTACTAAACTCTTTGGATATAATCTAAATTACCAAATTGGAATCGGAATCAGAATTGGGTATGTGGGTATGGTATGTTGGTATGACAATTTTTTTGAGGTTGGGTACGGGTATGTCCGTACAAAAAACATATAAAAATAATAAATATATGTCTTTCATAAATGCACAACAGCTGGTGCCTTCTGATGGTATTGATTGTTTATAGAATGACTGTTAAATTTACAGTAAAAGACAATTGATAGCATTGAATTGATCATTGATAACCTGACATACAAATCTGGCTAGGGCTACCCGTGTAATGGGATAGCTGTCCCTGATGGTTGGTCTTTATGCAGCTAAAGTTGCCAGTTCAGTTGTCATTCGTCAGTGTTTATTGTTGATTTGAACTGGTTTTGGTCCCCACTGCACTGTTTATGATGCCTTGTGATCTTCCATTTGTTGGAGGTTGATTGATGAAGTTGGTTGCTATGAAAAGTAATTTTGAGATGAGATGAGAGATGCTAATAAGTTCAAGGTTCTGGGTTTACAATCTACAATCAGATTCTTTTCTAAGAACATTCCTGTCATTTGCTTTTCCAAAAAACAAGAACAGGTGCATTGTGTCTTTTGGCCACAAGAAACAAGGTGGGGCAATCTTTCAATAAGTTCAATTCTATACCTAAATAGGAACCTAGAAATTGAAATGTCTTTAATTTAATTATTTGATGAATAAAAACAAAAATTAGATGGCCCTGATTATTGTTTTTTATTGATTTTATATTTTATGTTCACATCATGAACATAATTTTTTAAAAAACTTATAATTAAAACAAAATTGTATTTGATTAATCTATTTCATTTGCTACAATTAAATATGCCCTCAACATAAGGAAAACTAAAAAAGAATCATGAGTTCTTCACACTCCAGTGTTTTTCATTAAAAAAAATATTTTATTTAAAGTTCTAATAATTTTATTTTATATATATAAAGAGCCAAGACAAGTCGGCCATCTTTTGTTCAATAAGATCTTTATTGCACATGTAAAAGGCTTTTGTGTAGAGCAAGAAAATGCACTTTACAATTAATTTAATAGTTTAATGTAATGATAAATAAGATAATAGTAATTAAATTTTAAATTAATTAAACTGAAACGGTAATATGCAAATGATAATTTAAAAAAAAAAGGTCAAATATATTTATAATATTGTTTATTATTATTAATTTTTAATTGATGAGAACTTTAATTTAGATATAAATATTCTTTAAATATTATTTTTTCTAATATTTTTAAATTGAAATATGGTTTTTTATTGAAGTAAGGACATCAATATGGATTATTAAATTATTCAATTCTTTTGACATTGTTTACTATTTTTCTTTATGTCTTAATAGATATTATTATTTCTGAAAAATATCCACATTGATTATGTATATAGAACAACATTTTTAGAAAGCTAATAAAGAGGGACATTCAATTATAAAATTTAGTATTTTTATGAATTGATTTGACCTAAAGATGGGGTCTAATAGGGCAAGTTCAGTCTAATTAAATTGATACATGTGACTTAGAGGGAACGGGGTGCCACATAGAAACTTTATATAATGGAAGTTTGATCTAATCCCCAACATAAATTCATACTAGAAAATATTAGGAAAATTTCAAAATTTATTAAAGTGGATTTGATTGAACCCTACACATTTGTGTATTAATTTCATCTTGTGGGTCAATAAAAAAGGCACACTATTATTATTTGACCCATACACTATCCACCATGTGTAAGACCCAACCATTCTTTGACTTGTCATATCCTGATTGATTATGATCTATAAACTAAGAGGAATACTTTCTACTTTAATTACTAATTTATGGAAGCTACAAAGTCAAAATTTGAGAACAATTAATGACTATAATTGCTCACAATTATGTTGAACAAGTAAATATAAATTAAGGAGATAACATCATAAAAACAGAGGAAAAGTGGATTAATGTGGAGAAACTTACCAAATGTGATAAACACTCACTTGTGTACTAGAAATGGAAAATACAATTGATCTTTAGTTTATAAATTTCACAAGAGCTCTTAGATAATTTATAAACTTTTACAAGAGCTCTCATATACTTTGAAAAACTCTCCTAAGATTAAATACAACTCTTTTCTACAACTTTCCAATCCATTGCTGTACAACAAACATAAAAATGGGCACAAAACTCTAGAAAAGGCTCCCAATCTTTTGAGTTACAAGACTCCTACACACTCCCTCAATTCAAAATACCATTCACATATTGTAAATATATATACCCAAGATGTATAAGCTAAAAATGCCATCAATAGAGAAGAGACAGGCGAAAAGATAGAAATTTGAAATGCGAAAAGGCACTTCAACAACAAATTGTGTACTTTGGCAATAAATTATGCACTTTTTGTAGCATTAACAACTTCAACAACATAGAGCCATAACTTTCTCATATGAACTTGAAATTCCATCCTATTTTTATGGAATTGTGTAGATTTTTGAAAGCACTCTAAACATGCAATAACATTTAGCTTTTGACCCCATTTGACTATATTTTCTATCCCACCATAGAATCATACACTTAAGGTCAATAATGACCAAAATTAATGCTCTAGAGTACAAATCATAACCATTAATAAATGACACCCCTAATTAGGGATGTTTTGGTCCCCAAAAGCTAGGGACTTAATGTATGATGGTGAAAGAACCAAAAGACATTTGTGCCACTTCAACTTACGCCACAAAATGAATGCAAACTAGAACCTAGTACATTTGTTTCTCCATGAGCCTAAATCATACAATATGAAATTGATTAAATTGGGATTTACATTTTGCACATTAATTTTCACAATTGGAAAGATAAAGTACTAACATCCATCTTCTAATGAAAATTTATGGCCTCATAAGATTTCTTTCCATCATGATGAGCATACAACAAGAAGGCTTTTCCATCCTTTGTGACTCAACATTTATTCCCTCTTCTATAGGAGATTTCTTTTGTATCTTACAAATATGGGATGTGAAATATGACACCATAAATATCCACAAGAGCAACATCTACCATAATCTCATCAACAATTTCCCACTATAAAAGTTTAACTTGCATTGGTTATAAGTAAGAATTTGATTTACCTTCCTTAATCCATGCTAAACCATACCTCAAGTAATGCAATCTAATTGTCAATATTTTTTGAAGTTAAATCACCTTGAAATGGTAAAATTTCAATCTTGGCTTCCACTTTAAACAAGGGATTATCTAGGAAACTATTTTCTTAGGCACTTCCTCATCTTCATTAGAACTCTAGTCTTTGTCTGGTCTCTCGATGATAACTTGCATACAACCCTTCATGGACTATGGTCTCCATTGATTGAGATAGGTTGGCAATGATAGTCTCCATCCTAGAGAATCTATCTTTTGCTTCATTATAATTTGCTTCGACATGCTTCTCAACTCTTCCATTTTCAAGATTCTCGTAACTTTCCAAATGTTATAACTTCTCTCCACTTGAATTTGTTGTGGGCATTAACTTGAAAATCACTCACTACAACGCCAAACACCCAAAAAAGAATGAAACAAGCTTTGATACCAATTTATTTATAATCTAGGAGGAATATTTCATACTCTAGTTACAAAGTTACAAAATTTAGAGTTAAAATTTGAGAACAATAAATAACTATAATCACTTACAATTTGATTGAACGAAGAAATAAAAATTAAAGAGATAACACATCATACAAATGGAGGACAAACAAATTTACATGGAGAAACCCCTTGTAGATAAAAAATCCACCTAAATTTGAGCAAACAATCTTTTATATATTCCAAATGACAAATATAATTGATTAATAGTTTGTAGACTATCACAAGAGCTCTCAAATACTCTAAAAAAAACTCCTAAGATTAATTACAACCCTTTGCTATAAATTTCCAATCCTCTATTCTAAAATGGTCATAACCATGAGCACAAAACTTTGATAAACCCACCCCCCAATCTTTAGTTACTAGACTCATAAACTCTCCCTTGATTAATAATAGCATTCACATACCACAAATATAGACCCTCAAGAAGTGAAGATGAAAAATACATTGATAGGGAAGATGAATTTAGAAAGGTGGTAATCTAGAATGCTAAAAGTCACTTTGACAACAAACTATGCACTTTTGTAACATCAACAACTTCAACTACAACCTTCCTAGATCTGTAAATTTCTAATATGTATTTGTAATGTGATGCCTTTTTTTGAATCACAAAATTTTGAGAGTGATTTGAATATGCAATAATATTCAAATTTTGACCCTATTTGACTATTATTTTGTACCTTGCAAGAGAGGTATAATGAAATAATTTACACAAGAGAATAATGTAATAAGAACTATGTTGCAAATACTTGATAGTACTTGAGAATAATAAGACACTTTGAGGGGGTAAAACTTCAAATATCTACAATAAGAACACAATTTACAATATGATGATAATAAACTAACCATTAACTCATATACACCCTAATTATGCCTTAGTTGCCACCTATATCAACTTAAATACCTAAATATAACATCTAGGATAATTTAATTACCTAAATAATATAATAATTATGATGATATGAATTAAATTGAAGTTAAGGTAGCCATAAGTTGACTATTCATTATCTTATGCACACTATAGTGTTAAGGATGTGGCATGCCCCTTCACATAAGTTTTATCCTTAATGCTAATAAATTATAGATGATTCTACACAAAATCTTCATTTTCCCATGTGGCAACTTCAACTAACAAACTCTTTCATTTTGTGAGTGTCTTATTCCTCATCTCCTTTATGTTTGTATCAAAAATTAACTCAACGTCCAAGATGGGCCTTCCGTTTACATCTATCCTAGGTAGCATAGTTTGTGTTGAAATTATGTGTTGATCATCTTGTTTCTTCATATTGTTATGTCTTTGCCATGTTCTCCTTGTGATGAGAGAGTACCTCTTGTTGGTGCTAAATGTGTTCCTCCTTTTTTTTAACCTTTTGGTGCACCTTCAAAAAAGAGGTGAAAGATGGCAGATGGTACCCTAACACTAATTGAATGAACTTCTTAGGATATCTTTTGGGAGGCAATCCTCTTATCCCATCTTTCAAAATAGCTTGTGAATTTAGCAATGTAGGAACCTTTGGTTGTTGCATGTCCAAAGACAATAATTGAGCCACACATATATCTACCCCTTTAATAATAATCATTTACATTCGATACAAACTTACCACTTGTGGATACTTTGCACACAACCCCTTTAGTTCAAATTCTTTATAAAGCAACCAAATGACAACTCATAGAAGTTCATCTCAATTGTTCCTAACACAATGAACCACTATAATCCCAATATAATTTCTACTCCAACCATGGGGATAGCATAGGAAAATCAAACATTTAGTCTCCCACAATGAGTTTAACATTATGGAATTTTCTTGAGCAATGAACCATACCTCCGCCTACAATCATAACTTGAAATTCTACGGTTGGTTAAACAAAATAGTTCAATTACTTTGCCAACTTCCTACTAATGATTTTATGAGCCTCCTCGAGTCAATGAATATATGGTTACCTTCCATTTTTTGAGGATGTGAGGCCCACCTTTTCTTGTGATCTCATTTGCACTCGTACCTATTTTGGACGTTGATACTTGTTGATTCAAACACTTACATTTTTTCTGGGTTATGTTCATTATGATAGATTAACATGAATTATGTGGTTATGGTTAAAATAGTTAAATTCAATGATTATATGATGTTGATTTAGATTGTTGGATACTTATGATCGACTATTATCATTCTTATGTTAGATGTGCAACTAAGATGAAATCATTATTTTTCAAGAAGATTAAGCTCATGACATGTTTATTTGATATAACATTTAATATTTCATCTCTATTTTTCTATGGATAAATTAAATGTATATAGTAGATACATGCATTTTCAACACATTATTTAATTCAATTTGATAATAATGAATTGGTAATTTTTTTTAGATTATTTAGCATAGACTAACATTATAAGTTGTATGAGAAATCAAATTATGTAATTTACATGATTGAAGTACGTTAGTAGACTAAATTATGAGAGTTATGTAATTTTTATTTTTATTTTTATGATATATGATTATGTTTAATTTACTGTAGAATCACTTTGACTATCTCCCAAATGTATTTGATAGTTATTAAAGTGTGTAGATAGATATAATTTTTCAATAAAAACATTGGAGGTCCTCTAAAACCTATATACATCTTTCCCAATAAATGCCTTAGTCCATGAAGGGACTAAGGCTTCTTTATGTTAATTCATTGTAATATGTGAATGATTTATTTTGATCTTGATTTTTGTTAAAATTATAATGTGATGGATTATTTTTATTAATTTTGATTAGTGTTATAGGTTGGATTAGGCATGCAACATGGGCTAGGGATCCCTTAAGGATGCAAACTCGGATTTACACAAAAAGAAATTTTAAAGGATATGAAAAGTCCTTTTTCTTTATTTTATGGTATAAAAAGTCCCCTTAGACATGTACATGGGGGAAAGGTCTATTTTTGTATAGGTTGAGTGTAGGGTGGGTTTTGTGCCCACCTAATGCCTTGGGAGAAGGAAATGCCATATTTTGACAAAATAAAAGATGGAGGTAGATTTGAAAATCCACATCCCTCTTTCCAAGGGGATTGGTTTAAGAGAGGAGTGTTTCATAATCCATTCGACCAAGCCAAAGTCACATGTGGATGCATATGGAGAAGTGCATTTTTATTAATTTTTAGGTAAAGGGAGTGTGGAGGAGGAAGTGGGTGCTATGTTTCCTTACCCTATGAGGCGAGGATGGATGAAACGATATCCTACTTATAATCCTCTCTCATGGCTCTTAGAAGGGATTTTTTTTAGCTCATTATTTTCCATTGGAGATTGAGAGGAAAGAGTGGTAGATTTGGAGCTTGCTTGGGGAATTTGAGAAGGTTACTTGGGAAGAGTTCATGAAGGAAGGAAACACTATCTTGGAAGTCATTTTAGGGGTAGGCTTACATTTAATTTTTTTCTATATAGTATATTTAGAATTTTGTATGGATGATTGTAAGACTACTTTCCTTTATTTGTGTGATAAAATGTTTGTTGTATTTTTGTGAATGTTGCTGTGATGTGTGATGCAATAAAATTATTTGACGAAGGGGCTTGATTTTATTAGTGGAATGATGTGTTGGAGGAGGGCTGTGAATAATTTTTGAAAGGATGGTTTTTTTTTCTCAAATTTTATATAAGGTTGATTAATGTTTTCTTTCCAAGTAATTGTTTCTCCCTTCTTATCCCTTATTTGTGAATCATGCTTTAATTCAATGATGTTCAATCATGTGATTTCTTGTGTGTATGCAATTTTTTGCGTTTCTATTTGCTATTTTTTGGCCTTGGTTTTTAGAGGGCCTCCTAGATTGGGAGTGGGTTTCTTCTCAAACCTTGTGGTTAGGAATTGGGCATCTCCATTGACACCATATTTCTTGGAGACAACTTACTTGTTTCTATTTGAATAATTCTCCATGTTTTAAAATAAATATATTGCTATTTCCTTTACAAGATTACTTGTAGAGTTTTATGGATTGTAATGAATCCCTCACTGTGATAATGGAAGAAATCTTCTATAAAATTGTATTTTCATACTTAAATTTATAAAAGTTAGAAGTCATTATTATTTTTACTTTCATAAATAAATGAATTTTAATCATTTCATGTTCAAGTTTAACAGTGTGCATTTTGTGATGGTTAGAATTGACTCAAGTACAACAAAAACGAGTTAAATTTTGGACATCTGCATTGAATCCTTGTTAAGAGGCACCTATCTAGGCACTCCTAAAAGCATGGAAAAATCTAGTAAAGTGGGGGTTGGACCAAGGGGTTGTTCATTTTTTCCCTAAAGTAGAACTTCACAAATGGTAGTGGGGTTGATGTTGTGGTTTATGAGGTTTTCTTGATGAATTTGGAGGGGCAGTTGTTGACGGTTTAGTTACAATTTTCACCATTTATTTGATGCAACTAATTTTATTTTTTATCCAAGGGGTAAACGCTTTTGACTAGAGTTATGAACCAGATACAACCATTCAAAAATACTACCCCAATGGGGTTTGAACCTTAGTGGCAAGAACAACAAGGCCACCTATAAACCATCACACCATGCTAATACCGGCTATTTGATGCAACTAATTATCAACTCTTGTAATAAGTTAATATTGACATTTTGAGTTTCTTAAATGTTGTTTATTTTGTGTCTAGCTTCTATGTTGAAATAGTTTATAAGTTGGTATTGTACTTGAAAGATCCTAGTTATGCTTATTTAGATTCTATTTTGCTTTTTTTTTCTTGTTGGATTTTCCTTAAGATTTCAAATTTTTCTTAGGATTTTTATTTTATTAGAGTTACTTGGATAGGTAGTTTCTCTCAAATTTTATTTAAGACTGATTGAGTTCAACTTTCTCTCATTCTAGGACATATTAGCAATATAAGTTGAGTAAGGAGGAAGAGTGTTTGAAGAGAAATACACTCATTTTTATGTTTTAAAATTAATGGAATGCCTCATGGAAACAAGCACTTATATTTATTTTTTATTTTTTTCTAAATTTTTGATGAGGCTAAATGCATGTAGAAATAAACTATTCTATCTTTTTTTAGCATCTATTGAAAATAAACTATTTTATTTGTAATTTTTGAAATAACTAAGTGAGCAAATGTAATTTTTTGAGTTTTCAATGTTGGTGAGTGTTGGGATCTCTCATTTTCTAGTTTTTAATTAGAAAGAAATTAAATTTTCAAGGGTCAGCCCACAATACTTTGCCCCACTTTTTGGCCAAAGTAGGACATTGAAATCAACATTTTCACCAAGTTTTCACTTTATGAAACCTATAACAACGAAACCATTAATAATTTGGAGATGATGTGAACTAGTGATTTGTGAGGATTTGTGTGTAGATTTTAAATATATATTTTAAAAAATAGAAATAAATTATGAATTTTGTACGTAACTTTTAATAACTTGTTTTTTTATAGTACACAACATTTTTTAAAAAGTGATGTTTATGTTGTAACATATAATTTTTTATTGAAAGGATAAAATCATAATTTTAAAATATAGATTTGTAACATCAATATCTAGTGCATGGATATTTTTTTATAATTTGTTATATTTTTTTAAATTAATTTTCAAATTCAGTAATTATAATTTGGACATAGGTGTATGTCATAACACAACTTGTTTTATATGTATTGAAATTATTATTATTATTTTTCTGAAACAAGGACATCAATACCTAGGGCACACATTTTTTAGAATTATTTTTTAGACTGGGTAAAAGTATAAACTTGTGTTACATTTTTATAAAGGAACCAATCAACACGAACAAAAATTCTCAACTTCGACCGCATAAAGTGGTCTTTATGTTTTGAATTTAAAATTGATGTAAACTAATGAAATGTAATTTTTTAAATTTTTAAAAAATATTCTTGATATTTTTTTTATAAATTTAAGAGAAGATTTTTGAATTGCTGAAAATTTCAAGAAAAAGTGACATTGAGTTGATGCCAAGAAAAAATAGAAAGTAATTTTTATTTTCCCCTAATTTTTTTTCCAAATAGATAACTTCAATATCTAGTGCATGATTTTTTTTAAAAATTTGATGTATATTTTCCTCAAAGTAACATGATAAATTTAAACGTACCAGAATTTGATAGTTTTCATTTGATGTCAACTATTACCTAATTTTGAATATGAATGGCGAGCGGCAGGAACAGGAGCAAGGGTAAGAGTTTGAAATCCTCTGTTACAGAGGGTGAGGGAGATGCAGATTCTGAGGATGAGGCGGATGGGTTGCGACTGGTGCTTCCTGATGGTTGGCTTGTTGGAGTCGACATGGAAGCAAAAGGGTTTTATTGTCTGGTGTGGCTGTTGGACGCGACTGGGTCGTAGATGGCTATCAGGTTGCTGGTGAAAGCTTTGGTCGTTGGCTTAGCTAGTTGTTCGCTGATGCCTTTTGTTGTTGGTCAGTGGGAGGGCCTTTTTTAGTGTGAACACAACTTGTGGGTAGCAATTTTTCTTCTGTTACTTCTCTTATGTTGGATGTTTTGTTTCTTCTCATGTCTTTTTAGCTAGAGAGTTCCTTTATTGCGTGCTTTGGGTCCTTTGAGTTGGGGTTGGTTGTGGAATGGCTTATCTTTGGCCTTGATAGACGTATTGGGGCAGTTGGTGTGCTTATTATGTTGGCTTATTCTTTGATCCTTCTCTCCTTGGTTTCCCTATTCCCCTTTGGGTTTTTCCAGCTGATGGTGGACGGGTTGCTGTTGGCTTTGGCTGCTTTGGGTTGCTCTTTTGGTGGTTTGTACATGTTTGGTGGGAGGGATTTTTATTTTTGTGGTTTGGTTGGGCGGAGAGTGTTCTCTTTCCATGGTGTGGGTGCGGCTTGTGAGTGGAAACATTCTTCTATTGCTTTCTTGCTACCTGGTGTGTTGTTTCTATTGTTGTCTTTTCAGCTAGTGAGTTCCTTTGTTGTGTGCTTTGGGTCCTTTGAGGAAGGTTTGGTTGCAGATGGGCTTATCTTTGGTCCTAATCAGCGTATTGGGGCAGTTGGTGTGCTCTTAGTGTTAGCCTACTCTCTGTCTCCTTCCTTTTTGGTTTCTCACTGCCCCCTTGGGCTTTCTCTGCTATTTTTTTAGTGGCTGTGGCTACTCATTATTTTATTTTCTTTGGTTGGGTTTCTATCCCAGTTGTTTGAGGATGAGGCAAATGGGTTGTGGTTGCCTGACGGATCGCAGATGGCTAACTGGTTGTGGACAACTGATGATTGGGTTGTTGTTGGAATCTCTTCGAGAGATGTTTTTGTTGGTTTCTTTAGGCTATTGTTGGTATCAGATTTCTTGTTGTTGTCTGGGGTAAGGTTTGGTTCTCTTATGTTTGGACTGTGTTGGGATTTTTTCCTTTCTCTTATTCTTGACTAGAATGTCAAGGATGATGGGGTGCTAAATGGATTAGCTAGTTCCTTTCTTTTTTCTGGTGTGGGTCTCCCTTTTCTCAGTGGTGGATTGTTGTTGGAGGTTTGTCTATCAACAGTAAGGTTTATTTGGCTATGGTTGCCTAACTGGTCTTAGGAAGTTGACATCTAGGTTGTTGTTGGCATCTCTATGGGAGATGTTTCTATTGGTTTTTCTATTTTTATGCTATTGGTGAGGTTGACTGTTGAGTTTATCTTAAAGACCCAGCTACTAGTGTGTGTGTTACTGATGTTACTAGCTGATGTAATCTCTAAGCCCCTCTTCCTTTATCCTTCCCTCTTGGTGCCTAAGGATGATGTGATTGCTTGTACTACTAGAGTGATTGCTTTTTGCTGGTTGCTACAATTGATTTCTTCTTTAGAGGTGAAGAATGCTCTTATTGAGGTGAAGCCTTCTCCTATTGAGGTGGAGTTGCATGTTGTAGGTTCAGTGGAGAGTTTACTTTTCTCCTACATGTTCCTATTGAGGTGGAGTTTTTTTAGACAAGAGATTGGTGGCTTTGGTGGTGATGGCTTTCTCTTCATCCTCTCCCATAAAGAGTGATGAGTCCAATTAATGGCTCAATTTTGATGGGGTTTATCATATATTTGCTATTGTTACTATAGACTTTGGCACCTAGTTGTTGACATTCTCCATGTTATTTCCATAGATTTATGAACCTTGGGCATAAACTTATCCTTGTGACTTTTAATGACATTAACATGCTATGCGAATTATCTATGTTAATTTTACATGTGGTTGAATGGATGTTACTTTAAGGTAATTATGGATATGCAATTGTTTGTGCATGCTAATGTCATTATGTAGGTTCACATTAAGATGCTAATGTAAACGAAGCTTGCAAAGTGGAAGAAACTCCTGCCAGCTGGTCAGTTGCTAAGAAAGTAAAAAAGATGGTCATTAAGAGGTCAAAGGAGGGAAAACTCTCAATGGAGGGAAATTCCTAGTTCGAATGAAAGATTGTAACCGCCTTTTAATGGTCATGTTTGTTAGTTGAGAAAATCTAGGGAGTGTGTTGTGCTGGATTCTTGTTGGGGCAAGTCTGCTTTGACCAAATCTAGCGCATGCATGACTCCCTCCCTCTCTTTTCTATGCTTCCAATAAATGGCATCCTCCTATTTTATTGGAGTCAACTACCTAGTTAGTTAGGGTTAATTAGAAGTATTTTCCTCTATAAATAATGGTCAAATGCCCCTTTTCATAAGGTTGGATGTTCTAATATTATACTTGCATTTCCAGTTTAAGTAATACAATCATATTGTTGATGTGTTGGAATCATGTTTTCAAGGAATAAAATGATATTATGATTTGTTGAATCTGAGTTAGCTTAAGGAAGACTCACTCAAGGGGGGCCACTTGGTGAAAATTCCACCCATTTAGTTTAAAATTTATTTTCCTGTTCAGTAATTAGTTTCGGTTTCAACAGTTGTCTGTTCCTGCAACCACTGGAACTCTATTTTGTGACTGCTCCTGCAACCAAGGCAGACATAGTAGTTTCTTGTCTATTTTTTGAGATTTCTATTTTTTTCATCCATTTCCAGCCCAGTTGTTGATGCTCAGTGTAGTTGTTGATTCATGCTTAGTGCTTATGTTAATTTCTTTCTAGCATTTTATTTTCAATATTGATTCTTTTCTAGTTTATGGATGACTACAATGGAGTCCTAGTGCACATACAATGTTGATCCATTTCAAGTTTACGTCTCTGGGTTGACAATGAAATGCACCTTCATGATGAGTAAGATAACTACTTAGTACAAATGTCTAATCTCTAA
This sequence comes from Sequoia sempervirens, assembly GCA_007258455.2. Lineage (NCBI taxonomy): Eukaryota > Viridiplantae > Streptophyta > Pinopsida > Cupressales > Cupressaceae > Sequoia > Sequoia sempervirens. Next base: position 165,965,503 of record VDFB02379711.1, read on the forward strand.
GTCACAGCTCTAAGGGCTTAGTTATTGAACCATTAGAGGAGACCAACATTTTTGGCGCCATTGTCGGGGATGGTGTCAAACTAGGAATTTCTTTGGAGTCATTTATAGTTTTCCTACTATAGTATCTCTGAAGTTTGTTCGTAGCATGCCCTTTATTTAGGAAAGTAATGATTTTCTATTCTTTTACCAATTCTTTGTGTGAGTTGGTTGATACCGAGCTAATACCGCATGCATAGAGGTAGGAGAAGAGATACTTATGGGAGATTCCTTCCTAATGACCCTAATCCTCATAATCAACTAGTTGAGTTTCAAATTTTTCCAAGAGATGAAGAAGAAGAAGATGCACATCCTTTTACTAATGCATTTCCTAATTTGACCAATTTTGAAACTTCCTCTGAAGATCAAGCTACCCAAAACCTGATTGAGAATCCATTTGCTTTGGAACTCCATCAAGCAGGTATGGCTGATGCAAATCAAAAAAGACCCAACCAACCATCTTTTTCATTCCCTATCACTCATCAGAATGAAGTTGATAATCTCAAGAACATCCTTGCTTCGGTTCTTCCTAGGTTTTATGGGCTTGTCACAAAAGACCTTGAAACTTTCTTGTTTGAGTTTGATATCCTCTATAGAAGCTATGACTATACTACTAATGCTCATAGGCTTAAGTTTTTTCCTACCACCTTGAAATAAGCTGCATTAAGATGGTTTATGAGCTTAGGTAGGAATACTATGGATACTTGGGATGATATGAAAACAAAATTTCTTGAGAAGTACAAAGAATATTGTAGGGGAAGTGATATGAGAGGAGATGATATCTTTAGGATGCAACAGAAGGAAGATGAGAGTTTGGAGGACTATATTTCAAGGTTTATGTTTTTCCTATAGAAATATCCACATCATGCACTCAATGAAGAATCTCAAAAGTTTCTCTTCCTTAGAGGGATTAATGAAAACTGCATGGATGCTCTAGACCTGATGGGAGGAGGAGATATCACCCAAGTTCCTTGGGATGATATTAGAAGATATGTCAGAATTACTCTAGGGCAGCTCTAAAGAAAGGAAGAGGTTACCAATCCTCTATGGGTAAATCCTCCACCAATGGAGTTTCAAGGATGGGGATTGCTCACTTGTTGGTAGATTTCAAGAAAGACAACATAAACAATCTAGCTACCCAGCTAGATACACTTCAAGTAAAGAAGAAACATGAGGAGGCAAAGGAAATGTTTGTAGAATATTTCCCTCATTGTAGACAAAAGAAGGACTGTAGATGCAAAATGGTAGCCAACATTGATAGAAAGAAGATCCCACCCGAGTTCAAGCCAATCCATGGTGATGATGATCAAGTCTACTACATTGCACAAAGGAGACCATGGGCCCCAAGGCAAGGTATGCCACCAGATCCATTATCTTTTATTGGGCCTTATTTCAATTCCTATGCATCTAGTAATCAATGGAAACCCCCATACCCATCCAACTATGGAGGATATCCACCTCAACCTTGGAACAACCCTCCAAACACCTAGACCAATTGCCAAAACTCTCCACCCTAGTGGAAACAATCCTAGGGGAATTGGAAGCAATTCTAGGGGAATTGGCAGCCACCTCTGGGAAACTGGCAGTAGACATCCCAATGGAGGGGAGGACGACAATGGGAAAACCAGACAACTAGTTACATGTAGCCACCTCCACAACCTCAATAGCTTTCCACAATGCCTCCTCCTACTAGCTCAAGTTCTAGCACACCTAGACCTACCCAGTTACCAAATCAACCCACACCTAACCCAAATAACAAACCACAATAGCAACCAGTCTACTCTACAGATCCCAATAAATTCCCTACATATGCTATGAGTGTGAGTGACATTCATCTGCGTTCAAGAACCACTTTTCCAACCCCTTCCACTCCTATCATCGCTGAGCTTCCTATGGAAGAAGAGGAGCATCAGAATGTCCCTATTCAGCCAAGTGTGCCTAAAAATCCTAAACCAGTTCAACAGTCTGATCAGGACCCACCATTTCCTCAAAGGTTAGAAGTTGTTAAACAAAAGGAAGAGAAGAAACAACCTTTGAAATTCGGATCAGTTGAAACACATATGTGTTAAGATACCCTTGTTCCAGGCCATAAAAGATGTCCCCATATATAGCAAAGCAATCAAGGAAGCATGTCTCAAAAAGCTAGGGAGGAAAAAGAAAGACCCCACTACCATTCATGTGGTGGGACAGTTGGAAGATATCATGCTTGGGAAGGTTACTGTTCCTAAATACACTGACCCAAGTAGTCCTGTGTTAGGATTTATTATAAATGGAATCCAAATAAAGAATGCTCTAATTTAATTGGGAGCAGCAATAAATGTGATGAATAAGGACATCCTGTAGCAACTGAATGTTACAAATATGAGACATACTCTTACTGTCCTACAACTTGCTGATAATTCCACTGTCAAACCAGATGGTGTAGTAGAATACCTTGTTGTAACTCTAGACTCTTGGGAGTACCCAATAGATTTCATGATCCTCTCTCCTAAAGCTACATTGGGATGGTATCCCATTATTCTGGGTAGGTCATGGTTAGCCACAACAGATGCTTACATTGGATGTCGGTTAGCGGACATGACTATTTCTAATGGAAGAAGCACTAAAAATCTTGTTCTCTACCCTCCTGCTCAACCATCCCATGATATGGATCTCCATATGGCCACATGTTGGAGAAGAGGTCGAGGAAGTCAATTCAGTGGCACAAATCCTGATGATAGGGAGAAGTACTTTTACGCAACTCCAGGAAGAAGATGAAGTATTGTCCCACATAATTCAGAACCATTGTGAGGTGCATGAAGAATCATCCACTCATGAATCTGGTTCTGCAGGTCCAGTGAAGACACTTATGGCTGCTCCTCCTACAATTGAACTTCCTGCAGCAAAAAATATGCTTCACACATTGTTGCCACATGAGTTAAAAATTCCAAGCATTAGTGAAATAACCATGATTGAGTTGACCACACAAGTACAAGTTTCAAAAGGAAAATATTTGAATATTAACAACAAGTTGATTCAAGAGTAGCAGTTATCCCTTACAAACTTGTTGAAGACCCATCAACATGCATTTGCATGGGATTACCATGACATGAAAGGATTGGATCCCAAGCTGTGTACTCATAGGATATATATTAGAGATTACTACACACTAGTAAGGTAGCCACAAAGAATAATCAACCTTGCATTGAGGGAGATTGTAAAAGGGGAACTACATAAATTATTGGATGAGGGATTTATCTACCCTATCTCAGACAGTCAATGGGTGTCCACATTGGTAATTGTGCCTAAAAAGGGAGGTAAATGGAGAGTTTGTGTTGACTATAGAGAAGTAAACTATTCCACCAAAAAGGATCATTTTTCCCTTCCTTTCATAGATCAAGTACTGGATTCACTTGCAGGTAAGCAATTTTATTTTTTTCTAGATGGATTCAGTGGTTATAATTAGATACAAATTGTACTTGAGGATCAAGAGAAGACAACATTTACCTGTCCTTGAGGGACTTATGCCTACTTAGTACTCCCATTTGGTTTATGTAATACACCTGTAACCTTTCAAAGAGCAGTCATTAGTATATTTTCAGATATCTCACATGATTGTATGGAGATCTACATGGATGATTTTACTACCTATGGTGTTGATTTTGCAAAAGCATTAGAAAATCTAAGAAAATTTTTTTAGAGATGTGAAGACCATAATTTGTCCCTGAACAGTGAGAAATGATTCATGATGATGCAAGAAGGTGTAGTCCTTGGCCACTACATCTCTCAGAAAGGAATTCAAGTGGACCCAACCAAGATTGAGGTGTTACCAATCTTCCTATTCCTGCCAAGCAAAAATATGTTAGAAGTTTCTTGGGACATGTAGGATACTATAGGTGCTTCATCAAAGGTTTCACTAAGATGGCAACACCACTGTACAATATTCTAACTAAAGATGTTGACTTCTAGTGGATAGAGGAGTGTGACAAAGTATTCTCTAATTTGAAAGAAGCCTTAACCCATGCTCATGTACTCAAAGGCCCTAATTGGGAACTCCCTTTTCATATTCACATAGATGCATCTGATTATGCTATAGGAGCTATCTTGGGAGAAAAAGAGGGAGAAATTGAGAATACAATTTACTTTGTCAGCAAGAACTTACAAGGAGTTGAGTTTAATTACACAGTGACAAAGAAGGAGATGTTGGTTGTCATCTATGCCCTTAACAAGTTCAGGCATTATATAACAAGATTTCAGATCTTTGTCCATACAGACCATGCAGCCATAAGATACCTCATGAATAAGCTCTTGATTTCAAGTAGGCTAGCTAGGTGGTTATTGATGCAGGAATTTGACATCACCATTGTAGACAAACCAGGAAAGGAAAATGTTGTAGCAACCTTTCTCTCCAGATTGATTACATCAGAGGACACTCAAGTCATTGATGTCTCCTTCCCTAATGAACATTTGTATTCCATCGGTGTGCACACACCTTGGTATGTAGATATAGCTAATTATGTAGTTACAGGGAGAGTTCCCCCTCATTTCTCTCCAAAAGAAAGAAGGGTACTTATTGAGAAAACTTTTCTTTTCTCATGGATTGCAGGATGTTTATTTTACACTAGACCAGATCATGTAATGAGGAGATGTGTAAGGGAGGATGAAACCTATGATACACTACATGCATGTCACAATGAACCCTGTGGAGGGAATTTTGCAACTAAGAGGACAATAATGAAGATTCTTAATACAGGATATTATCGACCCACACTTCATAAGGATGCAGGAAAGTATACTAGGAAGTGTCATAGATGTCAGAGGATGGGCCAACCAACTAAGTCTGATGAGATGCCTCTATACCCTTAGGTAGTCATCACACCATTTGATGAATGGGGACTTGATTTTGTAGGTCCAATTCATCCACCATCAAATGAAAAATCCTACATCTTGATTTACACTGACTATGTGACCAAGTGGGTTGAGGTTAAAGCTATGAAACATGCCATAGATAATAAAGTTGCAGAATTCCTCTATGAAGATGTCTTCACTCATTATGGGGTTCCAAGAGAGATAGTGATAGATCAAGGGGCTCAATTTGCATCAACCCTTGTCACAACATTGGTCAATGAATATAATGTAAGGCATAGGAAATCTACCCCCTATCACCCTCAAGCCAATGTCCAATTTGAGGTGACCAATAGGGAAATAGAGGCTATCTTGACCAAAACAGTGGCTATTCATAGGAAAGATTGGGTAAATAGGTTGCCAAAAGCTGTCTGGGCTTATAGAACCACTTGGATGACAACCGCTGGTTTCACTCCTTTTGAATTACTATATGAGAAAACAACCATGATTCCTATAGAGTTTGAGCATAAAACTCTTAGAAATGCACTAGATCTTGGGATATACATATCAGAGGCACAAAAGGATAGAATCATGCAGCTGAATGCCTTGGATGAGATGAGAAAGTCATCCCTTCATCATACTGAGATACTACAAAATCAAAGGGTCAAATGGCATGAAAAATATATAAAAGAAAAGAAGTTTCAGCCAGGTGACTGGGCACTCCTTTATGACTCCAAGTATCAAGATAATGCAGGAAAACTGCAGACCAGGTGGTTGGGACCGTACAAAGTTGCAAAAGTCTTCTCCAATGCTGTTGTTCAACTCACCACCATTGACCCTATCATAGTTCAAGCTCTTGGTCAACGATCGTTGTCTCAAGTTATATCATAAGCCAGCTTCCAACAAGAATTCATGCAAAAATTTACTCAACACTAAACCTCTAAACTTCTTGCAACTGAAGGAAGCGGACCTAGTGTCCCTCCTTCTAACTTGTCAAGGTATGCATGCAATCGTATCATAATAAATATTTCCACTTTTGTGGGAATCCACTTCTCCATCAATAAATCCATCTTCCCATCCATCTCCATCCTTTCTCTCTCTTTCATAACTCCACCATCACTTCACTTCACCATCACTTCATTCCATCACCACTTCATTTGATTGCTCAACTATACTTTTAAAAGTAAACAATACTTTCCTCCACATTCCTTGCAAAAGATACTCCAATTTTTTAGGTACGTGCATAACAATCTGTTATATCTTAATTATCTTAAGTGCATTTATTTAATTATTGTATATTAATGTTGATATTTCACATATCATATATTTGTACTCTGCCTTGTCACATCATAATTGCCACTCAGCCTGTGTGGAAACATGCTCTAATTTAGGTTGGGGGGAGTGTGAACCCATATGTCCACGTGTCATACATGTTAATAAATTTGAAATGAGTCAATTTGAATGAAATAGTTGAAATGATGGCTTGCATGTGTGATATGACATTGAACCGCCACCATTTTTCTTGGTGATACCCCTCATTTATGTTTCTTTACTGCCTTAGTCATAGTCGTAATGTCACAAAAAAGCTAAAGTAAAGAGTTACATGGAATTGGCGTTAGCACTGAAGAAGAGTTGCAGGAAAGAAAATTTCGTAGAAGTGTTTGCTTGATTGTGGACATAGACAATGGGAGGTCAGCTGATTAGGAATTAACCTATAGTTCATGACGTGATACTATAGGATGCACTCTCTCTAGACAAATTCAGGAATTGTGGATGGTTGGACTATTTTTTTGAAACTAGACAGTTTCAATGAGGACATTGCTTTGGAATTTGTACAAAAAATTTCTGACAGTAAGGAAATGGTAGAAGTGATAGCCACTGAGGAGAGAATTGTAGAGGTAACAAGTTTGTCTGCAGAAGGAGAGCCATACCCTACTTCTAGGGATGCAAGGTCAGCTAGGGTAGAATTCACTAAACCTAGTGATCCTCTACTTGTTGTAGATAAGCAAGGAACAAGGAGAACTTCTCTACCAGAAAAGTGAAAGAAGTTGTATACATTGTTAAATATATCACTTGAAAGGGTTGCCAGTCATGCCTCAATTTTGTGCATTTTAAGCTCCTGAACCATATGAGACATGGAAAAAGGATGAACGTGCCCAGTGTGTTGTACAACCTCCTTGCAATCATGGCAACTAAAATGCAAAAAGGTAGGGACAATTTTGTCTCCCATCACTGTTTGATAAAATTGTTAGTAGAAAAATCTTTACAAGAAGTGTCTAGTATGACATGGGAAGAATTTGTAAACATTGATCAATTCATACTAGAAAATGTGTCCTAGAGGTCAGCCTCAAGCTCGTAGGGTCAATAGGGGTGAGAGGGTTGCTAAAACCACTCATGGAGCTTCAACCTCTGGCACAAACCCTAATGCAAACCCTCCTATAGTCAAATCAATAATAGAAATTGGCTCCTCTGAATCAGAGTATTTAGATGAAGAAAGTTCATCCTCAGACCCTAATGTCAATGTTCTTCCTAAAACCTCAATTCGTACTAGGGCTTCCCTTAGGAAAGAGGAAGCAAAAATGAGAGGAAAAAAGTAGGAAAGGGAAGGCTAAGAAGCCAATGCCAGAAAAAGTAACACTAAGCCTTAGGAAGCAAAAAGCTGATGACACTGGTCTTCCTACAGTTGAATAAAAACATAAAATCCCTTCGAAGAAATCAAAACCAGCTGAGCCAGCTACTGATATGCCTCCAAAAAGAAGCCCTAGACTCATAAGAACACCTAGGAAGGAGACAAAAGCTCCTATGGGGTAGGTAAATGTTGAAGTGAAAGACATTTTTGAGGAACAAGCAAACACAAGATTAGCAGAGCTTGCTGCTATTGTAGAGCAGGTTGAAAATCAAGAACCATTGTAACCAGAGAAAGATAAACAACGAGAATCATTGCAACTTGTACCATTTGAACAACAAGAAATGGTGTGAGGAAAGATCTTGGTAGGAAAACATAAACCTCCCACTTTTTCATGGAATCTTTAGCCTTGAACTTATGGAGTGAAATGCAAAGGAAAGAGGAGTGGAAAAAGGAAAGACACAAGCTACAGGAAGAAGTTAAAAAAAAATGAAAAAAATGAAGAAAAGAATACAAAGATTGCTACTTTGAAGGATAATGTAGATAATATGGTAGCTTTAGTACCCCAGATGATGGCATGCATAACTCCTCCTAGAGTATATGCACTACATTTGAAGGAGAGACATCTTTCCTTCATGCTGTCAAGGGTTATTTTAGGTTTAAGCCCTTCTATTGAAACTCCACATGAGTTTTTCGAAGCCTACCAATCTTCTCCTCTTGAAGTTAAAAATATATTGTGTGAATTATACTTGCATAATTATGTTGTGCCTAATGATCATGATTGGAACCCATTACTATACATTGGAGATATCCATTTGAGGGCATTCATGTCATGGATCCAGAATGAAATCAACTGGGGGAAATAGTTTAGAACTTATAGGGAAAGAGAAATTCAGACCCCCTTGTCTCTCAGAGCTGAATCCAACAACCCTTCAGACATTTATTAGACATAGCAAAAAAATTTATATCGCCCAAGCTACAAAAATGGAATCATGTCTATTAGGGAAGAAGCATATCAGGAATATGAGTAGGTAGCTGATACTCTTTGAAAATAGTAATGGGGTACCTATCATAGAGATGGAATAGTTTGATAGATCAGTTGAAAAAGTTTGAACCCCACTCCTTGCAAAATTATGTTGCAGCGTGTAAACAGTGTACTAGGTACATACAGATTGGAAGGATGAGGCAGTTGTATTGGCTTGCATTGACATTTCAGCCACCTACTCTATTGTGGCCAGTACCAGATTATCGATATTATCAGTATGACATAGCTATAGAAAGGCCAAGGTGGAGCAGATTGGAGAACAAGCAAGGATTCTACTGGGATCCCACTTCAGATACTGCAGAGACTGATCTGGGATAGTTGGAAATTAGTGACTTCAGAGCTTTAACTAGGAAAATGAATAGAGCTCCCTCTGCTGGAGGACCAACATAACATTAGGTTGGGGGCAGAATGATGAGTCCAATTAATGGCTCAATTTTGATGGGGCTTATCATATATTTGTTTTTGTTACTATAGACTTTGGCACCTGGTTGTTGGCATTCTCCATGTTATTTCCCTAGATTTATGAACCTTGGGCATAAACTTATCCTTATGACTTTTAATGACATTAACATGCTATGTGAATTATCTATGTTAATTTTACATGTGGTTGAATGGATGTTACTTTAAGGTAATTATAGATATGCAATTGTTTGTGCATGCTAATGTCATTATGCAGGTTCACATTAAGATGTTGATGTAAATGAAGCTTGCAAAGTGGAAGAAACTCCTGCCAGCTGGTTGGTTGCTAAGAAAGTCAAAAAGATGGTCATTAAAAGGTCAAAGGAGGGAAATTCCTAGTTCAAATGAAAGATTGTAACTACCTTTTAATGGTCATGTTTGTTAGTTGAGAAAATCTAGGGAGTGTGTTGTGCTAGATTCTCATTGGGGCAAGTCTTCTTTGACCAAATCTAGCACATGCATAACTCCCTCCCTCTCTTTTCTATTCTTCCAATAAATGGCATCCTCCTATTTTTTTGGAGTCGACTGCCTAGTTAGTTAGGGTTAATTAGAAGTTTTTCCCTCTATAAATAATGGTTAGATGCCCCTTTTCATAAGGTTGGATGTTCTGAGATTGTACTTGCATTTCCAGTTTAAGTAATACAGTCATATTGCTGATATGTTGTAATCATGTTTTCAAGGAATAAAATGATATTCTAATTTGCTGCATCTGAGTTAGCTTAAGGAAGACTCACTCAAGGGGGCCCACTTGGTGACAATTCCACCCATTTAGTTTAAAAGTTATTTTTTTGTTCAGTAATTAGTTTCAGTTTTAGCAGTTGTCTGCTCTTGCAGCCACTGGAACTTTGTTCTGTGACTGTTTCTGCAACCAAGGCATACAAAGTAGTTTCCTATCTATTTGTTGAGATTTTTATTTTTGTCATCCATTTCCAGTCCAATTGTTGATGCTCAGTGTAGTTGTTGATTCATGCTCAGTGCTTATGTTAATTTCTTTCCAACATTTTATTTTCAGTACTGATTCTTTTCTAATTTATGGGTGACTACAGTGGATTCCTAGTGCACGTACAATGCTGGCCCATTTCAATTTTACATCCCTGGGTTGACAATGAAATGCACCTTCATGATGAGTAAGATAACTACTTAGTGCAGATGTCTAATCTCTAAGTCGCAACTCTAAGGGCTTAGTTATTGGACCATTGGAGGAGGCCAACAAAGGAAAGCCCTCTCCTATTGAGGTGGAGTTTGGGATGACTTTTCATGATGGCTGGAGCTACATGGAAGCTATTGTTTTTCAGTATGTTGTGGTGCTTTCTTACTTTCCTTTCGAGGTGGGGAGTTTGTATTGTTCTTGTTAATGCTACTTACATTGAGTGGAAGGTTTGTTGTGGTTTGGTGGTTGTAGACTATTAGGTTTTTGGTCCCTAAAAAAAATGATTGTTTGTTTGGGTTCAAGGTCACTGTAAACTTTTTTGTTGTATTGGGTTGAAGGTCCCATCAAAACCTATTTGTTACAGCTTGAGCTGATTTGAATTATGTTTGGTTGCTGCTTTTGGGTTGTGCTTAGTTTGATGATTATTTTCTTTATAGATTTTCTTCCTTGTAAAGGGTTTTAGGTCCCTGAAAAACCTTCTTGTAATGGGTTTCTAGTCCCATCAAAACCTATTTATTGCTAATAAAAAATTATTTCCTAATTTTATTATCATTTTCAAAAAAAATAAATACTCTCTTGGAAAGGATTCTCTCCTCTAGTGCACCATACATTTTTCAAAATTTTAAATACGTTTTAGTATTTTTAAAATTGTTAATTAGCCTAATTTTTTATTTTAACAACATACTTGTATTATTTTAAAAAAAACATATTAAAACTAATAAAAATATAAAAAAATTATATATTTGGATTCTTGAATCTAGGATCTATAAAAAAGTATTTTTAGTTTTTTCAAGAAAATCATTCTATCTGAAGAAATATTGTAGACATTGAAAAATGTCCTAAAGGACATCATACACTTGAATCAAGTATACTAACATCATTTCCTCTTGAAACCCATCCTCTTTTTGCTTAATTGATTAAATTAGCCTAGTTATTTAATTAATTGAATCATTTGCATCGATTAACCTAATTCATTTAATTCGGTTAATTCACCCCCTTCCATACTAACATTTCGTCTCATTAAATTAAATATAAACCAAACTATTTAATTTAATTCCCTAAGTCTTCTTATTTAATTAAATAACCCTAAGTTATTTAATTAAATGTCATTTCACTTTTCCCCCTTTCTTTAAATCATTTAATTTAATGAATATCACTTTATTCTTCTAATTCTCCTAATTGCATGATTAAACCTTTGTTTAATTAGCAATTATCTAACTAATCCAATTCCTCCCATTTGCAAAGGGATATTCCAAGGGAATATTCCTCCTTTGCACAATTTAATTTAGTCTTAATTAACTAAATATCCTTTTCCCTCACCCATGAGAATATTCCAAAGAATATTCTCTCTCCTCCAATCATTTGAGAAAGGGAATATTCTACAAAACTTCAAATGCAAGTTAACTTGTGAATTCTTGCACAAGTTAACTTTTGACCTCTTGTACAGGTCAAAAGTGTGCTTGTTTGGAAGGAATGAGAACCCTTGATTAAATATCATCTTGCATTCTCACCCATTGATGAGAATCCATGATCCATGCCTCCAATTTCCTCCATCCTTGCCCGTTGATTAGCTTTTTTGATCTCAACCCTTCATTTCGCATTTGCTTTCCTATAAATAGAACACTATTTGGAGACAAATGGATCCATCTTTCAAAGCAAACTTATGTTGTTGAAATCGCTCACACTCACACTCATACTTTACTCACAATTAGCATATTTTAGTTTAAATTAGTTTCATAATAGGTTAGCTTCCATTAATGGCTTCCATAATGCATCCATTTAGTTAATTAAATAATTAGGGTTTGTATCTTTTTAGCTTAAATCTCATTTAGATTAGCTTAGAAATTGCATATCTAAATCATTTAGCATAAAATCATGTTAGATTAGCTTTTTCATCATACTCATTTTAGCATAAATCATGTTTTCAATCACATCTCACAACCATTTCATTGATTCCCTTCAATATAATCGATTGAAACAAGCTCATTGATCCACAGGATTGGGAAAGGGTCATCATTTTACATCAATACGACACCAGTCCCAAAACATGATAAGTTTCAAATGGGTAAACATTTTAATGTTTTCATATTTAGAATGCTTCATTTCAATAATTGTTTAGTTTATCTTTCATTTGAATGATCTTGTTTAAGATTGAGTATTAGTGGCATGAATATGCTTGGATTCTTCATGGATCAAGCGTAATCAGCCCATACTAATATCCTCTGTCACATTTTGGCACTAGAAGGAGGGAAAATTGATCAAATTTAATCAATTTATAGCTTGAATTCCGTTCGTTTTGACTTTTGTAGGAAAGAGTGACACCCAACACAATTTCAGCGACGCCTTTGCAGGGCGTCGCCATACAACGATGCTATCATCATTACAAACAACGACGCCTATTAAATGCATCAATGTTGATTGAACAAACGATGACACTAATACTTTATAGAGGTATCAAAAATTTACAAACGGTGATGCTTGACCAAACAACAACGCTATCATGCTCTCTGGTTTGTTTACAGAGTGATTCCCAAATTCACCAGAGCAACGCTATCGTGAATAGTGACACCCAACTTTGGTAAGAAATTTAACGATTGTTTTTCAGCATGTGTTTTAATTTTTTTGATTCATCAAAGTACTAACATGCCTCTAATGTTGCTTTGGTTTTTAGACTAATAGGGTTTTGCAGGATTGGAAGACATGAAGCTAAAGTGAAGAAGCATTTTCATCTTAAGATTCTATGATTGTAACAAGTGTTTGATGCTTTGGGGAAATTATAACCCAATTTCTTATGCTTCTTACTTTATGCTTTAGGACCTCACTAAATTTCATTTGGGTTTAAAACGAATGCTCAAATGGGACTAAAGTATGCTCAAATGGGTTTAAAACAACAGCACTATCGTGCTCTCTGGTTTGTTTGTAGAGTGATGCCCAAATTCACTAGAGCGACGCTATCATGAATAGTGACACCCAACTTTGGTAAGAAATTTAACGATTGATTTTCAGCATGTGTTTTAATTTTTTTGATTCATCAAAGTACTAACATGCCTCTAATGTTGCTTTGGTTTTTAGACTAATAGGGTTTTGCAGGATTGGAAGACATGAAGCTAAAGTGAAGAAGCATTTTCATCTTAAGATTCTATGATTGTAACAAGTGTTTGATGCTTTGGGGAAATTATAACCCAATTTCTTATGCTTCATACTTTATGCTTTAGGACCTCACTAAATTTCATTTGGGTTTAAAATGAATGCTCAAATGGGACTAAAATTGAACCCTCATCTCATCATTGTCTTTTGGGTTTTAAAATTGAGCAAGGCAACTTAACATTTTGTTTGGTGCATAAAATGAATTCATCTTAGCATTAGTTGGTAAAATGAATGAGTGTTTTCTTTGTTGTGACTCACTTGTAGTGCGTATCCAATCCCCTTGTGCTTCGTGTGATCTTGGGTGAAGAGAAACACTCCAAGTGTACTTCGTTGTTTGTGTGCACTTATAGTATGTATCCAATCCCCTTGTGCTTCATGAGATCTTGGATGAAGAGAAATACTTAAGTACACTTTTATGCTTTGTGTCACCCTTAAGAGAGGACTTACTATGAGACACAGCCCGCAACAGGAAACTCAGGTAAGTTCTTGTAAGAACATTTACTAGCGGGCTATATTAAAGGTTGGGAAATCATGAGAAAGTACCTTCTATCCTGGACTGTATAATATACTGCACCTAGTGCTATGCCTTAAGTGGAAAAGCGGGTGTGTATAGGACTGGGTGTTCTTGGTTTGTTACTAAGAACCAAATTATTTAGTTATAAAAAATCCTTAATGCTTGTTGGTGCAAGAATGGTTGTTTTGAAGCCGCCCCACATTTGTACTATTCATTGTTGAAATAGAAAAATCCTTAGGATCTTAGGATCTTTATAATTTTGAGATTCGGTGGTCTTCAGAAGTGTGTGTCGTGGAGGGGAGCCAGTGTCACCAAATCTCTAACTGTTCGCATTGTCTTAGTGTTTGGAGAAATCCGAGTGGGGACTCAACAAGTATGGCCATTTCAAACCTAGGATTGTAAATGATTGTGAGTCGGTTGAATACATTGCTTGGTTCTAAAATGTTACAAACAAACATTCACTATCTTCCTCAAAATTTCAAACACTTTGGCTTAAATATGGATACCTTTTGAAATATCCTTGATATTATTGCTTGTCCTAAGGATTTCTACCCTTAGAGATTTCTAAATATCTTGAATCTTATCTCAATCCATATTTTCCAAAGACAACATAGGCAATTATGGCTTCAACCTCATGATTCTCACAAAGTTATGATGTTTTTGACATAAACATTTAGTTTGAAAACATAATCAAGACAAGTGTTTGTGGTAAAATAAATTCACCTAAGAAAGATAAACTTGATAATTGAACCCCACATGACTATTTGGAGACTAATTGCTCCCGATGAACAACTGGATCTTGAAGGTGCTATCATTCAACCAAACTTTGAACTCATTAACGAAGAACAAACTGATATCATTAGTAGTTTTAGAAGATTCACCTTTGAAACAAAAGAAACACCTGCTCATTGGAGAAACACATAAAGCATCTTAGATGAAGAAGAGGAACAAACTGATATTGATGCTGGAAGGCCCATATTACCACCACCCACGTGGAAATACATATATCCTTTTCTTCCATAGACTTAGACTTCTCTAAATAATCTCACACAAAATCAGAATCCCCAAGAGAAGGTCTACAGGTCATCACTTCAAACTTATGAATCTTAGTTCAAAAGCAATCAACAACCACATTTCGACACTCTACAAAAATAGAAACAAGTTGTTAATAAAATTTTATGAATGTGCACTAAGGAAACATCTAGACATGTATATGTTATTTATGGGTCAAAATCCAAGTTTTTTTCATGATAATCAACCTATCTAAAACATTGGGTCTTTAGGATTTGAAAACTTTAGAGGTATAGCATGTTTTTCACTACCTTGGTATTATCAAACAAAGGTTCACTTTAAGTCAACATTGGGTCAAACATTTCATCCACCCCTTCATCAAAATTTCATCTTTCATTTCACCAAACTTTTCATAAATTTCGAATACACCAACACATTTTTTAACTTGAACATCTATCAATTCAAACCCTAACTTAACTACTTTGTATGTGGAATGTATCCTTTTCCATGCACTTAGTTAAGTTAGTTATCACCTTTGAACTAGTTTATCTTAAAGTTCACGAGTCTACCCTAAAGATTTCTAAGTTCATCAACATCCTTTATTCTAACATCAAAATATCAAACTCAAGTCAAAAGTGTTGTCCCAAAACGTTTGCAAAGATCACTCTCCACATCACCCACCTTTTCATCCCCCATTATCATCATTGCTCCGAAAAGACTTAGAGCGTCCCTTTTACCTAATTTTGAGTCAACTAGAGAGTTCAAACACTACAAATCTCAACATAACGCTCCCAAAGGTGACACAAAATTTATGGTAAAGAAAAGATCACAACACAAGGGAATCATGGAGAAAACCAAAGTCACATTTACCTCAAGTGATCCAAATCCTCTAGAATTTGATTCAAGTCAAGTCACCCCATCACAACAACCATAATCTCCATCAGGATCATATGAGATAGAAGACATCATGAACAATCCCTTTGAACTTACTAAGGAGGAAATCATGGAACATCAAGCCTTTGAAAATGTAGCTCCTATGTCCCCATTATTTGTTGCAAAAAATTTGACACAAGGCTTCACAACTCCATCAATAGAGCTAACTCAAACATCCACTCCCGTCTTGCAACTAGCCTTGCCAAGGACTTTTCTCTAACTCTTCCATTTGAGAGCAGCACATGTATGGGTACCCTTGATACCAATCCTCCATCCCAAACAACCACTTGGATACCTACCTTTGGTGCTCCTCTTGAAGATCCTAAACAACCATATAAAACTCTTGAACTTCATTATTCCACAACAACCTCCACATATCGAGGACACTCTCTTCATCCATACCCATGAGTACCATAAGTGTGCCCACCATCACACAAAGCAGTATAGACCAAATGTCTCAAAACAACACATAAGGGCATGCCAATACTATACCACAGAGTCAACCCTTAATGCAGGTGGGGAAATATTTACCCAATCCTCTAATTGGTTCATCCATACCATTGGTTTCAAAAAACACAACCATGCCATCCATTATCAACCCATCTCAAAACAACCCCTTGGTCACGAAACCCATCAACCTGGGTAATGCCTTGTTTACATCTTTAACACAAGGAAATCCTCAAGACATGGGACAAGGGAATCATTTTAATCAATGGACTCAAGGTCCTAATGTGTCATTACCATCACAAAATCTAATGATAACATCCTCATCATTTCCCACGGTCCCCTTTACCATGCAAAATCAATTGAGACCTCAAACTTACATTCCTCCACCCCAATCCACCATCTTACAAGGAATGTTAAACCAAGGGAATCCTCAACCTCTCATCAACAATCCACTACCCGCTCAAAACATCACCCCAATCCATCACCGATGTCCCAACAACTAACTGATCCTACATTGCAAGCACATGCCTTAGCTTTACAACAAGCACAATAGGCTTATCAACAAGTCATCCAACATCAACAACAACAAGCAGTATTAGTAGGACAACAACACTAGTAACAACAACAAGCAGCCTTAGCAACACAACAAACCACCCAACAATAGCAACAAAAACAACAAGCAGCCTTAGCAGCACAACAACAACATCAATCCCAACAACAAGCCTTAGTAGCATAACAACAACAAAAAGCCCAATAGCAAGCCCTAATGGCACAACAACAAAAACAAGCCCAACAACAAGCCTTATTAGCTCAATAGTATGCCCAAAAACAACAAAAACTAAGTTCCTACTATAATCCTCAACAAAACATCGTCAATACAAATGCATTAGGAACATACACATCAACACCTCGATCACCTTCACAAAGTCTCACATCACCATACACCCCATACAACACCTTATCATATCAAAGTGCATTTTTCATCCCACCGTATGATCCTCTACCAAACCCGCAAGATGATCTAGCATTGTAGTTTAAGGCACTATCTCAAGAAATGTAGGACCTTCAGATGGGAAAGACAAAGAAGCCCCATACACATAATCTACATCCTTATCCATTTGATTGAAACATAGCAATGGTACCATTCCCTCCTGACTTTACAATACCAAAATTCGACAAATACAAAGGGAGAGGAAGTCCTATAGACCATGTCAAAGAGTTTAATGGCATGTGTATGGAGGTGGCCTACAATGATTCTTATTTAATGCACCTCTTCCCTTGAAGTTTAATAGGTCCTACCATGGATTGGTTTTCTCATCTACCTCCTGGCATCAAAACTTCTAGGAAATTACTGGTAAATTCATTGATCACTTCTCCTTTAACCTTGACATGGATGTAAGTCTAGAAGAACTATACACTCTCAAACAAAACAAAGGAGAGACTTTCACTAATTTCTTGCAAAGGTGGAGACAAAGAGCTAGTAAGAGCAAGTGGCCTCTTCCTAATGAATAACAAGTGGGAATCATCATAGCAAATCTAGATCAAAATCTATCCTTCCACTTGAAAGGTGCAGTGCATCACATATTATGAGGAGATTGTCCCTAGAGCCCTTAACATTGAAAGAGTTGTAATCTCGTAGGGAAATACTCAAGCTTACAAAGACAATCATCCCTCGACTAGTTCAAATGACAAGCCTTGTGGCTAGGCTAAGAACAATAATGTAACAAATAATGGTGTAGTAGATGCTAAGGCGGTCCTAAAGTGCTCCTAGACCAAACAATAATCAAGTTTCTAACATTCAACCAATAGTGCAACAAACAATACCTCCTCAGAACAATCATATCAATAACACTGACATGCAACAGAGGTGAACCCTTAATAAGAACAACTATCCTAAACGCAAGTACACACAGTTATCTAAACCCATCAAAACCATCATGAAGAAGTTGGTAGAGTCTAACCTGATAACACTTCCCAACTTTGAAAATTACCAAGAACCACAAGAGAAACCATCCTAGTACAACGAGAACGATCTTTGTGACTTTCACAAAATAAAAGAACATAAAATGACAAACTGCATGAGGCTCAAAAACATTATCCAAGATCTCATAGAAAATGATACCATATCTATTGAGGTACCAGCCGAGAATCAGGATCTTAAGATATAAAAGAACCCTATGCTAGATCATAACAAAGGGAAAAACAATGGAAAAACTAAGGATTACACAAACATGCAACATACCTATTCCAACATAGTTGCTTCTTGTGATAGCATCATTACTGTCGTCACCATCAAATCACCTAGTGCGGAGTGTGGAGTCACCACACGACATGGAAAAATTACCGTCCAAGGAGTCCCATCTCAGTCTAGGACATAACCTACTTTTCCAAAATCAAGTCCCAACAAATAAAATCTCCTATATTAGCTTAAGAAGACCCCCACACAAATATCCATCTTGGAACTATTGAGGCTATCATCCGCACATAGGGAAATCCTAAAGAAAGCTTTGTCAAAGTCATATGTTCCCGAGGATATTGATACAAAGATTCGGTTTCAAGATATGGTAGGGAATATCACTAATCATCTCCTTACCTTCTCAGAACAAGACTTACCATCACAACCATCTCATAACCGTGCTTTACATCTTGAGGTTGTCATTCATAAGAACAAGGTCAAAAGAGTCTTAGTAGATGGAGGTGTTGATCAAGAACCTGGGCTATTCAGAGGATAATATTGAGAAAGAAAAAAGTACCACCATCAGAGCATATGACGACCAAGAATGAGTATCACAAGGCATTATTGCACTACCCATCCAAGTGGGACCTATCATTGCAAAAACTACATGCCAAGTGCTAGACCTTGATATTACCTATAACATCCTGCTTGGTTGATCTTGGATCCATGCCCTAAGAGATGTAGCCTCGACCTATCATCAATGTGTAAAGTTTCCTTTTGAGGGTATAGAAATTACTAGCCATGGAGATCTTGAGGCCAAGTTCTATAAAATCCCCCAGATACCCAAGAATGATGAAGGGCCTACACTTTCCCCCTCATTTGTTAACCCATCATCCCTTGCATCTACCTCTGAAATGAAAGCACTCATTGTGTAGAACATACCTGATATCAAAGCAGTGATCCAAGATGATGGTTGTGGGAATTATAAGCTAATGAAGAACACCTTTGTCTTAGGAGAGCTGCCTATTTCTCCTCAATCTCATGGGAAACCTTCATCTAGCAGTAAAGAGCCTAAAACTATCAAGATGGCAGCTACTACCTTCACCAAGTGGGGGGATTTGAATCAAGAAGATGTCAATGAGGATGATATATCTAAACTCCTCTATCAAGATGAATGACCTATCCCACCTTCCCATGGAAGATGATAACAAAGGCTTGTAGTTGATGAAGAGAATGGTTTATAACAAGAATGAGAAGCTGGGACAAAATGATAATGGTTTTCTAGAACCTATCATTCCTGAGAAATGACTAAAGAATCTTGGTCTAGGTTGTACTACTAGCAAGGTCACCCTTATTAGCAAAGGTACTTCTGCTAAACAAGCTAAGGCTTCCTCTTGGTTACCTCCATCACACGATACCACCTTAGATGACTTCCCCCTTGATGTTGCTGACTTGTTTGAAAATAACTCCCTCTTCATGATATCCATTACATCCTTTGCTCCGAGCAATCAACCAACTGAAATACGCCTAGTATACCCCCAACTCATTGACATGGACCAATAAGGACCACCGTTTCTTGATTTATTCAAAAATGATGAAGCAATCTAAAAATTCACGAGACTTCGTGACAACTTACCATGGGAAGATCACAAAGTAGGTTTTGAAATAGAACTATACATAGGGGCATACTACGGGGAGATGATTGAATCCTTCAATCACAAAATTAATGAAATGCAATTAAAATGTAGATATTTGAGTGAAAACCACATTGTGGCACTTTCTAATCATAAAATAATAAAAACAAAGGATGCATATGATGGTGAAAAGCTCTTTGAGACACCCAAGGATGAGGGATTCAATCTACCCCTTAGTGCAATGCATCCAGAGAATTCAACAGCGCTAGTAGAAAAGGCCACTCCAATCAATGTGGTAATAGAAGAGGCACCTGAATCCTTGTTGGATGAAGAATAGAAAAACCTAGAAACGATCCTAAAAGAGTGAAGAGATAAGTTTGCATGGTCATACACAGATATCCTAGGGCTTGATCCAGAAGTAGTTGTGCACCACTTAGCAGTCTATCTTGAAGCCAAGCCAGTAAAGCATAAATTAAGGAAGATGCACCCTCAGATAACACTCTTGGTGAAACTAAAATTAAAAAAGATTCTTGACGTTGGATTCATCTAATCGATAGATTATCCTGAGCGGGTTTCAATCTTGGTACCAGTCTCAAAACCCACTTGGGGCATTAGAATCTGCACTGATTTCAGAGACTTGAACAAAGCATGTTCGAAGGATGATTTCCCTCTTCCTAACATCGACCTCATCGTGGAATTAATAGTTGGGCATGAAATGCTATCACTCATGGACAATTTTTCAGGCTAAAATCAAATCATGATCGCCAAAGATGATCAACACAAAACTACATTCACTTGTCCATGGGGAACCTATTGCTGGAATGTGATGCCATTTGGGTTAAAGAACACGGGAGCAAGCTGTAAAAGAGAAATGACCCTCATCTTTCATGACATGATCCACAAAAAAGTTGAAGACTATGTGGATGATATTTTGGCTAAATAAAGGAAAAGGAATGAGCACATACAAGTCTTAGGACCCATCTTCGATAGGCTTGAAGAGTACAAGGTACGACTGAATCCAAAAAAGTGTGTCATTGGGGTTACATTAGGGAAACTTCTTGGCTTTATCGTCTCACAAAGAGGGATAGAAATTGATCCAACAAAGGTAAAATCCATCCTATACATGGAACCACCACAAACACTAAGAAAGATGAGAGGGTTACAAGGAAGATTGTAGTCCATCAGGAGTTTCATAGCGCAACCATCAGACAAAATCCACCCTTTTTCACATCTTCTTCATAAAGGAATAACTTACAAGTGGGATGAGAAATGTGATAAAGCTTTCCAATAAATCAAAGACTATCTATTGACACCTCCAGTTCTCATGTCACCGATACCAAATAAACCATTGATCTTATATATCTCAACAACATTAGCAGCACTAGGAGCTCTTCTAGCACAATATGATGAAAGTGGAAAGGAAAGGGCTATCTATTACATCAACAAGACCTTGGTGGGCTTTGAAATGAACTATACACCCATTGAGAAAGCATGCCTAGCAGTAGTTTTTGATTTACAAAAATTCAGACACTATATGGTGTCACATCAAATCAAACTTATTGCAAAGATCGACCCATTAAAATACCTACTATCCAAAGCAACTCTCACTGGGTGAATGGCCAAATGGGTAATGATCTTAACTAAATTTGACATAGAGTATGTGGATCAAAAAGAAATCAAAGGACAAGAAATGGCAGACCAACTAGTAGACACACCTATCTATGCTGAAAACCCATTGATATCTGAATTCCCTGATGAATCAGTATTCCTTATAAATCTCACAAGTCAGTGTAAGATGTACTTTGATGGATCGTTCACCCAACACGGATTAGGAGTAGTAATTATTTTCATCACCCCTCAAGGTGATTGCATTCCAAATTCATACAGGCTATCATTTATGTGTGCTAACAACATTGCTGAGTACAAAGCCCTAATCATAGGTGTAAGGATAGCAATTCAATGGCAGATACAAGAGATGAAAGTCTATGGAGACTCACAGCTGGTTATCGACCAAGTCAATGATGAATACCAAACTAAGGATGATAAGCTCACTCCTTATAAGAAGATGGTAGAGAACATCAAGGACCTTTTCATTGATATTACTTTTGAGCATATTTCTCACATAAACAACAAAGCAGCAGACACCATGGAAATAATCGAAACATTGTTAGACATGTCAAACAACATCCTCCAATGCGAATTCTTGGTAGAAAAAATTCTCATACCAACTTTCGAAATCCCTGAATTTGAATTTGTGTGTGTCATTGTTGGTCCTGGATCCCCATGGTATCATGACATATTTATCTACCTAAGCATAGGAACCCTCCCATCCGATATCACCTCCAACCTTAAAAAGAACTTTGTCAAAAAAGCATCTCGATTTGTGATCCTAGGTGATACCCTTTACTGTCAAAGCATCAAATGGACATTACTACGATGTCTTAACCAAGAGGAAGCCGTTACTGCTTTAACAGAAGTACATGATGGAATATGTGGATCCCATTCTAGTGGTATGACATTAGCTAAGAAATTGTTGAGGATGGGTAACTATTGGCCAACCATGGAAAGAGAAGCTCACCAATATGTGCATAAATGTGTCCAGTGTCAATATCATGGAGATATGATTCATGCTCCAACTCAGGAATTGCAACCAATGATCACCCCCTGGCCTTTCTCGTAGTGGGGACTCGACCTCATAGGAAAAATCACTCCAACCTCATCGAATGGCCACAAGTTTATCATAATAGCCATTGATTACTTTACCAAGTGGGTTGAAGCCATTCCTATGACCTACATAATGGGGAAGAAAATTGTTAAGCTTATCCTAAATTACCTAATATATCGTTATGGTGTTCTACAAACCCTAATCTCAGACAACATAATCCCCTTTAAGAATCAAGTTGTGAAAGAGCTATGTCAAAGATTCAACATCCAACACCAATTCTCTACCCCGTATTATCCCCAGGGAAATGGCTAAGATGAGGCTACAAACAAGACCATTCTAAAAATCCTAAAGAAAACAATCAATGAAGTTGGCCATGACTGGAATCTATAGTTAAATCCAGCTCTTTGGGCTTATCAAACTAGTATCTGCACACCAATTGGTGAACCCCTTTCTCCTTTTTCTACAGATTAGAAGCCATCCTACCTATTGAGGTTGGGCTCCCATCATTGCGAGTGTCACTACAGAACCTGATCACTGATGAAGAAAACATAGTATCTCAACTGAATGAGCTAGAATTCCTGGATGAGCATCATCTTGACGCCCTCAATCACTTGCAAGTATACCAAAATCAACTAAAACAGAGTTATAACAAGAAGATAAAATGTTGGTCTTTCCATGTAGGGGATCTTGTTCTCAAACAAAATCAAAAAAATATTCCAGATCAGGATAGTAAAGGAAAGTTTGAGCCTAACCGGTTGGATCCCTTTGTCATCACAACAAGTTATAGATAAGGAGCATATCAATTATCAACACTTGAAGGCGAACCCTTGCAGGAACCAACTAACAACTTGCATCTTAAAATGTTTTATGCCTAGACTTAAAGGGCGTAAAACTTAAAAATACAAAAAAATAAAAAAATGATCAAAATCCAAAAAAATGAAAAAAAGGATTGAAAATAGTAAAGAAAAATAATCATCCTTTAGTGAAAACCACTTCGGTGGCACTTTGGGAAAGTACCTTGGTGAAAACCTGACAAACAGGTGCCTTACGTAAATAAAGCACCTCCATCTATTCTTTGGCTCTTTATCCTTTATCCTATCATTCTTTGCATCACCCCCCATCCATCACATCATTTATCCTATTTATTCTATCACCGATCTGCATCTCTATCTATCATAGTTTGATGTTGTGAAGTATCGTATCCCCTTTAGTGCTACTTGGCATATTCCAAAGGTCAGTTTGTCCTACCTATATTGAGGTAGTCTACCATATCACACTAGGGGAAATTCGTTATGGATCATATCGGGTTCTTGTATATCCTAACGTTATCGGAAATATCATTGAAAACACCAAAAACATTCATAAAACATTCATTGGGAAAATCCATAAACATCCAAATCCTGTACAACTAAAATCCAAAAAAATTCAGAAAATTATAAAGTCAAAATACAAAACATCTAGAAATCATCAAAATCCCTAAAAGGATTAAACATCAAAATTCCAAAAATAGTGTCCTATTGTAGAACTATGGGTGTTTGAGCTTGAACATAGGCAAGGCCATCATTGGGGTGCCCCCAAGACACCCTAGGTCAGTCCTTTAGGAATCTGTCATAATAAACTGACATTCCATCAATTGTTCATATATTCATCTTTAAATAAGTTGAGTTAGTCGAACTATGCAGTTTATGCGTGTATAATGTAGGCAAGGCTTATCTTTGATCAGCCCCTGAGGCCCCTAGGATAGGTCTTTTAGGTTAGGTTCTTAGTCAAAATTTGAAAAATCCCTAAACATTCAAATACTGAAAAATTAAAAACATCTATATATCCCATAAAACTCCTAAACATCCAAATATCAAAAAGCATAAAAACATCTTAAAATTGATAACACAAAAACATTAGAAAACATTTAAAAGACCTAAAAAACATCAAAAATCTTCAAAAAACCCTAAATAGCCTCAAACAACTAAAAACATAAACATTCGCATAAACTTTTGAAAAGACCAAAAACAACCTCAAAACATTCTCAAAATACCAACATTGAAATATTCTAGAAAAATCCAAAACCACCCACCCCATCTCGCTTTCACCTGCAATAAACTTTCACCCATAATCAATCGATCGCCATCTTCAACCTTTGGAAAAACGAAAAGAAAGCAAGTATAGCAAGTCATAAAGTGAAAACTTAAGTGTCAAAATATAAAGTCTAAATCATAGGTAAATGTGTCAGTGAAGTTTATATCAACGACTTATCATAAAGCTCACCATCATCCTACATCAAACAACCATTTGATCAACATGTCCTAGGATGTATCCTTCTTGCGATGGACATCAGTATCAGAAATCACCTTAGCTAAATTAAACTGGCAGGAGCTATAGATAACACTGATTGTTTTTCTTTGCTCTGTACTTATGATTTATTTAATGACCCATTCCAAGGACCTCTCAATGATGTCTATCAAAAAGATTTAGAGAGAAAGGAATTTAGCATCAATCATTATCTTTCGTTTGTTGTGCTTTTGGATACTCTTCATGTAAAATAATCTTGGCGCATACTTGCTTAGTTGTGTGTAGGGAAGTCGTTTGGGGTAGATTGTTGACTATTGCGTACACTTTGGTCCAAGATATTCTAAACTTCTAAATTGCATTCCAATGAGGTTTTTGTATGTCAAGGTGTGAACAAGAACTATCCTATCTATTTGCAGAGTCAAATTCCATTACACTAGATACAACGCCATCCTAGTTATCAATACCTTGATGCATCGTGTCTATGTGTTATATCAAACAATAAGGAACGACGGAAAATCCCAATCCCAAGATTTGAGCAAGTCGTCATCATGTATTTCTCATCACCATCTCTAATAAAGTCTCAATGGATCATAGACTTGTTGGATCTTTTGGATTAATCATCAAAATCAATGGTCAAATCATCTTGTTTCTTCTATCTTCTCTCCGCGCTAACCTGGTATTATGACAGTCAACAAAAACATCATCAATGCATCCACCTTGCATCTATAAACAGTCAACATGCATACATTTCTCATCACCACAACATAATCATAGCATACCATAAAACATACATCTTGCATCATCATTATCATTTAAGTTGTGACGAATAATATAGATTTGTTATTCTAAGCATCTTAAATCGTTGCATCACATATCATAAACGTACATCACATTATCATATCATAAGTATAAAAATCTGCATTATCCATCCATACATCCATATGCATAAATCATAAAATTGCATAGAAAATACACAAAAAGAAATACATCCATAACATTTGCATATCATATCATCCGTCCCATAAAATATCAAGAAAAGATACTGAAAAGGAATATAATATTGCATTGCATATTATCACATCACAATGCATCCATACATTCATAAGCATAAAATAAAGATGAACACATTACATCATATCAAATCTGTATCATATATATATATAAATCATGACTGTCATGGTACAATATCTGAATCAGTGTATGTATATCGGTCATAAATACAATATCCACAAGGCTATCAAAAAGGATCCTATGAATGTATATTTGTATAAAAGAATTGGGCAATGATCAAAAGAATGTTTGTACAATCGATCTAGCCTTGATGGCTGCTCCCCTCTCCAGCCTGTCTCTTTGATTGATCCTCTGCTCTATGGTGTGCCCCACTCCTTTGAGAATAATCAGGTTGTCTTAGTACCTGTGGAACATCCCTATGACAATGCATCCTGTAGTAGGTTTCCTCAATAACAACCTCTCTGTATAACCTGACAGACACTGTCTGCCCCTGAGATGCAGCTATCATTGACTCAAGTTGTTGACGTCACCCGACCTTCTGCGCTAATTGTATCTTAGCAGTTTGTCTAAGCTGTCATTCATGGTCTTGCTCTATCATGACGACCTGTACTTTTTATCGTGCCTGATCCCTCTCAGTAGTAATCATCAAAATATACTAGCGGGCTTGATCCCACTCACCTATAAGGACCTAAGCCTGTTGCTACAACTGTTGAATCTGCAAATCTCGAGGATCCAGTGGTGATGGCTGCACTGGCTATTGCTGAATAGGAGGTTGCTGAACAACTAGAGGTGCCCCTAGAATCTGTTGATCCTAGCCATCCTGGCCCCTGCCTCTGCCACTGCCTCTGCCAACACCCCTCCCTCACAGTCTCCCTCATGGAGGTGCACTCACTGGATTTGTCAACCTGCGAGGGGGTGTGAACCATGCATCATATGCAAGCATCATCTGAGCATCTGCATGTCCCTAGTCATATACCCATGGCTGAGCAGCCAACTGTCAAAGGCCCTCAACCACCTCAGGTGTTGGATCGTAGGTCCCCATGTGGGTACCTTTCATGTTGATCTGGCGAAGATGGTTGTATACTCATCATCTGGCCTATCTTGCCTCTCCCCAAACTATCAAGCCACCCTATTTGGTAGATATCTCTCAATAATCATATGCTCTTGACCTTGCATATATTGGATCTATCGGGCGAAGAAGAGTTGTTGCACATCATCATACCACGCTGGAATTTGAAGCTAGGTTCGCCATCTGAATATTGTCATATCATCGAGCACCCGGTGCTAGTATGGAATCCCAAGCTACCGAGTGTGTTGTAAAGTAATGGCTCCTCTGTATCACCAAACTAGTGGATCATCTAGCTCTACACCAACCATTTGGATGATCGGTTGAAGCACTGTGATATGCTCCCAAGCCCAAATGTGTAGCAAGGTGACTCTTGTCCCGATCGCTCTACCATTATAGTAGACAAAATTGTGCATATCATGATATAATGAGGCCAACATCACTGGCCCTCAAGTGAACAGTGTCCTCCTATAGAGCATCCTATTCCAAGCAAGTCCCCATCTTGGGTTGAATCCTCTACTCCGTCGATCAGGAGCAACCAAACCTAAGATAATAGTTGCAACTATCAATTTGAAAGTGGGCACTCAACCTCTATACATCTCGAGGTCAATCTGCGAAGTGACTAGAATGATTTCCTTAATCTCCATCACCTCATGGCAGACATCATAACCGACATCAGAGTCGTAAATCACATGCTCGCCATGTATCAACAAATGCAATATATGCCATACATCCTCTAAGGTCATTCTCGCCTCACTTGTGGGAAGGTGGAATGACGAAGTCTCACTGTGCCATTGCTTGCACAACGCAGTCATCATAGCCAAGTGCGTCTGAACGATGGGCATGTACGCAATGTACCATAGGCCAATCTCACCCAAATTCTCCTGGTGTAACTCAAATAAATCACCAAGTCTCTCCAAAACTATGGGACGGTGCTCATGGGACATCAAAGGTGGGATCATCTCTTACACCCACGAAAAGCACGACGTCAAAATTTGAAAAATTTGGCTAAGTTTGGAAATTTTAGCTCCAAAATGACAATAGCATCGCTATTTACGATAGCATCACTATTTACGATAGCATCGCTATTTACGATAGCATCGCTATAATACAAATTTCAAACTGCGCGCCTGAGGCATTTAAATTGCAAATCACAAATTGCGTCGCCAGAGACATGCATCGTGATTTAAAATTTGGAAACTGTAACCCTAATTTTCAAATCGATAAGTGTGTCACTATAAACATATGCATCACAATTTAAAATTGGAAACCCTAATTCTAAATTGCAAACTACATTGCAATACACATATGTGTCGCTAAAATTCAATTTAGCTTCATTGATTCTCAATTCAAAGTCGCTATATAGCAATGCCGCCAAAGTTTAAATTTCAAAACACAATAAATGCACCAAAAATTCAAATTTCAAATCAATTTTAAAATCACATACCGATGGTCCTGCGCCTAGAAGCCTCTAGTGCTCTCAAACTCGGTCAAAAATGTGTCGTGGAAGCACACGTCATGCTATCTCGTTAGAGGGTTAGAGCTCAATTTGCAAGAATTCCTTAAGGTGTGAATGCACAAATGAATTGAAAGTAACCCTTCTTGGCCTATTTATGCTAGGAAATTAGGGTTTTTTGCCCTAATTTAACCATGAAGCTAGGGTTTTTCATCATTTTCACTAATTTTTCTAAATTGAAGCTTATTTTGTACCGGTTTTTGCATTTATGGCACATTTTTTGCATCCCAAAGCCTTTCTGGACCCCCTGGGGTAGCTTTTAACCTTTGTTGAGAAATCAACCCTAAACACCAAATTTCCACCCGATTTCTTGAGGGGGTAGGGAATAAGCTTAATCCTTCTGTTGGGGCATCTAAAAAAATAAAATTGATTTAAGCAGCAATTTTTTTATCCAAAGAGTACCAGCCTTTTAATCAAACCAACAGGTACCTCACTTCAAAGAGGGGAAAAATGTAGACACTAAAAAATGTCCTAAAGGATATCATACACTTGAATCAGGTATACTAACATCATTTCCTCTTGAAACCCATCCTCTTTTTGCTTAATTAATTAAATTAGCCTAGCTATTTAATTAATTGCATCATTTGCATCTATTAACCTAATTCATTTAATTAGGTTAATTCACCCCCTTCCATACTAACATTTCATCTCATTAAATTAAATAAATCAAACTACTTAATTTAATTCCCTAAGTCTTCTTATTTAATTAAATAACCCTAAGTTATTTAATTAAATGTCATTTCACCTTTCCCCCTTTCATTAAATCATTTAATTTAATGAACATCACTTTATTCTTCTAATTCGCCTAATTGCATGATTAAACCTTTGTGTAATTAGCAATTATCAAATTAATCCAATTCCTCCCACTTGGAAAGGAATATTCCAAGGGAATATTCCTCCTTTGCACAATTTAATTTAGTTTTAATTAACTAAATATCCTTTTCCCTAACCCATGAGAATATTCCAAAGAATATTCTCTCTCTTCCAATCATTTGAGAAAGGGAATATTCTCACAAAACTTCAAATGCAAGTTAACTTGTGACTTCTTGTGCAAGTTAACTTTTGACTTCTTGTATAGGTCAAAAGTGTGCTTGTTTGGAAGGAATGAGAACCCTTGATTAAATATCATCTTGCATTCTCACCTGTTGATGAGAATCCATAAACCATGCCTCCAATTTCCTCCATCCTTGACTGATGATTAGCTTTTTTGATCTCAACCCTTCATTTCTCATTTGCTTTCCTATAAATAGAACACTATTTGGAGACAAATGGATCCATCTTTTAGAGTAAACTTATGTTGTTGAAATCACTCACACTCACACTTATACTTTACTCACAATTAGCATATTTTAGTTTAAATTAGTTGCATAATACCTTAGCTTCCATTGATGGCTTCCATAATGCATCCATTTAGTTAATTAAATAATTAGGGTTTGTATCTTTTTAGCTTAAATCTCATTTAGATTAGCTTAGCAATTGCATATCTAAATCATTTAGCATAAAATCATGTTAGATTAGCTTTTTCATCATACTCATTTTAGCATAAATCATGTTTTCAATCACATCTCACAACCGTTTCATTGATTCTCTTCAATAGAATTGATTGAAACAAACTCACTAATCCACGAGATTGGGAAATGGTCATCATTTCACATCAAAACTACACTAGTCCCAAAATGGGATAAGTTTCAAATGGGTTAGAGTAAAAATTTTAATGTTTTCATATTTAGAATGCTTCATTTCAATAAATGTTTAGTTTATCTTTCATTTAAATGATCTTTTTTAAGATTGAGTATTAGAGGCATGAATATGCTTTGATTCTTCATGGATCAAGTGTAATCAGCCCATGCTAATATCCTCGGTCACAAATATCACGTTTAAGTGGAAAGTTTCAAAAAAAATTGAAAAAAGATGATGTGTCTGCCAACAAGGATGCCACAAAGATAGTTTAGGGTCAAAGGGTTTTTCCCGAAAACCTTTCAGTCGAAAACATACATGAAAATTGAATCTCATTTTAAATAGACAAATTATTATTTTTTGTTTTGCTATTTCGGGCGAAAGGGTTTTTCTCGAAACTCTATGTGCCATGTATAGGCCACAAAGTTTTGGGTGAAACTATTTCGCTTGGAACTATTTAGTTGGCCAAAAGTGTGACACAAGTTTGTGCTTTTACCCCTCTATTTTTCTATTCCAACATGTGTAAAACAAATACCTTAATGTTTGGTAAAAACCCTACATTCGCAATAAATAAAATATAATTATATTATAAAATATAAATATAATAATTAAATTAAATTTTCAAAATTATACTTTTGGAAAGCTTATAATAAGGGCTACATACTTACAAAACATAATTTCTAAATGACTTTATGTGATCCCTCAAAAGGTAAAGAAAAAGTGGGTTTTTGTCAATATTTTGATAGGTGCGAAAGAGACTCCATTGTGGGTATGATTTAAGAGTAGAGAGGTTCTATCCAAGGATATTTTATTCGAGGGGGTCTTATATTATATAACCATCTTCAATTAAATCCCTTTAGATGGAACCCCTCAAAACTTAAATCATTAATTTTTCTAAACAATGTGTGATCTTAGAAAAAAAATAGGATGCCCCAAGTTTGGGAACCATTATTGTGGGATCATCCTCAAAGAGTACCTCATGTTGGGATTGAGGGTTTAGTTTCACATGCCTTGTGCTATGATCAAGGAATTTTTCAAGAAACAAAGAAAACAAATCCATTTTATTTAAGGAAAAAAATGATCTATTCTAATAATTAAACAAACATTCCTACTCTTACCATGAAATGGAAACACACAATTACTATTCTTACGAAATTTTGAGTTTTCTAGTTACTAATTGAAATATTTTTAAAATATAAATGAAGAATCTATAATAACAAGAAGCTTCATAAAATATTTTGGTGTTTTATGTGGCACCTTATATCCTCAGAGAGCCCAAATTCTTTTTGGATCCTCTTTTGCTATAATTGGAATGTCTTCTTGATGACAATGGAGATTGAGAATATCTAGATATAGGAATTGGAAACTACTTGGAAGATAGAGGAAGATTTGAAGCTTCAAAATATAAAGGAAAATGTTCATAGAGTCCTGTGCTAAGCATGAGAATGCTATGGGTGGATGATGCAATGCAAACAACTTAATTCTTTAAGGTGACTCACTATCCTTTTGCTAAACTTAAGGGAATAGTAATGCAAATATTTTAGCAAGAATGTGATAGGTTCCAAATATCTAATATTAAAATAATACAATGTAGAAGATAAATATCACACAACACAAGAGATGTTTGTGGGCCTAGATGCCCTAATATATAATATGTGTAGAAATAAATAAACACTTGAGGTAGGGTATCACCATAAAATGCTCCTTATGGAAGAATCTACTCAATGCTATATCTCTAAGAGATAACAAAACTAATATTGTATTCAACCCATATCCTTACAATGATATTCATCTCCTATATGTAGACCTCCTCTTAATAATATAATTGAGGAGTATCACAATCCCAATTAAGGCCTTCTCATCACCTAATATAATTAATTACACAATTTTTCCACATGAACCAATATAACTAACTTAAGGGATGTGTGCCACATGTTGACATCTCCATCCATATAAATACATTATAATATCACATCCCTAGGTAAATAACATGCTGCCCCTCCTTTACATGTTTAATCCTTGAAACATAAGAATAATCCACATAGTATGACTGTCTTAACCCATTACAAATGTGATGTCATGAAAAATAATCCAACTATCAATAGTTGATCTTTACAATGGTTTTAGCTTGATGGTACCTAGATCCCATCTTTGATCCATATTTTTCTACACCCATGATGTGACTCCATTCCTTATCTTATCAAGTTCTCTCTTTTTCCATGAATAAAACCATTACTTCTATGCTACAATTTATCAATTTGTTGTAATTATTCCTTTGATTCCATGTAGATCCATACAAATTTTCTTGTTGATTCCCTATATTATTTTTCCTCCATGATTCTTGCCTCTCACGATGATTTGAATTTATATATATCACACCCTTTTTTATCATTAGAACCTTCTATGGTTCTTCACCATTTTATGCCATTAATTTAATTGGCTTGTGAGAATAATTACTTGTTTCCAATATTTTATCTACATATTGATCCTCTTTTTTTCTTTTGATTCATTTATGTTATCTTCTATAGATTCTTGAACTTTATCTTCCTTGAATTTCCTTTGGACTTCATTATATGCAGTATCCTATTATGTAAATTTTTTCCTCCTATACCGAAGTTTCATGAACTTCTTTTGCACATTAATGTTTATTTTTTCCAAATATTATACCAAGAATAATATCTTATCCATACATATCCAACACATAAAATTTTGAATGCAAAACATATCTATCCATGGAGAACTCTAAATATTCAAATTTTCAAATATTCTTACTTTTTATTTGACTATCCTTGATGTTATTTTCTTAAACCTATAGTATGTCCATGAAAACGGAGCATTTGAGCTATGACCTTACTATTGCAAAGGATTGGAACATAAGTCTTGAATTGCCTAGAACCTCTATGAAAGCCAAGAAAGACAGAGAGGGTGTTTGCTGGTCTTTCCCACCAAACGATTGGATCAAAGCTAACTTTGATGGTGCGGCTAAAGGTAATCCGGGGGAGGCAGGCTATGGTGGAGTTATAAGGGATTCCTTTGGCAATTTTATTGGTGCGACGGCCTCTCCTCTTGGTTCCCAAACTAATCATCTGGCGAAGGCTGCTGGAGCTTTTCACATTATAAATTTAGCCCAAAGTCTTAACATTAAGAATCTGTGGCTTGAAGGAGATTCCAAAAACATAATCGACTGCCTCTGTGGCAAGTCTCCCCCCTCATGGACCATTAAATCGTGGCTTGAGGATGCCATATTGACTTTGGCTAAATTTGATAAAGTTAAAATATCACATGCTTATAGAGAAGCCAATGCTGTTGCAGATTTTTTCGCTAATGAAGGAGTGAGGAGTAAAGAGGTGCGCACCTGGCATAATATTAGCGACCTAAACTCTAATGTTTGCGCCCTATTAAATTATGATAACTCACATGGAAAAGCGACATGTTATCCCTTTAATGAGGACAGGTTGGATCTTTCACATCACAATCATTAGATGGCATGGGACTGAGCCCAGTGGCTTAATCCGCAAGAAAGCTCTGCACGCTTTATGGGTTCTTAGATTTGGCAGGGCCAAATTTAGTAAAGATTTTGCTTGGGTCTACCCCACTATGTCAGCTGAAATGGGAGGAGACATAAAGCAAATTGAGTTGGATAGCTATGATACACACATGAAAAATGCCAAGGCCTAGAATAAGGTTAAAAGCGGAGGGTTGCTTGCTTTCTTGGAGAAGCTCCATGGCTCTAACCAGGAGGCCATGAACCTCTTTGTTAAAAACTGGAATAATGGAAATTTGACCCTGTAGGCAGGAATGTGGAGCTCAGCGAAAATTTAATCGCTGATGTTACGGGCTTATCAACTGAAGGGAAGAAATTTTTCAGGGATAGGGCTTTTTCTGATGAAGTCGTGATCAAATTTCCCAAAAAGGACAAAGAAAGGCAGAATCTTGTTAAAATTGCAAACAGCTACTTCGAGGTAGACACAATAAAGGCCATTTAGAAAAAGGTTAGGCAGGTCATCATGGAGTACATTACGGTGGACGGGCGCTTCACCAAAGTCTATGGGTACCACTTTGCTCTTCTCAATCATTTCCGCTACAAGGTTAGGGTCTCTTTCCCCTATTATCTTTTCTATTCCTTGAAGAAAAGCGTGGAGGATAACAAGAAAAATCCTAAAGATTCCCCATCCTGCACACTGGGTTAATAAGGTTGATTGTTGAACATTTCCAAAAAATGCCCGCCCCTGCTATTCTGGAAACTATTCCGGATTCTGAGAGTGACAACACTGAGCCCAGTGGTTTGGAGTATCTGCCTAACTCTAGTCCGGCTAGAAATGTTCTTAGCTTGCACGTTGTCCCTTCTGGGAACAAAAACCCTACACCCCTTTCTAGTAAAGCCCGCGCTGAGCTTGAGCCTGATAGCCCTTCCCTAATGAACAGTTCTATTGATAAAAAACCCTAGGCCAAAACCCTTGTTTCCTACTCCGAAGATCCCTCTGATTTGGAGGAGTTTGACGCTAACAAAACTAAGTTTTGTGTTGATCCTTTGCTGGATAAACAGGTTGACTCCCCTGTTACTCCTAATCCTGAGATAACTTGTCCTAATACTGGTAAGGAGCCCTCTCTGGATGTCCTGAACCTAGCCAAAACCAACTCTGAGTCCCACTTCAAACTTTTGGAATGGACTTTCACCGAGATTAATGAGCTGAAAATAAAAAATTGGGCCCTTCAAAGCAAGATTGAAGAGTTGGGTGCTAAGGTTGCAAAGATTGAAAAGAAAGAGATGGATAGTGGGGTTCAAGGTCATAGCAACAGAAATATAGACTCCAAGGTTGAGAATATAAGGAATACCATCAAAATTGTTGCTGAGAAAAACAACCGAATGGCAAGACACAACGCCATTATCATTAACGCGATGACAAAAAAGCTTGATAAAGCCCAGCAGGGGTCTCTGGTGGTGGATCTAGAGGAAACAGAGGACAAAAGCCAGGATACGGAGGCGGGCATTTCCAAAAGAATCAGAGCCAAATCTAAAGCGCAAGGTCCCCCCTACTTCGAAGATGATCCAAATTTTTAAAAAGGGAGTCAGTGATATGCAGAATTTGGAGGTGGATACGGAGTCTGTCCTCAAGAATCTGAGCTAATGACTGGGATTTTTGTGTTTACTTTGCTGTTCTTTTTGGTTTGACCTTTTTGGTCTGTCTCGTGTGGTTGTTGCTGATCTTTTCTCGGGCAGCTAGTCTTTTTGGTTGGACTTTTGTGTCCTCTCTTTATTATTGTAAACATTGTGGTTTCGGGTCCCTGTAAAACCCGTTTTACCCTTTTATCAAAAACAATAAAATTTGACTTTTAAATACAACCATGAAATTGAATGATTGAATCTTCCTTCTTTGGGACTAAAGTGCATGCACATGTATCCTCTTTTCCTTCTCTATCTTCTTCTTCTTCCTCCTCTTCTTATCCTTATCCTTCTCCTATTATTTATTTTGCTAACCACCATTCAATTTTGGTTAGGACTAGAATGAATTCGCAATCATGAGTAAAAATAGTAACAAAATGGTCAAAATTGAACTAAATACATGTCTACCAAACATGACAAGGTCAACCCTTTTGGGGGTCAAGGTTAGCTATTTTATTAAAGAAATTTGCATAGACAATGTACAAATTAATGAATATTGCTAAGGGGATCGTATAATCTCCCAAGAGTTGAAGGTTTATCCATGGCTAAATGAGGGGGATAAGAGACTATGAAAGACAATAATATTTTCATTGTTAGAAAATGTTGAGAGAGTTTATAATTCATGCTATGTGGTTCATATGATGGATTTCCAAATCATCATTAGACTACCATGTTGATCTATACAATTTTAGGCACTTACACATTCAACAAGAAAATCAATATGAAAAAGGAGTGTCTATATGTTCTTACAATCATTTGGCCTACTAATTTTCTTATGGAAATTTTAGGAAAATAAAGTAGTAATAATAAATTTCATTATGCACACATATGTGTGTGTATACATATATATGTGTATGTGTATGTATATATACATGTATATATGTGTGCATCTATATGTATATATATGTATATGTACGCATGCATATATATGTATGTATATATGTATATGCATGTATATATGTAGGTGTGTGTGCACGCATGCACATGTGTGTGCCCTCTATTTCTCTAAAAATATATATTAAAACTTGTAGATTTATTATACTTAAAAATTAGTATATGAAAAATATATTTAAATAAGTTGATTTTAAAAGTGTTTTGCATACAAAAAGTTGCTGATTTTATCATTATTTTTGTTAAAAAAATAGAAGGTAAGAAATGTCTAGTTTTGATTAAATTAAATTCGAGAAGGGCCCGTATCCATTACAAAGTAGCCATATAGGAAAAATAAAGGAGTCTCATAAGAAGTGAGACAACATAAAATAAAAGCAACAACAACCAAAATCTTTATTTAAGAAAGTATACATACATATGTATATGTATGCATGTATATTCATGTTATGTATATGAGATCTTGCAAAATATATTTACATGTGGTCATGCAAATATATGTTCCTACACATAATGTATTATTGTTCATTAAAGATAAATGTATATAAATATATATCTAACCATAAGTACAAAATAAAATAAATAAATAAATATGTGTGTGTCTATATGCATAATATATTTTTTAAAATAGAAAAAACTAATTTAAATACGATCTAAGTTTATTTTTATTTTATTTTATTATTATATGCACACATGTGTGTGTATATACATATTACAAATATTTTTAAATACATTGAGAACTATTTTAAATAATTAATAAAATAAAAAAATATGAATGGTATTAGGGAGGGGGCTGATTGCCATCCCTGCCTCTACAACAAAGGTTGTTGCAATAGGGCAGGAACCCCTCCTAGGGGGCATGTCCCCTA
Organism: Sequoia sempervirens; assembly: GCA_007258455.2. Taxonomy (NCBI): domain Eukaryota; kingdom Viridiplantae; phylum Streptophyta; class Pinopsida; order Cupressales; family Cupressaceae; genus Sequoia; species Sequoia sempervirens. Next base: position 166,002,647 of record VDFB02379711.1, read on the forward strand.
TGGGGTGCCATAAACCCCTTTAGGGGAATCTAAACCCATGGAGAAGAGAACAACCTCCTCCCTCCTTACTCTAATAAAAAATATTTAAAATAAAAAAATTACATAAAATATTATATCTCTATTTATTTATTAAAATAAAAATAGAAAACCTCCCTTGCACAAAATCCATTAAAAGGTTTAAAAACTTAGTTAAACACACTTTTCATATATAAAACTTCTTCCATTGTCTTTCAAGATTAAAAAATTATATATAAACCTCTAGTTGCTACGCCTTCACACAAAGGAATATATATATGTATATATGTATTTATACAAACATGCTAATTTTTTCTAACCCTACTAATGTAGTCATGAAAATGATTGAAAATAAAAGATAAAAAGAGAATAAAATAGAAGAAAATAAAAAAATTATATTTTACGATGGAATTGGGTGGTTATGCTTGAATCCTTTCTAAGCAACCTCCAAACAAAAGTGAAGAGTTGATTCTTTCCCTTCTTATAAAACCTAAAATCACAAAATGAAGATAAGTAATGAAGATCGAACATTTTGTACTATGCAAATTAGGGTTTCTTTCCTTGATCTTCCTATATTGTTTAATTGGATATTAATAATTTAAGTTGATTTAACTTAAGTTATCTCAAATTTTTATTTTATTTTTACTTTTTCTCTTGTATGTGAGATGATAATAAATGCTCAGTATGAGCATTATTAAAATAAATTAAATGTAATAATCAAAGGATAAATGAGTGATGTGTGGTGCAGGAGCACCTTATCAAATTTTTCCTCCATGTGGAAAATTGGTTCAATTTTGATGCTTCACCTTTTTGAGTCATTTCTAATGTGTAGGAGGTCATTTGATGTGTATTTGGGTCCAATATTGTCAAAGTGCAAAAGTTGTCAACATAATTTGCAAAAATGTAAAAGTTGCACAAAAGCAACATTTGGAATATGAAGTCATGAAGCCTAAAACATTGAAAGGTAGTTAGGAATCAGTTGGAATAGGCCTTGTAAATCATTTTGAAGGTGTGGGTGATTGTATATTGATTTTGAATGAATAAAAGACACTATTGTCTACATGTTCTCTCAGAAATTCAATGGTTTTAATGTTGTACGACCCTGTACGGGAAAGAATTCATGAAAAATTGATTGTAAGTGAATGTAGGAACAATCACCTTCCATTCCCTTTTTGTTTCATGAAATTTAGTTTCGATTTGAAAAAAGATATTGCAACATTTGTAAAAACTGTTAAAACCCTAATTAGGGTAAACAATGGCTTGTGAATATTGTGTTTCTTTCATTTTATCCTGTGGGATTAGCTAAAATTTGGTGGAAATGTTCTTAGTAACATCTGATTTCATATTTTTTTAATTTTTAGAGCGAAAGATTGAAATTATGGTGTGGGAAATAGAAGTTTGGTACTAATTTTTTGTGTTATAGTCAACGAAAATAAAATTTTCAAGAGGTTTACACCTAGGGTTTGTAAAACTATAAGTGGGAATGGACTTTTAATAGATTTATAAGCTTGAGAATGACCAAAGAAAGTTGTTTGAAGTGTTGGTTGCTTGGATTTGAGATTGGAAGTGATTAAACCAATAAGCCCTTTTGTTGCAGACCTAATTGGCCTAATTGGCAATGTGGAACAATCATGTTTTATATTTGTTTTCCAAAATAACTTGTGTTAGCTTTTTGGTTATGTTTTAGAACCTTAAAAAGGCTACACATAAAGCTTGTTACAGTTTTAAGAAATTTTTTGCAATCAAAGTTATGTTTAACAGTTGGTGAAGGAATGGGTACATGAAATAGGACAGTTAATGAAGGAACTATGTCCAAGTAAAGAAACTTGTGTTCTTGAGACTTGGGAAGAATTTAGTCTTGATTTTAACTCATATGAAGGTGTCGCTTACATTAAATTGATTGGTTGGGCCTTAAAGGCTCAAATTAGTGCTTGTAGTCATTGTGTGCCATTATGCAAGATTGAGGACAGTTGGGAAGGAAATGATTGTCAGTTGATATTTGAAGTAGCCAAGAGAGTTTTATTCAATCCTTGTCATGATGTTAAAGGTAGTTTAAAATTCCTAGCAAAATTGGGAAATCTGATTGCATCTTTGAGTGGTTGAGTTGAGTCTTGTGAAGAAAAAAATGAACTAAAGATGAGTAATTAAACAAGCTTGTTTTGAGTTTTGCCTAATGAGATTGAGAGAGTTTGTTTTCTTCCTCTAGTATTTGCATCAATGTGATTTAATTTCTTTAGTATAAATTAGTGTAGTAATTCAATAGTCTTGGTATGAGATTTTAATTAGAAATTTAATCAAAAAAATGTTTTAATTTAATTGAAGTGATTTTTATATAATTCTAAAATTAATATTTGTTTATTAATCTTAAATATCTTCTTATCAATTATTTGATTATTAATAGTTAGTTTTGATTCATTTTAAAATTTAATTATTGCAATGTTGTAGTTAATTCTTGCAGCTTTAAAAATAATTAATTTATTAATTTTTGTAAATCCCTAATCTATAATGGATGGGTTCCTCATAATCGCCCCACTCTACCACTATAGTGTACTAATTAATAAATTAATTATTAGAATTAGTTTAAGATAATTAATTTAGTTAATTAGCATTAGCTAATTTTACATGTTAGTAATTAAATTAGATATATTCCTATGGTTTGGGCCTTAAAGGTGTGATCATCCCACCTCTTATAGAATGCGTAATAGGGGAATACCTTATAGGATTCTCCTTTGTGTCATTTCCTATCTAGGTGACCTTTAATTTTGCAAGATGTGCAAAATGGGTCTCACATCACCTCTCTTTATTTAATTCCTCTTTTCTTTGTTAAATATGTTGGAGCAACAAATGATGAATGTAATAGTCAAACTACCATAAAATGAATCAAGACAATGCATAAGCCAATAACTATCATAGAATGTGTAGAATACAATGAACACTCCTTGTTTATATAAGACAAGAATGAGGTAGGAAGGTGAAATAGAGAGACTAAATAACCCTCCAAGTGATGTGACACATGTAGAACACTTGGGACAAGTGTAAAGGCATGTGTCAAGTGTCTATAAGGTGAGACAACTAAACCACTAAGTGAACTTAAGCTAGTGTGAATAAGAATACTAGGTGTAGGAACTAGATAAATGGAAACTAGATGCATAAAGACACTTTTCACACTAATACCCCGTAAGTGATACTTAGGGAGTAAGTCACTAAAATTTGAGTCTCGTCAAAAAGGTTTGATGAGGTACTCATGTAAAAAATAAAGGAGAAAACCCAGAGGGAAAAAATTCCTCTCCAAAAAAGAGAACAATATACAAAGGAGGACTCAAGACCCCCCCAAGGAAAAATTCCTTCACCCAAGCAACTGGTGCAACATAATATAGTAAGGTGATGCGAAAGGTTTAATAAAGATGTATACAACTTGATCCTCAGTACACAAATACACTAAGGATAGAACACCATCCTAGATAAGCCATCGAATGAAGTGCATATGAATCTCAATGTGCTTTGTCTGTTGATGCTCAATTGGGTTACATGAAATGTGAATGGAACTTTGGTTATCACACCAAATTATAGTAGGATGATTAAGTAGAAGATCAAATTTTGTCATAAGTTGTTGAATCCATAGTACCTCCTAGCTACCAATAACTACTCCTTGATACTCAACCTCAATAGAAAACAATGAAATAACAATTTTCTTCTTGCAAGACCATGCAATTGGAACAAAACCGAGAGTAAAAAAAAAATTGGAAGTGGACTTCTAAGAATCAACATCTCCTACCAAATTTGAGCTAGTGTAGCTTACTAATTGTGAAGCCTTTGGTGTGTATTGAATTCTAAAATGAGTGGTACCATGAATATAACTCAAAATATGCTTGGATACCTGCCAATGATTCTCATGAAGGTCATGTGAAAAATGAGAGACAAGCCCAAAAATAAAGGTAATATATGAAAGAGTGTGTGTCAAATATAAAAGAAAGCCAACTAATTATCTATACAAAGTAGCATCAACACTAGGTGTGGTGCAAGTGGTAGTCAAAGTGACACTAGATTGGAATGGTGTAGGTGTAGGATTAAAATCACTCATATAAAATTGATGAAGCAAGTTAATAGCATACTTCTACTAGTATGTAGAAATCCCCTCAGTAGACTAAAGAACTTGAAGACCTAGGAAGAAATACAAAAGCCCAAGATCTATCATGTTAAAGTGTGCCATCAAACTATGGTGAATATCTTGAATCATGGATGAGGAACTACTAGTAAGGATCAAGTCATCAACATATAAGACTAGTACCAAAAGTTCATCTCCATGTTTTGGATGTATACTGTGTGATTTGAGTGGCAACAAGCGAAACCAAATGCAATCAAGAAACCATCAACCTTATCATAACAAGCCCTAGGGGCTTGCTTGAGACCATGAAAAGAATAATGTAACATGTAAACAAGTGAAGAGTCTTGGATAAAACTTGGAGGATACTCCATATAGATCTCCTCATGAATATCTCCATGTAGAAAGGCACTCTTCACGTCCACCTGGTAATTTGGCCATCTTTGTGATACAACAATAGAAAGAAAAAAGTGAACTAAATCCATCTTGGCTATAGGAGAAAATGTCTCAAAGTAGTCAATACCCTCAACCTGCAAAAAACCCTTAGCTACAACACGCACCTTGTATCTTTCAACATAACCATCAACTGCATATTTGGTGCAATACACACAATTGCATCGAACCATCATTCTTCCCTTAAAAAAAGTAACTAAATCCCATGTATTATTCTTCATCAATGAAGAATACTCCTCTACCATAGAACTATTCCACTTTATAATACCAAAAGACTCCATGAAACTCCACGGATTTGGACATATAACATGACTCAAAATACTAGTTCCAAATTATTGTGAATGAGTGCATCTAGAGGATGTAGGATCACCATATAAATAATAATCCTCCTCAACAACACCTCTAGCCCACTTGGTAAAAACATGAGTGGTAGGAGGTGGTGTTGGTGGTGGAGGTGTAGTGGCGATGGAGGTGTTGGTGGTGGATAAGGACCGTCATTTGAAGTATCCTCAAGTACTAAGGTATCCTCATGAGATGAAGAAGGCAGAGTAGGAAATGAAGAAGAAGATGATGATGGGGGATCTGTTTGTGTGAAAGAGTCATCAAAATGGACATATCTATGAAAGTGGACATCCCTAGTGATAGGATAAAAAAACATATAAGCTTTCACATCATCACAATACCCAAAAATGATGTATTGTCGACTCCTCTCCATTTTCTTATGCCAACCACCCAGTATGAATGCCTAAGCTTCATGACTAAATAATATGAAGAAGGAAGCACCAGGCTTGATTCTAGACCAAGCCTCCTCTCTAGAGTAAGATTTTAAAATGCCTTGTTGGGAGTGTGGTTCTAAATATAGTTGGCATAATGATAACTTCAACCCAAAATGAAGGGGCCATAGACCTAGATTGAAGCATACAATTTTCCATCTCTTTTAATGATCTATTATTTCTTTTGGAAACACCATTCTATTGAGAAGTGTAGGGAACCAAACACTAATGTTGAATACTAGGCTCAACATAATACTCCATAAAGGGATAATTCAAATTTCCCCCAATTATTTGTGTGTATCTACCAAATACAAGAACTTGACTACTTATCCACGAACACCTTGAAGGTCCTAAATTTAATAAAGAAATCACTTTTGTACTCAATAAAGTACACCCAAGTGAGATGAGAGTAATCATCAATGAAAGTGAGTACATGGTTGGCTCCTAAAAAATGGAATTAGAAATGACATAAGGTCATTATGAATCAACACAAGTAAGGTAGTAGCACGATGGGACTTACTCTTCAAAAGGATTCTTGATGAAGTTTTCCAAGTATACAACCACAAAAAATGCCCTTAGTGCAAGACACCTTAGGGAGTCCAAGTACTATATTCTTAGTACTCAATTGCTAAAGATACTCGTAATTGAAGTTTCCAAACCTATCATACCAAAGTCAGCTCAAAGAGTCACTATGGGAAATATGTGATGCTCCATAAGATGACTCAAAACAATGAAACATATACAATCAAGATCCATGATCTGATTTTCTTGAAGCAACAATCCTCTCTATATGGTGTAGTTGTTAAATAACTACATCATGTGGTGAAAACTCAACTATCTTTCCCTTACTAGTATGAAAAATTTGGTAGTATGAAAGATGATTAGTTGAAATATTAGGAACCTAGAGAACATCCTCAATGCTACCTTCTAATAATTGTACTATACCTAACCCCATAACTAGAATCTGTGAAGATTTTCCCATTGAAATATGAGAAGTAGTGCTATCAGAGATAGATGCTTGCAGATCCTATGAGTGAGTCATGTGATGTGAGGCTCCTGAGTTAACTATCCAAATGTCCTTGAGTGAATCCAAACCTCTAGCTGTAAGGGCATGTCCCTTAGTAGGTTTGGGAAAATCAATGTTGTGTTTTTGCACGACCTCTTCCAAAGTGGCAATCCTCTTATGATAAACTTTGATATCATGATTCTATAATTCACGAAAAAAATAATAGAGTTTTCTTTTCCTTTTAGACTTGTAAGTATTCTTGCTTGACTATGTAGAAGATGTGGCTTGTGTGTCAACTTTATTCTTCTACATAAATGATTGCTCATTTCTTGAAGCTAATTCTACATTAGGTTTGTTAGAAAAATTCTTTCCTTTTTCCCTTAGATGATTGGACAACTAGTGCATGCCTTTTTAAAGAGGTGATATTATCCATAGAGATTAATTTAGATTGTTATCTTGTGAGTCTATTACAAAACTATTCAAAAGAAGGCATTACATGTGTTGTTCCAAGAGCATCCATTATAGAATAAAAGAAAGAAGCAAATATCTGATAAGGACCTTTTAAATTTGACAAAATCAAGAAGATACACTCTTTATCTATTTTTGTTTTACCACAACCCTTAAGTCTAAAAATCAAAGACTTCAACTGTACCAAGAAATCTTCAATAGAAGGAAAGACATCAGGAGATAATGTTTTTAAGTCAACATCCAACTGTAGAACCTTGAACTCGTCAAATTTACCAAAGAGATCTTCAAACTTTTCCCACATTTGCTTAGGTGTTGTACAACTATTAATGTGAAATTGCAAGTTATTGGAAACATGGAGACCAATGATGCTCATTTCCTCATCCAACTTGTTTTGATAAGTGAACACTTCAAATCTCTATTAAAATTTATTTATTGCCATAATCCCTTAGATTGAAGTAGTCGTTGTACTTTGAATTTCCATGTTGGAAATTATGTGGTGCTAACAAGTCAATTTTTGGATCCATGATGCACACAAAATAAGACACTTCAATTTGTTGGTGTAAATAGGTAATTTTCTTATCTAGTTACTTTGTGGGGTTCTATTTAAATATTTACACTTAGGTCCTAGGTATATTTAAGTTGTTTAGATAAGATTTTATCTTTTTAGATTTTATTAAATATTAGAGTCCTGGGTCATTTAATGTTCTCATATAATTTAATTATGACACAATCATTTAATGTTGGTACTTCATCACACCTTTTCTATATAAGAAAGGTCATTTTACACTTTGTATATATCTCATCATCATATTTCATAGATCTTAATATCAATAAAGCTCATATTCTTGCATACTCTCTTGTAGAAGGTTGTAATTGTTTTTTGTAGGTGATCCTAGGCTAAAGCTAAATTTTAGCTCCTACATGGTATCAAAGCAAGTCTTAAAAATTATTTCTTAGATTTATGGTTAAAGCTATTTCCAGTGAGAGATGTTGGTGAATTTTAGTAAGGTTGAGTATGCTCTTTTGTTGCACCTGATGGTGATCTAGGGAATTAAAAAAACTTGAAAAAACACCAGTTGTGGAGGTTTCCTCTTTGTTAGTTTTCATTGTAGGTGAATTTTGGAGCATGTTGGAGGTAATATAAGCTCACCATTGATTCTAGGGAATCTAATAAATTTAATATTAGCTTTTGTTTCATCAAAATCTGACATTTTTTTTCCAAATTTACAAGGGTTTCAAGTTAGGAGGTGATTTCTAGATATGAGAGGTAGCTGATTTCTAGAGCACTTTGGGCCAAAATTGACCTTGCTATTGCATACAGAATGCCCAAAAATCCCAAGAAAACCTATCAAATCATCTAAATTAGAAACTTTTCCCTAGGCCTTCAAAGGTTTTTCAGCCCCCATCACCATTTATGTATTGTACAAATCCATATTGTACAATTTGTATGATATGCAGGTGTCAAGAGTCATCAATCTATGGTAGAGTATAGTCACAACATTCATAGATAATATTCTCTATGTTGGCATAATATTTGCAACATTCGGTACCTTCTCCAGTCTACATTATGCTTGTGTCAATGTTGTCACATCCATCAATGTATTGGTACAAACGTCAACAATTTTTAAAATTTAATATTTTTTTATTCTGTCTTGCAAACCATAGTTCCATGGTAGGAGATTTGGTCTGCTCCCATGCATTAAAGCATAGAAGGTTGTGTGGGAGCACCCACGATCACTTGGCACCATCGCCATCCAAGCAGCTCTGTTGCCCTGAGCGACAATTTTTTATTTAAAACCTTACAATAGAATGGTGTTGTGATGCGTCAACCAAAAAAAGAACCCATACAAACAAACAAGGAAAGAGAAGATGACTTGATACAGGACCTTGTCAACCTGTGGGAAATTTTGTTGAGGGAGCACGTACGAAGGGAGGCTCTTAGCCACTGAGAGATCCCATAGTTGGTCATCTGAGGTAGACTGCACATCAACCCAAAGGTCGACCATCTCCTCAACTGATTGCCAAGGTTGTTGGCACACCATTTCATCATCCTACAAGATCTTCAGGCAGAGAGTGACCAAGAATGCCAAAGACAACAAATACTACAATGATATGAGGAAAGGAAAAAGCGGGAGGAAGAGGAACATGATACTAGCCGATGATGGACTCCCGACAATCAATGATCGTATGACCAATAATTAATGTCTGTACAACCCAATAAGGACAGTTGTTGAGCACCGAGTGGGCAAGAAACATCGAAAGAAAAGGTATGATGATCACTTTAAAGATTACAAGAGAAAGAAAACCGATGAAGAAGATTAAAATAAATTGCTAAAGAAACCAATGAAGATATTAATAAAATAAACCAATATGTTGCAAGAGCACACCAAAACCTTGATGAGGAAGGGGACGAAGGACCCTTCAGAACATCATTCATAGCAAGTAGAGAAAGATATAGAATTAATGAAAATGAAAATGAACTAACTAAAGATCTTGAGAGCACTCTTCAATGCATTCGAGAGTTGTCCATATCAGACGACGATGAAGGGTTGAGAATTGGAGGATCTGAGCCAAAGACCCCAAGGCAAAGGGAGTACCAGAACAAACCCTAGGAGATTCAAGGTGTAGAGGATGCTGAGAAGGGACTTGGGGAAGACCTGTACATGGCTGAGAGTGCAAGAGAGGCATTAGAATGACGCGAGAGAACCAGTCTAATCAAGTCCTACACACAGGGAGGGCATTGGGGAAGAAGTATGGTGACTCTACCAGTCAAGAGGCAAAAGTTGCCAAAGTTCACAGGGAACAGGTTAGAGGATCCAGTACAACACTGTAAGATGTACGAGACTATTTGGATAGCCAAAGGGAAATATGATGTGGACTATTGGCTTAGAGTGTCCCCAACAACACCGAGGTTGATTGGTACTACAAACTAGATGTAGTCCACTGAACATCATGGTGAACACTGAAGAGGGCTTTCAAGAAGGAATTTAAACTCCTCAAAGATGACAATGAAATTGTAGCACAAATCTACAACATGAAGCAAGGGAAGGATGAGAACATATGAGCCTACAATCATAGACTCAAAGAATTGTTGGGAAAACTAGAGACATAGCCAATAGACGGTCTGAAGAAGAGGTGGTTCATTGAAGGACTACTTCCCTCCCCTGGAAGAAAATGAAGGTGGTACCTCCATCCTCGTACGCTGAAGCATATAACTGTGTGATGGTTATCGAGAGTGAAAATAAGACATCCTCATTGATGAAAAAGAAAACTAATGATGATGAAAGCATAGAGGAGATCAACGAAGACGAGTCAAAAACCATAAAAGCTCTTTGTAGATACATGATGAGGATTGTGAAGGAATTCAAAGTCGACAAGGAAGGGTCGAAGGAGGCAAAGGAATTATGGTGTATCAAATACAAAACATAAGGTCACACAAATGTGAACTGTCCGAAGAAAATGTTCTGTGACATCTGCCAAGTTATGGGACACTCCATCAAGGAGTGCTCGTACAACCTAAAAAACAAGGAGTTCGCATGTGTTTTTTGCACAAGGGGAACAATCAACCCCTCCAAACACACCGTGGAATCCTCAAAACAACAACGCATCCCCTAGTGGCTACCACAACAATCAAAGAAGTAATAACAATATGCCAAGAAGTAAGATTTAGTACGACAACAAAGGAAAACCCATGATATAGTGTTGAAAGTGCAATGAATGGGGTCACTTTGCCAGGGAATGCTAGAATGGTCAAGGTGGGGTGGAAGGTTGTGCAAATGGTGTGGTCCTAGCAATCATGAAGACACCGACTGCCTAAAAAAAAGAGGCATAAACATGTTGGAGGTAGTTGACAAGGAGGTCTTGGTGATCATAAGGGAGTAAACAAAGAAATCCAATTATCTAGATCCTCATATAGAGAAAGAAAGACTCTAAGAGGCCAGGGCAGAAGTGGAATAGGCAATGGATAAAGAATGAAGAACCTCCAAGGCAGCTAGTATGTCATTGCAGTCAAAGTTTGAGAAAAACATTGTATGTAAGGTGCTTCACTTAATGTACCAATCAAGGTAACAAACCTTCTACAGATGATGCCTTAGCTGAGAGTAGCACTCATGAACGTCGTTGAAGACAATATTTAGAAGGGTCCAACCAAGAGTACGACACATTTGGCAGGAGAGGCCACAGACCCAATGCTACTTGTAGTGAATGTCAGGAGGAAGCTAATCATTCTACAAATGGAAATCCTTGGGGGAAACTCTCCAACACTATTGTTGATGGAGGCTCGAGAGTGAACGCATTACTAGAAGAAACATGGAAGTGTTTGGGGAAGCCAACCCTCTGGACCTCGACATTCCACCTAGTAGGTGTGGACCAACACGATCAAACCACTCGTTACACTGATGGCACAAAAAGTGTTGATTGACATGCAACAATTCCTATTGAACTTCGTCGTCATCCCATTGCAAAAGAAGGTGTACGATGCACTACTGGGACAAGGATGGTTGATTGCTACCAAGGTGGATCATAATTGGAAGAGGAACACACTCTTGATTGAGAGCAATAGGAGAAAGTACATCACTGACTTGAAGAACCAGGTTGTGAGCAAAGAATTGGCTTCCTCTAGATCAGAATCAAATAGAGGGGAGTCAAATGTCAACAAAGGAAGGAAGATGGAACCAAATGTTGATGACATACTCAAACTTGAGAGTTGCTAAAAGGATGATAATAGCTCACTAAACAGGTTGTTTCATTGGTAGATGGAAGATTACGAGGTGTCACATCCAAAATACAATATGTTACAAGTCAAAGATGGAGAGGAGGAAGAAGACAATGGCACGACTAGTTAGACATTCCCGCTAGAGTAAGAAGAATACAGAGAAGGGGTGGCAGAACTAGATGAGACACCAACCCACAAGTTTGAAATGGACAAATTGATCAAGTACAAGGAGCTAACACTGAAGAAAGTAAACCTCACGAAGAAGACAAGCATAAGGTGATCCTCGTGGGTGATGATTGGGACCCCGTACTAAAAGAGACAACATTCAAAATTTTCATGGAGTATAAAGATTCCTTCATTTGGACATACAAGGACTTGAAGGGAATACCGTCAGAGCTGTTTGTACATAGGATCCCTCTTGTACCGGGAGCCCAACTTGTATAGAAGAGACCCTACAGGATGAACAAAAATTACACCGCCAAAGTAGAAGATGAGATTGATAAGATGCTGGAAGCGGGCATTATATTCAAGGTGGAAGTTAGAAATTGGGTGTCACCAATCTTCATCTCTCTGAAGAAGGAATCCAAGAAAATCTGGATATGTGTGGACTTTTAGTTCCTAAACGTGGTGACAATCAAAGACCCATTTCCAATCCCCTTCACTGACACAATTCTAGAAGAGGTTGCTAGATATGAAATGTACTCATTCATGGATGGGTTCTCCGGATACAATCAAATAAGTATCACCAAGGAAGACAAGCTAAAGAAAATGTTTGTGGTTGAGGACAAAGTGTATGTGTACAACTGAATGCCATTTAGGTTGTGTAACGTGTCGACCACATACTAGAGAATTATACTGCACATCTTTGACAAAATGCCACTTGGAAACTTCAAAGCATTCCTCGATGACTAGTCAATCTATAGTGACAAGGAGAAACACTTGAAAGCTCTCGGAGAATGCAAGGAGAGGTGAAGAGTGGCCCGGCTAGCGTTAAATCCCAAAAAGTGTAGATTCATGGTGTTGCAGGGAAAACTATTGGGACACAATGTGTGCAAAGCTGGATTGAAGACAAACCCCGAAAAAATAAGAGTCATCGTACATATGGAGGCCCTACAAAATATCACTAGCATGAAATCCTTCCTTGGACACATGGGGTACTACCGGAGGTTCATAAAGAACTTCGCATAGGTTTCCTATCCTCTCGACCTATTGACGAGGAAGGGACAACCATTTATATAGGCGAAGGAGCAAGAAAAGGAATTTAATGAATTGAAGGATCGATTGATCAATTCATCAATATTGATGTACCTCGATTGGGACAAGGAGTTCCACGTACACATGGATGCCTCCAACTTTTTCATTGAAGCAACATTGGCGCAAGTAGGATTACATGGGCTAGATCACCTAGTGTTTTTCACAAGTCGGTTGCTTTCAAAACTACAAAAGAACTACAGTACGACCGAATGAGAAGCACTCGGGATGGAGTACTCATTACAAAATTCAAGCACTACTTGTTGGTGACATCATTCATGATCTATGTGGACCACCAAGCTTTGATGTACCTAGCGAACAAGTCAATAATACAAGGGAGAGTGAGCGTATGGTTGTTGCTCATGCAAGAGTTCACATTCACGATCGTCATACATCTAGGAAAAATCCATGCAATCACCAACCAATTGTCAAGAATCTGATCGGGTGAACCTAATGAAGGTGGGGTGAACGAAGATTTCCCAGATGTACACTTATTCCAAATTGCAACACTCCTATCGTGGTACAAGAAGATCAAGGAGTACCTGTCAATGTTGACATTGTTGAAGGAGATGCGGCTAGCCGAATGGAGGAAACTTGTACTAAAAAGAAAAACCTTCCAATTGATCAACGAGTTGTACAAAATGGGGTCAAACCAAATTCTCAGGAGATGCGTGATGGAAGAAGAGATACCGAGTGTACTCAAAGAGGCACACGAGGGTCTAGTTGGAAGTCACATGGGTCTAGATGCCATGATAAGGAAAGTTCTCCTGGCAGGCCTATGGTGGCCAACTATGCATACAGACACTTGAGAATGGATGTTGGGCTGCGACACCTGCCAAAGAGTGGGGAAACCTCTGAAGCGAGATTTCATGCCATTGTTCCTATCCTAACCCTAGGAGTTGTTTGAACGTTGGGGACTTGACTTCATCAAACTATTGAAATTAATTCAATTGCATCGGTGTCAATACATAGTTGTTGCCACAGAGTACTTGACGAAGTGACCAGGGGCTCGAGCATTTCCTGACAACACAACACAGAGTACAACAAGGTTCATCTACAAACAAACAATAACACAATACAAAATTCCAATCTAGATTACCAATGATTGTGGAGGACACTTTGTCAACCATGTCCTTTGGTTGATGATGACAGAGTTTTGGATCTTCCATAACTTGTCGAACCCATACTACTCGCGAGCCAACAACCAAGTAGAGTCCACAAACAAAGTGCTAGTGTTGATCATTCATAAGTCGTGCGACATGGAAGAAGCTGACTGGGAAGAGAGATTACCCATCATACTATGGGAATAACATACAACATATAAGGTGACAACCAACAACACACCATTTCAGTTGATGTATGGTTAGGAGGCGGTGGTGTCGATGGAGTACATGGTACTGAGCTTGAGGATAACAGTCGAGAACAAATTGGGCGACATAGAGAGTCTCAAGGAACAGTTGTACTAGCTCAATAAACTTGACAAGTGAAGAGTAATGGCACAGTGGGCGATGGAAGAAATGCAAAGGAGAAGGAAACTTTGGCATGACAAACATCTCTAACAAATGAGTTTTCGACTAGGACAGTTAGTTTTAAAATTATAGTGGCAATAATGAAATCAAACTTGGGAAATTCAAAGTTTGATGGCTCGGGTCATTTAAAATCTGTGAAGTTTGTGAGAATGGAGCCACAAGGTTAGAGAATTTGGATGGGTCACTACTACCAAAATCCATTAATGTGTTAAAGTTGAAACTATACCAGGAGAGGAAAGAGAGGAGAGACATAGTTTCCATCAACATGCTCAGATATGCAACCAAGGAAGACTGGCCTATGCAGAGGGAAGAAGCCATTGGAAAACAAGATTGGGGCTTAGGTGGCAGTGGATATGTTGTGGAGGAAGAATGGGCCACATCAAGAAAGGACAAATTCATTGAGGAAAGGCTGACAAACAAAAGAGTTGAAGGTATTGTAGTACCCTGATTGAACAAGCACCTGACAAATGCGATGTTCAGAAAACCCGCCCTTTGGCGATGAATTGGGGAACATTGGAATTACCAGGCCCCATATGAAGGTATAAGGAGGGGGTACTTGGCCAAGGAACTGAATGAGGAAGCCCAAAAAGAAAAGTAAGAGCAAGCCGCAAAATAATGAAGGAAACGACAACAAGATAGAAGTGACGAAGAAGAGTGGTTGGATGACGAGGAGTGGAATGCATATGCAGAAAAGGTGGGACCGTGCCTGAAACAATTATATTGATGGAAGATACCTTCATCTCACATGTCGATGGATATACCGAAGACCTAATCAAGCACATGAGAACAAACTAATGGAAGATTATGAAGGTAGCAAAGATAGTGAGGACAGATGGACTATGGAGGGTTGTGCCAAACCTAGTCGGACCACCAACAGTGGAGGGTGAGTACGTGACATGGTACTAGTAGTACAACAAACGATACATTAGCAAAAGTCCCAAAGGTATAGGTCCCACTCCTCTAGTAGACAAGTGATTTGATTTAAAATTCATGGGTACTTGTTGTGTTGAAGAATGTTATAAAAGACATATGTATACATGTAAATGGCACTATGCTTCAAAATGAAAGGTTAGAAAAGGCGACAAAGTTAGAGGAGTGAAGAGAAAATATGAAGGGAGAGAAAATGATACGAATAAAAAAAACATATATTGAAGAGAGAGGAGATAAAAGTGATAAGAATCAGAAAAAACAAAAATTGAAGAGAGAGGAGAGAGAAAATGACAAATTGAATTGGGAGAGGCAAAAAGTGAAAAAATTAAGACAAAGGTAGGGAATGAAAAAATGAAGAAAAATGGGAAAAAGGTCAAGGGATAATTAAAAATTTCAAAAAATCAAGAGAAAAAAAATGAAAAATGAGAAAAGAAAAAATTAGAAAAAAATAAAAGAAAAGAAAAAATGAAAATGGAGAGAAAAGTATTAAAAAATCCAGGAAAGTGAAAAAATAAAAAATAAAAGTGAGAAGTATGGAATATATACTAAAATTGATTAAATTTCACAAAATAAAACAAGGGAGGTTGTATGATAAAATTATTCACGCCAACTAGACTATACATTGTACAACAAAACAGGTAAAAGCAAGGTCAAAGGGTTTCAAAATCACAAAAACTCTAAAGGGAAGGGCAGTCGTACGCTGTAAAAAGGAGAAGTCCGTACAAAGTAAAAGGGAAATTGTCATATGATTTGATCAGGAGCTGGTCATATGAGGTGGGAGGAAGATTGTCATGCCAAGAGGTGAAATAAATATTGTCGTACGAGATAGAGAAGGAGAAATTGTCATATGAAGGGAAAACAAGTCAGTCGTATGAAGGAGCAAAAGACTGGTCGTATGAAGGAGCATAGGATTGGTCGTACGATATAGTAAGAATCCTTGTGTGCATTGCATTAGAGGAATTGGCATAAGATTGAGCACTTGCATATAGGTTGGAGAGAATAGACAATGCACATCAATATGGTGAGGGAATGCAAAAGGGTGGTCCATATGAACAAACTCGTACACTACCGTATGACAAGAAGAAAACAAAGCAGTGTGCAAAGAAACAAATTTCCTATAGATAGGCAAAGCAAGTTTGTACACAGAAGAAAGTAAGTCTGTACGAAGCATTGAAGGTATATACGATTGGTAAAAAGGTAATTTCGTACAACCAAGAAGAGGAAATGCACAGATCAAAGAAAATTCAATAGTACAACAAAATAGTTATTATAACCATTTGAGAAACACAATTGATTGGTGTGTAACTTGAGAAGAAGGAATATTCAAATTGCATTAGAAGAGTTATCACTAGAAAACCGACAATATGGAGAAAAGGAAAAAGATAGTGCACAGGCCCATCGGCAAAGAAGAAAAAAATGAACACATACAGGAGTGGATGCCATGACTTGGGAGAGCCTAACTGGTAATGAAATCAAATAGTGGTGGAGGAACATGCAGGACAATCACGTTCTCAAGATTGTGCTTAGACACACTTAGGTAGACCAGGCTTTATTTTGTAGTGGCAGTCATATTGTGACTGAGGGCCAGCTCGACAAGGGCTACAATTTTATCCCTTTTTGGTCCTCTAGGTGCCCAAATTGGGCCTTTTTTTCTTCAGAGCATAAATTTTTTCCTAGGTATCAAAATTTTGAAAATGGGATATCAACAAAAATTTGGTTTTGCATACTTCACAATGATATAGGTCATTTTGCCATTTTTTTTGTAGATACATTTTATTGACAACTAAAGTGCTTTTTCCCTTTTGGACCTCTGAGCTCATAACTTTTTGCTAGTTTATCAGATTTTCATGATTCCAACAGTAATTGAAAGGTATTTAGGAGCTCTATCATTTGGTTCATACATTTTTTCCAAATTCAATCCTAGATATAAATTATTCAAATTTTCAAATTTGGCTTATTCACTAATTACTTGAACATACTATCTCTTGGAGAAGTTTTGTTTGTGGGGGAGGTTTCATTTTCAGTTGTATTTTTAGATTTGGGTGATATCACATTAGTTTGTATTAGATATTTTTCTATTTTGCACTCTTGGCACTTGTTGTTCTAATGGTTAAATCAAGGTTTGAAGTCCTAACGCCGAATAATTATCATACATGGAAGGAAAGAATGAGGAAATTGCTTTGGTCTAGGGGTTTGTGGTCCACTTTGGATGATGAACAACTTAATTTTGCTAGAGAATATGAAATATTTTCTCATAAGAACAAATGTTATGAGGCTATGGGTTTGATTACTATGCATGTTTCTGATAGCTTGTTCGTCCATATTGAGGGGTACACTACTCCTAGACAAGTTTGGGATAAGTACAAGGAATTATTTGGTTCAGCTAGTGAGATTCATGTTATGTAATTAGAGCCAAAATTGGCATCACTTTCCATATATTCTTTTAACATCATTCAAGACTATTTGGTAAATTTAAATCATTAAAGTCACAATTGGTTGGTTGTGGTAAAGATAAAACCGATAAGGAATGCAAATTCTTGATTTTGTCTAAGTTGAAAGGTTCATTTGCATAATTCTCTACTAGCTTTTATGCTACAATGGATGGACTACATGATTCATTTGTCATGCCTTATTTTGGGACATTTTGTGATAGGTTGACTAGGGAACAAGATAAACTTAGTCAACACGATACACACTCTAAGAATCATGCTTTGATTGCATCATCACCTAAACGTAAAGGAAAAAAGAATCCAAAACCTGACATAATCTTGTGATACACCTGCCTCTCTTAAAGAGGATAAAAATAAGGAGAAACCCAAGTGGGGTTATTGTAACTAGCCTGGACATGGTGAAAAAACTTGTTGTAAGAAAGAATTAGATGATATGAAGCAACTTCTAAAATAACATAACATTTATTTTCCTTATAAATCTACAAGTTCACCTTCTTCTTCTTCTTCTTCACCTTCATCTTCTACACACACAGGTACCACAAGAAATGCTCGTGGGAGTGATAAGGTAAAAGATCATAAGATGAAAGGTCATGCTCTCGTTGTAACACATGTTGAATAGTCTAGAGATTGGATTCTTGACTCGGGAGCCTCATGTCATATATCAAGACAACTTGATAGGTTTTCATCCTTGAAGCATACTTCAATCATGAAGATCTTGGTGGCTAATGGAGTTTATTTGGATGTATTTGGTAAAGGAATTGTTGATTTTCCTAATGGTAGTTTTCATGATGTTATTTGCATTCTTGATGTTCAACATAATATTCTTTCAATATATCAAATAGCATGTACTGGTAAATCTATTGAGTTCACTCTAGATTTAGTTTTCATTTGTAATTTGCATACTAGATAACTTGTTATAGTGGGTAGGGTTGACCATGATACTAATCTCTACACCTTTTCTCATTTTATTCCTAATGGTGACCACTCTCCTAAATCAAGTGTGGGTGGTTGTTCAGATGGTGGTTTTGGTGGTTTTCTAAACCTTGTTGTTCATCAACCCTTTGATGAGGTTATATCATCTCCCACTTCTTCAAATTTGAGTGTTGACTTGGTTTATAGGACTTCAGATGAGTAGGATACATTTTGTTTTCTAGATTTTCCTTTGCAAGATGGTTTTATGACAGGCATAGTAGATTTTGTTTATCATTCCTCTTCTACAGATTTAGAGGACATGTTTGAGGGGGTCACTCTCCTCTTTGATCATATATCTTTGGAGGTTTCTCTTGAGTTTCCACATCCCTTGTCTTCTTCTTGGTTGGTTTCACACTTGATTTTGTTGAGATATCTTCAGAGACACTTATTTCATATTCAAAGATATCATTCTTGAGGCTTCTTCCCTCTTGCTTCATCATGGAGATGAGATTTCTTCCACATCGGCTATTATATCTCTATTAGAGTCCTAGGTCATTTAATGTTGACTCATGCCATTTAATTATGACATGGTCATTTAATGTTGGTACTTCATCACACCTTGTCTATAAAAGCAAGGTCATTGTACATTTTGTAATATACCTCATCATCATATTTCATAGATCTTAATATCAAGCAAGCTCATATTATTGCATACTCTCTTGTAGAAGGTTGTAAATGTTTTTTTGTAGATGATCTTGGGATAGACCTAAATTTCCGCTCCTATAGAATTGTGTCTTATAAAACCCCTAAAATTGTATTATATCTGAATGTTGATCCCCCAAGAAAGATGCAAAACAAGAATTGCAAACTTGTGTCAAATTTGGAAGCCAAATTGTCTATTTATAACTCACAAATATTTTTACAAATATGGAAAAAGGGGATTTATAAAGCTTATTTTTTACTAAAACTATAGAATCCCTACAAAATTCGGATGGATTTCAGTAAAAGGTTTGTCAGTTTTTGACAAATGGGGTGAAAGTTATGCCCTATCGAAAATTGCACAAATTATACTTATTTTTGGATGTTATAAAATAGATTAAAAAGGGACAGTCTCAAAATCTTCTTAATGCTACTTTGTGTGGCATGAAAAGAGCTTTCCACCAACTATTTACAATAAAAAAGGCCTCTCATTTTCAATTTATGTCAAAATGAAATAAACACGTGCTTAAATCTGACAGTTTGGAATTGAAAACAAATACCTTGCGACCTCTTTGACTGGTTCGTGGAGAGCGCTGGTGGGCCCAGACTAGTTCACAAGAGTGATTACTGGAAGACGATCAAGTCTAACACCATGAAAGGCTGTGTGAGTTATTATTGAAGGCATTTCCAAATTTATGAAAGTTGTTTCTCTTGAATGCATCAACTAGGAGAGTCCAATGTCGAATAAAAAGGTGTTATGGAGACAATAGCAACTACAAAGCCACTTGAATTCTCTTAATATAAACCCTCTTGAGGATGGTCTCGACCTGGCTGTGGACAAGGATAGTGTGGAAAATTTCCAGGAAGCAAAGTGAAGCGCCCTGTATGTGAAGGTTGCATGTATGATGAATACTGGTGAGGGGCACAAAGAGGATTGATGGCACACTAATTTTTGCAAAGAGGATATTCAGTTAGTGATCTTTGTAACAGATAAAGACCACCGCAACAATAATTTTATAGATTGAAACTCTTTCAAACTCTAGAATATACAAAAAATTCACCTCGTAGTGATTAATATACCCAGATGAATAAAGAAGCTATTTTTTTGTGAAGAAGGGAGGTCGCCTAAAATGGAGTGTTGGGCGCCATAGAGGAGAAGGTCCCTATCCACTCTAAAACCCATAGAAAACCCTATAAACAATGGTGAATAAACCCCACACTAATGCAGACCTGTGCTTGCAAAATATAATTCTATCCACAAGCAAGCAAAATTTCGACCAAATTGGTGAAATGGGTAGAGGGTGATTTAGCCCTTTGCTATTTTTTTTTTGGTACCTTTTTACAAAAATCCATATAATATGATTTGTATGGTATTGTACCGTACAATAAGGTATTGTTAAATTTATTTTTGTAAAATTTCAAAGTTATTATTTTTCATGAAACAAAAGGTAATTATTTGTTTCTTGGATCTTTTGGATGTAATGGTGATATCTGTTTGGATCCACAATGCTTCATTGATAGGGTTGAAATCTTGATTTGTCAAAAATGAGAAGGAACTTATAATTCAACACTCTGATACTATGTTGGAGTAGCAAATAATGAATGCAATATTCAAACTATCATAAAATGAATTAAGCACAATGCATAAGCCAATAAATATCATAGAATGTGTAGAATACAATGATCACTCCTTATTTATATAGGAAAAGGAAGAGGTAGGAAGGTGGAACAAAAAGATTGACTAACCCTCCAAGTGATGTGACACATGCAGAACACTTGCAACAAGTGTGAAGGCATGTGTAAATTGTCTATGAGGTGAGACAACTAAACCACTAAGTGAACTTGAGCTAGTGTGAATAGGACTACTAGGTATAGGAACTAGATATAAAAGGAAATTACATGCATAAAGACACTTTTCACACTAACAAAATATAGTGTGCTCTATGTAAAGTTGTACATGCAACATTGTTGGGTGCACAAAATACACTACCTTGTATAGTAAGATTAATTCAACTAGCTATTTAATAAAAGAATAGTGTTGAATACATTTTGTTAGGGATTTTCTATTTCCTAAGGCTCTTTTTCTAGAAAACGCCTAAGTCTAAAAACCCTAAGGCTTTAGGACCTATTGCCTATGCCTTAAGTCCATCACTTTACGTTCTAATTTTAAAGTGACTTCCTTCGCCAATTTATGATATCTTAAGTTCCTTTTCATAGCCTTTATGTTTGTGAGGTAGCATATCCCTTCATCCTAATGACTTGATCTTTCAAGAAAATTCTCATACTTTATTTGGTCACTTAAGTGACTTGCCCGCACCTTCAAGTTTTTGCCCCACTTACTATTTACATTGCACCCATGTGTCATTCCCATGTTTTATCGTATAGGTTTACTTTATTGCAAGCTCATTTATGACATTTGGCTAAAGGTTATGAGTTTACAAATTTAGGAAACTTGTCATAAAGGTGTTGAGTCATGTCTTTGTCACAACTCCTTATTTTTTAGTTCAAATTAGGGGCCAACATGTGAAGCTACGAAATACCACCAGGTGTTAATGCAAAAACTCTTTTAACTTTCATAAACCTTGGGCCCTAGGGGTAAACAGGTGGCATATTTTTATTGTATCACACACAGGATTCATATCGTAAGCTCAGAACAACTAAATTTCTTCAAAATGTAAGCTCATGATAATTTTCCATGTGTAAAGTGCACCACTACCTCTTTGGAAGGTTTAGTGACCCATCACCAACAAATAGGGGAGATGACCCAATAGTTGAGCATGTTTCAATAGTTGTGATAGTAGTTATTTATATAATGTCCAATAGTTGTGATAGTAGTTGTTTATATAATGTCCAATAGTTGTGACTTGACTACCCATAATTAAACAAAATGTATTCCTTTGATCTAAAAAGCAATCAATCATGTGATGCCACATTAGCACTCAATTACCCATGATGTGAATGCACAAGTATTGGTCTCACTTTATTTTTGGGCCTTTTTGGACACCTTGACAAAAAAGCATGCTGATGTGGCATCATATTTGATGATATGGTCCTGAAATGAAAGTTATAAACAAGGGACTTGCCAAGTAAGCTGCTGTAAAAAATTGGGAGTGATTTGAAATTTCCACATAAGATAATTAATGACGCGAAGTTAGGGTGCACAACTTTTGGGTCCCCTCCCCTAAAACAATTCTATTGGATTTGTGCACTTTAGACTTATCAAGGATTTTAAAAAGTTATTTGTTTTAAACCCACGATGATGCAATCATTCACCATGTAGAGCTTAGTCAGTGTGGGCTAAATTTAATTTACACAATAGCTTTCTGATTACATATGTCATGATTTCACAAGCTTGTTTCGAATTTAATGTAAAGTGATTGACATATTATTTAGGGAAAATAAATTCTATTGGTTTACACTCAAGTTTCATAAATTCATAATGAAGGTTCTAGTAGAAGGTGCAAAGCCCCAAAAATTAGACATGTGTCCTTAAGCTGTTAAATTCTTTCTAGGAAGGAAATATCTTTGTATATCGTGGGATTGTGAGGCAGGCCTAGTCTTTAAACCATGAGCATGTGAAATACAACCAAGTGAAACCAACAACATTCCATGTGGAAAAATTCTATTAGATAGCATTACCAAGGTTCATTGGAGGCTTCAATAGTGACATGCTATTTAATGCGAGTATGCGATAGAATTCCACACCAAGTGAATGATACCATATCGTAAGCTATTTTCATAGCATTAAAGTTAAAATATCGTGAAATATTGTGACTTAAGAAGGGTCTTTTCATAGCATTAAAGTTAAAATATTTTAAAATATTGTGGCACTGCAACAACCATTGATGTGTTATAACCAGTGGAGATCTACGATCAAAATTTAAAGTTACTAAAAAGACTATACATGAATAGGTGGTTTGCACTATGAGATTTAATGGTAAAATCCATTTTTATCTACCAAAATTACTCTAATTTTAGACACAATTACATTCATAGAGTTTGCTAAAGAACGTAAAAGAGCTTTGTGTAAATAATTTCCAAAATTTAAGTTGTTCCAGCATCTCCAAGGGCATTTTAGGGTTTCTCAAAAGTGTTATAAGTAAGAGAATTTCCTGATCTAGCATTGAAATTTCTTTTTGGAAGTGATAATTCAAGTTTCCTATGGTTTAATTGTCATAAAGGAATCTGTCTAAGAGCT
The DNA here is from genome assembly GCA_007258455.2 of Sequoia sempervirens. Lineage (NCBI taxonomy): Eukaryota > Viridiplantae > Streptophyta > Pinopsida > Cupressales > Cupressaceae > Sequoia > Sequoia sempervirens. The sequence goes on from VDFB02379711.1 coordinate 166,026,147, forward strand.
TTGAGTATGTTGAATTTTGTTGAACAAATGTAGAATTTTTAAATTTTGTTAAGAACCCTAGTTCAGTTAAAATCTAAAAACTCTAACCCTATTAAAATGGCCAGAACTTGTAAGGGATTCAAGGGCAAGGCATTCCCAATTACCAAGTTCATCTAAAAGGGCAAGGCATTCCCAGGGAACAAGGATTTTATCAGACAAAATTATTGATAAAAATGAATCATGTAGGGATGCAATGATCCCAATTCATGGGTGGACTCTTTTTAGATATGGTTTTAAAAATGTATGGCCACCAAACCTATAAACAATATTTGGTGGTTGAGCCTAGGCAGACTCATAGTTCCAAACATTTTCATAAATGTTGACCTAATTAGGGTAGTAGCCAAGTGTTATGTCCCGGAGAAGAAGGCTATTTGCAATAGAGAGGGTGTACCTTTGGTTAAGCTAGACAAAAACTACATTTGTGAAGTTTTCAACTTGGATAAGAATGCACAACTTCCAATTGATCTTGGAGCCTTAAGTAGAGAGTATCACATACCAAGAGATAGCTATAAGGTTAAATGGTTGCCAAATTTTAGGAAGAAGGGACCAAATAAGGAAATAATCAAGTTCAAAGGAGATGAATTGGAACCCTTCAGTTATGATATATTTGAGGATTACTTTATCAAGATATATTTTTCCCTAGATGTCAACCTTTAGGCATGGATGTTAAGATACAATGTTTGTAAACTTGATGGTGTTAGTAGTAGAGATCCAAAATAGAGATGTTATTCATTTCAAATGGTATAAATAAGAGTTTGTTAGAGTTAAAGATGGATGGTGATGTGGTTCACTTCAAGTGGTACTCACTTTTGTGCCACATTATATTGTTCAGTGGCAAAAAAATTGGTCACCTTTACTGCAAGTTAGGCCTGTTGATGAGAAAAAAACACATGATACCTGTCCAAGAATGGATATATATTTGTGTTAGGAAAATGGTGTCTCAACCTTAAAATTGCATGAGGTTAATATTTATAATTAGTTTACATTTGAGCATGGATTGATGTAGAATTTTCCCCAAAGCTTCTGATTGGCTAAATAAGCATGCTCATAAAGTTTCCTCACAAGATCATGTCTGGATTTGAAGATATTAAAGTTTTCATTTTTCAAAGTTTTGTAGCTTTTTATAGATTGATAGAAATATTCGTGAGCTTTTCAACGATTCAAACAGTTTGTCAATCGAACACCCAAATCAAAAGTTATGGCCTCTAAAAGTTGGGTTTCCTAAAATGGGAGATGTAAAAATGTGTTGGACACATAAATGAGTTGTAAAGAGGGAGTTACATGTGGTGGTATGTTTTTTGACATATCATAGGCATCTTTTATTGGATATAAGGATGGGCACCACCTTTTAGGTGGTTTTAGCTCATGGTTTTGTAATACTGTTTAATGGTTTCATGTATATCTTTTATAGCTATTGAGATGAAGGTTGGGTGTAAGAATCTTACAGATATTGAGTTACCTTTGGATCTCTAGTTGGGGATACTACTATGAGAAAGCTTGATATGCAAGTATATTGTAATCTTGTTAAATTTTGAATAATATATTGGGCAACTTTTGCAGTGTGGGGTTTTTCTATCGAAAGTGTTTTCTCCATGTAAATCATTGTGTTGTGGTATGAATGTTATTTATGATTATTTCTATTTAAGTTTATATAACTATTCGGATCTGAAAATTTTTTGCACAACCCTCCTCTCAAGATTAGTGTAGGAAGTTGTTCCACTACCTTAGCTTCCTTACAATTTGGGATAGTAATTGTGAAAAGGCCAATTATCCCATGTTTGGGGAGTTCTTCGTGAAGGAGATTTTAAGAAACTTGGGTGAGCCTCTGAACTGGAGATTGCCATAAAGGTTATAAGGTTTTTGAGACCATTGGACCAACATCTAAATCTTGGGATCAAGCACAATTGGGGTGACTTTTTTTTCTAATCAGATGCTACTATCATTAGAGTCTGTGATGCCCCAATGACCCCTCATATATTGCCTAGTTTTGTACCTGATAGAATTGCATTCCTAGAAATAATGTGGCAATTAAATGAGTTTGATAATAGTCATTTTAGAAATATGAAGAAGAGATCTCTCTTTCCTGCCACATAATTCTTTTCTAATTTCCAAATAACTTATAAGGAAGGATTGATGCTTCTATACAAAAATTACAACCATATAGGATAAATGTCGATAAAATAAGGAATTATGATCCAAATAAATTCATCCATAATACAAGGAATGCATATAAATTGTTAGGATATATGCATGTATTTGATAAAATTGAATATTTAATAAGAAATTTCTCATCAAAAAGTGAGGTGAAGCAAAAGAGAGAAACATGGTTCAAACTCTATATTACAAAAGAAAAGATAAATGATGCAAATCCTTTTTTTTTCTTTTTTTTTCAAAAGGTGCAATGAACCCATATTATTAGGGGTAAACACTTTTGACCGAAGCTATGAACCGGGTACAAGAAACCACAAGATACTACCAAACCCGTGAGCACAATGGCCCAACGAAGGCACAAGGCTTGTGAGCACTTTGGCCCAACGAGGGTTTGAACCCCAGTGGTTGTCACTACAACCAAGAGACTTGACCACCAAACCACACCCTTATCGAAAATGATGCAAATCCCTCTTATAAAGGAGCCCATACAGATATTCATAACCATTTTCTCATAATAAGGGTAGTGATTAAAATTTCCAATAATTTATTAGCTAACATACCTTAGGTACAATTTGATAGGCTTGAATCATCAACTCAAGTAATTACGGAGGGACCCCCTCAACCAACAGTGTTATTGTATAAAATTGAGCCTCAACCCTTGGTAGATTATCCTATGGGTGATGATGAATACATACCAAACATTGAAGAAATGAGGCAAGTGATCAATCCAGTACTAAGGGTTATGGTTGAGGATCCTTCTAGTGAAAAACATTGGTTAAATTTGAGGTTGGGAGAGTAGTGTTGGATGATATAAGGGCACTATCTTGTACTAAATTCATGGCAAATGATATGTTCATCACCACCACAGAGTTCAAGGATTTTTTTCTCAAGAAAAAGGGTGAAGAGTACTAAATAAAATTGAAAGAGAGAAGAGCAAAATGAAAGGAGAGGACAGAGAAAAGACAACAACTGAAGACTTGGCTGAAGTGAATTTTGCTATATCAGACATGACCCTTGAGAAAGGAAGGGAGATAGTAAAAATAGTGGTTGTTTTTCACTTGAGGGATGGTACATCTTCTCAACAATAGTATTTAGTACTTTGAGTTAAAAAATGAATGAGATATCTAGTCCTCACCTTTGAGGAGCAAGAATATGCATTATATTTTGGTGCAGGTTTTAATCCCAAATATAAAACCCTAGCAATATGTTCTATATACCTTGAAGCCAACAAGCCAAAAATAATAAGAGATGTAAGTAAATTAACTAGTAATATAATTGTAAGAAGTCTTGGAGATACAAGTGCCCTGCAAGTTGTTCGATGTTTGGAGATATTGGAAGCTTGAGTTGTTTGGGTATTGTCGTTGATGTCAACCCCTTGTATAAAGAGAGTGTTGGAATGTTGTTGGTGTTGATGATGTCAAACCCTGACATTGGAGTTGTTGGAAGCCTAGAATTATTGGGTATTGATGTCAACACATGTTGGTGTTGTCATTTATGTTTTACTTCAATATAGTTGCAGAGGTTGTTGGACTGACTTGTGTTCGAAGAGATTTTTGTAGTTACAAATGTGTTGTAGAGATGTTAGTAATGTTGTTGATGAATTTAGTTCACTTGGTTTCCAAGTGATTTTGAGAAAATTTGAATAAAAGAGAGTTTAGTGTGATAGAGTGGTATTTAGTGTTTTGTTCTGCATTTCTTCGTGGTTGAAGATATGATCATGTAGTTTGGACATGATGATAAGAGGCATTCAGAGGTGTCATATCTAGAGTTTCAAGTTATGGATTGTACTACAGTGGAAGATGTGTTTGATAGTATGTCTATCTGGTAAAATAGGGTGTCTAGGAGAAATGAGATTTCTCCACATTTCTCCGTAGTGAAGGTTCCAGTGCTGTGGATCTGGGAATGCGCTTATAATGTTTGTATCTACCTTCCCTTGAAGTTTTAGGTGCTTTGGTTCCCCCCAAAGTTTTCTGGTGTGTTGGATGTCTATGCTAGTATGTTTGGTTACATAGAATGAAGGTGTTCTTGAGTTTTAGGTGGTTGTAGTGTTGGATTACAGGACCACTGACAGGGGGGTGAATCAGTGGTCTAATGAGAAACCAAATTTAAAAAATCAATTCACTTGTATTATGCAAAGAGACCCATTGAATAAACTTCAAACATTATAGATACTGAATGTTGAGGGAGTTACAATGACATGCAAATAAGAACATAATACTTGAACAAAGATGACCAATCAAGCACAATATGAAAAACCACCAAGAGGAGACATAACACAAGGTTTGTGAGTGGAAAACCCTAAAAGGGTGAAAAATCACTTTGAAAATAAGTTTCATTAGGCCTCACTGGCCAAAACCTTACAAGTTACAAGTTGTGTGCCTCACTGGCTAAAACCTTATAGGTTTACAAGTTGTGTGCCTCACTAGCTAAACACCATGCCTCACTGGCAAACCAACATGCCTCACTATCAATCTTTAAAAAAAGTGAATAAAAACCAGAGGGTTACTTTGTTTCAATACAAACCACTGCTTTATTTCTACATCAACAAAAATCCATCTCCCTTATTCTCCCATACCACAGGACTTATATGCATTATCTGATGTTATACACTACTTCATCAAATCCTCTTTGTCACTGTTTGATATTCACAAACACACAACATTAACATCTTCCATTACCATTATTTAAACTCATTTCACAGTTCAAATGCACTGACAAATATTTTAGCCATTACTGCTCCAATTCAATTAAGTAGAGACACTCATAGATGATCAAAATCATCTACTATACATCACTTGAAAAAAATAACCTCTCAAGATCTTCTACAATGCATTCCTCTCAAAGATTCTCCTTATCTCAACAAGACAAAACAAAACTTACACACTTAGACTATAATCTTCATTGAATGTACAATCAGGTGACACAAAAAGCTTTCACACAATTGTCCTCTCTATTTTGGCAATCTCACATTCAAAGCACTATTAATCACATGTGATCATATTCAGATTCGATTAAACTATGAAAAGAACTATCTAAAAAATGCAACTATAAACCCCTTCTGTATTATGTCATATAAATCTCTTTTACTATGCATTGTTTTTACAAAAAAAAGACATATAGTCTTCATAAACCTTTCTCATAGTGTGTCCTTTTTCTTCATACTACAGTTTTCAAAATACATGTTTAGAATACATTCAACCGTGTTGAGGATTTTGTTACACAAAACATCTTCTCACAAACCTTTCATCGTGCCTTGACATCTATTCCACACCTACCCATTGGAATTCAAACAGATTTCAAATCGTGTTCGTTGATCTCTAGTTTGGCGCCATCCAGGTGACCATTGATTAAAACAATTACACAACAAAACCACAAGAATAGTCATGCAGACACTTGTCAAATTAAAGCCTCAAGAAATAGTTGTTGAGAGGTTTAAATATGAGCCCTTGATTTCATACTCTCACCATTCCATCAATTAAATATTACCCATTGATCATTCTTTAAGCAGTAAGCAAGGAAGCTTTAACTTGTTCAATCAGTTCTATCAAGAGAAGGGACTGGTTGCTAATGGTTTCAGGACCCTCCATGATGTCACTTAAGTGACCTCTTACAGACTATAGCAAGTCACCTTTGAAATATAAGAAAAGTAACCTTTCTTTCACCTTGCATAATTATGAACATAAGAAAAAGTGTCATTAGGGTTTTAGAACAAGCTTTCAACCAATGAAGAAACCCTAATCAATTTCAACAACCTCAATGAATTGAAGATATGTGAATGATCTATGATTTCAGCCAGCCACCATATGTCCTTGATGCATAGTATATTGTCTTTGAACCACTCAATATCTCTAATTGAATAATGACATGCCTTGGACATCAAACTCTCAACATCAAAATATGAACCATGAAATGAAACAAAGATCAATTACCATGAATTGATGGGATGAACCATTGCACCTATCTTGCATGTTGTTGCATTAAACACCAATGAGGAATAATGAAAACTCAAACACCAAACACCATCAACATAATACTTTGTCATGAACCAAGAACAATGACCTTGTCTTTGTCACAAAGATCAAAGGATACACCAACCTATCATACTTTGAGCTTAAACCCTAAACTTCAAAAGAGCACCAAGTGAGGTCAAGATCACTTTTCCACTTACTGAGACTCACTTAACAATGCTTTAATAACAATGTTATCTATTAGATCTCTACTCATGTCCCTGTCAATATCTCTGATCTTGTCGAACATACTATTATGTAAAAACCTTCCACCGAATACCTGAGGTATGGAAGATGACAATGAAAAAATTCTTATGAAAAGAAGACTCCATATTTGCAACAAATTTTGAAATAAAGATGTCATAAGAAAAACAAGTACCACTGCAACTCTATCATAAAGTCTTTTGCAATACCACTGCAACTCCTTGAATCAAGTATCATGAGATGATCCTTTGTCATAAAGTTGGCATCAAACACCTTTTCCACCATGAACATGAATACATCAAAGGGCACAATCAACATCAACAAGACTCCAACTTTTGACATCAATGACAAACACCATCAACATGCAGTAGTTGTGCAGAATATTTTGATGGTGCTGGAATATTTTGAGATGTTGTATGGATATTATGGAATGTTGTTGTGTGGTCCGCGAGATGTTTCCAAACCTTGAGAGGTGTGTTTGGAGTCGCTTGTTAGTGTTAGTATAGGTTTGGCCGACCTAACGCTCTAGCGCTAATTGTGAAGGATAATTGTTGTTTGAGGAAGTGTTGAGAAGCATGTTGGAGTAGATTTGGGTCCCAGTTAAGTAGTAGCATGGTTTGGCTTCACTTATTTCCTCGGTGGAAGTGTTTGGTGCCAACCTATTTGATGTTGCACAATTGAGGTGTATACATTTCCTTTAAGCTGACCTAATTAAGATTGCTTTAGGTTGCAGAGGGTATAAATACAAGGAGAGTTGTTGTGTGGATTAAGAGAAGAGAGTGTGTGATCTGAAAGATGTGAATGTGATCAAGTGTGATGATCTTAGAGTGAGCCTTAATGCCTATGGCTTCCTAATGCAGTGAGCAGGTGTCTAAATTTCAATTTATTTGATGAGTTGTTTGTGCTTTAGTGGAATTGTACCTTCAACATATGTGAGATGTATTGTTAGCAGTTCAAATTGGTAGTGAGACACCCATTATTCTATTCTTCTTTCTTTTGGACAGTGAGTCATTTGGCAGTGAGCCACCAGTAGTGAGCCTTTCTTTATCTTTTTGGGTAGTGAGCCCTTAGCAGTGAGCCTTATTGTATTTGGTGTTGCAATCCATATATTAGTGAGCTAATCCTAACCGTGGTTTTTTCCTTCTTGGGTTTTCCACATAAATATGGTGCTCTTGTGTTTTCATTACTACTTTACATGTTTACATTTTGTTATTGCATGATAAGGGTTTAATGGTGGATAATTTTCTCTCAACTTCTCACTTTGTCCTCCAACCGCCCCCACCATACATTCCTGTGTGTATTTTTTTCTTTTTTATTCATGGGTTTTTAGTGACCATTCCTCTTCCTAGGGCGTGGCCTTTCTATCCATTTGGCTACTCCTTGGTCTTCTTGTTTTCACTCATTGTGGCATGCCTGTTTTATTTTCTCTATGGCTAACAAACATTTTATTTTTATTTTTTATTGTTGATACAATAACCAACCATTGTTTACTTCACCAAACTCAAATTACAATGAAATACAAAGAGAGATTACACTTTGTAAAATCAAGAAAATCATTCATTTCTTTGCAACAAACGATCGAACTAGAAATATAAATTGAACTATGACATTTTGTCAAATGAAAATGATAAAAATGTCACTTTACTCTGCCTCTTCAAACTATAGATCCAAAATTAAATTTCCAACTAAAAAATGAAAACCAAACAAAAACACTAAACATATTTTTTGGTTGATGTTGATTGCACACATACTTAGATGCTCTTGCATCGAACATGCTGCCTGGGTAGAAAATAAAAATTGTGAGCATAGGCTCACAAAGGTGGAGTTGAGTAGTTGAAATACTCTTCCAGGTTGAATGCAACCTACAACAAACTCCATCATTGAATTTAGTGCACATATTTTTTTCTTCTTCCTCTTTTTCCAACACTTCATCAAAACTAGCTTCACTCTTCTCCAACAACTCTTCTCACCATTCTTCTCTCTAGTGGATTCACATCCACCATGTGCCATCCTCCTCTGCCAAATTATTTCTCCTCTTCTCTCCCTCGTGGGATCCAACCCACTAGTAATCGGCCTCCTCCACCAAACAATCTCGCCATACACTTCAACACCTACAACATACTCACATAAATCTAAATCTACAATGTCATGGAATAAAAAAAATCATCTATTCTTCTCCATGCTCCTCAACCCTCAACATTAGAAATGAATGCAAAACAATATCATCACAAAATGCAAACAAATTTACCTCCTCTTTTTTCGCTGCAATATTTTTCGTTGTCATCTTCAGTTGCTACCTTCATCTCATCCTTCGTTATGAGGTTTTCATCTACCCCATCTTCTCTCATCATCATCTTCATGTCTTCACCTATTGTACCAAATCTCCCATCTGTAGCATCTTCAACAAATTTTTCACACAAACATGCTGCATACAATTTGCATCCTCTCGTTCATTTGTCATTTGTCCTTCAAATAAAATATCCAACTTCTTCATCTTCTCTTTCAATAAGATTTCTTTGTCACCTTCACCTACTTCTTCATCAAATATAGGACCCTCAAAGTCCATCATCTCAGCTTCTAAATTGCATCTACTTTCTTCTCATTCTCCATGGCTTTCAATAGACATGTTTTGGCTACAAACTCATTGTTTTCTTCTTCATTTACATCTGTAAGGGCTACTCTCACATCTTTCTTCTTCCATCTTCAGTTGCAACACTCTTTTCCTCTACTTTTCTTTTCGTTGTCCTCGTTCTTCTTCTCGATTCTCTTTTCCAATATTCTTTCATCTTTTTCAATATTATTTGCCAATACCTCTATCTTGGCCTCAATCTTTCCCAGTCCTTCACGAAGTATCTTTCCCATCTCTTCAAAAAAATTATTTTCCACTTCTTCCCAATATTGTTCCCAGAATAAAATTCTCATGGGTCTCCTCATGACCCATCTCATATTCTTCCTCTCACTCATCCCCATCTCACATCTCATCTTTGCATCTTCACAACTTCTTCATCATGCTTCATCTATAGGTTTTCACACATTCGACGCTCTGCCTATCTTCTAACTTCACTGTCCACCAGTAGGTCCTAGCATAAGTTGCCTCACGTTTGACGATCTGCCTATGCACTCAGAACCTCTGGCTTTGATACCATTTGACACAAAATAGGAAAACTCCTCAACTGAACATTATCTGACTAGCGAATTTAAAGCCAACATCAATTTTAATTCGACAACTCCATTTATCGATAAAAACCCAATTCAAAACTTTCACAAGGATGATGGAGGAAAATTTATTCCAATAAATTGAAATCTCACATAATCTCCTTACAAAATTGAATCAACATAATAAATTGGTGGCAATTTCAATTTTATTCAGTGTTCCACAGGGACGTGTCCCCCCCAAAAATCTTGTCGTTTCCGAGACTCGGAGACTTCAGGGAAAAGTCCCCCCATTTCTTTGCCACCTCTAAGACGTCTCTCTTCTAAGGGGACTTTTGGACGTCCCCGAGACTTTCAGATGTCCCTTGAATTGGAAGAAACTTCTAGGCATCCCCCTTAAAAATGCAATGAAAAAATGTTTTTTTTTTTAAAAACAAAAGTAAAAATTAAAAAATTTAAATTTTAAAGTATTTTTAAAAGCCTAAAAGGCTAAATCGACCATTCCTTTGACTTTTTCTTCTATTTTCATTTTGCTAGTTACATGACTGAGCCATGGGCGTATGAGTTTGGGCAATTGAAAGTTACAAGTATACATAGGTTTTTTTTTTGTTTATGCTTTGTTGGATGTCCATACCTGTCCCAAAGCTTCGATTCACGTTGCAACCACATAGGCAGGGAGGGGTCGAACCATAAAAATGTGCAAGCACAGACAAGGCACGTGAACTGTTAGACTGAATGCCTCAAAGAGATGTCATCTCGTGGGATACACTGTTGATTGTAATTATGAATCATGATATGATGATTATGAAATTCAAATTATGAAACATCTAATTCTCGTTCCAATGTCTATCAAGTATATTTTCATTTTGATTTTCAATGTTCACTAGTTCAATGAAATCATTACAGTGTGTTTAAACTTTAAACTTTAAACTTTACTTATTCCTTAGGCTTCTACAGTTATACATCTTTTTATAACTAATTTTTCAAGTATTATATGTATTTCAGCGCCACCCCCTCGCCGCCGTCCCCCCTCCTCCCCCAAACTTAGACCCCCCCGTCCCCACGCCCCCGAAAAGCATCCCCTACCGTCCCCCGTCCCCATCCCCGTCCCCGAAACCCCGTGGAAAACTGATTTTATTTATAAAACCGAATTTACAATTTACATATATTTGTGCAGCTTATAAAATTCTATATTCTTCCTATTCTGCACTATCTTTTCCACAACCACTATCTTTTACGATTGAACTTGGTGACCTCTTTCAGCATCTCTACTCTTTTATCTTCTCTTCCTTTATACCACATCCCCTTTCCATTCCTCTATTGAATTATTTTCCACCAATCTACAATATCTTTCATTTGTTTTCTTGCTTAATCCTCTCTGCATCATTGCTTAACTGGCGTGACCCCATACCAATTAAATAATCATTTTTATTTAGCTTTCAAAACATCACAACATCCTCCCTACTAATCATGGTGCGACCCTCTCTCATGCCTCCTATTTTTCCAGCGCAATAGCCCCCTACTTGCTCCTACTCTCTTTTTCTTCAGGTCGACCCTTCCCCTTACACCTCAATGGCTGTGTGTTTGGTTCTTATCTGAATTTTTATTTATTTCATTTCACCACGACCCCACTTCTTAACGCTTCATGGCTGAGTTTTTTCTTCTGTGCAACCCCTCCTTTCTCATTCTCTTCCCTTATTACCAGCCGCCCCTATCAAAATGTGTCTCATTTTTCAAATTCCTTCCACACCACATGGCGCGGTCTACACACTCCCTATGGCAACATTTTCATTGCATTTTAAACTTTAATTATTTCAGAATGGGCATGGCCTCTTTCCCATCTGCCTGCATTTTCTCTCAACTTCTCACTTTATCCTCTAGCCGCCCTCCACCATAAATTCCTATGTGTATTTGTTTTAATTTTTCTTCATGGGTTTTTAGTGACCATTCCTCTTCCTGGGGTGTGGCCTTTCTGTCCATTTGGCTGCTCCTTGGTGTTCTTATTTTCACTCATTGTGGCATGCTTGTTTTATTTTCTCTATGGCTGGCGATAACATTTATTTATTTAGTGTTGATACAATAACCAACCATTGTTTACTACACCAAACTCAAATTACAATGAAATATAAGGGGAGATTACACTTTATAAAATCAAGAATAATTGTTCATTGCTTTGCAACAAATGATCGAACTAGAAATATAAATCAAACAATGACATTTTGTCAAATGAAAATTGTCACTTTACTCTGTTTCTTCAAACTATAGATCCGGAATTAAATTGTCAACTGAAAAATGAAAACCAAACCAAAACACTAAATTCAAATTGAAATATTTTTTGGTCAATGCTGATTGAGCACATACCCAGATGCTCCTACATCAGTTTTCATGGTTCTAAAGATATTGGTAAGTTATTAAAAATATATGGATTTGTTAATTTTGATTGGGCTAGAGATTGAATAACTAGAGATCAAGTAACAATTATGTTTGTATTCTATTTGGAGGATCAATGACTTGGATGAATAAGTGATAGTTTATAGTTATGATGTCTACTACTAAATAAAAGTAAATGCTTGCAACAAATTTATGTGGATACAACAACTTTGTAATTGTATTGATTTTAAAAATGTTGTATTGTTGAATTGTGATGGTTATGTGCAATTTTTTGGGATAAATATCTTATTTATCATGCTAGAACTAGACATGTGCATGCATAATATCATTTTGTTAGGGAGATGGTTGACACAAGGAAGGTTCAAATGGAGAAAATTAACACTCAAATAAATACTACTGATTCTTTGACAAAACTTCTATGTCATACTAAGTTTTTGTGTAGGGATATAATTGGCTTTTCCCTTTCCCATGCAAATATTAAGTCATATGAAGAGGCGGTTTATGCAAATATTGCAACCAAAGAATTGAGTGTCCAATGTGAATCAACATGCCTTTTAGAAGAGTTGGATGAGTTAAGAATAACAGTTGTCATTGTGGAAAGAAGACAAGATGAAGCTATGAACCAATATAAAAGAAATAGTTTGATGCAAAAGAAGAAAAGCATAAGAAGCACGGTTTGACAACAAAAAGGAGGTGGAAATTGCATCAATCTAGTAAAGTAGGATAAAATGTGTTGGCAAAAAGATAGAATGAAAGGAACAAACCTTGAATGTCCAAGCATAATAATAGTGCATGATTGAACATAAAAAGAAGACCATCCCATAGTTGAAGAGATGTGAAAGATTGAAGCTTTGTCTAATTCAATTACAAAAAATGGAAGAAAATGAGCAATCCATAGAAAAATAAATCCTTATATAGGATATTGAAGTGCTAGTTGCTAAACCTAAAGAAGAGGAGGTGAAAATATGTTCTTTAGAGGTCATATAAGTGGAGGTTAAAAAGTGAAAAGTGAATGCACACGACCTTGAGTGAGTACCAAGTAAAGAAGAGAATGAAGTTGACATATAAGGACCATATTAAAGGAAGGAAGAATAACAAAGAGTTAATGACAGGATGTGCAAGTGAAGCTAACAATTATGAAAATTAATTAGAATAATTAGTCCAAGGCATGAGAGTAAAGAATATCAACAAATAGAAAAGGAATCAAAAAGCAAGAGAAAATAAAGCTTTGAGAAAAAAGGAGTAAAGCTAGGTAAACAGGGTAGTTTATTGTCTACCAAGTGGTTAGAAAAAAGAAAAAGATACAAAGAGATGTTGAGGTACCTCACATAGTGGCCTACTTAGTAGGTCAAGAAGATGGTTCAACCATCCAAATCAAATTTGTGAGTACTATGCTCACAAACTCTTAACTAGAGCTTATGACACAAGAGCATCTTTGAGATACTACAATCTTATATCACCCAAAAAAAACTTGAAGATATTTTATAGATACAATTAGATGAATAGAGTGAATCCTCCTTCACCAAAAATAATTGAAGACAAATAAATAATCATCGTGAACATTAAAAGTATCAAATAGAAATGAAGTCACCATGCCTCGTATAGGAATGAAGATTGTCATCATATGGAAGTGAAGTGTCAACACAAATGTAAAAAGACGAGACAAAATATTATAAAGCCGATCTTTAAATTTGGTTTCTCAATAAAGAAAGGATACTCTTCAAGGAGAAAGAGCAAGACGATTCTTGTACAGTAGGAAAGACTTATCGGTAGATAGCTTTTTTGTAAGCTATAGATCACGGGTTCGAACCCCCTTATCCTACTTTATGACAGAAATCATCTTTTTATGCCACTACAAGCGAGTAGAGCTTTGGATGAGAGGGAAGGAGTGGGGACGTCAATTGTTTCCATGGAGATGGGAGAACTGCAAACCGAGTGGAAATGTGTTAAAAAAGGAGTTGGTACCATATTAGTCCTCTTGTCAAATACAAGTGGTTACTAGATGACAGCAGCACCATGAAGAGCTAATGCAGGACTTGTTCTCATTGATATGGCTGCAAGAATGCTCCAAGTAAGCAACTCTATTCATTGGATGAGAGTGTTGGACAGTTGTAGAGGTAAATGTGATTGCTTAAGAGCAAATTACTGTAAAAAAGTAATTTCTAATCCTGCTATTGTAAATGAGTCAATGAGTGAGGTCAAACAAATTGAAAATCTTGAGTCAATAGCTTGATTGATAGAGGCAAAGGAAAGGAAATATATAATCAACTTGCCTCTGAACCAGTAGATTCAAAAATTTCTTCCAACTCAAGGAGAATGATGCAAGAACATACAGATAAGCCCAAGCAACGTTTATGTACACTTACAAACAAATGATCTTTCTTAGAGAGCAAGTAAAGCATGTACACCAGTCTTGATATTTTATTCAACGTAATAAGTACGCCCCTGGAAAGCAGACCAAGTTTTTCTGCGTGCTATATATTATGTCATGTTTTGAAGTTTCTTGCTTTTTGCCATTCCATCTTTCATAGTCTAAATTTCAGATTGAATAGTTGAAGTGATCGTTGCTAAGAAAGTACAATATAAAACCAAATCCATATGATAAAATGCTTTGTCAAAGGAGAAAAAAAGACAGATGACACCATTTCTAGCACAAAACCCAATTCTAACTAGAAAAATACTAGTTAACGTGAACTGTAATATTTACACTCATAGCTTATGTCAGAAAATATCACAAAATTAGCAATCAAGATTCATTTTCCAGAGAGATGGATGAGCTCAAACGGTAAACAATCAGGGCTTTCATGGTGGAAGTCCATGTTCAGATCTTCGAGTCCCGAGAGACGTTATACATTAATATGTACAAATTTTGTGTTAAAATTAGGTAAACTACGACACCTCCAATTCTGGGTGTGGTATACTCCAACAGGCAAGAACAAGTGTAGTCCAGATCTTGGCATCTCAGCCGAAGGACGTCGCATAAGAAGAATTTACAAATCAAAAAAATATATCCATTTCTCACAGTGAATAAGTTTACAATTCAGTAGTGTAATATTTCATGTTCATATGTCACAAAATCAAATCTGCTTACTAAAATAAGGAGAATTATGCAGATCAGCTCCATGAGAGGAAAGATTACTGATAGCTGGTTGGCAAGTAGCAGCTAAACAAAAACAAAATGTACTGCACTGAAGCTACACAACAATTGTGCAACCCTTTAAAATCAATATGGCAAAAAGTGCTTAGGTCACCAACAACAAAATCTTGGCATACTCCTCACTCATATTTCTTTCCCTTCAAAGGGCCCTTTGGTATTCTCCCAAGCACTTGGGAATCAAATCTCCCATAATTCCGCTTCATTTTATTCAAAGCATCATAAATGCATGAATCTATTTGGTCTCCATATTTCTCATACACCACAGGCAATGTATGTGCAGCAACAAACCCTGGGCAGAGCACGTCTTAGTTGGGCCAATTTATCAATCCAAACCAACAAATAGAAACAAAAGATGCATGCTAATTTACAAAGAAACCCAAAAGAAATAACTGTTACTTACCTATGTACAAAATTGTTAAAAAGTTGCACCAACTGCCAATCATAGCAACAGCAAACAAACCTCCTGCAACCTGCGAAAGCTCGACAATTAAACTAGGAATCCACATGATCTAAAGTTTTAATGGATGCATCATGCTATAAGATTCTAAAGCAAGAAAACTAATTTAAAGAAAGAAAAATACCGCAAGAAATGTCTTGAGGTCTCCCCCTGAAGCAACATCTTGTAGAAAGCTTAAGAACCTATTTGTTTCAGTACTGAGAGCAATTGCAGCAGTAATAAAAATGTCCTCAGGAAGGGAAATTTGTGGAATACTTCGATCAGACCTGAATATAAATAAATAGAAAGCTTAAATCCCTGTTTTAATGGTAAGAAAAAAAACAAACATTAAAGATAGACTGCAATATGAATTACTTCTTAGGAAAATAAGTCTAACCTAGATTGAAAAATGGAGGAGTACATATAAAAATAAGTCTAACCTGTTGAGGATGCTGGCAAAATTCGACCAGAGAAACAAGATTGTCATAGAAAGAACCAGGCCGATGCAAATTAGCGTCAGCAAGTGGTAATTCAGCCATTCAAAAAGCAACCATGTGAATGTGGCACCAGCAAGAACGCTCCCAGAAATTCGCTTATTTCGCCACAATAAAACATCGGCAGCTGTATAGAAAACCAAATATTACAGAAAACTAGCTTAATGAAAACTCGAATTGTATTGTCTGGGGCCATTAATGACCCTGTTCCTTTTGCACTTAAAGATTTTTAACAAGTGAAAGGGAGCCCTTATTGTGTATAACGATTGTAAAGCAATCCTTATTCGTTTACTTTAGAAAGGCCTAAAAATCCATATTCTTAACTGAATTTTAAAGATCCACAGGAAAACAATGAAATTCCAAAAAATCTGATTTAGAAAGACGCTTTGCTTCTACACTTGAATACAATGGAATCCTCCCCTGCAAACGCAAACCCTCACATAAAATATTAACAAGAGAGATTTATAGAAAGATTCTTCTTACATTTGCCTCCACCGAGCAGATGATGGACGGGCTTCTCGCGTCCAAAAAGCCGATTAAACGATTCTGTAACGGTTGATTTTTCAGTGCTTTCGAATAATGTCGTCGAACTCTGTTTTGGGGCGCTCTCCGCAAATGTTTCCATGAAATTGTTCAGGAGATTTTCAGCGGTTACCCTTCCCGAATGTTCCGGCATGGTTGCTGAAAATCAAAGACCAAGATCATTTCATTAAATCAGTCTGAAAATACAGTAAATCTAAGTGTAGAATCTCATTATAACAGAACATTAAGAAGGCAAGAACTCTTATTCTTTGAGATAAATGAAAAAATAAAAAAATAAAAAACATACAAACCTATAAAATAATAAGAACTCGGAAATCAAACAAGAAATTTTCTGTGATGAGCTCGAACAAAATCCTGAAAGAGCAGAATGTAACAAAACAGAATTCAATGAATTAATAAACAAATCCGAAAGACCCTGTGCTGAAATATTCTCCTAGAAAACCCCTGCAAAATTAATTCCTGTCAATAGGAAACCATAAATAATCACCTTACAAGCGAGCAATCTTCTGTCCCGATTCGTATAACCGATAATGGCAGCCTGGAAAATGGAATTGAGCAAACGCACTGCTTTCTTTTTAAACTAAACTTCAAAGGTACCTTCTTTCGTCTTTCACTCAACTTGCAAAGCCGTCCGGCAATAAAATAAGTCCATTTCAGCTTAAACTATTCAGAAAGGGCGTCTCGTTAACGAAACTTCCGTGACGTTATTCAAAACAAAGAAAACGAGAATAAAAATGTGCAGAGAAAGGCCGGCGGCCGGTTCATTCAGTCGATTCCGAGAATTTTCGCCTTTGGTTTTATTCAGGCTGACGATTATTAGCTCTCGACTGTCATGGTCGTGGTCGTGGGCAGGCCATTTTGGAATTCCTCTCTTCGGAATATCAGAATTGATGAGCATTTACTCCCTGTTTCCGCGTATTTGCTCTTTCTTACACAGCAAGTTTAACGTCAGAAGGCAATCTATTATCCAATAGAAGGGGCTACCGTGCCCGGTAGAGTTGACGAAAATCTCGAAATCCCAAAGGACGACTAAAATAGATTGGTTGCTGCTGTGCGTTGATCTTGCTGACCAATTCTGAAAATTTCTTTGTCAACCAGGAATACCGTCCTAGCCTCAGGGATGGAATATATTCGAAGCCGTAACTTTAGGCTACCGTCCAAGCGCCTTGGAATTCCACACATCGTAAAAAAAAGTTTGTTGCTTCTTTAATGTAGCTTTTATTCTTTTATTTATGTCAGATTGTTTTTTGTTATTGATACAGTTGCATAAATGTTGGGTTAGTTAGTTAGTTAGTTTGTTTGTTTTTTTTTTATTATTTTTATTTGGTCTTTTGGAGGGTTTTATATCAAACTCAGATTCTTTTTCAATTCGGTATGGGTGTATGAGTCATAGGTTGAACCTCTTCGTCTAAGAGTCAAGGATTGAGAGGTATCTATTCCGCCAAATTTGCCCAGGGCACGATCTCAGCCTCATCCCTTATGATGTCGGAGCCTTGCACTCAACAAGATTTGATCCCTTGTGGACTCATTTAGAACCATTCAACTTCAGTTATAGACCAAGGGCCCATTGACAATTTAGGGTTTTTTAGTTTAAAAGTCGAGCATAAGTCTAAGTTGATATCTATTTGGTTCGGAATTAAAGATTGCAAGAATCTAAGTTGATATCTATTTGGTTCGGAATTAAAGATTGCAAGAATCTAAGTTGATATTTCTTTGCTTGAGTCTAGGGTTTAGGGGTATCCATTCCATCAAAATCACAATATGAAAACAAGTGTAAAATGATACCATCTTTGTTTGGAGTCAAGGATTGCATGAGTATGAGTTGATACTTCTTTCGCTGAAAATCAAGGACTAAAGTATTTCCATTCCAACAAAATTGCGATAGGGTAGCATGGGTTTAAGCTGACACCTCTCACCTAAAAACCAAGGACTAAATCTGAGTTGATATTATGGAGCATGAGTCTAAATTGATAATCTTTAATTGAGAGCTAAGAATTAAATCTTAAGTTGATGCTATAGAACATGAATTAAAGTCAATACCACTTTAGCTAAAAAGCCAAAGATTAAGGGATTTGTATTATATCTCTTCAAGTTATTTAATTCCACCAAAGTCTCGTTCCTTATCTATTACACCTCAAATAACACCTCTTACCCTCCTCAAATATGATCAATTAAACCACAATCTATTAATTTAAAAATAAATTTTAAAAAATACAAAATATTTAAAGACTTATGGTTAAAGTTAAAGATAATTAAAGATTTTGTGATTAAAGTTAAAGAGAATTATAGATTTTCTAGTCATTGTTTACATGCTTTGTGCAGAGGAACGTGATCAAGTAACGTTAACGTCGTTTTTTTCCTTGTATACGTCCTTTTCTTAACCTTTAGTATCACTTTTTACAGTATGATTAACATTAATTTATTAAACTTTTAGTTTACGTATGGAGATGAATTTGTCATCTTCTAGAATTTGTCCCATACGTCATTGGGATAATATTTCTATTATTAAGAATATTAAGTTAGGAATGAATGCCGTGTCACGTGCTACTTGCTAGTTTTTATTAGGTGATAAAAGAAAGTCATGCGGTATGTATTGGGTTTTGAATTTTAATTAATTGATTGTTTGGAATTTGAATTTTAATTAATTAATATTTAGGTCAAATGTATTGGGTTTTCAATTTTAAATAATTAATATTTATAGTCAAATGTATTAGGTTATGAATTTTAATCAATTAATATTTATGGTCAAATGTATTGAGTTTTGAATTTTAATTAATTAATATTTATAATTAAATGGATTGGATTTTGATTTTTAATTAATTAATATTTATAGTCAAATGTATTGGGTTTTGAATTTTAATTAATTAATATTTCTGATATTAATATCTGGTATTAATTGTGTAGTTTTGAAGTCAAACTTCTTGACCCAAATTTTGTGAGTAGTAGTTCACACAAACCCATCTCTTATGAGAATGAATGGTCCACTCAAAACACAGTGCATCTAGGTGATGCTCATAGTGGTGAAGCATTGGGACTTCCTAGGAGGTCACCCATCCTAGTACTATTCCAACTCAAGCATACTTAACCACGAAAATTCTCCCAAGGTCACACCCACTTATCTTGTTGCTTTAATGAGTGTTGAGTAAACCATTCATTCTCAAGAGAGATGGTTCATTGGAACCACTACTCATGAAATTTAGGTCAAAAAGTTTGACTCCAAAGTTACGTAGTTAAATCTTGATATTAATATCATAACTTGAAACATTCTAGAAAATACCTCCTTATTAATTAATATTTATTGTCAAATATTTTGTGGTTAGATGCTTTAGGTTTTTAATTTTAACTAGTTAATATTTAGAGTTTTGAATTTTACTAATTAATATTTATGGTTAAATCTATATTGGAAAGATATTAGCATATGTCACTTGTGCATGTTTAAAGAAGGGAATGGAGGATTTTTAATGATGGTTTGTTTTTCCTTATTTCATTATCATTAAGTTTAACATTGTAATTGTGAAAATTACATGCCCTACACTTGTCCATATGTTTTGGGTTCACTTTGATTTCGTTGTTCTTTATACAATTACTAGTGTATAAATGGCATCTTTCTACATGAAAATTGATAAATAATCAAATAATATGAAATCCTACATCTTAAGGTTTTATATGTGTTCTACAATTTATGCATTCTTCTTCCTAGGACAAATTGTAGGTGTGGAAATGACTCCTAAAATTTTTAATTCAAATTTAACTATAGACTCAAGCCAACTCCTTCCTAACTAAACATTATTTATCAAATTGAGCACAAAAAATATCAAATTGCTTATTAATGTGTTGCATAGAAGGAAAATCCTCAATTCAGTTAGATGAACATCAAAGCTTTAATTACATTATTAGCTTACATCAACATCTACACTTAGTGATAAATTAGGGTATCTTGCATGGTTGCCTCATTTATTTAGACCTTGTAACAAAAGCATTAAAATGTGTTTGACCAAAGAAGAAGAGTGATAAAAGCATTAAATTGGTTTGTAGGTATTCAGTCAAAGGAGAAGATCCTTGCTTAGCAAACTCCTCAAATCTATTTATCAACACCACTTGTTTTATAAATTCAAATTCCAAGAGGTGATGCGAACATATTCTAGGAAAGTAGAACCTTGTAGATAACTTTTGTGCACAAAGTTTGCTACTACAAACAAGGCTTACTTTCACGAGTGTAGAGCTTAGCTTCATATGTATATATTTGATCCAAGATAGAGAATATTTTAGTTTATTGTCTATTAGAGCATCATAGAGTTAGAGTTGATATTGAATAACACAATTTGGATCACTAAGCAATAGACTATAATATAAAATCATCAAGTTGTAATAAAATTGATTCCTTATATTTTCTTATCATTTCAAAAAATATGTGCACATACACTAGTTTTTTTTTGGTGAATCGTTTGACCTTACACTCCTTAGGTCTTGGCCAAGTAAGGTTTTATTTGTAATCTTTTATTTATTTTGTAAATCCAAGACTTTAATTTTATGAAATTTATATCATACCCATTATTGTGTTTTGTCATTTTTATCCTTTTACTGCTTTTGAATTAAGTTTATACTAAATTCTTACCATCATCCTGCTTTCCTTTTGAGAAGTGTTCATCTCAATCCTACAATGGCTCTATATTAGTTGATTATATGAGGTATTTGTTGATATGATGAAAAATCATAAGGAGAATGATTTTGATCATGAGGCACATATGGACCATGTTGGAACTCAAGTTTGTACCTTCATATCTCAAATATTTGATCTTCAATTTATGCAGTGCTCTGTCAACTCTAGAATGGTAGGCTAGCTGTAAAATTAATGTACAAAGTTCTTAGGTTTTAAAGTTGGCATATGAAGTACAACATTGTAAAAAAACTTGATAATTCATAATGGCTCCATTTTAGATTTCAAGTTGTAGACACCTAAAATATTCCCTAGGTCTATTCATCATTACTAAACATATCACCTAATCCCTAATCGACCAATTTCATCACTAAACTTATCACCTAATCCCTAATCAACCAATTCAATCACCTAGGCCTACTTCCCATAACCTAATCCTAATTAACCTAGGACACATCCCTTCACCTAAAGTCCATCACTTAAATTAAATAATCATATTATTTAATTTATCACCTTTTTCCATATCCTCACAATAAATAAATAATTAATTACGTAATCCACCTATTATTCATCTCACCCATGTCGCTAAAGTAATTAAATAATATTATCATTTAATTAAACCCATATTCTCTCACCACTTTCCAAGAATAATGGGGACCTAAGAACACTTTTCCTTATGCTCCCATTATTCTTTCAACACATTCCAAGAATATTGTGCACCTATGAACACTTGTCCTTATGGTCCCCTTATTCTCTCAACACATTCCAAGAATGTTAGGCATCTATGAACACTTGTCCTTATGGTTCCTTTATTCTCTCAACACAACCCAAAGTTATAACCTTTTTAGTTGCACATGTCCCTAATTTTCCTCATCCTCACAACTACTTACTAAGTTTGGTAAGTTAATCATATCCATCCACATTATAACTACCTTCATCTCCACCCTTCATCCTCTCCTAGATCTTAGGGAACTCCTCTCAACCATTTGATCCACCTTTGATCTCACAATTAGATCTTGGTCATCCATTCCCCATTCCCAAAATCTGTAAATTCAAACATCCTCTCATCCAAACTGTAATCAATTGTCATTCAAGCTAGGTACATGATGTCAAATTAGTGATCATTCAAGCAAGGAGCATCCACATCCTAATAATTAAAGGAGAAAATCAACCACAATGGAATCATGCTTAACATTTTGAGTCATTTTAATGTTATTGTGTTGTTATTGAATTCCATTGTGTGTGTTGAATGGAAAATGAGATTTATCATAGTAAGGGTAATGAACTAAACATAGTAACCACTAAAACTGTAATTCAATACTAATTCTTAATCCAATTCAATCAATGAAGTACAATTAACACAATGAAATCAATTAATGAAGCAATGTCATTACCTTCCTTGTGTCAAACATGATTTACCTCCATTGTTCTTCTTTGTCTTTCTTTGCTCTTAGTTGTGTATGCACTACAAGTCACTTTAAGCTCAATACAAATGAATAAGATGAGTAGATGCAAAATTCCAAAGATTTGTGGTTAGCCTTCAAAGCAGAATGAGGGTTGCTTTTATAGAATTATCTAATTCGAATGGGCGACCAGGATTGAAAGGAAAAATCAATAAATGAGATCATGGGAAAGAATGGGAAAGTTACCATTTTAATTGAAGAAGAGATAATTTAATGAATTATCTAATTAAAATGGTGGATAATGGTGCACATGAAATTTCTAATTTCATGCTTTGTTAACTGAATATTTTTCTAGGATGGAGGAAAGTTGAAGAATTAGAAAAGATTTAGATTCCAAAAATGAAGGAAAGTTGAAAGCAGAAAAAAAGATGGAAATGTTTTTTTTTTAAAAGGTAAGTTTAATAAATAAATAAAATTTATTTATTTATTTGCACCCACATGATTAATTAAATAAATAAAAATATTCATTTAATTATGGAAGAATTTAGAAGTTTAATTAATTATTAATTATGAGGAATATTAGATGTTAGTTAATTAAATAAATAAAAATATCTATTTAATTATGAATAAGATTAGAGATTAGATAATTTAATTTTTTTTTAATAAAAAGAGGTCAATTAATTAAACAATTA